>JANIVM010000005.1:0-684729 GCA_030555865.1 Ogataea corticis | reverse complement strand
CTAGAACGTGGACGATGAAGTCCAGCTCCGCTTAATTGAATAAGTAAAAAAACGATAAAGGTAGTGGTATTTCACTGGCGCCGAAGCAGCCATCGAGTCAGATTCAATTTATCGAGTTTTGTGAATCTAAGAGCTCCGAATGATTTTGACTGCTTCAATCATGATAGACGCTTTTCTACTTTTCCAGATACGGAGTTTCGGATCAAGTAATAGATGACTTGCTTTGCATGATCTTCAACAGGGCAGATCTTGTTAAAGTTGACAGATTTACTGGTAGACATATAATCAGCGACCAGCTAGCTCTTACATCTTTTCCGAGGTAGTTTAGTGGTTAGAATTCTCGCTTGTCACGCGGGAGACCGGGGTTCAATTCCCCGCCTGGGAGTTTTATTTTTTATTTTTTAGCAAACAAATCACGTGACTAACCATTCAAAAGCTTATATAAAAAAATTGCATTAAGCAGGGTTCGAACCTGCGTCCCCTCACGGAGAACAGAACTTGAGTCTGCCGCCTTAGACCACTCGGCCATTAATGCATTTGTTCTACTTATGCGATGTCGATGAGATATGAACAACTAGCGACCATTGGAAACCTTCTCAACCAAAATGTCTTCGTTAATTACGTCGCCGGAGTTAAGTCTCAAGAACTTCAAAAACTCATTCTACGTCTGTTCGTTGCTGATGGCTTTCCTGACCTTGTCGAAGAATTTGATCTCGTCGGTTAAATCCGAGTCCGTGGTGTTTGGATAAAGAGGTTCTGGGAATCCTGGAAAAAGAGGAGGCTTTTCCTCCTTCCGCTTTTCGAGAGCCACAAAAGACCTGAAATACGAGACTAGAGGCTCATCATACTGGGACAACGCCTGTTGCTGAACCTGCTTCACTCCAGGAATCTGTTGAGATTGGCCAATCTGCTGCTGTCCAGCAGTGGAAGTTCTCTTCTCCTTCACAGGAAGCCGCGATCCTCGGCCTGGCTGGCCAAACGCTGGAGATTAAAAGTTCCCAACGGGCGGACGCTGAAAGTTATGTGATTTCTTCGAGTGCGGGTCGCCGTGCAACTGCTGTGGTAGCTTGTCGTAGTGAACCTGCGCATGATTGTAGTCTGCGAGTTGCTGGGAACCTGGAGGAATTTTGTTCGGAAACTGATCTCTCAGGAAGGCGGTGGTGTTGGGCATGAATAGCTTGAGATCCTCGAGCAAATTGGGAGTGTCGCGGAAAGGAACCAAGATCTCTCTATAAACCTCGTCGATCGGCTTGATTCCTTTCTGGAACATTTGGAGGATCTCCAAAAAGCGCTTCCATTTGTCGGGTTCGCTGGCGCACCGTTGCTAATGACAGCTCAACGGAAGAAATATGTAAAAGCAACACTCTCAATCAAGTGTAAGCTCCCAATTCCCTGTTTAAGCAAATTCAATGAAGAGCCTGATTTGGTTTTAAGATCATCATAAGTAAGTTTTCCAGCGATTCCAGCCTGTAAGCCATATTAGGTTGACCTCTAAGCCTCATAGTAAATCAGTATGAGCCTTCAAAGGTTGTACCAAAGCCCACTCGGTACAGTTTATTTCTACTTTTGTGTGGCTTCAACTTTTGATAAGCTGACCTTTTGTAGTAACCAAAATCCAGAAGTGTGTCCTCAGCTTCAAATATATTTTGTACGTAGGCGGTGTGACATCAATTGATGACGAGCTGGGTTGCGTGCAAAAGTCTCTGTGTAAACGTTCACCGGCCTCAGCTTAGACAGAACCCTCAAATTTCTATTCAACGAAGTTCTGTTGCGATATTCAGGCAAAGGCTCTACAAAAAAAATGCATTTCTCATCAACTGATTGTGCGGCTCTGAGCTTGCCAGTTTGTCCAAAGTGAGAATCGGAAGCGCGTAAGTTAATCCATCAGCTCCTTAGTGTTGTTGAGAGGTCAGCTTAACCCGATGTCTGCCAATAATGTTAGTTCCATGGCTGCTCTAGCATCGTGAAGATCCATTACCTGTTACATTGCAAAAGAAGGACGCTGGTAAAAACACACCTACTGTTCGTGAAGCCCTCATTGGACGTAAGGCACAGAGTTGTACCGGCGGTTTCATACTGAGAGTAATAAGCAGAGATAGATTACAACGCGAAGGTAGATAAGAATACAGAAAAACTGCTTTATTGATAGTTGCACAGAATAAGAATATAGGTAGCTTAGCTTCTTCTCGACATCAAAAAAAATGTAATCGTGACTTCCCACATTACTTATCATCTCCTTTTCAGACTGCCTAAAAAAATTGAGCTTGAGATCTCATGATATCTCAAAAATCATCCGCCTTTTTCATCTTTTTGAAATGTAGTGGAAAGTTAGGAGCTACTATCATCACAAAGAGGGCCATCTACAATTTGCTCATCGCCCAACCACGACCACCAAACCAAGTAGGCCAGTCATCCACAGGTTCGTGGTTATGAATGAGGTGGTTTCTATGTTTGATTTTTCAATGCTCCCTGGTTTCTGAAAACAGCTGAATTTGGGTGAAACATGTTTTGATGCTAGATCTCGCTTACCAGAATAGTACCGCAACTCATATGGGGTATAACCAAAAATATGAGTACTCTTCAAGGTCTATATACATACGTGTTGGATCTCGTTGATTAGAATAGTAACGTCAGACATCTTAAACGGTATAATACACAATATGTGTATTCCTCACTCTTCTTGTGATATCTAAAGAACAGATATAAGGGGGCATAACCACCCCTTTATATAGTAGTCCAAGGCTTGTCTGTATTAGTAGTCATTAGTGAGTTCTAGACTCTAGATTCTAGTATATCAGCTTACCCGGCCTTGTACTAAACCAACCTCAACAATACGACCTATGCACACAACTCTTATAAGTAATCTCAACCACTCTTGATATGTAGTCTTGGGTTTGGATTTGGGCATCATATAAAGAAGGTCATCCGGCTTGCACAGTTGATAGTTGTGTGATTATTTTAAATGATGGGGCGGCATGTCTCGGTTTGTTGAAGCTTATTTCATGTTATTTGGATCACATCATGTGACTCCTGCTAAGATAATCGGTCTCATATTCAACCAATCATTACTCAATGATGTTTTGATTTAAGACCGTAGACCGTTTTGAGTGACGTGTTATCATCTGACACCAGATGATACGCATGATTACTAATGAACACCTATCTTTGATTACTATATCAAGGAATCTTTTTCCAATTCTTCTTTGCTTGATCTCTACTATTTTTATCAATGGAGACAATTATTATTTTGAAACACTTATATGATGAATGCTTTATTTCGAAACACTAGAGTTAAATAAGTCTAACATGATTGGATCAATATTGATATCTTATGATACATATATAGCGTGATATGAATCTGCTAATGACTGAACCAAATTAGCCATTTCCAAATGTGCGATAGCAACTTTGGTGAGAGGACATACCTCACTGTGGAGCTTAAACTAGACACATCTGTACCGAAATTTAGCATGAGTTTCAAGCGCGCGTCCTAGACTCACTCCTGAAAGAGAACTCATGAGTTCAATTGAGAATTCAACCTATTGTACAAATCATCCTTCGAGCACTTTCTGTTTTTCTTAACCGCAAACGCGGGAACCAAAGAGATAACTATTGAAAGCAAATCAGAAGATTACAAGAAAATGAGCGTGGACGGATCTATGTTGAGGTTGGTTTAGTTCAAGGTCGGGTAAGCTTAGAATCTAGAGTCTAGAACTCACTAATGATTACTAATACCGCCAAGCCTTGGATTACTATATAAAGGGGTGGTTATTCCCCCTTTATATCTGTTCTTTATATGCTACAAAAAGTGAGGAAAACAGATATTGTGAATTATACAGTTTGAGATGTCTGACGTTACTATTCTAATCAACGAGATTCAACAATCTATAACCCAATGTCCCAAGGATCACACTGGTCAAATTAATTTTCCAATTTTTGATTAGCAGACAGAAAAGACTTCTCGCTGAATTCAAATTTTACCCAAATGCCCACCAGAACTTGCACTCACCATCAGTGCCCGCACCTATATTGAACAGTATTGCAACCTCGAGACACTTGTCTTTTTCTATCCACATAAAATTGAAATAGAACAAGATTCACGATATAGCAATGTAGCTTGGATGAAATTCTGAAATATATAAATTTATCAGTACTATCACTAACCTATAATTGTTATTCCATTCATTAGCTAATAATGTAACAAGGAACTTATCTTGGTTATGACTCAAGTCTAAGAATACCGGGCAGTAGGAACTGAAGCTCGACTGGACTTATCTGATTTTTGTCTTATGGGGACTTGAGGAGGGTTGATATTAACGGATCGTGATTTGATTTACCTAGTTTGCTCACCAAGAAAAAGCTGAGCAGTATTGTTTGAATTTAGAAGGCGTTTCTCGGCTCAAGAACTTGGAAAAAAACGCGTAATCAAGACTCCAACTCCATCTTCACCTTCAGTGTCTTCAACACATGATGCATACAAGTCTAATAGCGTCAGTTCAGTCAAAAAAATTAAATTTTTACTATGATGAACTTAGTTGAGTAAGTGAATCACCAAAAGATGGAAAAGTGAGCTTTTGGATTTTTTTTTGTTCGCTCGGACAATGAGTAACACTCCTTTCCGAGCCAACTTAATTTTCGTGCAGAATCGAACTCGGTACCCCATCCAATCACCTAGAACGCTGTTCAATCAAAAGCATTAACAGCACCAGCAAAACCATGATTATGAATTACGGACTCACAATTGAAGCGATGCGGTATAACGTTTGATGCTTTGATATACGCCGAGGTCAAAAACTGAAACGTACACGATTGGGATGATGGGAGAAAGATCTACAGACAGGTTATAACAGCAAGTGCATACTTGATGGATCGAGTAAGAGAACCTCAGGTTGCCAGACTAATTCTATAATCTAGTACAATTGACCGCTTGAATGGTATAGGTGATCAATCTTCATATTATTAAATTATGCACGTTCCACGCTTCCGTTCCTTCATGTTGGATTGAGGTAGTTTTGCTTCAACGCTCACAATTGATTGATGATCTAACATGAAAGATACCTCCAACAATGAGAATGATCTTATCATAATAATAATATGTCAGTTTTTTCTCCAGACAGATAAGATCCGAGGTTTGATCTTTTCGAAAACACCATCCTCTATATTTTGACCTATGTCACCAGAAGATCATAGGTTACAATTTCTCAGCATAGAGTACGTGTTAAAGTGTTTGCTGAGGTCGGGTATTTTACACTGTGGCTTATGGTTGTTCCAAAAGGAAATGCCCCGTAACTACTTCAGAAGAAAATGACTACTTCCAATAATAGAGTCTGAATCAGTATATAAAGATCAGTCATTCTCCCCTCTTCTCCGGATATGTCGATACCTTATATTTTCTGTAGTTAAGCAAATACCGTTACTGTTGATTTCAGAAAAGTTGCCCCACCAACCATGAATGTTTGAGCGAGAACCACCCAAATCCATCAGTACAATTCAATACTTATTGCTCGCTGTGTTTCCTTCAAAGTCAGGATTCGTGAAAAGAGGGGGACAAAACGTTGATTCGGACTTGTGATAGTCTTGCTTGAACGCCGGTAAAAGATGATCAGTAATTTACTGAGATCAAACTGAGTTATTGATTGTATGATCAATACTCTCCTCCAGCTCTTCCTACACCCTGGACATGAAAAGCTAAGGGCATTGAGATTGTCTCCCGTTCCTAGTGGTGAGTTTTGGCAAATGGAGCAATTATTTCAATCTGATAATCCTAAAATCTGCTAAATCTGGGTCATTCTTGATCAAACTGTTGTACCTCTTTAACTCTAGTATTCTCATACATAGTCATCATAGATTAGTTTTGAGATTTTCTTCTCTAGCAAAAAAGAAAAACTGTCGGTCAAAGGAAAAATAAATGAAAATACCTTCCTTTTCATTTTTCCTATATCTAATATTCTTTCAACAGGGAAAACAAGTATTATTTTGAAGCTATGATATAAACGTCAATAAAAGAGCACCAACAAATTTCTTGCTAGAGCTTTTGGATTTTGCTCAGTAGTCGTCACCAAAAACTCATCAAACATCTACACCTAAACAGCTCCCTGACTACAAAAATACATCTTTCCAAAGTGGTTCGCCTTTTCAAGTGAAGGCTTTTTACATGTTTGAATTGTTGAGTTGGTTGCATTGCTATTCTGCCCATCAGACCTTAGAAAATGAGGCCATCTACTGAACAACTCATTCATCACTTCGATGGGGCCCAAGGGACTCTCAATGATTTTAAGTTGACCTATATACTGTCAATGTAGTATACCTCATAAATGTGACACCATCATGAATTCATCGTATGGCGTATATATAGTTGTTTTGAATTCTCGGCCTGAATTACTTCAAGAGACCAATCTTTCCCGATACTTCTCGGGACAACTCGATAGTTTACATCTCTGTTTAGTTGAAAAACTACTATAGTATTGATCTTGAATAAGTCACTTGCCATGGAAGAGCAGTCAAGAATGACTGAAATTCAACAGTTTTTTATCCCCATGTTGACAAATTCCACACCACAATGATTGAATGACCATAACATCATGTAGAATAGGTCGTTTCATGTTGTCAAACTTCAGCATCATACATTAAAATCGAATTCCCACAGAATCTATCTAGAACTTGGAGACGACAAAAAAAACAAGATTAGCAACAAAATGCTCTGATCTTAGATTGCCACCAAGCATGGATCCTCGTTCAAAAGTCTTCCGACTTCATAAAATAGTGTGTTTCGCTCAACAACAAAGCATGTTTATTCATTTTGAAAGGCTTGGCTCACACAGTCTGTTTTGTATTCAACTTCATGTGAGTCTTAGTTTTTGAACAGTTAAGATCTCCACACTCTTGTCATGCTGAGTTTTGATAGCATGAATTGTTCTCTATTACCGTCCACCATTGAATCATCGTTATCTTTGAGGGTTGGTATAGTCTGGCACTAATCACCACGGTTGATAACTGTCTGAAATCAAAATACCTCGTCAATGAATGTGCCTCTCAAATTCCAGATACATCCTGAGCATAAGAACACTACGGCGTAGATTAACAGCTTTACTCAAAAAAGCTTGTTTCAATAAAATGATACTATTTTTTCAACATGATTGTACAATCACCAAACAGCCATGCGACCAACCTAACATGTAATGATCTTAAGATTATTTGAACTTTGTGAAGTGTCGAAATCAGTAGCTTTGCCTAGAGGATAAGGATGAGAAACCGATCTATAAATTTTTTGAAACGGCCATGATGCTATAATTTTGTTCAATGACTTTGTTTCCAGATGATGGTCATCTTAAGTTCTTGGGCGTAATCACAGCAGATATATTATTCACAAAAAGTCTCCATTTCATAGACTTAGTTTGTTTTGTGGGCAGTAAGTACATAACGTCGTCAAGCGGGCTGTGATCCATTTTATCTTCCTATTGTGTAGCTGTCAATTTGACTAAACGACTAAACTTTTATGTTGCCGACTTGGGTGACAGACAACCTTGGTACCTAGCTCATGCCGTATTCCATATGATTGCAGCACGTGATGCACACCAACACATTTTTCACCGTTAGGAGGCCCAAAAGTCCCTGAGCGTAGGCTTCCATCGTTAGGATACCATCTTTTGCAGGTTCGCTTAGAGTTGACACGTCATTGGTTGGAAACTACGGATTCCGAAACTAAGCATCTGACAGTTCTGATATCTTAGTATGATGATGTTACTTTCCTGACGTAACTCAGAGCACATAATAGAGAAAATCAGTCCTCATGTACCGGATCACTTACTCATCTCTATCTTGAGCTGAACATACTAACCAAGCAAAAGCGAATGGAGGTCGCTCAAAAACACAGATACAGATTACTTGGTATATGATTCGGCCACGATATAGAGTGATGAGTCGATTTGCCAATGTATCGAGACTTCCACCAAGGGCTGTAGACTTGAAGTTTCAACTGCAATTTTTCTCTACTATCCGGTCAGCTTTTTGTAAAAAATAAATCGATTAGTAAGTCCAACTACTTCATTACTCTGGCTAATCGCTATTTCTCCATAATCAGTGAGCAAAGCAATCTAAAACGAAAGGTTTTATTGGCAATTTATACACACACTCCCTCATCGGGTGTTGCCTTTTCTGCTCGCAAGCCATTATATCCGAAGGCAAGTCAATAAGCCTAGGGGAGTGGAAAAGGAATGGAAAGCTCTACGATACAGCCTGGATGGGACCATGCTGTTGCCCTCTAATCATGTATTTGCCTTTGATTTGTGGAAATTTTGTTGGATGATATCAGTGCATGCTGAATCGTCAAGATCTAGCTGCGATTGATATCCAAAGAGATTTTTATGAGGTTGTTCAACTGCAGCCAAAGGTTGTAAGCAAAACGAGCTCAATCGTTTGTTGGATCTCAGTCATTCTTGATTGATCATCCATGACAGGTGACTTATTCAAGATCAATACTATAATAATTTTTCAACTAAACAGAGATGTAAACTATCGAGTTGTCCCGAGAAGTATCGGGAAAGATTGGTCTCTTGTAGTAATTCAGGCCGAGAATTCAAAACAACTATATATACGACATACGTTGAATTCATGATGGTGTCACATTTATGAATTGTACTGCTTCAACATGAACGAGTGCAAAAGTCCAATTAAAGAATTTAAAAGACAGACTTCGTGTTGATCATGAACTGATTTTTGGTTGGCCTCAAGCCCACGTTGAGCAATGAATTTCTTCCACAATTAAGAAAAAAAAAGCATTCCAGAAGCTATTGAGCGCTAATTGACTGCTGGGATATTGTATCATGTGATGATCCGGTGCTCTGATTTCATACACCATATAATTCTGTTTATGCAGCGATCATCTATCTTATTCGTGCAGACAACTATTCTGCTGATCCAGAAAATATTGTTTAAAGATCAAATGAGATATAAAGCTTAATCAATCATATTCTTGAGATGGCTCAGATTTTGAATCCTTTTCGCTTTAAATAGTTAATCAATATATTGTCACTAAGACATTTTGAGCTCAATCAGTTACCAACCATGGATGCTCAATCAAGAATAGGCCCAACTTCAACATCAACACCCAAATTTGGAGTTTTGAGACTGATAGTCTATTAATATCGATCTGGAAAGCGGAAACTCAAAAATTCAATCGGCAATCGTGCCCAACTCCGATTCATCCCCAACGTCGGTAAGAAAAAGATGCTTCATTTTGTTGCCACCGACCAGGCTCAAAGCCGCAGTGATTGATTTGCCTTTGAAATCAATTTTGAATATAAAGACCTTTTTTACCTGCTAACATCAATCATTGATACTAGCCAAAGAAATTGATATACATTCAGACTTGCCGATGCCAATCGAAGGCTTTATGAAACCAACCTCATGCCCTACGCTCAAAGATGTACCAGTGATCGAAGTTGCAATGAGGTTCACCTCATTGTTCTCAGATCAATATTTGTGCTCAATGTTTGTGATGAAGCAATGGACGAGCTAGTGAGCTATGACAGTACATACTAGACAAGGGAGTCTGCTCAAAGGGCACAAACAGAACTAGATGAAAGAAGACAAAATTACAAATATATGTGTGGTGGTTAGAATTCATTGATTATTGGAACAAGAGAAGAATCATGATCTCTAGTCAGGCTTGAGCCGGAAGATAGAAAGTTTGTTGAAGCTTTTTGGCTCTAGTGTTTTCAAATAATCTAGCCAACATACAATAGTCTCAAAATAATTGTTTTTCTCCCAGAATAAATTAAGCAGTAGATCATGAAGAAAGTAAAAAGAAGTCCCTTTCAATAGTAACTATAGCCCGATATTCATTAGTAATCATTAGTGTACTCCAGACACCAAATGATAGCACGTCACTCAGAACGGTCTTGAATCAGAACAACACTGAGTAATGATCGGCCGTTTATCAATGTTGGGGATCGATTCGTGCCTAAGAAATTTTGGGGGGATTACTCCGATTTCCCGCGCTAATCCAAATAAAGGCATAATCACCTCTTCCACTTTCATTTCATCAGAAGCTAGCTACCCAGGTTTAAAAATTTGTTTGAGTGAAAGAATACCGGGCTTTAATGGAAGCTCGCACGCATCCCAGTTGGAGTTATTTAACTCTGGGGCGCTCAGATAAAGTATACATCTTAAATTAGTGTCAAAATAATAATTTATTCTCTCTAATTCTAAGAGTGAAAAACTTGTAGATAGAAGTAAGAATAAAGGGAAATGCCTTCCCTTTATATAGTAATTAAGGGCACAAGCTCATTAGTAATTCATGAGCGAGATCTAGACCTCCAATTAGTAAGGTCTTAGTACAAAACAACCTAGAGTAATGATTGATTGTTTTGTCAAGGTTGTGTGACTGATTACCTAAGCCAAAGTCAAGTGACTTAGGTAACGTAAAATAATCTTTCAACAACCCCCCACTCACCAAGTTTTGTCCGCGAGTTCTTCGCAAGCTGATTGAACTTTGTTGAATCATGACGCCCAGTCATGATTTTGCTGGTGAATTGATAAGGTCTCAGATGAATGATGTAGGTCTAATAAGCGCTCACAAAAAAGAATCAAGTGTTGCCAGACCAATCAGTATCTGGAATAGTGAGCTTGACGAAAGGTGGGCGCAAACCTTTGCTTCCATAAAAAGTATGAGACTTTCCGCGCTCAGCATTAAATACATACTAAAAACCAAGTATCACTGTCTCTAGTGCATGAAGCTGTACTCACTCAGATAAGATAGCATTGTCTCCTTGCTCGATTTGTTCGAGAAAGTTTGCTTACCATGTTCAAGTCAGTTCAATCTGACATTTTCTTAATAACGAACCACAAAATATTGGTTTCTCAACGCTAGCATCTCTCAGCAAATTGTTGTCTGTGAGTGTACGTTCATATCCAAGCCCAATCACAGCCCAAAGCTGGCGGCTCTCCTAGGCTGTTCTTTTTGAGCATATGGGAGACTGGTTTGAATTTTTGTAAAACCCACCTTGGAGATTCAAATGTAGCACCCATTGCCACCAGTAACTTTGAAGAGTTGGGATATTGTACTTCAAAACAATCTATTGTTTGGATTCTATACAGAATAATAATTCTACAGTCAACACTGATATGATGAGATCTCAATTAAGTTTCTAAGCACGCACGCTCAATTAAGACTTTCCCTAGCTCAACATTGGGAAGCATTGCCATCAATGTACAAAGTTTGATTGAGCACTGAAAAAAGCTTCGACTAGAAAAATTGCTCAAATTTTGATACATGTTGAAGCTGTGGATGACTGGCTTGAAAACTCACGCTCGGTAACTCATTGAGGCCGTGGAAGTATTGTAGCTCACAATGTTACTCATCGCTAATCAACTAGTCAGAATCTATGTTGAGTTGATATATCACTTTACAATGTTATGTATTATTCAATGTTCAAAGTACACTTATGATTACCATACACATAGGTTTCAAATTGATTTATAATGGGATTCGTTTTCCCTGTTATTATTTCTCTATCTGACATGATTTGAATGAAGAAAGTAAATTGAGATTGATCTCAGATAAGTTGATCATCATGGATGTTCAATCAAGAATGAACCAAACTCAACAGAGATCAAAGTTCATTGGTCCCATCTTGGTCGATGTTTTTTTAAATTCTAAATACACCTTATGGTTTTTTCAATCACCAATATTCGCCACACAGTGCAGATCCAAGTTGCCTAATAATGTTTTTGTACAGAGTCCTCTGGCACCAACTCTGTGAACTTGGGAGAATCGTTGCACTGGAAGTTATTTCTGTCCTAGCCTCCCGTCACTTATTTCCCACCGCGTGTATGGTGTGAAGAGGTCTGGGAGCAACTCATTCATTATTGTTTAATTTGTGAGCATTCGGTACAATCGTTTGAACTGATCGTAAGGCTTACGGAACATTGTGCACTTACATGATGAAACAATTGTATGATCAGTCAACTATTCTGAAATACCGGATGGATATCAAAGTATGTTGAATGACAACTTATTTGGCTTCATATGGAGAGCTATAATTTTACTTTACTGACACCTTTTACCTCGTGAGAAAAGAAAACATCACTATTTGTGGGTAAGCTGCGGGAATAGCTTGAATTTTTCTTTTGACTTTCTGCTTAGCTTCAATAACTCTTTTTGTGTGTTCTGAAAAAAAGGATCTTGAAACTACATGGACAATCACCAAATCCGCGAACGTTTGGTTTTATTGAGGTTATGTTGTAAGGACCTAAATGCAACACATGGATGACTGTCATCCAAGTATTGAGTTTATTCATAAGTTTTGAGCACTGGCAAGGAGCAACCAATCTTTTGAGCTCGAGCTGATATATTAGAGAGTCTAGAACTCACTAATGATTACTAATACAGACAAGCCTTGGACTACTATATAAAGGGGTGGTGATTCCCCTTTATATCTGTTCCTTATATGCTACAAGAAAAGTGAGGAAAACACAGATTGTGAATTATACCGTTTAAGATGTCTGACGTTACTATTCTAATCAACGAAATTCAACAGTTGAACGTCTCGATTAGTTTGATATCAGAGTGTTAAAAGCTTATTTTATGTTACTTTAGTTACGCCACGTGACTACTGTTGAGATGATCAGTCGCACAACATCGACAAAACAATCAATCATTACTCTGTGTTGTTTTGGATGAGGACAGTACCATATGAAGGTCTGGAGCTAGCTCATGATCAATCATGAACACGTGCTTTCAAATACTATATAAAGGGGAAATATTTTCTTTTATTTTTCCTTTGATCCACTAGTTTCTCCTTTTGGCTAGAGAAAATAATTATTATTCTGAAACTATTTTATAATAACTACTTTGTATGAGAACACTAGAGTTGAAGAATTACAACACAAAGGCGTCGCTGAGGCTGCTCTCAAGAGCAACCGTGCTTGCTTCATTGCGATTGATGAAAGGCGTCCCTATGCACATTGGGCAGAAATGCTCCAAACCACGATTTTGTGCATGTATCTGGTCGTCGGTATCATGCAAAAGTGGTCGCTTTCTTTCCCCACTCATTGACTAGGGCCTCCTCAGCGTTTTCATCAAAGGTGTTGTTCTTGGCTCAAGCTTCACACACAAAAGGTGGCAGTTTTTTATCTCTGTATAATTCCAAAAGATTGCTTTGACAAGGCAATTTCTTCTCTCGAGTGCTGGAACAAAGCCCACCCCCTAGTTTGGCCAATGTTTGAGTAATAAATACTCAGTAAAGCTTCAGCACATTCCACTGTCATATATTATGATTACACAATCGTCCGATGGTGTCTTTTTTACCTAGCACTGGAACATCCCAATCATGGAACACCAACTGTAACTTTTTTCCTCTGTTCAAAATGTCAAGCTCTGACAACATAAAATAATCTTGATGCCCTTCTTACCTGCCTTGGTTTCAAAAAGTTCAATAGGGGCTTGAGCTCTTGCAACACCCGCACCCGAATCTGTTCATCAGAACTTCTGTGCCGACGACTTGAATGAATTATTCCTGATATTCATGTTCCCCTTTCGAAGTGAAATCACTATTTTATCTTCCCTCAATGTGATAGGCTTTAAATCAGATCATTGGTTGCTTCAACTCAAAGTCATTCAGCAGTAACCTTTTACATTAAAATGTCTTGGATATTCAAAGAAAATTAAGGGATGAATTGTGGGATGAACCGCGAGGAATTGCATGCAGTACTTTGCAGAGCTAATCTACTTTTAGCTGTGGAGAATATTCTGGAAAACTGCAGAAGGTGAAATGGAGATCGGAGGAAGTTTTTTTTTCAAGAAGCGGGGAAAAACTTTGGGAAACTCCTGGGGGAAGTGGGACAATTTGTAGAAACATGTTTGACTGAGCCAAGGGAGAAAAGCTCAATGAACCATGTGAGGCTTTCTTATAACAAAATAGGGTCACATTTGTTGAGAAATGGAGCACTATACTTTCTCATCCAATCACCACCACGAGGTTGCTGCCGTAGAAAAATAATAGGCAACATCAGACTGCCTTTTCTTGAAATCAAAAGATTTTGCATATAAAAGCTTTCTTTGTATTGAAAACGACCAGTATGAAATTATTCAATCAGTATCTCGAACTGATACGTTTTGAGACACACGGTCCATTGCTAAACCAATACGCTGGAATTGATTTGTATCAGAATGTAATCCTCTTTTTTGAGGCAATGCTTATCAATTCGGTAACCTCACTCTGATTGAAGACATCACCTCAATTTTTGGCTTACAATCTGTATGTCCTTCTCTCGCATACGCTGGTAAATAACAGTTCAGGAAATAAGATTATCTGTCCAGACAAAGCTTGATCAGATTGACTTGTGCCTTTTAAAAAGCTAAGTTTCATCAATCTTGTCGCACCACAAAGTCAGACATTGCCGATATTACTCCCGGAAGCGGAGAATAAGTTTCAGAAATACATACGGGTTAGAGTTCCCATGTCTTGACACTCGAGACGGCTGATAGGGGTATGTTTTCCCTCCAATGATACCTTCATGAATGTTAAAAAACCAGTAGCCTGGTTGACGTCCTGCAGCAGATTCATGTCGTACCATTTGTTCTTTTGAAGTCTTCTCCGTTGCCAGTTGTTTTTCCTAAACCTCCATCTTTGGCAGCATACTGGCGAAGTTATTACTTACGCCAACATTGCTAAACGTAATGATGCCTATGCTGCCCTGTATCCAAGGGAAACTCTGAAACAGTTTAGGAGATTATTTCCTCAAAGCGGCAGAGCATGTCTCCAGGCACAACAAATCCACACTGAGTTCAAATCTACCTACCTATAGGGACCATATAATAAATTGATCTTAAATAGTTTTTAGATGTCAGTCGGCTTCTTGATAACAAGGGGAGAATAACTCGCAATTGCGGGTAAGATTTTGACAAACGGGAGAATAAATCTCACAAACTATTCGTCGCTCGTTCATGGCATCTTCACTGGGAGATTGACAACGACGAACAGTTGTTTTGAACATTCATCTCGGACGCGGAATATACTACCTTAGCGGTGGTCACTGCTCATGTTCTTTGGCTCATAACAGTGCTGATGCAAGAACGATGAGCCTGTTTTTAGATTGGTGCCCTATCAGCTGTGAGATGTTGGCTCAAAGTCTGGCTTCCTTTTCTGACGCACATCGAAAAGCAAAAAGTGTCAGGCTAAAGGCTGTCATTATGAGTAAATAAATGACTTTAAATATTTTTGCCTAGGCTTTTGAAAAGCACAAAATGAGGTACATGTGTAAATCCACATAATGCAAGGTCGGTTCTAGTGGGGGAGACGAAAGCTTGAGCTCTGGCAAGGCGCTGGGGTGTTATGATCTCAGATGCTTGGTCAATTATTACAATGGTCTAGTCCGTGTCTGAAACGTATACAACACTCAAAGAAAAATTATTATGTTTTCACCAATATATTTTGAACTCAAAGCACGACTATGCCGCCTCCAGCAAGGTTTTTATATTACGATGTTGGATCACACCCCGGTGTTGCTTATCATCACAAACAGGCATTGGTTAACATCTATAGCAGTAACCTTGTTCATTGTTTGCCATTGTGGCGAAATCTGCCTGAATTTCTTGGCTACTCATCATTCAAACTCACCTAGATTTCAATAGATCAGTAACTAACTATCGATCCTTTCCTTCCAACACTAGCTGAGGAAACTGACAATGTGATAAAAGCTTATTTTATGTTATTTGAATCACACCACGTGACTCTTTCTGAGGCAATCGATCTCATAACATTGATAAACAATCAATCATTACTCAGTGTTGTTCTGATTGAGGACCGTTCTGAGTGACGTGTTATCATTTGGTGTCTGGAGTACATTACGATCACTGGTGAATATCGGGCTTTATTCATTATTGAAAGGGACTTATTCCTTTTTTGCTTTCCTTGATCAGCTACTTATTTTATTTAGGGGAAACAATAATCATTTTGAGACTATTACATGATGACTAGTTTATTTGAGAACACTAGAGATAAAGAACTCATGCACGATGAATAAGCGACATACCCATGCAATTCTAAGAGTGCAAAGAAGAACAGGTCATTTCCCAAATAATGACAGGCTCGAAAATGTGATAAGAAACTTGTTCTGTTTTGCAACCTAGACTCCGGCTTTGCTTGACATGAGCTCTTCCTGTTGAAAAATGGTTTTGTTTTCAGTTGTGTACTCCTGGTACTCAAAATAAGTAGCTCGCAACATTTTCGGAGATTTACTCAAGTGATTCGATGATCATTTGAATGAAACTTTAGGATTAAGACACCATTGATTAATTATACTTACAGTCAACGACAATGCACTATCATGAAGCAACCGAGAGTATTCAACATTGCCCCCTCCCAGCATATCTGATTCTGGCTGTTGGTGGTTGGTCATGTCCGACATAAAACAGTCCTTCATGGAATGTACGCACTGTTCAATGTGTTAAATTCAATACTTCAGACACGCTGAAATCGATCAAGTTCGAAAACTGGCCTTCTTCTATTTTTGTTATTAACATCACCGACCTCCCCGACGGGCCGAAACTATAATTCCTTCATATTGTTGAAGCTCATGACTGTTAAATTTGGGTTATCCTTGATTGAACATCCATGGTTCGTAACTTATTGGAGACCAATAATAACAATATATCCTTCAACCAGATAGAAACAATCGAAAAGTGTCAGAGAAGCCTAGTCTTTGTTGAGAATTGTACTTCCACAATGTGCATCTGCTTATGCTCTAATTGAGTGGGATAATTTCATCCAATGATGATCAGTCACATCTGACTGATCGGATTAACACAATATATAAGAAGGGGGTTATTTCCCAATACTTCTTGAATTCACTATATAGATTTCTATTTAGTTGAAGAAAACAATTATTATTTTAAGTCTCCAATGAATGTTCAAATAAGACTTAATGAACTCCAACAGTCTTTACATAGTAATTCGGACTGAGAGTCTGAAACGGCTATACGCCATATGATAAATTTCATGATGATGTCACGTTTGTGCGGTGTACTACTTCGACATCTCCCAACAACAAAAAACAAGCAAACGCTCTAACCTGCCAATTCCAGTCCAAAATATTAGACTCAATCTTGCCCACTTACTACGGACTGTATCAATCTGTGTTGTAAGGGGATAACGAGTTACAAAAGATGTTGACAAAGCGGGCCCCCGGAAACTTAAACAAACTGAACACAAGAGACAGCATCCCATCAAGAAAAAATTCTATTGATTACTCAGGCTTTCATGGTCCTAACGGTCTACACTTAGATCCAGTCGTTTTAAATTTAGCTATCTACAGCAACCAGAGGAGTTGTAGAAGTAGGCACCCATCTTCAAATATAACAATATATCAAAATCGTCGCATCGGGTATATTGGCTACGATTTACGCGTAAAAAGATATAAAAGATTTCAAGCAATCTTGATAAATACTTTTCTAACGTTTGCTCTTTGTCGCGTCAGGAAGTTTGTTTTACTTGAGCCGAGCCCATTACAAAAATGCTGAGTAGATCATCGCTTTTGGGTTGCACTACCCGGAGTTTATCTCAATGATCGCTGCTTACGTCTGTCGAATCATGGAAAAGTGTACATCTCAGCATGTGTCGAAAAACGCTGAAATAACTTTTATAGATAGTTTTATTTAATACTCCGCATTTACTGGGGATATACTGTTTTCTCTTAACATGGATGACTAACAAGTCCAACAAGCTTCAAACAATTCAAACTCACACAATTTGATAATTGCTCTCACTGTTTACACAAGATTATGATGCCATTCAATAGGGTTTTCATCCAGAATTTTGGTGGTTTTCTGATTTCCTAGCGCATGTATGTTCTGGTGAGCATGTATCTGGCTTTTCAAACCATTCCAAGCGGTTACTGAACTTGGATTTAAGCAACCCAATCTGACCGAGGGGGTGGACGGACATGCACCCACGTTAATCTAGCCAGATCAGTTTCATTCAATCTGAATGTCAGAGTTGTCGGAAGCTGAAATCAGCAGCGGCCTCAAACGGTATGCAACGGCACTCGAGAGTCTTCCGCCAGCTGATGTACCCACATAACAATTTTTGTTAGCGGGACAGATTCATCTTTTTTTTAATTCATGAGATTTGAAAGACTAACTTATGGTCCGTGCCTTATGTCATGTGATCGTGTAATTCTGTCTCAGGTCACGTGACCTTATTTGACAGAAGGATTGGCGGAGTGGAATGAAGAAATCCATACTGGGCCAGAGAAAATCACAGCATAAAAGGCTTCATTACTTTCTTCCCAGAGATTGTATAGTATATGTAAACACGGCTGATGCAGAACCTAAATTTCTCTTGTTCCAGGGGCAATTACTCGACTTGGCAGCCTATATTCTTCCACATGTTGACCTCTTAGAATGATGTACGTGTAAGAATACTGTGATGCCCAAGCTTAATGGCATTTCAAGTAACTTGAACTTGGGAGAACATAATCTTGTTGAAATGTTAGTTACAGCTGACTTTAAAAAATGTCATATAATAATATTCATATACTTTTACCACAACACCGAGGCAATTCTTTCTTGTAGCACCGAGACAACTCACACTTCCCAATTTTCAACTTCACGAGTTTGGATTATCATCATGTGGCGCAACTCGTGAGGGCGCTGACTGACTTCATACGAAATAGGGAAAGTGCTTTTGTTCAGCATCAAGTCACGTGATGAGGTCACGTGAAATATTTTGGCAACTTTATGGTAGTTCTTTATGCTCGCTACTAGACTAGTCAAATATGTCCATGTATTTCTTAGCCTCATGAGATGCGCTCCATACTTACTGATTCGGTTTTGAGCCTCTGCTTCTTGACTCTGACTTCGAAAACGACAACCGTCTTTTTGCTTCACCATAGGAGATTTTGGACTCGAGCTCCAAACTCTCATCCTGTGGAACGATGAGATGACGTTTTCTGGAACTATCATGAGACTCCACATATCGAAGCTGAGACTCTGTTGCTGTTCCCACCAATCTTGGCCACTGCTTCGGCTTATTTCTTTTGGGAGACGGAAGCTTGTGCGGCACGGATATTGCGGTGACAGGAGACTCGTGACGGGTTGTGCTCTCCGTTTTATTCTGTAACGGAATATGTCCTAAGTTTGGTTCTTTGTGAGAGTCACTGTCGACTCGTTCTCCCTCATCGGACCTCCTGGAATTCCTCACAATTTGAGCGGTGGCAGAGTTTTTCGGCGCAAAAATGCACCAACGGTACTCCATAATATCCGGAAGAGCACCTTTTTCGGTGATGTGCCACAAATAAGTAAGAGACACAATCGGAATTCCCCACAATTTGGCAGCATTGATCTTGGCTTTGGTAGGCTTTGTCGAAACCTCTGGTGATGGAAGATTACCGACGATGTCTTGGTACTTGTGGTCAAACAATTTGGGAGCCTTAGCCTCTGTTAGTCCCACAGTGGACAGATTCACTACCAGCAGATTGCAGTCTTTCTGAAAGGTTTCTGCAAGTGTTGCACCAATTAGGCTGACGAGCTTTGTGATGTGCAAACGCTCGATTCCAGAAAAGCCAGAGATGCTTATTTTCAAGTCGAAATTGAGATTGCAGAAATTTCGAGGAACGCTCCAGCCGTCGTTTTTGATCTCACCATAGTACAGCGTTCTCTCTATAAACCATTCGCTCACGATCCTCACCGAACTGGTCTCATTAAGCGTTTTTAGACGGCCGGGCAAACTGTTGTATGAAAATTTCGAAGGAACAATAAGATAGCTGCTCTTATTCTCATCTTCTGTGATTTTGCCGCCATTTTTATGGATCAAGTCGTTGATTTTCGTTTGTTCAACGTCGGTGAGGCCGTAGGTCGAAAAAACAAGCTGCGAAAACAGCTTTTGTTGGTCCTTCTGTGGACTTTGCGGAGCAATTTTGGTGATTTTCTCGCGAGTTTCTGAGTTGTGCTTCTCAAACAAAACACGGTCAAACTTGTAGGCGTCATTTGTCACTTCTAGTTTGTCCCAAACAAGACAAGATCCACGGCCAATGGCGTCTTGGTCCAGCTTCGTGATGTCGTAGTACTTGGATTCCAGGACTGCTCCTCTGCAAACGCAGTCCAAAATCCATTTTGGATGCGCCACAGGGATCCCCCACTCCAGTGCTTTATCATAGCGTTTTCCAGACTTCTCCAAACTGATCACAATCGAATTAGAAGGCGTCAGAGACTCTGTAGGAGTTCCTCCGTACTCCTTTATCAGTGCAGAGATGTAATCCCGATGGTATATTTTGTTCTGCGAGTTCGACAACCTCGAAAGACACATCGACAGACCCTGGAATGGCGGCAGGATGTGTTGGTCCAGTACATCGGCACCAATCACGGCTCCTTTTGTCCATTCGTCGTGTATTAAATTGATGCAATCGGGTCTGACAAACCTGATGTCGTGTCTTTTTTGCGCACAAAACCTGTATTTGGGAGTATCCACGTCTCCAACAAGCAGAACATCAATATCCGCCATCAAATCGTTGTAAAAAGTGCCTCCGAGGGACTGAATTTTGGCCGCTATCGAGTTCTTGAGCGCCGACGGCACAGAAGTACTGGAGAACTTCATTTCCCGAAAGGGTAATTCTGCATCTTTGTGGCTCATTTCTCTAGCTGTAGCTGAGCTTCATGATCCGTCTTGTGTTTTGTCTGTTTCTCATGGGTGGCGAACTGCCGTTGTAAACTGGTGAAGATTATGCTGACTGATCTTAACTTGTATACAAAAAATTGTTTACAGCAAGAAAAACATTGTATGTGGCGTGTGTGGCGGTGCATGCGCGATATGGCTGGTGAAATTATATCACCAAAAAAACTTCGACAAAAACATCAATTTCTCTTGTAAGGTGTGGGCAATTGAGCAAAGACACAGCAGGAAAACGCCAACTGGTTGTAGCGATCACAGAGAGTGCGGCAGACGACTTTCTAACCACACCCAGCCACATCACCATGTCGAACGCACCAACTTCGTCCTCGAGGCAAGATTTCATTGCCAAAATCAGATACATCAACGACCTTCCGCCTCCGCCATGTCCTCCAAAGATGATCAAATTCTCCGACTTTTCCGACCCTAAAGCGCTCGAATCGTCGTCATTGTTGTCGTCGCTGTTTCGCAAAGAGAACTTCAAGAACCTGATAACATTGAACGACGATTTGGCTACAAATATGAACCTTCTAGATGTTCCAGAGTGTCTTGAGAAAGGCGACGTTTCCAACATATGCAATCTGACGCCAGACTACAACAGCAGCACGATGCTTCATCCGGATGACAGAATCCTGCTGACAGACCCTACAAGAGTGGCGTCCTCCCTGAAGTCGGACAACGTTAGTTTCTTGCGAAGAACACAGTACATTTCGTCGGACAAGGGTGTGGCCATGGGACAAGCTGGACCGACCGAGTTTTCGGCCAAACAGAAGATCCAGATCAAGAGAGACGAAGATTTGGACCCGAAGGCACAGCTCAGAGCCGTGGAGGAGATGTTTGGCAGTACGAACGAGGACGGAAAGAGCCTCAGACACCCTGTCAAGAAACATCTCAAGGCCAAGAGAGTGTGGAACTTCTTGCCGGATACTTCTATGATGGATCAGAAGTATCTGGACGTGAAGTTTGCGAGCTCGGCATCCATAACAAAGGGAAAAAACCAAAAGAAGGGTGACATCAAATCAGTCAACGACCCACGTTTGTTGACTGCCATGTTCAGAGAGATTGAGTTCAACCCAGAAACCAACCTGGTCACCTTGTACACAACATCCGAGGAGAGTGCAGGCGAGATCAAGAGCCAATTTGACGAGATGACCGAAAACGCACCAATTAGCGAGGAGGACGCGGCCAATCCAATCGATGCCAAGACATATGTGTACAACAGAGTGCGCGACTATGATGGCCAGATCAAAAGCTTTGGAGAGAACGATGTGTTCCGCCACTTGGCAATCACTTTTGACGAAGAAACGTCCACTGCTTTGTACGTTCCTATTGCAGGTAAGGTGGAGTTGAAGAAGCGCAGAATCGATCCATATCTGGAGCCAAAGATCCGCGAAATGACTTACGACCAAATCTATTTATCGATCAGAGAGCCAACCAGAGCCGAAATCGACGGTAGAGATGTCCTCAGAAGCAACTTCGACCCAATGGAGTTTGGAGCTGAGGATGACCAGGATGAGGAAGCCATGGATGATGTTCAGGCGTAGCTGTTTCTTTCTGTTCCTATCTCCTAGATTAGTATAATATTGTATTGTTTGCCCCAGCTTAAATGTAAATTTTGTGTGAAAAATTTCGAGATCAGATCCGGAAAAGTAAACAAAAAAATCATCAAAAACCCGAGTTGATTGGGATTGAGCACCCACTGTAGGGCGAACTGTCAGGAACAGGTGAGTCGAACGATGGCATTGGGGGAAATTTCACTGAATTTGATCAATGTGTGCGATCAGCTGATTGGACAGACGGAGAAGAACAACAGCTTGTCGGGGTCCAATGTGTACAACAGGAACGGGAAAAAGTACAGACAGACGCTGGATGGAAGCTTCATGAGGCTCAGCAACGAGTCAAAGTTCCTCATTGTAAGCCGTGACTATGCGGATTTCAAGAAGAACTATTCCATCCTGTCCAGTTACCACATCCTCAAGCAGCACGGGTCCATTCTGGAAACATACCGAGACCTGTGTTTGGCCATAATCTTTGCTTCCAGGGAGATTGAGCTTAACAAATGGTACGAGAACAATTCCAAGATCTGTGACATTGAGGAAGCGGTTTATGATCCGCTTGAGTACGGAAATGAGGCGTTGGAGTACATCTCGAACGTGGACGACAAGGAGCGGAGCAGGTATGTGGAGATTGGGTGCAGCATTCTCGCCGCCACAAAAATCAACTTTATTCAGACAGACCACCATGTATCTTTCCCGAACATCGAGGGTTCTGCTCTGAAGAGGATTTTGACGGAGAACTGCGACCAGGCAGCGCTGCAGTCCAAAGATGTTTTCGACTCAGTCAGAGCGTTCAGCCATTGGTGTTCAATCAGAGGAGTTCTATATGCTCTGGGAGCAAGAAATCTGAATGTTGACAAGGATCTGAGACGGAGATTGCAAACCTTCCCTCGTCAAAAGGACTGGATCAAAGAAACGTTGTACGACAGATACCCTGCTGGAACCTCAAAATGTTTGCTGATCAAAAGAGCGCTTGTGACACTCTCCAAATCTGTCTATGGTTTGCTGCTGGCTGCTCCAGAGAAACTGAAAATCAAAGAGTTCTTGGCTTTGTGTCGGGACATCGAGGAGAACCCGCTCAAGTACCATGTCAGATCGTTTTCAAGCAATTTGAGCGTGTCTGCGCCCGTCCATTTGGCAAACGTCTTTACAGACGCCGTGAATTATCTCGAGTTTGTCTCAGCGGTGTACCATGGCTCGAGAGGAAGGATTTCGTCGAGTCTGTTTGAGTCGTCGAAGATCTTTAAGTGCAACAGAGTGAACAAAACGAGCGTTTTTGAAGCCACCTCGGCACTGACGGACAGAATCGAGAAGCTTGAAGAGGAGAAATTAATAAAAAGCGAAAAGCAGCTGGTCCATTTCCTTGGAGGAAGGGTCAAAAACAGCTTACGTTCTGTTGTTGAGGGGGAGAGCTAGGAAAACAGGTTGTTCGGTTCTGGCAACCGTCAATTGACGAAGTCCTGCTCGCAGGTTCATTTCTCTAGTGAAGTGGTGTGAGTGGAAGGTGTTTGGTTGTGGAAAAGTGGCAACAGAGAGGAAAAAGGGAGTTTATATAGAAGAAAAGAGATCATTTTCTCCTTCTGGTGAGCCCCTTTTGTCTTTTTACACCGCCACATTACACCGCCTCACAAGCCACAAAAATATAGATCTCTTCAAGACGGCCCGTGTAGCTTAGATAGATGAGGACGATGTAGCAGATATACAAAAGTTTTTGAAATTTCACCGATTGATGGCCTCAGGGGTCTACTAGAAATACGGAAAAGCGTTTATTGATATAAAAAGACGTCGACTGGAGATGTTTTGTATTTGCAAGCTCGAAAAGTGAGTCAACTTGAGTCGAACTGATTTCTGGATTGCCTAAACAATCACACACAACCACGAGAACAGGCCAAAAACCAGCACGATTGGATAGATCATAAGGAAGATCCGCTTGTCGCTGTCACTGGCGGACTCGGGCTCGACGGCAGAGCTCAAAATGAAGCTTGGAGTGCCCTTGGTCTTGCAATTGTTGACAATAGCAAGGATCAGCCAGCAGCAGAGAATGGACCACATGTACATGATGGAGTTGACGACAAGTCTGATCAGTTTCCACTTGATGAATATCGACGAGAGGCCACCCAGAACGATTGGGAAGATGGTGTAGGACAGAATGCTG
The DNA here is from genome assembly GCA_030555865.1 of Ogataea corticis. NCBI lineage: Eukaryota > Fungi > Ascomycota > Pichiomycetes > Pichiales > Pichiaceae > Ogataea > Ogataea corticis. The sequence goes on along the minus strand of JANIVM010000005.1, from coordinate 660,352 downwards.
ACACACTGGAAGAAAGAAAGGCCAATGACTCCGGAAGTAATTCCTCCCGTATCTGTTCTCTGCGAAACCGGCGAAACCAGCTGGATATTCACGGACAAAATGGCTAAAACAGCCCAGATCAGTGTGAAAGAGGCACTGAAAATCTGCGACGCCTGGCTTTTGATGGTGACGTCATCCGATTTGAGCGTTCTCGTTTGCAAGTACGTGATAATGAGACTGAATCCCAGCACAAACACCAATGGTCCCCACAGATCCCAGTCGAGAATCTTTTTTATAGCGTCTTTGGAGTAGTCGTCATTGGTTTGTGAGTCGGCAAGATCGGACTCGATAGTTCCCTCTTCCTCGGCTTGTGCTTGATCGCGGTTGAGCAGCCCGGTAATGTTGGGAAACCGGTCGCTGATCCGACGAACTGTGATTAGTTTCTGTCTCAGTCTCAAAGGCCATAAAATCGATAAAAGTTTATCTCCAATGCTCGAAAAATCGCGGTGTAAGGTTGTCAAAACCGACTCATCCAAAGTGTTTCCGCCAGAGAACTGTCTCTCTTTGACTTGGATGTTGTTGCTTTCGAGAATAGGATTGAGGTAACTCTGCGGGTTAACGAAGTTGGAGAAGTTGAAGAAACTCGAGTTGTCCTGCGCAGACTCCCGGACCGGCTCGGCTCCATCCATAGTCCCCGTGGGCAGCGGAGCCGGCGCTGTAGGAGGCACCGGCACCGCGTTTGCAACAGGAACATCCGGCTGGATTATCACGTCATCCTCGTCATCGTCAATACTGAAGTTTTTGAATCCATTGTTTGCCATTGTGGGTGTGGTGGTGAGGATGAGAGACGATAGCCGTGGAAACGTAAGTAAAACAATCACTAAATTTATTTATTCGCTGTCTCTGAAAAAATCAGGGCGGCGTAGAACATCCGTGCACCAGGGGCAACTGGATTTTCAGTTTACTCTCCCAGGCACACAAATACAGTGTACCTGTGGTCTATGATACCCTACTAACATATCATTTGGTAACTTCATTCAATACATGACACATTTTGATGAGGCGCAGACATCAGGATGAAAAAAGGGCGAGTAGGTGACAGTTCGACATTACGTCATCATTTACAGAAATGCTTGTCCAATCTTGTTCCCGAGGACGTGACGTTTTCCGTGTTGGTTCCAACAGTGGCGCCGCCGGTTCCGATTGAGCCGTACTTGAATGAGCCCGCAGGCGACACTGACGGAGGTCTTCTTGGCGGGTTGATCATCACTTCTCCGTCGTCAGACTCGTCGTCGTCGTCGTCAGAGTTGGAGTTGTCAAATATGAACGACTTTTTGCTGGTCCCGCCCAAAGGCACATTCGACAGCGAGCTGCCGTTGGAATTTTGAGCAGGATTGTAGGCCATTTGGTACAATTGAGGTCGTGAACCGGCTCCAGTGCTTCTTTTTAAGCCGGTACTTCCCAGATCGAGGCCGCTGAGTCCGACCTTGATCGTTGACAAACTTGCGCTGGAATGCAGTCCCGACGCAGAGCTGCCGATACTGCTCGACCGCTTGATGTTTCCTTGTTGCGGGAGCTCTTCTTCTGGTTGCTGATGCTTCAAACTGCTCGAGTTCGACTGCGAGTAGCCTGCTAGACTCTCCTGGATGTGTTTCGGAATCTCGTGCGAAACTGAGTCGGTATCGTATAACTGACTCTGCACTTCCGGTGGTATGACATGAGTGTTGTGCTGCGGCGATATCACAATGCCTTCTTCACTGTGGGACGAGGGCATCTCGTACGCCAGCGGACTGTCGAGTTCGTGCGGCGCGTTGTCAACCTCGTCAACGTGCATCACGTCTTCCATCTGGCAGTTCTCGGGAACATCGTACATCTGTACTGATTGCTGGTTGTTGAGGACCGAGTACAACGGGTTGCTTGTGTCGCTGTACACGGTGTTGTAGTCGTAGTAGTAGTCGTAGCCCCTGTTGGTCTTAGTGTTGTGTGAGACCGTGTACAGGTCAATCTCCTCTTCATCATCTGAGCAAGTTTTCAGCGTCGTAGCAGGCAGCGGAGCAATGGTCACCACTCCCGAAGGCCCGGCAGCGTTGTCGTTCGAGACTCTGCGAGAGGGAGCTTGCGACCACACGGGCGGCCGGTGCGAGATGGCCGGAGAAACCATCTTCGTGTTAAGAATGAACCCGTCGTCGTCTGTCTCATCGTCGTCGTCGTCGTAATCCAAGTCGTCCTGGTACTGAGAGCGCACAATCGAGCTCGAGCTCGATCGAAGCCCTTCGTCTTCGTCAGACTCATCCTCGTAGTCGTAGTCCGACGAGATATCGGAGAGATAGCTGTCGTCCACCGCAATGCACTGATCAACCCTCATGTTGAAGTGAATGTGTCTCTCTTTCTTGGCCACAGGCTGCGCTGGAACCGGCTGAACATGATGATGCTGTGACGTTTCGTTTTTATTCACTTCCTCTGACGTCTGGTTGGCTGAAAGCGAAAAAGGCGAGGCCTCTCCGACCGAAGAATGCTGCAACGAAGAGATGGCAGGCGATGGCGTTTCGTTCAGGTTGTTTGACGTCGACTCGAGGATCGGACTGCCCTTAAACTTGTGGTCGCGCTCCTCCAGCAGCGTCTGCAGACGGCAGTACGAGGCGTCGCTAATCATCTTCTCGACGTTTGTCCTCTTCTTCAAAATTGGCTTAAGATGCTCGTTCATGTGTCCCTGCGTGGTGTCAGTGTGGAGCAGCATGTGGTGAGCAGTCTTGGACTGACAGTTTTCCTTGGTATGGGAATCTGTGCTGTCTTTGCTGCTCGAAGAGCCCTGGAATTTCTGTCTCTGTTTCTTGAAATCGATGATGTCAAAATCACTTTTTTCCTCCTTGTACAGCGGCCCGTACAGCCAAGTAACGTCGCTGTCTTTGCTCCAGTTCAGTTCTGCGGGCGAAATCGTCTTGAGGCCGTTTCTCGCCTGCGCCCACGTTCTCCACGAGGCGTTTTCGAGTCTCGCCGAGTTGGAAAAGTCGTTGCGCCTTAGCGTGACGTATCTCCAACTCTTAGAAATCTCCGCCTCCTCCCAGTTGTGAGACAGATAATCCACGTGTTGCTCGGGGAAATGCTGAACATCGATATCGTCGTGGAGATGTGGCTGGGATATAAGCGATGGCGCCAGTGTTTCGTCGTGAGGTAGTTTTTGGTTGTTTTGAATGTGATTTTGCTGTTTTTTGAGCTGGTGTTTAGGTGTCAAACACACAGAATTGCCAGACCCCAGGGAGCTGACCGAGTCCTCCGAATTGTAATTTTCGTCCGACATGTCGTCGCTCTGGAAACTGGACGGAGAGTTGGAAAGCGGAACCTTTTTACCCTTGGACGACGAGGGTATGACGCTGGTATAGAATCTAGGAACGTTTTCTGTGTCGTCGTAAGTAGATTTGATGTTGAGTTTGTGCAACGTGGCGTCAGACACAAAATCTCTCGAGGTGAGTTTGCCCTCGTTTGTAGTGACGGAGTTGTCGTCTGCGCCATGTGACTGCACGATGAAGTCGTCCAGGAGCCCCATGGATCTCGTTCTCTTGAGCTTGAACGTTGTGCTGTTGAAATGCTCGTCATCCCGGGCCTCCACGTGTTGCGACGTCGTAGGCCCTTCGTTAAACACCTCCTGAGACATGTTTTTGTTTGGAAAAAACGGGTTCACAAGCTAGGATAACGTTTGTGTAAAATACCGCAAGGCAAAAATTGGGGAAGGCGTGACAAAATGGGTGTAGCGAACAAAACAAACAGGGGACGCAGCTAAATCGAAAGTGGAATCAAAGTCGGTTTTAGTCTTTAATGTGTATTTGACTAGGAAGCTTGCCCGCATTAACCAAAGTCAGCGATGTCTTCTTTGTTTGTGGAGTAACCGAAGTCAGAAACACACAAAAATATTGCGGAGAAATACCCGTATTTTGCTTGCTTTATAAAGAGTCTTCCCGAGCCAACAATAACGCTCTATTGTAGTGGCAAAAAATGCGCAACAGGGTCTGGAGATCACTCTTTTAATTCACGCAAAACAGGCGTTGTGCTAAGTCTTGTTTGTGTGGGCTGGAGGCTTACTTTTTTTTTCTTGTTTTATCATATTCGCTTTTTCCCACCAAGTCAAGAAAAATTGCAGAAAAACCCGTGCACCAAATGTCTTTCTGTGGGGCCAATTGCAAGATTTGAGGAGGGCTCCAGTCCGGGGATTTTGTGGGGGGCACCGATTTTACGAGGAGAACGAGGCGAACGGCCGCCACCAAAAAGGTGGGAGCGAACTAAGGCATCTCTGAGTCACTAACGTGGACTCCCATCTATTTTAGTTTTCTACGTCTGCCATTACTCGTCAGATAACATGGAGCCCCTGGGGCAGGTTTGCGGGGAGACTATGGAGAAATGAGCAGCAAAAACGTGGGTCGCAGGATTCGGCAGACCCGCCCGCAAGGGTTTCCGAGGTGAGTCGCGGGGCGAAAAAAATTAGATCACGTCGGAATTCCCGGACCTGTGAGAAGATCTGCACCACGGGGGGCAGATGAAACGATGGCAGTGAACTAGGGCTGGGAAATGTGGGGAAGAAGTGGTGGGCGTAGCCTGAAGCGGGCATCTGCAGTGCCGAACGGTGACATCAAGGTTCTCTTAGTGTTTGGCAGTTTTTCGTAGAGCCAGATTGATATTTACACCAAATTATCTCTTCAAATCCGGACGCTGCTCGACTCCTGTCAGCCCGGGAGAATTTCTGGGGAATCGTAGGGCTCGAGAAAATGAGAAAGTTTTGCTTTGGAGTTTTTCCGGATTCCGTTTTTTTACGGCCGAACACGGACTATCCCGATTTGTCGAGCAATTCCACTCATCTTTGCACCGAAAATTTTTTCTCAAAGATTTTTGTGAACACCCGTACACCGCAAAAAGTTAGGGACCAGCCTCCTCAAAAGAGGGATGAAACTGAGATACCAGCCACTTTTTGGCTGCCCATGACGATACAAACGGATCTCAGGGGTAGGCTTCAAATTTCAGCTAAGTGTAGAGTGCAAACGGCTTGCCACCCCACCAGCCTCCAGGGGAAGGAAGATGAACCAGGCTCACTAGAGATGAAGTTAAGACGATGCGTACATCTCCCCAGCTATGCGGTCTATCGTATCATGCTGACCGGCTAAAAATTCGCCGAGCCAAAGGCGAGCCGTTCCACTTGCTCCTTCGTGTTGCTCGACATCGCCATCCTCACAACCGTTTCTAGACTAGTGAGACGAGGGCCCGTTTTACGGGCTTAGATGTGAGAGGGCTTGTTTCAATCACCGTAACTTACAAACTAAACCAAATCTCGAAACAATATCCCGGTATTGTGGCCCTATTGTCTCGAAAGAATTCCGAGCATGTTACATTCCCGTTTCGGGAGAGGAAACCGTCCCCTCACTTCACATTCTTTGTGAGAAAAAATTCGGTGCGAGTCTCCCGAGTATATATGGAACTGGGAATGCACTTTTGTTTTTTTCTAGTATTACTTTGCAAGAGATAGCTTTGCTGACCGATTGAACTGCGTTAAGATTCCAACTACTTACATTCTTTTGAAAAGCCTCTGGTGTATTCACTCCTTTGATACCTAGGCCCTAACTCAAGTCACTCCTTAGGTATGTATCGCGTTACAAGGACGACAACACGAATGAACGACAACAACGAACGAGCGGGAATTTGACCGTGTGGGAACGGGGAATGGGGGAGACCAGAGCCAGACAGCACAGGGACCAGTTACCTCTGGTTGTTGCCGCGTCTCGTTGCCTCTGTAGTGCTTACGACATATCTCCCTTGAAGGGGGAGGCTTGTTTACAGTATATGCAGGGATCTTCGAAATCGCCACAGCTTTTTGCAGATGTTGTTCGTGCTACGTGCTATCTCCTCTGGACATCCCTCTGCTCTTGTCTTGCTCTCCTTCCACCATGGCCCTCCTCCTCCTCGGTCTTACCCCTGTTTTGTTTACCGGCTGGCATTGCGTGGCTGGCCTCGGAATCCTGCGTTTCCGGGACAACCACGACATGCAGCACGACAACAACAGACGCACACCTCGCACCGGAGAATTACCGTGTTTGCAACTTGTTTGAGCCAGCCACGGCGGACATTTCGCGCGTGGGTCACGGTGGAAAAAATTCGCGAAACCATAGAAACGTAAACAAACACAAACAAGACAATAACGCGATGGATCTTCAAACACGGTTGAAGGAGAGGCGACAAAAATAGACAGATCCCGGTGCCTGGCCAAAATGCGTTCTGACAGTTCATTCAATTGAAGTTCACTTTCCAGCCTTTAATGGCTATCACAACTCTGACTCTTTGCTAACACAGATTATAGAAAAATGAAGCTCAACAGTTGCACTCTTGCTGCCGTTTCAGCAGTCCTTGCTGGAGCAGCCTACGCCGCCCCAGCTCCTCAAGCCAACGCTGCTGCTGAAGACTGCACCACCACTTACCACCAACACCACCAGCACAAGAGAGCCGTCGCGTACGACTATGTTTACGTCACCGTGACGGTCGATTCTGCCGGACAAACCGTTTCTCCAACCGTGGAGGCTTCTCTTGAGGCCAGAACCACCTCGGATTCGAGCTCGAGCTCTAGCTCAAGCTCGACTACCAGCTCAAGTTCCAGCTCCAGCTCCAGCTCCTCTACTGAGGACGACGACTCGAGCTCGACTGCCACTTCCACCACATCTTCTTCCTCGGGAACCTACACTCACTCGTCTTCGTCCGGAATTTCGGGCGATCTCGACGCTTTCTCGGACCCAACGGAGACTTTCGTCGACGGTGTCGTCGCCTGTTCCGACTTCCCAGCCGGTAACGGTGTCATTGCTCTCGACCACCTCGGATTCGGAGGTTACTCTGGACTGTACCACCCAGACGACACATCCACCGGAGGAAGCTGTGAGGATGGAACCTACTGCTCTTACGCTTGTCAGCCAGGTATGTCCAAGACCCAATGGCCAACTGACCAGCCAAGTAACGGTGTCTCTGTTGGAGGTCTGTACTGTCAGGACGGATACCTCTACAGATCCAACACCGACGAGGACTACTTGTGCGCATGGGGTGAGAACACTGCCAGAGTTGTGTCTGAAATCTCCGACTCTGTTGCCATCTGCAGAACCGATTACCCAGGTACCGAAAACATGGTCATTCCTCTTGTTGTTGACGGCGGTGACGAAGGAATTCTCACCGTTGTGGACGAGGACAGCTACTACATGTGGCAAGGAAAGAAGACTTCTGCGCAATTCTATGTCAACAATGCTGGTGTTTCTTACGAGGACGGTTGTATCTGGGGTACCTCTGGCTCTGGTGTTGGTAACTGGGCTCCATTGAATTTTGGTGCCGGTTACACGGACGGAATCAGCTACCTGTCTCTGATTCCAAACCCAAACAACTACGATTCTCTCAACTTCAACGTTAAGATCGAGGCCTACGACGACGACAGCACGATCTCGGGCGAATGTTACTACGAGGACGGAACATACAACGGCGACGGAACAGACGGTTGTACCATTGCTTTGAGCAGCGGAAAGGCTAAGTATGTGCTTTACAACTAGGTTTTCCCGTCATAATGCTATCTTTACTAGGTCTTTTCTGCTTTTGCCACGGTTCTGCCACGGTTCGCTTGCTTTCTATGTATGTATTTGAGTAACACTGGTTTCGAAAAATAAGGAGGGTAAAAGGAGTAATCGAAGCCTCGACGATCCGGTTGATCTACCCCTGCCAGGATGGCAATCTTTTTCAGCCCACCGCGAATGTGGAAGCCTCTGTAACCGGGATCCCGGTTTTGCGAACGAAATCTCTGAAATTTTTTTTTTTTTTTTTTTTAATAAAAAAATTTAGATCTATCTCTGTCACTGTGAGATAGACACCCTCTTTATATCGCGCAGCTCAACATGGACACCCAGCAGTCCAACAAGAGCCATCGAGGCTCCTCAAAGAGGACGCCGGCGAAGCAGAAGCTGCATTCGCAAGGAAAGAATGCCAAGGCGTTTGCCGTTTCGAAGCCCGGCAAGCTCCAGAAACAGGCCAAGAGAACGAGCGAAATGAACGAGAGAAAGCTCCATGTTCCGATGGTGGACCGGACTCCGGACGACGACCCGCCGCCAGTGATTGTTGCGGTTGTTGGCCCGCCTGGAACGGGTAAAACCACTTTGATTCGGTCGCTAATTAGAAGGCTCACCAAGACGACATTGACGGACATTAGGGGTCCAGTGACTATTGTTAGTGGAAAACGGAGACGTTTGACGTTCATTGAGTGTTGCAATGACATGAACTCCATGATCGACACTGCCAAGATTGCGGACCTCGTTTTGCTGATGATTGACGGTAATTTTGGGTTCGAAATGGAAACGATGGAGTTTTTGAACATTGCTCAACACCACGGTATGCCTCGTGTTTTGGGTGTTACGACGCACTTGGACTTGTTCAAGAAGCAGGCGACGCTGCGTGCGTCCAAAAAGCGGCTCAAGCAGCGGTTTTGGACAGAAGTTTACCAGGGAGCCAAGCTTTTCTACCTTTCTGGAGTGATCAACGGAAGATATCCCGACCGGGAGATCTTGAATCTGACAAGATTCATCAGCGTGATGAAGTTCCGGCCGCTGAAATGGCGTAATGAGCATCCGTACATGCTTTGTGACCGGATTGTCGACCTGACGCATCCTGCTCTGCTGGAGAAGGATCCAAAAATGGACCGGAAAGTGGCATTGTATGGATATTTACACGGCACACCGCTGAAACAGGAGAACGCGCGTGTTCACATTGCCGGAATCGGCGATTACACGGTTACGCACGTGGAAAAGCTGCCAGATCCATGTCCGACGCCGCATTATGAAGAGAAACTCGAGGAAATAGAGCGTGAGGCGGCCAAACAGGCGGAAGAGAACGGCGAGAAAAGTGCTGTTTCTCGGCCAAAGAGGCGGAAGAGGCTGGAAGACCGGCAGAAGACGATCTATGCGCCGATGAGTGATGTTCACGGAGTGCTGATCGATAAAGATGCGGTTTATGTTGACGTTGGAAGCGAGAGTTTCAAAGACGGCGAGGAATCCGGCATTGGCGAGAAGATGGTGGTGAACCTGCAGAAGGCTGGCGAGCTGATGGACAAAAGAGAGCAGCGCACGGGCGGCATCCGGTTGTTCAGTGACGGTCCGGTTGTGGAAGCCAATGAGGCGGAAGATCCGCAAGACGATGAGGCGGAAGATCCGTTTTTCAATGATTTTGGCCGCAAACAGATGCGGAGCGGCCGCGCTCAGCAGGATGAGCAGATCGAGGAGGTTGGAAACGACAACGACGAGTCTGAGGACGATGCCTCGGACGAGTTTGACGAGGAGGCAGACGACCGGGCGAGAAGCCGTCGGGTTTTGGAGTCTCGCCATGCGGCTAGAGACGGAGATATGGCTGGTGAACAGCTCCAATTTGAGTCTGCCTCGGAGCTGAGCGAGGACGAGACCGAGTGGCAGGCGATAGGGTCGAAGCTTGGTGGGCTCGAGGTGAAGCGCACGTGGGATTTGAACAAGCTGGTTTACATGAACAACATCGACGCTGCGGACGTTGTTTCTCGGTGGAGAAGAGAAGAGGAGCAGTTGTCAAAGAGCAGCGACTCAGAAGAAGAGGACGAAGATGACGATGGTTTTTTCAAGAAGAAGGATGTTTTCGAGGAGAAGGCGGAGAAGGAGACCGATGACTCGCAGGAGCTAGCGTCGAAGTGGAACGATGGCAGTGCTGCTCTCGAAGGGTTGAAGAGCCGGTTTTTTGTGTCTGCGAAACGGCGTGCTGAAGCCGGCGAGTCCGACGATGATGATGGCGTGTACGGTGATTTTGAGGATCTTGAAGCTGAGGGGGCTGAGGAAGACGGAGAGAAGTCTGGAGAAGAGTCTGAGGAAGTTTCTTCGGATGGGGACGACTTTGCCGACTTTGAAGAGGAGGAACGCCGTGCCGAGGAGGGCGGCTCATCCGACGAAGAGGGCGGATCTTCCGACGGATCACTGTCTGTTGACCAGGTGCGGGAGCTGAACGCGCGCAAGAAGGAGAAACTGAAACAGCAGTTTGAAGACGAAGACGAGTTCCGGGACGACGATCCCCTGACGGAGCACGACACTTGGTACGAGTTCCAGAAAGCGAAAATGGCCCAACAGCTGGAGATCAACAAGACCGAACTGGCAGAGCTTTCTGGGGAAGTGCGGTCGCGGATCGAAGGTCACACTGCCGGGTCGTACGTTCGTTTGACGTTTGAGAAGCTTCCGATGGAGTTTGTCGAGAATTTCGATCCTAAATTCTCGCTCGTTGTTGGCGGATTGCTTCCGACGGAGGAGCGGTTTGGGTTTGTGAACGTGCGGATCCGCCGCCACAGATGGCACCGCAAGATTCTCAAGTCGAACGACCCGCTGATCCTGTCGCTGGGCTGGCGGCGGTTCCAGACGCTGCCGATCTACACCACGTCCGACTCGCGCACGCGGAACCGGATGCTCAAGTACACTCCGGAGCACGCTTACTGTTTTGCCACGTTCTACGGTCCGCTTGTGGCTCCGAACACAACGTTCTGCGGCATGAACGCCGTGTCTAAGGAGAGCACGACGGGCAGTTTCCGCATTGCTGCGACGGGAATCGTTGAGGACTTGAACGCTGATGTCGAAATCGTCAAGAAGTTGAAGTTGGTGGGACATCCGTACAAAGTTTTCCGCAACACCGCGTTCATCAAGGACATGTTTTCTTCTGGTCTGGAGGTGGCCAGATTCGAAGGAGCCGCGATCCGCACGGTTTCGGGCATCCGCGGAGAGATCAAGCGCGCTCTGGCGAAGCCGGAGGGCCATTTCCGTGCCACTTTTGAGGATAAGATCCTGCTAAGTGACGTGGTTTTCCTGCGCTCGTGGTTCCCTGTGCAGCCCAAAAAGTTCTACAACCCGGTCACTTCTCATCTACTGAGAGACAAGGAAAGCTGGCAGGGAATGCGTTTGACCGGAGCGGTGCGTGCGGCCAACAGCGTGGAGACTCCGCAGAACCCAGACTCGGCGTACCGCAAGGTGGAGCGGCAGGAAAGACGGTTCAACGCTCTGCGCGTGCCAAAATCCGTCCAGGCAAACCTGCCGTTCAAGTCGCAGATCCACCAGATGAAGAAGCAGAAGAAGGAGGGCTATCTGCAGAAACGGGCGGTGGTTCTGGGCGCCGAGGAGAAGAGGGCCCGTGCGCTGGTGCAGACGATCCAGACGGTGAGAAGGGATAAGGACGAGAAGAAGCGGGATAAGAAGCGGGAACAGCGGGAGGAGAGGCTGAAGAAGCTAGCGAAGGTGGAGGAGATGCGGAAGGACAAGGAGAAGGAGCGGCGGAAGGAGTATTTCGGGAGGGAGGGGAAGAAGAGGAAGCTTTAGAGAGGCAGGCGGGAAAGCCGCCATCCGAGGCAACGCAGGCGGGCGGCCCGCCCGCCTTGCCTGGCAATTACATAGAGTACTCAAAATGTCACTTTTACAGCACAACAACAGCCGCTCACGCAGCCTTTGTCAATTACATCAGATCAATTAGCTGTACAACTCGTACAAATAGTCGAATCACGACACAACCCATCAAATGTACTGGGACAGCCATCTGAAACCCTCGCCGTAGCCCTGTCTCATGACAATGGAACACATAAACACCTCGACCGGTCTAGTATCGGTGAGCTGGACCTTATCCTTGCCCGTGGTGTTGTACAGACCCAAAAAGTGTCTGAGCTCGTTCTCGCTGACGGCCTTTGGCGAGTCGATCTTGTTTCCCAAGATCAAAAATGGCACTTTGGCGAGCTCCTCAATGGCAAACAACGCATCCAGCTCCGTCTTGGACTCCTCGAATCTCTCAGAGTCGGCAGCGTCCACCAGGTACACAATGCCGTTCACCTCTGGGAAGTAGTCCTTCCACAGTCTTCTGGCCTGCTGGTGACCCCCCAAGTCAAAAGTGGTGAATCTCACGTTTCCAATCGACAGTTCCTCCGAAGTTGGGTGCAACGTTGGTTGCAAAGTTGCCATTCTGTCATTTTTTAGCATGTGCAGCAAAGTGGTCTTTCCGGCATTGTCCAGACCCAGAAACAGCAGCTTGGCGTGCTTGTTCCACAGACCCAAAGAGGCGAGCACATCTTGAACTGTAGGAAGGCGGTAAACAGAGAAGAGCCGGCAGACTCCCTCCGTTAGTCGCTGTCGTTAGTATTCAAGTCTAACATAGGAAAAAATAGCCGAAATCCACTTACACCACTCGAGAATCCACATTTTTGGTATTAAGCGGGATATTTGTGTATAATGTATAACACGGCGATGGGGAGAGGAATAAATAAACAAGAACTTACTTGATAACAGCTCCCTCAACGGATCTGATAGAATCGATGGATGAATCTCAGAAGGTTACGAGCCCTCGGTGGGAGGGGTGGCAATGTGTCAGGTGTTTTATGTCACGTGAAAAAAATACGGGGGGCCTTGCGATTCAGAGAGTTCTGTGGATGCTGTAAGCAAAGGGAGGAGGAAAAGTAGAGACAGGAAGGGTGACGGGATGTCTCTGCCAGATGAACGTCGGTAATCGGGGCCCATTTGATGCTGTCCCTCCATTTTGGCATTTTGGCGACAGCCGAATGCGGCCTCCTGTTCCGCGGATGAGCAACCAGCAAGCAGATATGCTGGAACCATACGGTAGTCTAATTACTTTGCCTGCATTGGCATGGCATCCCCAGGAGAGGCGGCACCATCCAGTTTCTTGTTGCTTCTTCCGCTTACCAAACAATCACGTAACACACCTCACACCAGGATCGCTCGAAAACTAATGAACACGAAAACAAGAAACATTACAATCAACACAGCATTCTTCCTTTCCTCACTCTTCTCACACCAGTCGAGTTTACCAGTGCAGCAGGACGGAATTGCAGCCAACGTCTGCGGACCTGAGACACCGATCCTTTGAAGATGAAATTGGACATTAAGGTAAGCCGCAACAACAAAATTGGTTCGAAAGCCCTTTTTCATGATCGAATACTAACCGACGGCGTGGCGTCAATTGATGCCCCCTGCTACAGAAACTTTCCAGCACAAGATCAGACCGTGTGAAAGGAATTGATTTCCATCCCACGGAACCGTGGGTGCTCACCACTCTCTATTCGGGAAAGATCGAGATCTGGTCCTACGAAACTGGCAATGTGGTGAAGACCATTGATGTCACCAACGTTCCTGTGAGAGCAGGTAAGTTTATTGCGCGCAAGAACTGGATTGTGGTTGGATCCGACGATTTCCAAGTGCGTGTTTACAATTACAATACCGGCGAGAGGGTTGCTCAGTTTGAGGCACATCCTGATTACATCAGATCGATTGCCATCCACCCAACCAGACCGTTTGTTTTGACCTCTTCGGACGATTACACCGTTAAGATGTGGAACTGGGACAACAACTGGAAGCTTGAGCAGACTTTCGAGGGCCACCAACATTACGTCATGTCCATTGCCTTCAATCCGAAGGATGCAAACACTTTTGCGTCGGCCTGTCTGGACAAGACGGTCAAGATCTGGTCGATCGGCTCCAAGGTGCCAAACTTCACTCTGGTGGCCCCAGACTCAAAAGGGTTCAACTATGTCGATTACTACCCACACGGAGACAAGCCATATCTTTTGACCTCCTCTGACGACAAGACCGTCAAAATCTGGGACTACCAGACTAAGTCTTGTGTGGCCACGTTGGAAGGCCACTCGTCGAACGTTTCGTTTGCCGTGTTCCACCCGGAACTTCCTCTGATCATTTCCGGTTCGGAGGACTCCTCGGTCAAAGTCTGGAACTCCAACACATACAAGCTGGAAAAGTCGCTGAACTACGCCATGGAAAGAGCGTGGTGCGTGGCCGCCAGAAAGGGGTCCAGTCTGATCGCTGTTGGTTTCGATACGGGACACGTTGTTGTAAAGCTCGGCGACGACAAGCCTCTGCTGTCGATGGATCCAATGGGTAAGGTGATCAGCTCGAAACACACCGATATATACAATTCGGTCATCAGAGCGTCTGACGCTCAGCTCGACGACGGTGAGATCCTGCCGCTTGTCCAAAAGGAGCTCGGAACTATCGAAATCTACCCAAGCACCCTGAGCCACTCTCCCAACGGTAGATTCGTCACGGTCACCGGTGACAACGAATACATTATCTACACAGCACTCGCATGGAGAAACAAGATGTACGGCCAAGCGTTGGACTTTGTTTGGGCTCAGGACTCTAATTACTACGCCATCAGAGAGTCGGCGTCGTCGGTGAAAATCTACAAGAATTTCAAAGAGAAAACCACAGGTCAGATTGACCTCGTTTACGCTGCAGACAAGATATACGGAGGTACGCTGCTCACAGTGAAATCGGAAGGGTTCGTGTCGCTATACAACTGGGACTCTGGTGAACTGGTCAGAAGAATAGACGTTGATGCCGAGGACGTTCACTGGTCTGAAAACGGAGAATTGGTCTTGATCGCTTCCGCTGACACTGCCTACGCCTTGAGATTTGACAAGGACGTTTTTCAAGAGCATTTGGCCAACGGCACCATTGACCCTCAGGAAGGTTGTGAAGACTCTTTTGAGGTTTTGTACGACGTGCAAGACCAGATTGTCAGCGGTCAGTGGGTCGGTGATGCGTTCATCTACACCTCCTCATCCAACAGACTCAACTATCTTGTTGGTGGCTCCATAAATAACCTGGCACACTTTGACAAGACGATGTATCTGCTTGGCTACCTTCCTAGAGACAGCAAAGTCTATGTTGCAGACAAGGACGTGAACATTGTGTCCTATTATTTGTCGCTTGCTGTGCTGGAGTTCCAGACTGTTGTCTTGAGAGGTGACCTTGAACAGGCCGAGGAGTTGATTGCCAACGTCGAGCCTAAGGACATTGCCAAGATTGCCAGATTCCTTGAACAGCAGGGCTACAAAGAGAAGGCCTTGGAGCTGTCGAATGACTCCGAGCAGAAGTTTGAGCTGGCCATTGAGACTCTGAATCTTAGTCTTGCTGGCGAGATTGCTGCCAGGGACAACACCGCACACAAATGGAAGAAGCTGGGAGACACTGCTCTGACCAACTGGAACTTGAAGCTTGCCATTGAGTCTTTCACCAACTGCAAGGACTACTCATCGCTGCTGATGCTGTACACCTCTTTGAGCGACACCGACGGGCTCAAGAGCTTGAGTGCGGCCTGTGTGGAGGAAGGCAAGTTCAACCTGGCTTTTTCTGCCTCGTGGGCTGCTTCAGACGTTCAGACGTGTGTGAGCATTCTGGAGAAGACCGAGAGATTTGCCGAGGCTACCCTTTTGACCCAGACGTATGTTGGCGACAAGAGCGTAGTTGCTGAGAAGGTTGAGCTTTGGAAGGAGCATCTCGCCAAGGAGGGCAAGCAGAAGCTCAGCGAGAGACTGGAGTCTCCAGTGGGGGCGGCCAAAGAGAATGGTGCTGATTTGATTGATATGGAGCAGGAAGAGCCACAAGAGGAAGAGCCCCAAGAAGAAGCTGAGGAGGAGCAGAAATCGGAGGAGGCAGAGGAGGAGGAATGAGAAGACAATATGATTCCCGTCTCCTTTCTCCTAAAATGAGTTTGTATAATCATAAGATTGCAAGTTAGATTGTATGTAAAGCTTTGAGTTCACAGGCTGGGTCAGATGTCCCAGAGTTTTGGAACAGTGCACTGTTACCGTGTATTGTCATCTGATCTCCATCTCTTGGATTATCCCTAGTATTCGCTCTTATATATACAAGTGTACAATTTGTGGTTATGCCACACTAAAAACCTCCCTTTTATCAATTTCCTCTGCCTTTTTATTCAAACAGACAAAGTAGCACTCTTTCGACTCGTCTCGGCAGGCTTTCGGCTTAAATCTCACCACTTTACTGAAAACTTTGCCGAGACGGGCTTCCAAAAACTCATCCTCTTCCCCCGAGAAGAACTTCATCACCGAGCTGCCTCCCTTTTTCAAAAGGTCGATCGACGCAATGAGCGCCGCGTCGCACAAATCCATCGACATCAAATGGTCTTTGAACGCAAGTCCAGTCGTGTTGGCCATCCTGCGGTACGGGTTGTTAGTAGTTGAATTGATATATCCAGAAATCTGGAGAAAAGGTGCGCACATATCACTCAAAACCACGTCCACAGGATACTCTGATACATTACCATTGATTTGCTGTTCTGTCCTTGTAAGTTCCTGTTCCGCCTCAATGTGAGAAGCCTGAACATCAATTGTCAGCTCCGGAACAAACGCATTTTTCACCTCAAAAGACTGGAAAAGCTGGCTTTTGCGCTCAGTTTCGCTCAGACTAAAGAAATCACGTATATTTTCGTGCGTTTTTTTGCTCAAAATGTTGGCTTGCAATGAAGAAACTCCCGCAGGAGGCTGATAAGCCAGTATGTCAACTCCCAGGATGTTCGACCCGCGACAACACCTCTCCAGAGCCACCTGGTTCCACGCTCCGGGAGCTGCTCCCAGATCGAGCACGTTTTGAGCCTTGTTCTTGTTGAAAAGACGGAACTTGTCGTCAATTTGCAGCAGCTTGAACGCTGCACGTGACTTCATGTTGAGATGCTTCGCCTCGCGCGTGTAAATGTCCTTTTTCTGTCTGTTGAGCCATCGATTCGACGACGCACTCTTCTTCTTGGTGCTGGAATATCTTTGAAAATAGCCATATTTCAGCACACTAAGCAGCGGAAATCGCACAAATTCTAGCCGTGCACTTTGCAAGAGTGTTGGTGCCAACGAATGCAATATCATGGCAGTGGCGGCATAAGATATTCGCAAGATAGGTGTAGTATACATTATCCGTTATCTTTTATCTAATATGAGAAATATCCAAGGATTTTCTCACGTGATATTATACAGGTTTTCAAACCCTCACGGGTCGAAATTTTTTCACCTTCGCTAGGTGTAAAAAAAAAAAATCTCTTCCCATCGGTCTCAGCACTACAATCTCTTAAAAGACATCGTCGAACAAACCGAAAAACACACCGGTATTACCTATTAGTAGGGAGACAATCACATAACTCAAACAAAATGTCCAAGGTCAGCGCCTCCCAAGTTAGAGAAAACGTCAAGGAGATCATCAAGTTCTCCACCGAGACCAAGAAGAGAAACTTCTTGGAGACCATCGAGTTGCAAGTTGGTCTCAAGAACTACGACCCACAGAGAGACAAGCGTTTCTCTGGTTCGTTGAAGCTTCCTCAAGTTCCAAGACCAAACATGACCTTGTGTATCTTTGGTGATGCTTTCGATGTTGACAGAGCTAAGTCTCTTGGTGTCGATGCCATGTCCGTTGATGACTTGAAGAAGTTGAACAAGAACAAGAAGTTGATCAAGAAGTTGGCTAAGAAGTACAACGCCTTCATTGCTTCCGAGGTTTTGATCAAGCAGGTTCCAAGACTCTTGGGTCCTCAGTTGTCCAAGGCTGGTAAGTTCCCAACTCCAGTTTCCCACAACGACGACTTGTACTCCAAGGTCACCGACGTCAAGTCCACCATCAAGTTCCAACTTAAGAAGGTCTTGTGTCTTGCCGTTGCCGTTGGTCACATTGAGATGGAGGAGGATGCTATTGTCACCCAAATCATGATGGCCATCAACTTCTTGGTTTCTCTGTTGAAGAAGAACTGGCAAAACGTTGGATCTCTCGTCATCAAGTCTTCCATGGGTCCTGCTTTCAGACTCTACTAAGCGAGCGAGCGAACTATCACATTCGTGTAATAATTTAACGATTGCTTATTAATGTATTACGTAAAACACGAAACTCAAAAAAAACAAAAAAAAAGCGGAGCCAAAACTCAGGCAAAATATTTCTTGTGCCCTGCTGTGCCCTTGTTCTGTTTCTTGTTGTCTTCCAGGCAATGCCCGAGTCCGACAACTCAGATTCGTCACTGGAGATTGTGGGGGAGGCCTCCGCTGGTGTCAAGACAGGGTCGTCCGGCGATCACGTGTCCGAGGTCATTGATCTGACCAGCGATGAGGAGACCCAGATCAGCCAGCCAAGGGGGCCAAGGGGCGAAAAGAGGGCCAATTCGGCTGACGAGAAGCCCAAAAGCGCGCGGGAGCTCATGGCGGAGGCCGCAGAGCTGCGACTGAAGCGGGCGAAACAAGAAGCGCAAACGGAGCTTGCTGATAGCCCATCAATCCCTCCAGTGGAAAAGAAGACTGTTGAGGTCAAGAAGGACGAGAGGACAGTGGCAGGCAACGAATCAGAGTCGACCAAGACACCCCGGAAATACAAATCCCGGATTCGACTGCTTTCAAACCCGCCGTATTGCTCGGAATTTGCGCCCGCCAGCAATCGGGACACGGTTTCAATGTACGATCTTGTTGGGTCTTTGGTCATGGAGACGTCGTACCAGTTCAACATGCTGATTGATTGCGGGTTTCTGCTTCCGTTCTACCGGGCCGATCCGCTGAACTTCAATTTGGTGCTGGTCAATGCGAACCGGAGCGACCAGCTCATGGTCGACGAGTCTCACCGTTTGCGGTATCGAATCAGCACCATTGATGTGTCCAAGAAGCTTCCAAAGTTTGGCAGCCATCACACGAAGATGATGGTGAATTTCTTCCACGACGACACGTGTCAGATCGTGATCCACACGATGAATCTGACGTCCGCGGATTATCTGGCACAGACGCAGATGTGCTGGGTTTCTCCGCGACTGAAGGTGGATTCTGAAGAGAAGAGCCGCGACCGCTACCAGGTGGATGTGCTGGACGCGGCGAAGGACAGCGGACATGTTTTCAAGCGCGATTTCTTCCGGTATCTCGAGAGCTACGAGGACTCGGGGATTCTGTCGCTGAAACAGCGTCTGCACGAGTACAACTTTGAGCCAATCGACGTGGTTTTTGTGGGCTCATCGCCCGGCGTGTACAGTTTCAAATTGGACCAGTTTGACGGCAACGCTCGGCGTTGCCAAGTCCGCTCCAAGGATGGCCCGCTTTTTGGCTACGGACGTCTCTACCAGGTTCTGCACGAGCACGGGCTCACGACGGGCAAGAAAAAGGTGAAGTTTGTGTCACAGGTGTCGACAATTTCGGCTCCTTTCGACTCGTATCGACGCAACGTGGGAACGCACATTCTGGCCAATATTGTCAAGGGAGACCGCAAGTTTGTTGGATTACTGGGCTCTGAGGAGTCCGAGTCTAGTGTGGAGCCGGTGATTGTGTGGCCCACCGAGAGCGAGGTTTTGAGCGCAAAATTCCAGCATCTCTCGGGCCACGCTCTGTTTTTCAACATTGAGTCAAAGAACTCCTATCATGCATACAAGAACCAGTACGAGATGCTGCGAAAGTACTTGCACAAATGGGCTGCTGTACCGTGTTCCACGTCCAAAGCCGGGAGAACCAATCTTTCTCCGCACGTGAAGACGTACTGTGTTACAGGTGACGACTTCAAGTCGGTCGACTGGTTCCTGTTGACTTCTGCGAACCTGTCGAAACAGGCGTGGGGAGCTCCCGAGCGCGGATACGGCGACCGTGACAAACACAACGGGTTCGATGATCATCGGTACCGGGTGAATTCTTACGAGGCAGGTGTGTTGTTGAGTCCGCGTTGTTTGAAGCTGGGCGAGGAGGATAGTGGAAAGACGGTTGTTCTTACGCCGGTTTTTGGTAGGGATGAGTGTGAAACCGAGGAAAAAGACTTTGTCAGATACCCCGTTAGGCTGCCATACGACGTTCCGCTGCAACGGTACACCGCGCGGGACCGGCCGTGGACGACAGAGGCGTTGGAAAGAATCTACCAGGGGGGCTTGTAGCACGACTATAATTGTACAATAGATTGAGATATGATATATTAAATTTTTTTCAGGCTCTTCGCGACAAAATCTATGTCGTAGACACCTTGTCACATATAGTACTCTAACGCTTGATATTCGAAGCACAGAGCGAGGTGCTGAACGAAACGAGCGTGGACAAACAGCACGCAGCACAGCTGCCAAACATGCCTCTGGTTCCAGAGAAATCCTCGAGGTCGTCCTTGCAGTACCAGAACGAGCAATAGTACTCGTGGCACTCGCTTTCGTCACGACGGTAGCCCATATGGTCGCTTTCCTGTTCGTTGGTGTCGTCGGAGGCAACCAGTGCCTTTTCCGGGTCAGCTTGCGCCTGTGGCTGCTGATTTATAAGATTTTCGGCATTTTCCGATTTTTCAAAATTTTCAGTTTTTTCAGCGATCTCGGGACTTTCAGAGGTAGTATTTGGCTGTGTTTCGTTTTGCTGGATAACTTCCTCCGTCTGAGTGCCGTCCAATTGCAAAGTCTGGTCGGGGGCGTCCTCTTCGTTCTGCTCGGAGGTGATTGTCGCCTGTGGCGAGCCAGGGACAGCCAAATCTTGTGCTGTCGAGTCTGGCTGTGTGGAGAGATCTAGCTGGCTGTGCTGTTCGGCAACCGAGATCGGGTCCTCGCTCAGGTGCGAGTGTGCGTCCGTGAAGTACGCAGACTCGGCGTCGGTGGTGATGGACGCAGAGGACATTGACTCGACGATACTTGCGTGTTCTGGAGCAGACATGATGAGGTGATCTGGGAGCTAACGAATGTGGGAGCCAATGGGCGGCAAAACGGGCGCTGTTGTCTCTGAAAGTATCTCAGTTGTAGCAGAAGAGATCCGGGGAGCTACTCGTTCTGGCGGAGAGCAACGTGGGAAAAAAACGTTTCGAGCAACGATCGACAAACAGATCAAACAACGCAACACATGGAGAATGTTTTCAAACGCGAGACGTCACACCAGCCGCATATGCTTATGCATATGTGGCGCCGCGTGGCGGTGCTTTATCAGGAAAAAAAAATTTCAGAAAAAAAATATGTTAGAGAAAAAAACTTCATTAATAAGAAGGATCCTTCTTTCTATCTATATTCACCGTCTACCACCAGGATGCCGCAGAAACCGGAACCAAAGAAATGGAAGCCGCCTAAGGGCCCTAAGAATACTCCTCACAAGAACAAGAACACCATAGGACTGGGCCGAAGTATCAAGAATGTTAAGAATCTGGAGAACAAGGTGTACTACCTTCCTGACGGAGAGATGCGGTTTACGACAGAGAAGCACGAGGACAGCTGGGTGAAATTGCGGTCGGTTACACAGGAGAATGCGTTGGACGAGTTTTTGAACACCGCAGCGCTCGCCGACACCGATTTTGCTGCAGAGCGGTCGTCTGGAATCAAGATCATCAAGGTGAACAACCAGGCGGTCGAGTCGGGCAACTACAACCCTTATTTGCTGACATCCGAGGAGGAGATCAAGACATTTAAGATACAGAAAGAGCACGAGAAAGAGTTGATTGTTCCCAGAAGACCGAAATGGGATGAAAATACCACCAAATACGAGCTCGAGAGACTCGAGAGCGAGGCCTTTTTGGAGTGGAGAAGAGAACTCGCCCTGTTGCAGCAAAACCACGACCTGCTTCTGACGCCGTTTGAGAGAAACATCATGGTTTGGAAGCAGCTGTGGCGAGTTCTTGAGCGTTCGGACCTAGTTATTCAGATTGTTGATGCGAGAAATCCGCTGTTGTTCCGGTCCATCGATCTCGAGAGATACGTCAAGGAGCTCAACCCGCTCAAGAGGAATTTGCTGTTGGTGAACAAAGCTGATTTGCTGACTTTTGAACAGAGACTCACGTGGGCAAAATATTTCAGAAAGCACGGCATCCAGTACACCTTTTTCAGTGCGTTCTTGGCGAATGAGGAGCTGGAAAGGGAGAGGGAACAGGAGGAAATGGAGGATAGCGAGGAGGAGGATAGCGAGGAGGAGGATAGCGAGGAGGAGGACACAGAGGAAGACGAAGACTCGGACATCTCCGACTATGACGATCTCGACGAGGACGAAAGAGCCGAGATGGACAGATTGAACAAAGAGCTTGCCGAGCTCGAATCCAAGCTTGAAGACATTGGAGTTCAAGAGAAGGAATTACCTCCAGCTACCGAGGCCGAAATGACTAAAATCATCACTGTTCAACAGCTCGAAGAACTGTGTTTGAAAGTCGCTCCAGAGCCGCTGTCCGAGCCACCGGCCGGCCAGCAAAAGAGACTGCAGATTGGTCTTGTCGGATATCCAAACGTTGGTAAATCGTCTACGATCAATGCGCTCGTTGGGTCGAAAAAGGTGTCTGTTTCGGCCACTCCGGGAAAAACCAAGCATTTCCAAACGATCCTGCTGTCCGATAAAGTCATTTTGTGCGATTGTCCCGGTCTCGTGTTCCCCAATTTCGCCTACACGAACGCTGAGCTCGTTTGTAACGGTGTTCTGCCCGTGGACCAGCTCAGAGAGATCACAGGTCCTACCCAACTCGTTGCCCAGAGAATCCCCAAGTACTTTCTCGAGGCCGTGTATGGTATCACGATCTCCACGCTGTCTGCTGAGGAAGGCGGAGATGGTGTTCCAAGCTCGCACGAGCTACTGAACGCTTATGCCCGCGCCAGAGGATACATGACACAGGGATTTGGTTCTGCCGACGAGAGCAGAGCTGCCAGATACATCTTGAAAGACTATGTGAATGGCAAACTGCTGTATGTGGAACCTCCTCCAAACCAGGACGGCTCGAGATGCGACCCAGAAAAGTCCCGCCATTTCAACTCGGCGCTGTACTCACTGAACCACCTGCCAGAACAGCGGAAGCAGCAGCTTCTCACGGCTATCAGAGACAAAAATCTCTCGCCAGAGCTGTTTGATTTATCAAAAGACCTTCACAAACTCACGTTTTCCTCGCACTTGTCTCAGGAAGAGGCCACCAAGGGAAACAAACACGCCAGAACGTACGGAGGCCGCCAGGCCGCGCTCATCAACTCGGCCGCCGAGCTCGACCAGGAGTTTTTTAAAATGAACCAGGTCAAGGGAAACTTCCAAAAACCGTTCCACAGCAAGGCTAATGCCATGGGGGACAGAAAGAAGCACGGCAAGGGCAACAAGAAGAAGGCCAAGAAGGAGCAGAGAAACGCTGTAGCTGTGTAGCGCAACGATATTTTCATAGTAATTTCAATCAATTTTCAAGTTTCAAAACCCTCGTCGCCGAGCTCCTCCTCGACACGAGCAATCTCGCCCTCCAAATCTCGCAGATTGACATCCAACGCTTTCAGATCGTCAAATTTTCGCTGACTTTTGAGCTCCTCGTAGATTTTCTCCACCATAAACTTTTGCTCGTTCAAAACCATCAGTTTGTCTCGGTATTCTCTGATCTCTCTTTTCAACAGCTTCTTTTTCGGCCTCTGTTGCTCCTCTAATTGTCTTTGTTCCTCTCGCAATCTCGCCTGTTGTGTCTTCCTCAAGGCGGGTAGTTTCTCCTGCAAATACAGAACAATATGCATGCTCAGCGACTTGTAAAGTCTGTACTCGTCGATATTGACGTCCGAGTTCTCCAATCTTGCTTCAAACACTGCGATACGGTTCGAGACCAACTTTCCCAGTTTCTCCATCCGCCCAAAAAGCTCAATTTGGCCTTGTTTCGTGGAATCGTCGCTCAATTCCTTGTCAAGTTTTCGCTTGATGATGTCGAACTGGCTGTGGAACTGCAAGAACTCGTTCAGCTTGCCCGACGTCATCTCCCGGATGATCAATCGCCGGTTGAACAGCTTCTGTTTGCAGCACAGACATATCCGGATCTTCGCCTCGGAGTCCTCGTCCTGCTGGAACTTTTCTAGACGGTGCTGCTGCGACTCCTGCTGGCTGTTGCTCACATTCATGATGTCCACTATTATGTTCACCGGAACGTCCATCGAACAC
Source organism: Ogataea corticis (assembly GCA_030555865.1). NCBI lineage: Eukaryota > Fungi > Ascomycota > Pichiomycetes > Pichiales > Pichiaceae > Ogataea > Ogataea corticis. The sequence continues at coordinate 636,687 of JANIVM010000005.1, read as the reverse complement.
CCGCTCGCGGAATCTCCACAGACAACGCTCCCACAAACACGACAGTGGTGTTTTCTGTTCCAAAACCCAAACTTGGTGTGGCAGATTCCGCAATCAGACACACTCGAGTCGTCGCACCAGGGAACGAGATCTTTCTCAACTTTGCGCAAATCTCGCATCGATTTCTTGCCCTTTTCCACTTCCTTGTGGAATAGAAGCAGTCTAATCAGCCGTTTTTCTAGAGTGATCACCTCCAGCCGTGCAGTGTCGACTTTTGCAGAGCGGATCCGCTCGAAAGTGCGAGTGAGGTCGTTTTGAAACGCAATTTCAGGCGCCGGTTTGCCCAGAAAACACACCTCACAGCACCGGCACCAGTATCCCTTCACCGGGTCGTATTCCAGCGCCGGGTTCAGTCGCACACGGTACCAGGAGTGTGCGTAACAAAACAACTTGCCGCATTTTCGGCAGTTCACCTGACCATTTTTGATTCCCAGCGCCTTGCGACAGCCCAGATAACTGCAGGTTTCCGAGCCTGAAGGTTTCCGCCAATGTGTGCGTGGGATTGTGACCGCAGACTCGATCATGTCGTGTTGTTTCGTGGACTCTGAGCTGTCGGAGTTGCCCCCCGAGTCGCTCATGGTGAAACTGGAGTCAAAAACGTCGAGTTTGAGCTGTTTTTTCTTCTGTTGTGGGTGTTGTGCGTTGACAAACTCGTTCGCACGGTCAACGACCTTCTTCTTGAACCAGTTCTTGAAATCGAGCTCGATCTGGGACTCACTGTTCTGCGAGAGCGAAGAATGTTCGTCATCCAGATGCCGATTGAGCTGATTGAGCGTGAGCATCGTCTCTGTGCAAATCGGACATTGTAATGCCTGTGACCCGGCGGAATCCGTGAGAGACGCTGACGAGATCGAAGACGCTGACGACAGCGACGAGGGCGATGCGGTCCGGGAGGACGAGGACGAGTGTATTTGCCCGTGGCCCGCCGCTACAGCAGGTATGCTGATCGGATTCGATACAGAAGACGCCCCCAAAACTCTTCGCTTCGACATTTGCGAGATCTAATGGGCGAAAATTGCAAAGAAGGAGAACAAACAAAGGGGAAACGTTTAGAAAATTATTTTATTTTAGCGATTATTTTGAACTTTATCTGTAGAAATTTTGACATATAAAAAAATCAAGAGATTGAAATCATATTACTTTACACCAATTTATGTGAAAATTGATTTGATACTACTGGATCCTTATGGCTCATACGGCTAGTTGCTAGCTTCGCTCGCTGCTGGCCTTTGATATTGAGTCTATAATGACGGAAGTAGAAAACAACTGAAAGTAACGTCAAGAGAAGAAATCAGACGCAGCAATCGTAAGCCAAAAAGAGAAAGGGGACAGGCCGTTCGCTAACATGAGAGTGCATTAAGGCGGTCTCAAACAGCTGGGCAGATGACTTTCCGAGTTTAGTGAGAGTTGTTGGTCATTGGCATTGGCATTGGCAAACCCGAGCGGACAAGCTCGACGTAAGTCATATTCGTTTTTCGTTCATTTCGTAACTCCTTCATATTAGTCAGTTGATCAACGGGTCCATCAACTGTTCGCCGCTGTAAGGCACAAAGTTCTCCAAGTCGAACCCAAGTTGTCCTCTCTTCCATGCCGGAACCAGAGCGTCAATCAATCCAGGATTCACACTCAGCTCCCGACGCGAAAAGTCAAACAGATCGGGTATGAGGATTTCTCTGTCGAGCTTGTAGTTCCGGAAGTTTGGCATCTTAATTGCAGGCTGCGCCCTGAACTCGTCAAAAAACTTGCACGTGAGAGCGTCCACCGCACTGATTCTCAGCACGGGCGAGTAGTTCAGAATCAGCTGCAAAAGCTCAATGCATTCGGGCTCCACATGCTTGAATATTTTGTACAATGGAATCGGCTTGATCGAAGGAAACTTGTGGTCCATGTAATTCGGATTCATCGACTTGATCTCGTCTTTTGAAGGCGTCCCCAATATCTTGATGATCTCCACCAGTTGGTCGATTCCGGACTCTCCAGGAAACAAAGGCTGCCCCAAGATGAGCTCCGCAATCACACAGCCTGCGGACCACAGATCAATTTTCGTCGTGTAGTTGCGGGCTCCAAATATAAGTTCCGGCGCCCTGTAGTATCTCGAACAGATGTACGACACGTTTGGCTCCGCCGGATTGAGGATCTTTGCCGACCCAAAATCGCACAGCTTCAAAACACCGTTCAAAGGGTCTATCAGCAGATTCTGCGGCTTGATGTCTCTGTGGCAGATCCCAAGAGAATGGATGTAGTTCAGCGACCGCAGCAGCTGGTACGAATACAGCTTCACCTCAAATATCGGCATTGTCTTTTGACGCGAAATGTACCAATGACTTGATTTGTACAGCGTTTCCGGGATGAATTCCAGGATCAAGTGCAGATACAGCTCGTCTTTCTCGTTTGTCTTGTAGAAAAATGAAATCAGATTCACAATGTTCTTGTGTCCAATGAGCCGCATAATCTCCAACTCTCTGTTTTTGAACCGCTTGTCCTGCAGAACACGTTTGATCGCCGCCTTGGTGTTGTGTTCTAGAATGTTGATCTGGTAAACGTACCCAAACGACCCATGGCCCACCATCGCCTTCTGCGTGTACGTTATTGGGTAAGATTCGCCGGAATGGCCGTCATTGACCTCCTCGTGGAATGTTTGCAGCGGAGAACCGCTCATTGGCTCGCTCATTGCCGCTTAAAAACACTAGGCTGTCCCTTGTTTTCAAGTCTTAAAAGAAGCGTCGCTAACAACTTGCTATTTTGTGTGTCAGACGCCGTAGAAAATGCAGAACTCGCAGCGCACGTGCTCTTGAACGCTCACTGGTGCGTTGACGCTCTTGTTCTGACTTTTTACTCGACTTGTGCGGCCCAAAGCACAACTGTCCAGTGTGTCTAGATGTGTTTTTTCGAACAAAACAGGGAAAAAAACACTTCAGTTTAAAAAAAAAAACACACCGCCACCAGGCAAAAAATTTACAGCGCCGCCGGCTGCACAAAGAGAAAACCAAAGCCCGAAATTAGGGGAGCAATCCCCTGTCGATCGGCCTCGAAAGCTACACCAGCACAATCAATTCTTCTTTCTGAGATCAAAATCCTGGAAACCTGAGCCAATCACGCTGCTCCAACACCAATCAAGAGGACGTCCTGTTACTGCTGACATCAGCAACCATGCTCACCCCGCCTGCTTCTCCAGAAACTTGTTGCGAAAAAAAAGTGGGGCAGACGCCCGCGCTCACAACCGCACACATTCCGGATGAAGAAAAAAAAAATAAAAGGATCGGGATCTCATTGAGAGATACGGGATTCGAACCCATGTCACCTGCTTGGAAGGCAGGTATGATAACCACTACACTAATCTCCCAATCCTTGAAAAACTTCCGCGACTGCCGAATCTCACAGTGGGAGCCAGTCAAGTGGTCGTGCGTTACCTAGGAAAATAAAATTTTCACCAACCTAGAAAAAAAAAATTTCTTCCTGGCTTCTTTCCTTTATGCCTTCTTGTTCCTCTTTCGACAAAAGGCGAGCTTCCAGATCATCACCATTGCAAGGAACCTTTTGAACACACTACAATGTCTGCCCCAAACCCAAAAGCCTTCCCACTCGCCGACTCCGGCCTCACCCAGCAGATTCTTGACGTTGTTCAGCAATCCCAGAACCTGAGACAACTCAAGAAGGGTGCCAACGAGACCACCAAGACTTTGAACAGAGGTATCTCCGAGTTCATCATCATGGCTGCTGACACCGAGCCAATCGAGATCTTGCTGCACCTGCCGCTCTTGTGCGAGGACAAGAACGTTCCATACGTTTTCGTTCCATCCAAGACTGCTCTTGGCCGTGCTTGCGGTGTTTCGAGACCTGTGATTGCCGCTTCCGTCACCACTAATGACGCCTCGGCCATCAAGAATCAAATCTATGCCATCAAGGACAAGATCGAGACTCTTTTGATCTAGGTAGGCAGTCGGCTATGTATATTAGCAATACACTAGACGGTATGAGAAATCATTGTAAGTAAAACAGAGACCGCGATCTGCAGTCAGAGTAGCCATTGAACGAGAAACAAAAGTCCCTTGCGCAGACGCGTCGATCGACGCGTCGAGGTTTTCCAGCTCTCTTTCTCCAATTTCCGGTCAAGACTCCACTAAGCTGTATCAACAATACACCGACAGGATAAGAGAACAATGTCAGCTGTTTTAGCCTTTTCATCGCCTCGGACAGGGCCTTGAACTCCGTTTGGGTTCTCCGGGTCTCTCATGTTTTAATCCTCTTAATGACCAAGGGAGTTCCGGAACACCACTTCCCGCTCATCCTCAAGCTCTGTTACTCCTTGTTGGTCACGCACTCGGAAGATCATTCGTGTCGTTATTCCGTATGACAGCTGTTGGATCTGCAACTTGTGTGCCAACGTCACAAAAAAACATTATGTCATACCCCGCAATTTCTCCAGATTTTATTCGACCCTGCATTTATTTCTACTAGTGTAAATTTCGTACTACTTGACCACGGCTTGAAGAAACTCCGAACTGGCGGAAACACTATTGTTGAAGTACAGCAAATATGTGTTCCCCTTACCTCTTATAAGAGATGGATATATAAGTAGCCATCGACTTCCCCTATTGCCATTATGCAACAGCTCGTTAACTTGATAGCCTACACCATGATTTTGCAAAACCAAAGACTTCCAATTCGCGGAAAATATCTCCGTTACATCATCACGATCTGCTCGTGCACGGGTTTCTTGCTGCTCGGTTACGATCAGGGACTCATGTCAACTATTGTGGGAGCAGACAACCGGTTTGGAAAAGACTTCAACCATCCGGATTCCGACGCACAGGGTCTGCTCTCTTCTGTTTACGATCTAGGCTGCTGTCTTGGCTCGTTGATCTGTTTTTTTGTCGGTGAAAAATACGGACGGAGGTGGATGATGGTGACGGGCGGGTCCACGATGGTGATTGGAACGGCTATTTTGGCCTCCTCGTTCACCAGAGGCCAGTTCTATGTCGGAAGAATCGTGACCGGAATCGGAAACGGATTCAACTCGTCAACGATTCCGGTCTACCAGGCCGAGTGCGCTCTCGCCGGAAACAGAGGACAGCTGCTCACATTCCAGGCCGTCGTGACAATCGCTGGTGTGGTGATCGCGTACTGGGTCGGCTATGGCACCTCTTTCTCTGATGGTCCTGTTCAATGGCGATTCCCGTGCGGATTCCAGGCCGTTTTCGCCGTCGCCTTGGTGGTGGAAGTTCTAACCGGCGTCCTGCCGGAAACTCCAAGATGGCTCGTCACCAAAGGCCGATTTGAAGAGGCCCAGGAAGTGCTGGCCGCCATTGTGGACGAAGACTTGCACTCGGAGCTGGTCGAAATGGAAATTGAAGTTATCAAAGATACTGTCGCAATGGAGTCTGTTGGCGGCGAGTTCCAGTATAAGGAGCTTTTTGAAAACGGTCCGACTGGAAACTTCCGTAGACTGCTCCTCAGTTGTGGAATCATGATAATGCAGCAATTTACCGGCTCTAACATGATCAACTACTACGCCCCCGTCGTCTACCAAACCACCATGAACCTCTCGAGAAACACGTCACTGATTCTCGGTGGTTGCTGCGAGATTGTCTACTTCTTTGGCTCGTTGATTCCGGTTTGGACCATCGACAAATGGGGACGTCGCACGATGCTTTTTGTTTCCTCAACCGGTTTGACGGTTTGCTTCGTGTGCGTTTCCGGTCTCTTGTCGCAAAAAACGTACGCAACCTCAGTGGCAGCCTCATGTTTCGTCTTCCTTTATCAGCTATTTATGGGAATCGGCTGGCTCAACGTCTGGTTTTACCCAGCAGAGCTCAACGTCACCCGCCTCCGTTCCAGAGTCCAGGCCATCGCCTCGTTCGTCAATTGGCTGTCGGTGTTTGCCGTGGTCCAGATCACCCCAAAGGCTATTGACAACATCAGCTGGAAAACGTTCATTATTTTTGCCATCTTAAATGCCCTGTGGATACCAATCGTGTACTGCTTCTACCCAGAGACCAAGGGTCTGGAATTGGAGGATATCGACCGGCTGTTCGAACGAGGCGGCCTCACCGGCGGCGTCTTTTCCACACGCGGCCATCCTGTCACACCGGGCACGAGCCGCCGCAACGATATGGAAGACAAGCCGGGTCTCTTGGAGGAAAAGGAGGCTTCAAGCTTTGTCGAACTTAACGAGAACCATTAGGCAGGGCCAATTTTATGCAGTTATGAAAATGAAACGGGAAAGAATTATTGAAAAATTATTTAATAATCCGGGGTAGAATCACGTGACTGAAATACACGTGGTTGATTACATCTCAAAAACCAATATCTTACTGTACAAAATCACTTCACAAATACGCGTACCTACCACCACTGGTGTTGCCCTCACCGACCGCGTCGTGGGCCTCCGCCATGTGGTCACTGCCGAACAAACTGTTGCTGGCGTCCGACAAATTTCCAAAACTCTCCGGCTCATGAACAATCGAAGGAGCATCAAAACCCGCTCCACGGGATACTATCGGCGTGTTGGACTCGGATCGGTAGTGCGTGTTCGGCTGAGCCGTGCTCAGCACGTTCAAGTCGCTGTCCTTATGCGAGGAGTCCATTGGCGACTCCGAGGTTTCTTTTCCGGACGAAAGCGAGTCCACCACAGATCTGTTTGCGGTGGACTTGTTGCGACGCAGCAGCGAGCGGCCTCCCGTGAGCTTGTGCATCAGCTTCGCACCGAGCGAAAGGTCTTCTTCTGGCGTCAGCTCGAGCGGCTGGTCGGGATCGGAAGCCTTCTCAGGATCGTCAGACTCCATCAGAGCCTTCAGCTTGTACATTTCGTTAGCCCAGTTGTTCTGATGGTCTTTAGCAACCATTCCAAGCTCCAGCAGTTCCTGGGCTCCATCCGGAACTTCCTGGCCTTGAGCACCCTTCTTCTGGAACGATGTTCTGTCGTCTTTTGCCGGTGAGAATCTCGCGTCAGGGTTCTTGGAGAACACGGCAATGCACGAGTAAACGATAATCATGATCAGCAAGCAGAGCGTAAACACCACGTTCAGCACGAAGAAAACGAGACCCATGACCGAGCCGACTGCGTTCGCCTGGCCAAACAGTTCCGAAAAGAACAGGAACATAAACGAGTTCACGGTGGCAACAACACACATCACAATGTTGACAATGTTGGTTGGTTTGTCCAAGTATGGTTTCTCCTTGATCAGGGCAATGGTGTATGCCATATCGAGAATCCAGATCACCAACGCCTGTGTCTTTCCAGACTTTTGCGCAAGCGAGACAAATAGAGCTTTGACAAAAACATACGCCAGTAGAATGGAGCCCCAGTAGTACTTGTTGGCGTTGAACATCGTGTAGAAGAAGCCGTATCTGTTGAGAACGTTAGGGTCACCGTACAAGATGGCAGCTGCATTTCTGTGACTCTGCACGGACACAGAACCAAACTTGAGTGTTCTGTAGCACGCCCAGCCCATAACACCGAGGCATAGGATCAGAAACAAAACGGCAATCACCACAACGGCTCCAGAATCCACTTTGGTGAATTCCCACAGCGACAGAATCATCAGCTGTGTGAAGCCAATGTAGATGTATCTCTGCAAGACACCTTTCAGGATCACTTTCCAGTTTCTGCTGAGATCTGTGGTTTTGAGCCAGCCCTTCTTACGACACAGAAGAGCAATCAATCTCATCAGAAGGAACAAACCAACGAGCACATAAAGACACAACACGAAAAAGGTGAATCCCGTGCACACAATCGAAGATGGCTCGATTCCGGCCTGGTATCCAACTCTTTCTATTCCTCTCAGAATCTTGAGATAAGCGTCACCTTTCAAGTTGTAGAGATCACTGCCTCTCTTTTCGAGATCCGCAAAGTACTCGGTAGATCTGGAGGAAGGAAGATGTTTTGGAGCAGCCAATGAGGGAAACAGTTGCACAAAGTACGAGTAGAATGGAATCATTTGGCTTGCCGATTTCTTCGTCTCATCCAGACCTCTTTGAACGAGCACAGAGACATCGGAAGAAGTCAGGTACTGGTCAGGCGTTCCTCCTGTGGCCTGGACGTACCACCGGAAGATCTTTTGCATGAAGTTGATTCTGATGAGTCCCATAGACCATGCGAGATTTTCGGCCCAGGCACTCACGATCGGAGGAACCTCTTGAACGTGGATCATGCTGATGATGACGACACTCTGGAAGTAGGTGAACAAAGAAACGGCGTTCGCAGCGATGATGGACGCAGACGACGAGTTTCCAAACGCAGAAAGCACAGAAGACACAAGCAATCCAATTCCGGCGATGACAGCAGTGGCCCATTTGACACCGACGTGAGCAACGGTTTTTTGGTTGGAGAAACTGGCCTGGATGCAGCCAACCTGGGTGTTGTTAGTGTTGTAGATCACAACTCTAACCAACGCGTCCAAGTCTGGGAACGTGTACGCAATTCCAGGAATCATGTCGACGTAGTGGCTCGAAATATACTCAATAGAGTCGATCTCCAGCGACCCCGGGTATATTGGACAGAACTGTTTCCATCCGATGGAGCAGAAATTGATTTCTTCTGTGATAATGTTGAATCCGTACGCATAGACGTCCACTTTAGCCGTGATGTAGCTCTCTGCAATCTCAGTAGTGAGCGAAATATCGTACCGAATCGACTTTGCGTCCGGATCAAAAACCACATTGAAGTAAGTCGGACTGATCTGGCTGTTGTCCATGCATGTGACGAGCGAGCCGGCCTCCAGCAGTCTGGCCACGGCCAGCAGCGGGCTCAGAAGAGCTATAAAGAGGGTATTGCAAAGCAGCCTCATTCAAAACAGGGGTATAAATTGCTGCTTAGCGTGTAGGGCGCCTGTCTGGAGTTGGAAACCCGTTCAAACTGACTGCTTGCCGTAAAAAAACTTGTTTTGACAATGTTTATTATCTGCTGTTCAGAGAAGGAAACTCACGGAACACACGTGAATGTGCTGATTCAAGCAGATCAGACGATTCTGACAGTGCTCACAGGTGCGTAGAGCAAAGGAGAAGTGTGCAGTGGTTTTTCCGATACAAAAACTCGGCTTTGTTCGCTTCTTCACAACTTTGGAAAGAAAGAAACCAGCTTAACAGGCAAAAGGGATGAATCGAGGTAAAACTTACTCGAAAATAATTCCTTTGTTTCTCTGTTGGCGCAGAAAATTTTAACGTGGCGGTGCACACACGCCACAAAACCACGTGGCTGATAAACGCGACGCGTCCAAAAAAGGAAACATCTTGCTACCATCAACTACAACTATTCCAGTTTGTTTTCTCTTGCTTCTCAATACATAGGTAATTTCCCTTCAAATTAGCAACATCACTTCGTCTTAACCACCTCGATCAAATGAGGAACAACCTGCGGGTTGCTCAGCGTCGAGGTGTCTCCGAGCTGATCCTCCTCACCAGCCAGGATCTTACGCAGAATTCTTCTCATGATTTTTCCCGACCGTGTCTTTGGCAGGTCGTTCACCAGCAAAATCAGCTTTGGAGCTGCAAACGGCCCTATTTCCTTACGGACCGTCAAAATTAACTCCTTCTTCACCACGGCAACGTCCTCGATGTCCTTACTCTTGAGAGACACAAACGCAGCCACCGACGAACCCGTCAGCTCGTCCGGGAACCCGACAACGGCGGATTCTGCCACAAGACGGTGTTCAATCAATGCGGCCTCGATCTCCGCAGTCGACAGACGATGGCCGGAAACATTCACAACGTCGTCCACTCTCCCCAAGATCCAGTAGTATCCGTCTTTATCTCTGGCTGCTCCGTCTCCAGAGAAATAATAGCCCGGGTATGGCTTCAAATAGGTGTCCAGAAACCGGTTGTAGTCGTTCCAAATAGTTCTCGCCATAGACGGCCAGCTAGACCGGATCGCAAGCACCCCCTCGACGTTTGGACCTTTCAATTCTTCACCGCTAACCGGGTCGATAATGGCCGCGTCAATGCCAAAAAATGGGAATGACGCCGAACCCGGTTTCGTTGGGGTGACACCGGCCAGAGGACAAATCAGGTGCGAGCCAGACTCCGTCTGCCAGTACGTGTCGCAGATATGGGCCTGCCCACGACCAATGTACGTGTTGTACCACTCCCAAACGTCCTTGGCAATTGGTTCTCCCACGGAACCAAGCACTCTGAGCGATTTGAGCGAATACTTCTCGATGTACGACTCGCCAGCTCTTTTCAGCAATCTCAGGGCAGTTGGAGCAACGTAGAACTGCGTCACCTTGTACTTGTCAACAATGTCCCAGTATCTGGAGTAGTTTGGATATGCCGGGGTTCCCTCGAAGACGACGGTGGTGGCTCCGTTCAAGAGCGGGCCGTAAACCACATACGAGTGGCCCGTGATCCAGCCAACGTCTCCAGCAGTAAACAGAATGTCTTCGGGATGCACGTCGAAAACGTACTTGGTGGTGAGCAGAGCCCCGAGCAGGTACCCGGCGGTGGAGTGCTGAATTCCCTTTGGTTTGCCCGTGGATCCGGACGTGTACAGCAGGAAAAGCGTGTCCTCGGCCGAGACGGGCGTGGCCGGGTAGTATGACGGATACTTGACGATCTCGTCGTGCCACCACAGGTCGCGGTCTTTTGTCCATGGGATGTGCTGGTTGCCCGTGCGCTTGAACACCAGCACGTTGGTCACCTGCGGACACGTGAGGAGGGCGTCGTCGACGATTTTCTTGGTCTCAATGATCTTGCCGCCTCTTTTGGACTCGTCGGTGGTGACGACGATCTTGGAACTGGCGTCGTTGATGCGGTCGCGCAGCGAGCCGGAGCTGAACCCGGCAAAAACAACCGAATGCACGGCACCGATACGCGCAATGGCCAGCAAAGTCACGATAGCCTCTGGGATCATAGGCAGATACACGGCAACGGTGTCCCCCTTTTTAACCCCAAGTCCGAGCAGAACCTGTGCAACCTTGCACACCTGTTTGAGGAGCTCGCCGTACGAGATGACGCGACCCTGGTCGGGCTCGTCTGCCTCGTAGATGATGGCAGGTTTTGCTGGGTCCTTGATGGCCCATCTGTCGACGCAATTGTACGCGGCGTTCAACTCGCCGTCGACAAACCACGCAGACGACTCGCCGTCGTTGTCGCCGAACTGCGGCGCAGCAGGCAGTTTGGGCACGGTGAAAGGTCTGGACCAGGAGAGGTTCTCCTTAGCCATACGGCCAAAGAACTCGGCCGGGTTTTCAATCGACTCCTTGTACATGGTCTGGTATTCCTCAAGGGAAGACAGATAAGGTTTGCTGGGGTGTCTTTGCAAAAAGCCGGCAGGAGGCAGCAATGCCTCCTCGGCCATAAGGTGTTCGTTTTCGTGGGACATCACTGGAAGAAGAAGAATAGGAGTGTTGAACTAAACAAAGGAAACAAGAACCCTTTTTATTTCCCTTTTCTCGCCTTCTTCACGACCCTTCGCCCGGTTATGCCAGCCTGCTGTCGATGATCAGTTTGTGGGGGGAGGGGAAATGTGTGCCCAACAGAGATGGCTTCCCCGCACTAAAGCGACGCGAGCGAGCCGGGCAGCGGGTCATCCGCGTCGATCGACGCACGAGAAACCCCAGATGACAGGGGGTAGTGTACAGGCCAAAACTGGGCCCCACGGGGCCCAGACCGCAGTCTATCGACGCACGACGCGGTCGCGTGAGACACAGAAAAAAACAAAAGCATTGGCACGCCGGCGCAGCAGGTTTACGTAAGCATTCCGCGATCTCACTTTTTTTTTTTTCACTACTTTTAATAGAAACAACAATTGTCCCTTATTCTGTTCCTGATCTCTCTTCTCCTCTCTATTCCCGCCGCCATGAGACTCTTCAACACCCTCGCGTGGCTGCTGTGCGCGAGCACGTTTGCCAGCGCGCAGAAATACATCAAGTCGTCGTCGCTGCTCACGTGCATGGAGGACTCCGAGTTCAGTGCGTCCACGTTCGACGTGGTGTTCTACCCCGACAACAGCTCTGTGGTGCTCAACATCGACGGAAACTCTGTGATCAACGGTAACATTTCGGCCACAGTGAAGGCCATTGTTTATGGACTGAACATCTACGAGGAAACGATCAACATGTGTGATCTCAACTACAACACCTTGTGTCCGATCACGTCGGGACGGTTGAGTATCACCGATTACTCGTACACGATCGATGACGATCTGATCTCGAACATTCCGTCTGTCGCTTATACGATTCCGGACCTCGACGCTTACGTGGAGCTCAAAGTTTACCTCACAAACGACACCTCGCTGTCTAATCCGCTCGCGTGTGTGCGCGCGATCCTGTCCAACGGCAAGACGGTGCAGACACGGTACGCTGGGTGGCCGATTGCTGTTGTTTCCGGGTTTGGACTGGTGGTTTCTTCCTTTGTTTCCGTCCTGGGCCACTCGGCAACGGCCGCACACATCGCGTCGAACGCCGCGTCGCTGTTCATCTATTTCCAGAACCTGGCCATCACGTCCATGATGGGTGTCTCCAAGGTGCCGCCGATCGCCGCGTCTTGGGCACAGAACTTCATGTGGTCGCTCGGAATCATCAAGACGTCGTTCATGCAGACGATGATCTACTGGTACGTCCAGGCGACTGGCGGAAAGGTGACCAGTGTTCTTGCAAACAAGTCTGCTCTGTCGATCTCTGTGCAGAAGCTGTTAGTCAAGACAAGGCTACTCAAGCGGATCTCGGTGGAGTCGGGCGACTCCAATGACGTGCTCGACGACGCAGATCTGTATACGACCGACGAGAGCGAAGTTGGGTCCAAGACGCTGGTTCTGCGCGGGTTCCAGCGTGTTGCGTACCTGTCGTCGATTGAGATTTCCAATCTGTTCATGACGGCCATCATTTTCTTCCTGTTTGTCGGCTTTGTTCTGCTGGTGTTGGCTACGTTCTTCAAAGGTGTCTGCGAGCTGCTTGCTCTGTCGGGAGCTCTCAAGGAGAGCCGACTGTCGGGCTTCCGCTCGCACTGGCGTTCGCTCATCAAGGGTGCGTTGTATCGTTTGTTCAACATCACTTTCCCAACACTCACCCTGATTTGCGTCTGGGAGCTCACCAGAAACGATTCCGCCGGATGTATGGTTTTCGCCGTGTTCCTGTTTGCGGTCTCGTTCATTCTGATGGTGTATGCTGCTCTGCGCATCCTGGTTGCAGGTAAACGGTCGGTCCGCGAGTTCAAGAACCCGGCATACCTGCTGTTTGGAGATGAGAAGATCCTCAACAGATACGGGTTTCTGTACGCCCAGTACAAGGCGTCGATGTACTACTGGTTTGCAGTCCATCTGTTCTACCTGTTTGTGCGTTCGGTGCTGATTGCGACGCTCCAGAACCACGGAAAGGTGGTGAGCGTGCTTATTTTTGCGATCGACCTGTTCTACGTTGTTGCTCTGCTGTGGAGAAGACCGTTCATGGACAAGCGGACCAACGTGTTCAACATTTTCATCGCTGTGATCAACCTGATCAACTCGGTGTTCTATCTGTTTTTCTCCAACATTTTCAAGCAGCCTGCCGTGGTGTCGTCTGTGGCCGCGGTCGTCTACTTTGTCATGAATGCCGTGTTCGCCGCGGTTCTGCTGATCTTCACCATTGTCAGCTGCACGCTCGCGCTCGTGCGCAAGAACCCAGACACACGGTACGAGCCGATCAAGGACGACCGGCTCGCGTTCATTCCAAACGGCAAGGGCGACGACAAGATCGAGTACGAGCTGGCCGCTCTGGGAGCGACCGCCATGAAGGGCCACGATAGAGGCTCGATGCTGTTTGATTCCGGGTCCAACAGAAACTCTACGGTGCTCCAGAGCCCGGAAAAACACCTGCAGAGCGGCAGTTTCAGCACCGCAACGCTCAACCCGTTCGCAGAGACCAACGAGGACAACGCAAGCAGAAACTCGTTCATCTTCAACAGCAACGCCGCCAGCAGGTCGCAGTCGGGACTTCAGGCAGCGTACTTGCACAACGACAGCTCCGAGGCCCAGAGCGTCGAATACGGCTACCGCAGAAGAGACCTGTTGTGAGTCGAACCACCCAAAAACTTCTTTATATTTTGTGTTTCAATCGGAGCTTGTGAACCGTTTGGTTGATAGGATTATATGTATTCATACTACTTGGATGTCTGTTTTACCCGGAAAACTGCTCGAACCAAGCCATTTGGTCTGCAACAGTCTTGTCTGCGCCGTACTTGACAAACGGATCGTCCAAGTTCCCGCGAATCGCGTAGCCGTGGTCCAGTCCGCTGAACAGATTCAGCTGGTATTTGGTGCCGGTCTCCTTCAATCCCTTGCAGATCCTAGTCACTTTGTCCAGATCGTGAGCCTGGTCCTCGTCTCCGATCGAGATCAACACCGGAACACCCAAGTTGGCGAGGGCTTCCTCCGTCAACTGGCCAGGATGGACGATCGAGATGGCTTTCAGACCCGCTTGCAGCTTGCTCTTTTGCGCCATATGAACCGCAAATTGCGCTCCAAAACAGTATCCAACAAAGTACACCTGTTTGCTGGAGACGTCGCCAAGCCCCTCCAGAAACTTGTTCACGGAAATCATCGTGTTGTCAAAAGAGTGTTGGGCAATCCAGGCCGTTCTAAACTCAGTGTCCATGATCTGTGCGGCGCTGCCGACAATGTCTCCCTCGAGGACGTCTGGGATGATAGCGTAGTAGCCGGCCTTGGCAAACAAGTCCGCAATCAGCAGCCCGTTCTTCACATCGATTCCGAACACATCTGTGTACACGATCACATACTTGCTCGAGGATTTGTCCCCACTAACGTAGGATCTGATCCCGTTGAACTCGATAAAAGACCCCTCAGGGGTTCCCTCGTGGTGATTGATTTTGAAGCACTCTGCGCAAGACATCTCGATACTTCTATTGGACCACAGCTGAGTAGAGAGACTCAGCTACACAAAGACATTTTATACCTCCAGTCTCCGGACTTCAAATTTAAAATCCGAGGGCCTAAAGCCGAGTGCTCAGAGATCTCAAGATCTCGGAGTAACAGAAATTTGATGCGTGTGCGGAACGCATCCGCACACAATGCGGATCAAATCCGCACGGACTTAAGTGCTCAGTATTACCAAAATAACTCCGTCATTTTTGCAAATGACCGCATCTCTATTGGTCACTATGTACCCCTCTATTTAGGCTCAAAAGCCTTGAACCAATGGCATTGGTCCACCAGAGCCTTGGCCTGCGCGTACGCGGCAACCGGGTCTTTTGGATCTCCTCTCACAGCAAATCCGTGAACAACTCCCGAAAACAGGTCAAACTGGTATCTGAGTTTGTTCTTCTTGAACGTCTCTTCAGCCTTGCTTTTGAGCTCTGGAGTGAAAGAAGAATCAGTCTCGGCCAGAGAAAGCAAAAGTGGCTTGGAAACAGCCTCAATGTCCTCGTCAGTGATCAACGAAGGGTGTGCAACGGCACCAGCGTCCAGAAGACCGTCCTTTCTCAGCTGTTGGAACACAAACTTGGCTCCGTAACAGTATCCAATGCCCGCAACGTACGTGGTGTTCAACTCCTTCTTGACTTTTTCGAGAAAACCAGTGACAAACTCGCCGGTCTCGACTGGAGAGTGGTTAGGAAACCAAGTGGCCAGGTCGGTCTCGCCGTGGATGGCAGGGTCGCCCTTCAGAATGTCTGGAGTCAGAACATAGTAACCGGTGTCCGCAGCAAGCTTGTCCGCAACAAGGTTCACGTTGATGTAATCGTAGCCATAAATGTCAGTGAGCAACACCAAAACTTTGCTCGATTTGACACCGGCTTCGTACACCTTGTAGCCAAGGAAGTCGGTGAATTTCCCGGTTCTAGTTCCGGCTTTGGAGTGTTAGCAAAGGTCTGAGAGGGTGGTGACCAATAAAAAGACACTTACTGTGGAGAGTAGTTTGCAAGCAACACGAGGTCAAAGTCATTGTTTCTAAGAGATAGCTGGTGGAATGAACAACTCAGGGGAAGATTCCAGTGTTTTTTGTGCATGCGTTCTTACAAATGTAATTAAAAATCGTGTTGTCACGTGATTCCAGGTCGCATGTGTCTCCATGATAGCCAAAAACATTTTTCTCTGTGCAACGCTATATAGCGTGCTCTTCCGTTCTTGACCCCTTTTGCCAACAGCCAGGATGTGCTCAGATGACAGACACCTCAAACATCTCCACTACACAAGACTGGGGCTCGATTAATGACTCCGAGGTGGACCGCATTTTGAGCCGCAGAAACGCGCAAACTCCGCCTCCGCAAGGGCAAGTTGTGCAGGTCTTCTCTTCGCAGCCGGGCTCGCCGTCCCAGGAAACGCAGCCCGATAAGCTTGAGACGTCTGTTTTGGATGCTGATGCCACCTCAGAGGACTGGGGCTCGATGGGCGACTCGGAGTTTATGGCTTTTGTGAACAGACTTACTCAGAGACACTCTCAGAATACATTGGCTCAGCGATTACGTCAGCCGGTCGTGGTTTCTCAGGAGGAAGCCGATCAGACAGCTGAGATCGATGTGGGAAAAGCTTCTCCACCCAAACTGCCTTCCTCTCCCGTTTTGGAAAGGAAACCTTCTGCGAGCGAGGAAAACGACGGCGAAGATTCAGCTGAGGAGCTGGAATTTGGCGACTACACAACGTACTTTCGCAACAAGCAGCTCAAACAGCAGCAGCAGGACCAGGAGTATGTGGAGTTTATTAAACGGGCGCAGAACAAGCAGTTTGTGCCGATTTTCGAAGGCTGTGTGATCTATGTCAACGGTAAAACGAATCCGGACGTTTCGCAACTGCACAAGCTGATTGTGCTTCATGGGGGCCGATTTTTGCACTTTCTCGGGGCCAAGGGTAATGCGACACATATTATTGCTGAGAATCTGACGCCGCGAAAGAAGATTGAGTTTCGCAACTATAAAGTTGTAAGTCCCGAGTGGATTGTTCAGAGTATTGAGAAGGGGGTGTTGCAGCATTGGGCGGATTTCATGCTGATTCACAATGATTATGGGCAGAAGAGGTTGGCTTTTCCGGCCGCAGGTCCGTTGATGGAACCTGGACACGAGCCTATGTTGGCCGAGCCCGAAGACGACGACGACCCCGACAACGAGACTTCACAACTTTCCCAGATCGTCAATCCCCCGGACAACCTTTCTACCCGAGAAACGCCAGAAACAGACGTTTCTGAGCACATGGACGCCAAACACCCGGACTTTCTGTCCACTTTCTTTGCCAAATCTCGATTGCACCACTTGAGTGCGTGGAAGGCCGATCTGCGGTCACGTTTCCTCACTAAAGCCGTCGCTATTCTGCAGGAGCGCCGCAAAAAAAACCCATACGTGGAGCCTGCTCAAAAACGGATCCTTCACGTTGATTTTGACTGTTTCTTCGCCACGGTTTCGGCGCTGACGAGTGATCCGCCAATCGATATCGCCAAATTCCCGGTCTGTGTGACACACGGGGGAAACAATTCAGACATTGCGTCGTGCAACTACGTTGCACGGTCCAAAGGCTGCAAGAACGGCATGTGGCTTGGATCTGCGAAGAAACTGTGTCCCGAGTTGATCTGTCTGCCGTACAACTTTGACGCGTACGAGAGCGTCTCCAAAACTTTCTACGAGATCCTACTCGGGTACGAGGTGGACTCGATCTTGCCTGTATCAGTTGACGAAGCTTTGCTCGACGTGTCGTCGCTGTGCACGACGAAAGACCCCCTGGAGCTGATGCAGAGCATCAAGGACGCTGTACAGGGAGCCACAAACTGCTCTGTCAGCTGTGGCTGCGGGCCCAACGTTCTTCTAGCGAAACTCTCTTTGCGCCGGGCCAAACCAAACGGGGTTTTCTTCGTTGACGAGATAGCAGCTCTGAGCTTTCTTGCGCCTTTGAAACTGACTGATCTGCCCGGAATCGGTCCACAAATCACAGCGAAACTCGTCAAAGAGACCGGACGGCCAGACGTGACTCTTGAACAGATCCGGCTGATCAGTCTTGAAAAACTGACCGGTCTGTTTGGGAAAAAGACAGGCGCAACAATCTTCGGCTACACGAGAGGCTGCGATGATACCTCGATCGATATCACCAAGAACCCAGACGAGTACGCGCGCAAAACGCTATCCATCGACGTGAACTGGGGGATCCGGTTCGACACAGAAGCTCAGGTGGAGAAGTTCCTTGGAGACCTGGCCAAGGAGATGGTGAAGCGTCTTGAAAATGTGAGAATGGTCGGCTCGGCACTCACACTCAAGCTCGCATATCGACATCCGGACGCGCCGGTCCAGCCACCAAAACATCTCGGAATGGGCCGCTGTGAGTTTATCTCAAAGACCTCGAAACTGGGACTCAGCACGCGGGACTTGGGAATTCTGGGCTCTGAGCTCAAGTTCCTGTGGAGGGTGCTCAACGTGGAGATTAAGGAACTGAGGGGTGTTTCCATTTCCATGATCAAGCTCGTGAGTGACGAGAAACAGCAGAAGGAGAGTTCCCTCCAGAAACAGCTGCCGTTTCAGCGGAAGCAGCTTCAGCAGCTTCAGCAGCTTCCCGAGCTGCACCAAAGACTCGACGAGCTTCAAGCAGTCCCTAAACCAGTCAAACCTCAGCAAGAGACACCACTGATTGTCAAACAGCTGAGAGCGTCTTCGCCAAAAAAAAGGCCGCCGCCTGACTTTGCTCTAGATCAAACCGAGATCAATTGGGACATCTTCAACGAACTTCCCTCTCAAATTCAGGAAGAGCTCAGAAGGGAGATGAACCGCAGAAACCTGAACGTTGTTGCTCGCGGACTGTACCGATCTCCCAAGAAGAAGAAGAGACTCGACTTTAATCGCTTGGACCAGTCGCCGACCAGAGACCGCAACACCAAGCCAGTTCTGATCAACGCGGAATACGTGTCTCGACACTCTCCGCTGTCATTTCAGAACATCTCGATCCACAATTTTAGGGAAATCATGCGCAAACTGGACGCCTGGGTGGAACATACTGTGGCCGACAAGGAAGGTCCTCACGAAATGGATCTCAATTTGTTCAACGAGTTCATGTTTGGTCTTTTCGAGATCGATGAAATGGTGAAGTTTCTCTCGGTTATCAACATGCTGGAACACAAACTCGCAAATTACAGAGGCAAAAGTGGTCACGCCATCTGGTGCAGGATCGTGGCGGACCTAAAAATGATCATCAGTGAGGTTGATCTGCACGAGTTAGAGTTTAGGTTTTAGTAACGAAACGAAACGAAACAGAACGCTATTCGATTAGTAGTCTTTAACAATGAGTTCAGGAGCTCTTTGGCCCCATTCGGTCCACGAGCCGTCGTAGATAGCCACATTCGAAGAATCAAAACCCGCTAGTTGCAGTGCACTCCTCACGACACAGGCAGTGACGCCCGTGCCGCACATGACGATAATTGGCTTCGACTCATCGATGCCCAACTTCTTAGTTTTGCTCAAAACGGCGTCAGCGTCCAGGAATAACTTGTCTGCGGTCAGGACCTCGTTGAAAGGCAGATTCACGGCGTTCTTGATGTGTCCGGAGCTCAAACCCGGTCTTGGCTCGGGGTCTTTGCCTGTAAATCTGCCGTTCGACCGGGCATCGATTAGGGTGTACTGAGAGCCTATCTTGTCAGCTAGAACGAGCTCTTTCAAAGATTCGAATGAGATGACTTTGGTAGGGTCGAACGAAGCTTTGTACTCGCTCAATGGCAATGGCGAAGGACCTTCCACCGGCTCTGTAACTCCCTGATCGGACTCCAGAAACTTCGGGTACGTGTTGAGGATGTTGATCTTGGAGGAATCGTGGCCAAAAACCTCAAACATCCAGGCAGCTCTGCACGCGCTGAAGATTCCCTGTTGGTCGTAGATCAAAAGATCGTTCTTGTTGGTGATACCGAGGGC
The DNA here is from genome assembly GCA_030555865.1 of Ogataea corticis. Lineage (NCBI taxonomy): Eukaryota > Fungi > Ascomycota > Pichiomycetes > Pichiales > Pichiaceae > Ogataea > Ogataea corticis. The sequence continues at coordinate 616,848 of JANIVM010000005.1, read as the reverse complement.
TCCAACCTGCTGTTCGAACTGGTCTTTGGACGGAAGCATGTGTGGGTAAGGGTTGGACTTATCGCTGATTTGGTCAATGTCGAAGAAGACGGATTTTTGCTCCAGTCTCTGTTTTTGGAACTCTTTATAGGCGTCCACGGGCACGTTTGGCATATACCAGGACGAGTCGAGGGAGACCAGGGATCCGTTTTTGGCGGCGAAGAGCCGTGCTACCTCCGAAGGCGACAGGGCACTCAGATGTCTGCGAGAACATGCCTTTAAAATGCTCAGTGGATGTCTGACACGAAAGCTCATCACGGAAACAATTGGAGACAGAAGGAAAAAGGGGTAAGAACAAGAATCAAATTCTGTGAGGGGAAACTTTCGCATTTTTATACGTGAACAAAACAATTTTTCGAACAAGGAGCAAAAAAAATTGTAATAAATTGCATAAATTGTGGGAAAACACAAGGGCAAACCACCTGTTTTGTTCAGCAAAGCTATTTGAGCAGACACGCTCGCGCGCTGAAAGCACGGCAATGTCGAAAGAGCACGACGAGGATGATTTCGACGTGGCCCTGAATGGCCAGCTCGGGCTGGCTAACCTCGACATGATGTTTGACGGGTCAACACAGCACGCAGCGGACGCCGTCGACTTCAGCGACGAGGAGGAGCTCGCTGAGGAGGAAGACGGGGCTGCCGATGGCGAGGAAAGCGTTGCGGACGATGAGAGTGGCGACGGCGATGGCGACGGCGACGGCGACGACGATTCCGACGACGATGACCTCATGAAGGAGTTGCAAGAGGAAGCGATGCAGGGGGTGGATGAGGAGGAAGCTGCGGACGTGATTCCGAGCGGTGTTTTTGACACAAACATGGCTGTCGGTCTGAACACGAACGCGGGGCTTGCCGATTTGGATTTCGAGCACGCCAGTGCGTTGGATGATAACAACGACGACGAAATTGGGTTCCACATGCAGCAAGACGAGCATTTAGAGGAGTATTCCGACGCCCGGGACGAGGGAGAACTGCCCACAGACATGGAGGAGTCAGAGAGGGAAAAATCGCGCAGCGATCTTGCCAAGAGACTGCGACAGGAGCGCATAGCAAGGGATAAGCAGAATAAAGAGAAGCTGCTGAGAATCTATTACCCATCGTTTCAGCGTGGGAAATCGCTCAAAATGCAAACCATTTTCCCGATCGCTCCACTGGAATTCAATTACCAAAAGCCTCCTCCTGTCACGCGACCTCTGCTGCCCACGACCTTGACATTTGAGCTGCAACAGGACTCTAGAAAGTCTTTTAGAACGGCCGTCAAGGACAAAGTGCCGCAGAAAAACGCGCGTTTGATCCTTCTGAAGGAGAAGTCAGACCGGCATGACTCATGCACGCAGCAACGGATCATTGAGATCACCGACCAGGATCTCCTGGGATCGGAATCAAGCGAAAACAAAAGAGACAAGCAGAAGAGAACAATTGATTCATACGATCGCGAGATTGTTCTCTCCACTGCAGACTGGGACGACGATCTCATCATTGATGCAGGTGAGAAACCAGTACAGATTCCTGCCACAAAACGTCTCAAGGTTGAAAATTACGACCTGGATGGCTGGGATGACGACGACGATGAAATGATCTTTGATGGCTCGCTGAACACAGACCTTTTGAGACTTGAACTTGATATGAACGATCCAAACATGTTGTTTGCTGAGGAACGCGCAGATAAAAACCTGTACAGTGGAGCACAAAGAGTCAACCGTGCCAAGATCCCAACAAACGAAAAGCTCTTGGAGCTGAGATTTAGTATCTCCAACGACAAAGAGTACGACATTTTAAAGGAGAACTATCAAGCCAAGGTGAGATCTACCATTGGCCACTTGACAATCGATCATTCTCAGCCTGCTGTGAGACTGCAGTCTCCATATTATAAAGTGAAGATGGCTCTGAGAGACAGCAGATTCCCACACAGACCGCAGTTCACTGTCAGGCCAAATACAATCATGGTGTTCTCCAAGGTGAAAAATAGAAAGAGGAAGAAGGACAAAGGAAAAGAGGTGAAGGAGCTGTTCAAGAACTCTTCGGATCTGACTTTGGGAGACTCCGCTCACTCCTTCTTGCTGGAATACAGTGAAGAAAGCCCCATGATACTGAACAGTTTCGGTATGACTTCAAAGATTGTCAATTATTACAGAAAGCGGAACGACGACGACAACATTCGACCAAAACTGTCTGTGGGAGAGACCCACGTTCTTGGAGTTCAAGATCGGTCTCCGTTCTGGAATTTTGGACTTGTTGAACGCGGCAGCATTGTCCCAACCTTGTACAATCGGATGCTTCGAGCACCTGTTTTCAAGCATGATCCCCTCAGCACTGATTTTCTTCTTGTTCGGAGTTCTGGAGGCGGTAGCTCGCAAAAATACTTTTTGCGTCCGATCAACATGATTTTTACCGTGGGTCAAACGTTACCTGTGATGGAGGTTCCCGGTCCGCATTCCAGAAAAGTTACTGCAACATCTAAGAACAGACTCAAAATGATTGTGTACCGTGTTTTGAACTCCAATCAGCAGAGACGACTGCTTGTGAGAGACGTTTCCGATCATTTCCCCGACCAAAATGATATGCAAAATAGACAAAGATTGAAGGAGTTCATGGAGTATCAACGGAGTGGTGAGGATCAAGGATACTGGAAAGTTAAAATCAACGAGAAGCTCCCCAACATCGAAGAAACCAGAAACATGATCACTCCGGAAGATGTTTCATTGTTGGAGTCAATGCAAGCGGGACATCAACGGTTGGAAGATGTAGAATCTTTCAGGAAGGAAAAAGTGGAGGACGATAGTTCTCTGGTGGTGCCATCGCCAGGCCCTTCTACGGAAAGCAATGGTGGCAGGAAAGAAAGAGATCTCAGCAGCAACGAAGAGCCTTTGGCTATACAATTGGCACCATGGAACACAACCAGGAACTTTGTTAGCGCCATTCATGGGAAAGCCATGTTGCGAATCCACGGTGAGGGTGATCCTTCTGGAAGAGGAGAGGCAATTTCGTTTTTGAGAACGTCGATGAAAGGTGGCTTTATCAAGAGCTCGACTGCTTTGAATGGCAATGATTCTCAAGCTCCAAGTGTAACCTTTTCTCCAAAATTGGTGGAGAAAGAAGATAAGAAAAATTCAAACGCCGTGTCCCACACCTACAATGTTGCGGTGCAGCAGAAGTTATACGAAAAGGAAATTGCCAAAGTTTGGTACAAACAGCATGATGCTTTGAGCAAAGTGAGGAACAGCGACAAGCCTCGTCTGGTGGAACAAAAAGACCTGACAGATTCTGCTCAAATGAAGAAAGCAAATGACGAGCTTGACGAGGAAGTCAACAACGAAAAGCCAAGGTTCTTGAAAATCACCAGAATGATGAGAGACTCTTATGGGATTTTACAAAGGAAAGTTGACATTATTAAAGATCCAAAAGTTGTTGAACTATATGTGAAAAGAAGACAGAAGAAACTGCTGGAGGATCCTTCAGAACTTGACACAAATGAAGTGATATTGACCAACGACGCCGAGGAAAACAAGAAGGTGAAGAAGAAGTTGGAAGAAGAGTTGGCAAAACTCCAAAAGCTGCAAGAAAAGAAGAAGAAGAAAGCTGCTGGTATAACTGCCATCAATATCGACAGCGAAGGTCGAATTAGTGGTAAGGGAATTGGTAAAGGAAAATCAACCAGCAGAAGATGTGCGACATGTGGTTCTCTGGGACATATCAGAACCAACAAAACGTGTCCGTTGTATTATACCGTTCACAACAAGTCAAATCCGAACTACATCCCAGGTACTGAAGGTGCTTCTGATCTCTTACAATCAGAGAGTCCACAGGGATAGCGGAAATCACTTTTTGTTTCAAAATCAGTATATTAGTCTCAATTAATGCGACAAACTAAGTATACGTAAACCCAATCGAAAAGACACACCCACACACGTCCAAATGAAACAGTAACAACCAAATAACTGTCGAAATGAATATAAAATAGTTCAAAAAAAGATTCTCCTCACAAAACACCAAGTATAAAAGCTTAAAAAAGAGAAAGATGGGTGCGTCGCTATCGTAATAGATGTAGCAGTTTATGAGAACCAGCAACTGGCACATGTAAAATCATTTTGAGAACAATAACTCCCCTCCCAAATCCAATAAATGCAATAACGTCAGCTTCGTTCTTTCGATCAGAAAGAAACTGGAGCTTGAAACAAGCTTGCGCAAACTCTCCAGATCAATCTTCAACGCTTCCATGAGTTCCCAAGAGCCTTTGACTGCACTTTCGTACAGGAGCACGAGTGACGAACCCGGTGAAGAAAGCGGATTCTCATAGCCCGGTCCACCACCGCACTCAGATTGCAAAACATCATGAGGGCTCACAATGATCTTTTTCAATCGTCCTGCATATTCGAAATCTGTAGCATCATTTGTTGCCGATACAAACTCTTTCCAAAGCAGAATCAACGTGAGACTCACCACACCAACAGTGATTCCCAGAATCAACCGTTGTCGTGTATTGTTTGGAGTCTTGTCGTTGCTGCTGTTGGGCAGTTTCATAGAACGCGAGGATCGTCTCATCTTTTCAGCAGAGTTCTCAATCAGCAACGAGTTCACGTTGTTCAAAACTGGTGTCTTCTGAGAAGTTGACATGCTGAGAATGTCGTCCATTCTCAATGAAGAGACCTGTAAATTGGAGAGAAACTCAATCAGTGGCATCAGATCATCGTTCATTGACTTCAGTCTCATTGGCTCACAGATCATCAGGTTCTTGAGCAACGGCCTGTCAAAAACTGACTCGTCGATGTTGGTGGATCTCCCAACAAAGATAGCCAAACATGGCTTGTTCACTAGATTCGGCACCAAATAGTTCTCTCCATTGACAACAAGAATGACGAGATTCGGGCTCTGAGCCGTGAACTGGATTTTTCCCAGCGTCTTGCGATATGACTTCAACCTGTTTACAAATAAATCGCTGTTGAAGCCAACCACGTGGATTCTGAGTGGCTCGTCAACGGCAAAAACGTTGCCGGTCTCAGCCGCAGATGCAAGGCTCGGGATTGACACCCGAGGCATCACAAAGGAGGGCACGATCGTAGAAGAGTCCACGGTAATGTTATCCTCCTCATCCGAGGTGTCGGATGCCGACTCGGAATCAAAGACGATGACTCTGTGTGCAGACGATTGAACGTTCAGATCATCCAAATTGCGCTCCTCATTGTCTGAGCTTGACAAAATGGAACCCACATTCGGACTATTCAGCTTGTTGGGGCTGTTCAGACGGTTTCTGTCAACGATAGAGTGTATTGATTGCCACGACGTGACCGAGAATTCGTTGTTGTTGTAGAAACTTCGCTCCGAAGACGCCCGCGGGGCTGCCGGGTTGTATGAAGAAAGATCCAGTTCGAGCTCAGGGTTCTGAAGGGCCTCAAACACCGACAGATGGGGGGAGAGAATGCTTTCTGACCGCTTGATGACCGAGTCCCGCTCGCCAGAATTGGCGACTGTTGAGAGCCAACTCGCAGAACTGGCGCCGGCCAGCTGCGATTGCGATTTCTTTATCTTTTGCTTCCGGCTTTGGAGCAGCATTTGGGAGGCGTTGAAACCCGCTAGCGGGCAAGAAGTGTGACTGAGCTAATCTCGGTAGCGAGGTTCTCCGTGAGACCGGAAAACAACAGCACAGATTCACCGGGAACGAAAACTTGAGCTAGAAGTCCTGAGAACGCCACCAACACTTCAAAATTAAATACGTGAGAAGGAAACGGAGAACAAAGCGATAGACAAAGGAATTTAAAGACAAAGGAAATATTGTGAGCCTCCCGGAAAAAACTCAATTTTCCTAGCTGATTGTGTCGTTTCGGAAATCGTGCAAGGATGTGCAAGTCATCAGGGGAGCGACAGATCATCAGCTAAAAAATTATGTGACCATCTGGTACTACGATACCCGTTTTGCTGGCGGTGTCTCGGAAACCGGCGATGTGGCGGTGATTATGTCAGACAGCATTGTACCGGTGCCCTTAAATGTCATACACTTACGTAAGCCCGTTACCGGTGCACTCCAGCCTAAAACTACGCGTCTCAAGTTTAACCTGGGTCACACTTCCCCGTGTTGCCCCCTCTCGTTTACTAACCCACTAATTGAATAGCCCTCGCTTGCTCGTTACCCGGCCTGTCGGTGTCCGTCGGTGCATGAATTTTCCCCACGAACGCGCGTCAAAAAGTGACGTAAGCAGAGGCGTTCTTATCTTATCTGGTTGTTTACCACGAGATTAGCGCGACTGCAACGTGTTTGTAGATATTTATATATTTGTTTATGACTAACTATTCTCTGTTCGTTCTGCGACACGGTGGTTGGATTGCCAAGTTGCAGGACTAGCCATGGTTTCATTCATTTCAAACAGCGCAGTTGAGACCTCCCCAGCGGTGGTGGATCTCAGCAGAAAGACAGTTATGGCTGCCGCGGCCGTCGCGCAGCAGCAGCCGGTTAAGCGGTCGCGTTTTTGGTGGCCCTTTTCAAGCAGCAGCAAGGTCCAGGAAACAACATCCGCTCAGGTTCAGCCTGTGTCAGGAGACTCGGCAAACAAGGTGATTGCAATGCGCAAGGTGCTCCCTGACGACGACGGCGACGAGTTCATCGACATCCAGGTGAGAAAGCTTTCCTATGCAGAGGTGGCTGCGTTACAATACTCGCCAAAGTCAGGAGACTCAAAGATTTCGGGCCCCCTCTCGGCCAGGAGCGGCGGTGCCACCAAGGATTCGATGGTGGTTGACCAGGACACAGAGCTCGAGAAGTCTGTCACAGACATAGAGTTTGCCGACAGCTACAAAAAAAACAAGAAGTTTGCTGCCACGGACGACCGGTCTGTTAATTCTGTCGCTCTGAGCGAGATCGAGACCGATCTGACCCCGTTCGACAAGAGAATGCCAAAGCGGTTCGCCAAAAACGGCAAGTTCATCAAGAAACGGGAGCCCCGTGCTTAGCGTGGTCTATAATGGTTTATTGTGTGCTTCTATTTTACGGAATTTGTTGTTTTTTTTCTGGTTTTTAGAGTCCACAGTTGTAATTATATGATATGATTAAATGTAGGGAAGAAGGCTGTGCATTGCAAGCACGCAAATTGTATATAGAAAAAAACCACGGCAGAATTCGCGTCTTTGTGAAGGATGAGAAAAAAAGGTCGGTTGATCCCCTTTTTGCCCACTTTTGTTCCCATTTCCTTCCATCTCGGCAGCAAAATGGCGTTCAGAAGAGTCTTCAAGTCAGTTTCTTTGATTCCGGTCCACGATGTGATTGGCGAGGAGGCTATACACAACGTGACAAGCTCTTTCAGCGAATCAGATCTCATCTTTGAGTCACCCACTGCGACGGCGGGAATGAGGGCAAAAACGCTGAAGCAGGAGAAGAGTTTTAACACCGAAAACGAGAAACAAAGCCCAAGACCAGAAATCGGTGTTGGAATGTCCAGCAATGCCAAAACTGGTATCAATTTCTGGCAATTGCAGGACTCTAGCGTGAAAAAAGAGCTCCAAGATGCTCACAAAAAGGGCAAAGTGACAAAGAGAAAAGCACCACCGAAATCGAAGAAAGTGTTAGCGATTGAGCCCCCAATTCAGGCAATTCAGCCTCCGCCGGGTACTTCGATGCCAATGGTACAGGTAAAGGCCACGGCGTCGAATCAGGCATCGCAATCTACATTCAGCTTTCCCGAAGTGGCCAAATCTCAGGATGCTTCTCAGATGAACAAAAAAGAGATATTCACGAGCGAACAACGGAGCAGCGTTCCCTGCAAGCCGCTTTCGCAAGACATGGACGATTTTGGTCGCCGTTGTGCGGTAAGCATCCGGGAGTACGAAAAGCACGTTAACGAGGAAATCAATGATATAACGGAACTAGTCAGTCGCGGCGGAGACGAAAATGAGGCACGTCTCATGCTCCAGCAGGAAAACGACAAGACTTTGGTTGGTTTTGGGTCTTCGGATGATGCCAAAGGCCAGGAAGACTACCACTCGCTGATCTACAACAACCTTAATTCAACTCTGAACAGGGCAATGCAGCGAATGAAAGAGGTGGAAGTGGCTATCGTTGATAAGCGACAAGAGCTGCAGAAGGAGCTCGATCGGAGATTCGAAGAGATTGACCGTGTCCACAAGCTCAAAATGAGCCAATTTCTCTTGAACACCGAGAAATCAATTGAAAAAATGATCACCAGTGAGACTGACATCATCGACAAAGTTTTCAAGGCGCAGTAACAAAAATAAAAAGGAGGCTTTGCCGAAGTGCCCTTACTGCGGCTCGATAAAAAAAGTATAACAAGGTGTTTATCAGCAATACTCCGGTCCTGTTGAACCAATTGACAACCAGAGCCCACTTTCCGTTTTTGAATCTGCCAAAACCAATGACCTCAATCCCAGGACCAGCTGAAAAGCACCAAGCACCGGGGGGTCCTCCTCCTGGATACGTTGGCGAGAAGAGCAGTACCCATACTCGACCAGATGGACCACCCCCGCAAGTCGCTGCACGGCATGCGTCGACGACTCTGATGCCAGTTTCACATGAAGAGTATCTCCCGCTGCTGAAGTACACTTACGTGACGATGAACCGGATACAGTCGCCAGAACTTTTCAAAGAGTATCTGCGAACCATCGGAAAGAAAAGACGTGCCCTTTTCGGAAGCTCGAAAGAAAACAAAGAGCTCGGACAGGAATTCGACAGACGTTTGGTTTGGAAGAGCAAAGGTGCTAAGCGGTTCTACAGCACGGATGAGGATTTGTTGAACGTTTTCTCCAATGATCAATGCTTGCCCCGCATTCGTCGTCTTGCGCAACGTTTCGGACTCGCAGATAAAGAATATCTGTTTTATGATTTGTGTCAAATTTGTCTGTTTGACATTGTCTTCTATGTTGATAACTCAGGGTCAATGGCTTCCGGGAACAGACTCAAACAGCTAAAGGACTTTCTGTCGCTCTTTTTGAGAGTGAACGTGAGCAGTCAGCCTTTGAAGGTGAGAATCATGAATAACCATCGGGAAATTGCACAGAAACTTCGCACCTTCAACGTTGATCTTAATAATATCACAACTGAGGAGCAATTACAATTGCTATTTGATCACATGAGCATCAGTGGAGTCACTCCATTGGCCACTAACCTGCTCGAACTCGTCATCACACCCGAAGTTCTCAACAAAAAGTTCCTACTGAAGCCTCTTTTGGTGGTGGCGTTTACCGACGGTGCTCCTACAAGAGATCGCTTCTCGCTGCCGCAAGTCATCAAGACAGCCCAGTCGCGTCTGAAGGCAATGGGATTGCCAAAACGATCTGTATGCTACCAATTGGCTCAAATTGGGGACGACGTACAAGCCGGGGAGTATTTGGACTCTTTGGATGACGACCCTGTTATTGGAGACGTCATTGACTGCACTTCTCCGATCGAAAAAGAGCTCAGTCAAATGTCACGGAAAGATCCCGAACTGTCAAACGAGATGAATTACGTCAAAAAACTGCTTCTGGGTGCCATTGATGCGACTTACGATTCCATGGATGAAGTGAATCACGCTGTGTACTAGTTGAGTGGAGTGAACCAATCGATTTCGTCTGCTCAAGTTGTTTAGTTACGAATGTATGATGTTGGCTGGGTCATGTTTGGGCTCTTACTTCCCGATTACGTAATCTTTACTTTTTTTGTTGGCATAACAGTTTTAGCACATCTATTACAGTTATGCCGTACAAATCTCAATTTTTATTGGCCGACAAATACAACCGATGCTCGAAAAAAAAAAGAGAGTTAGCGGAAATAAAACAACGATTTAACAGGTGTTTTATCCTATTGACAGGCTCAAATATATATACGACGAACCCAATCAACACACAGTATGTCGTCAGTTGCAAAGAGTGCCGCCACTAAGCTGGACTGGTCCAAGATTGTGGGCCAATTGGGTCTTTCGGGACAGACTGCTGCTGCTCTCACTGCCTTCAAGAAGAGAAATGACGAGGCCAAGAGAGTCCTGTACGAGTTGAAGCAACAACCAACCGAGGTTGACTTTACTACTTACAAGTCTTCCTTGAAGAACTCTGCCATCGTCACCAAGATTGAGGGCGACGTGTCCAAGTTTGCTGCCAGCAAGGCCAACCTGTCCAAGCAATTGAACCTGATTGGTTCTTTCGAGGCCAAGGCTCTGGAGAACGCCAAGGAGACCGAGAGCGTTGTTCTTGCTGAGTTGTCCGAGCTCGAGAAGACCCTTGACAACATCGAGTCTGCTAGACCATTTGACCAACTTACCGTTGACGACGTCGTCAAGGCTAGACCAGACGTTGAGGACAAAGTCCAGGACATGGTTTCCAAGGGAAGATTCGAAGTTCCAGGTTACAAGGAGAAGTTCGGCGATCTCATTATTATGTAAGAGCGCCCAGCCACAAAAAGCATTATCTAGACCATTGTTACACAGAGCAACTATATTCCTTGGACAAAGTGATCTGGGAAGGCGTGTGTATTTTACGTTACGAAGACACAATCAGAATATTATCCAATTCGAACGACTATGTGGTAGCGGGGGATCTGAATTCGGGGGATCAGTGTAAATCTGTAGCTCGGCAAGTGCCGCTTTTGGCTGTTGTAGCTGTGTTGATAACTTGCGGGGCAGTTCGGGCGATTCAGATCTCTCGATAATCGACAATCTCCGAAATGAAACGCGTCGTTTGATTATCTCGGTAATGGGCATTTCACTCTGGGGCACTTGAAAACTGTTTCTCTAATTTCTGGGAGGTCTTTTACAAATAAATTTGCCCTTACAAATATTTTTCCTCTTGATCGTTTGTCCCCTTCTTTCTGTCCAATGGCCAATTTGGACTTATCTAACCAATTTTTGCAATGTCTTTCTGTCGAGAAGACTGAGGATTACGAGCAGACAGCACAGCTCCTCGCGAGCGCTCCGGCGCGCACTTTGAAGGCAAATGGCCTGGCTATTCTGAATCTCAGTGTTAGTAACATTCGCACGGGGATCGGTGGCAAACAGATTGTGGAGCTGGTGGTGCATCCAGCCGTTGCCGGGAAAAAAGGCAACGATTCAGACACAATTGACCTGGGAAATTTCAAAGTGGGCGATATTGTTAAGCTGGACAAGCTGTCTGGCACGCAGGCTAACACCAAAAAGCTCAAGAATTCATCCAAAAAAGGGGACAATACGGAGGCAGAAGAGGCTGTGGCGGTTGATGGAGTTGTGATCTACGTGACAGCGAAGCAGATCAACTTGGCTGTGTCGTATGACTCCACAACACAGGCAGGAGCTGTAATTGAAGACAGATTATACAAGTTTTTTGAGTCCGATGTCAAGGTCTGGCTCGTCAAATTGAGCAATGAGATTACATACAATCGAATGGAGTCCACAATGCGCAAATTGGGCGAGCTCAGCGAAGAATCGGCCAACGATGTGGTCAAATTGGTCCTGGGAAAGTCCAGTTTCATCCCTCCAGAGCTGACTGATCTTGAGTCGATCAATTGGTGCAACGAAAATTTGAATATGTCGCAGAAGAATGCCATTGCTTTCAGTCTGCGTAGCAATTTGAGCATTGTCCATGGGCCCCCGGGAACAGGAAAAACGAGCACAATGGTCGAGCTTGTGCGACAATTGGTTCTCACGAAAACATCCACCTCTAAACGAGTTTTGATCTGCGGTCCATCCAATATCTCGATAGACACGATCGTCGAGCGGCTGTCGAGCTTTTTCCCCGGAAGTGATTATAGAAAACTTGTTAGAATTGGACATCCGGCGAGAATCTTGCCACAGACACTGAAACATTCGCTGGATTTGATCGCAGAGAACGAGTCGGGAGAGGTGATCAAGGGCGTTTTGAACGACATCAATCAGCTCTCGAAGAAAACCAAAAAGATTAAGAGTTATAAAGAGCGCAGGGAGGCCTATCAAGAGATCAAGGAGCTCAAAAAAGATCTGCGTGTTCGATCCAGAAAGGCTGTCAATGACGTCCTTATTGGTGCAGAAGTTGTTGTGGCAACTCTTCATGGTTCTTCTGCACGGGAGCTCGTCAATTGTATTAGAGATCATGGCGATTTGTTTGATGTTTTGATCATCGACGAAGTCTCGCAGGCTCTCGAGCCCTCGTGCTGGATTCCTTTGATGTATCATCAATCACTGAAAAAGCTTATAATTGCTGGTGACAACAAGCAGTTGGCTCCGACACTCAAAACGAGGCTTGATGCCAAAGTCGTCAAGACGCTGAGCAAGACATTGTTTGACAGACTCATAGAGATACACAAGAACCACCAGGAGTTTACGTGCTTTCTGAACATTCAGTACAGAATGAACGAGAAGATTATGCGGTTTTCCAGCGACGAACTTTACGGTGGCAAGTTGGTGGCCGACAAATCTGTCAAGGACAAAAAAGTGAAAGACTTGCCGCACGTTTCTTCTGACGGAGACGATGTCAACGAAGAGGTCATATGGATCGACACACAGGGCGGTGAGTTTCTTGAGAGAGATGAAGATGATGGAACTAGCTTGCTCCAACTATCGAAGTATAACGACGGAGAGTGTCTCTTAGCTCTCAAACACCTTCAGACGTTGATTGAGGAGTGTGGAGTGAAGCAAGAAGACATAGGAATCATCTCACCATACAGCGCACAAGTGTCAAAACTACGAAAATTGGTGAGAGAAGGAGACTTTAACGGCGAGAGTTTTGGTGGCATGTACAAAGAGGTAGAAATCAGTACAGTGGACGGATTTCAAGGAAGAGAAAAGGAGATAATTATACTCTCGTTGGTGAGATCCAATGATGATCACGATGTCGGATTTTTGAAAGATATCAGAAGACTGAATGTGTCGATAACCAGAAGCAAGAAACAGCTTTGTGTGATTGGAGATATGGAGACTTTGGCCGAAAGCCAAGTTGCTTTTCTCAAAAAATGGTGCACTTGGTGTGAAGATAATGCCGATGTCCACTATGCAGACATGTCAGAGTTATATTGATCACACTCCAGGCAGCCACAAACACACCTCTGTGTCTGCTGATGCCAGCATGCAGGAAGTTGGGTTGAATTTGAGCATTCGAGGTAGTGTTTTGGTCACGTTGGACAGCTTCTTCGCCGGCATGAGAACTTGTGGTTCAGATTGAGGATGGTGGTCTTTTAGCTGCCGCAAGTCCCACATCAGCAACGATCCGTCGCCGTTTCCTCCAAAGACAAATCGACAATCCGGGGAAACAGTGAGGTTCCCGGTGTCTGGGTACTTTCTACCGACAAGAGGAAGCTGTTTTGTCAAACGAGCCACCAATTTGAGGTCATACGCGTTCACAATGAAATGTTCTGAAATGTTTGTTGTCAGAAGGAGGTATTTTTGGTCGTTTGTGAAATCAATCTTGGTCACTTTGGTGTCGCCTGTGATGAAAGAAGAAAGCTCTGCTGATATTATTGGCTGGTCAATGAAATTCTCGATTGAGTGTATTCTAAGCGTTCTTGTGTAGTCGTTATAGATAGCAACAACACAATTGAGAGGATCCAACGCTATTGTATTAGGAGCTTTTGGAGTCGCGAGAAGTGCTTGACAGTTCGGCGTCCTTGGATCCCAGAGGCGCACTGTGTCATCCAATGACGAGCTCACAAATATGTCTTGCGTGTCTCCCATTTCGAGTCCTATAACCTGTGCTGTATGGCCTTTGAAGTAGCGTATGAAGGAGTTATCCTGTAGCGAGAGATACCGGATGATATCGTTTTCCTTTGTCGAGGCAAACACGCAATTGTTGTCTCTGCGCGTGAACTTGGCGAGATGACACCCGTATTTCTTGGAGTATGTTGGTTTGAGATGCTTGCCTCTCGTCACATCGTACAGATGAATGCTCTCGTCCACGCCTGAGGAGATCAAAAACTGTCCCGAACGGTCGAAATCGAGACACGTGATCGGTGTATCCGGTTTATGACTTCGGAAAATCTTTGACGGACCAAACGATCTGAGAATTTCAGGCGTTATTTCTGTCATGTGGGACAAAGAAACAAAAAAATGCTTATCAAAGACCTAAACGATAAAAACATAGTTTGAACTTTTTTTACTACAAAAATTGAATATTTTATTTTATTTTTTTTTTGAATTTGGGCTATTTTGGCTCCGCCTGTTGCGCTTATTTCAGCGTGTTTCAGCTACTCTAACGAATAAAAAGCTTCATCAAAATGGGTGTAAGTACCGCCACAGTAAGATCAGATCTTGGAGTTTTCTAACAGTACCGCTCAGCTTGGAAAGTACGCCCACTACGCGTTCGATTTGGTTTTGATCTCGATGCTGCTCGCGGGGATCAAGAAGACCACGGGCGTGACGTTGGCAGTGGATGATATCGCACAGGAACCAAGCTCGAGAGCAGTTCTGTCAAAGTTTTTGAGCTTTGGCGAGGCGTGTTTCGCTAGTCTCGAGGCCAAGTGCAAGCAGTCGAGGCTGTTCAGACCGAAGAGAATCGAGAACTTCGACGACCTCAAGGACGCTGTCAGACACGGGGTCAACAACATCATCGACGAGAGTAAATAGGTGCTAATGAATTTATGTTTTTTGGGGAGTTCGTGCGATGGGGGAAGAAGATTTCTGTTCCCTTGACCTGTGAACGCAGAATACGTAATGGGGCGTTTGCATTAAATGCTGCATTTGCAGCATTTATAAGCAGGCGTCTCTCTCCTAATATGGAGCTGGATGGAGCAGACTCCGTGTCAAACAAAACTCCGGCAGCTATAGGCATAGGAGAACATTTCAGTTCTTTTCACTAATTCATATTACGTAATCAGGAGCTTACTATTTTGGCATCTATTTCTCTTCCTCTTCCTCTGGAATGAGAGCACCGGCGTTGTCGAGAAGCTCCGCGAGCTCTCCAGACTGGCTCATGCTCATTATGATGTCGCAGCCTCCAACAAACTCCTTCTCGACATAAAGCTGTGGGATGGTTGGCCATTCGCTGTATTCCTTGATTCCCTGTCTGAGCTCTGGGTCTTCTAGCACGTTATAGGCTGCAAATTTTTCGGGATCGACACCCTGCTGGCCGAGCACCTGGATGGTGGCTCTGGAGAAACCGCAAGCTGGGGCCTGAGGAGTACCCTTCATGAAAAGCACGACAGGAGCGGACGCAACAGCCTTGTCGATGGCGGATCTGGTCTCATCAGAGATGAATCTGGCGAGCGGTGAGAACGTTGTTCTAGCGGCGTAAGGCCGGATCTGGCAGTGTTAGTCAGAAAGGTTGGAATTTGGAGAACGATGTAGTACTTACTATTGGCCGGCAGTTAATGAGTGTTCTGAGCATGTTGGTGGATGGGTAAGCAGGCCAAGATTTTAGCAATAGGAGCATTACAAATGGATGGAAAAAGAGAGAATTTATTTTGTGAGTGTTGCGACGATCGACGCGACGAGGTTTTTTAATTTTACCGGGAAGCCAGATCCGCGCGAGGCTGGCAGGCGAGGTCCGAGAATGGAGAAAGGTTGTGCTTACGCGAGCCGCAAATGTTGGGGGGACTTGTTGTTGCGAGCAACGTGCAAGTGCAAATCGCGTGCTTACGAGGCGATGCGGCGTTGCAGGTGAAACAGTTGTCACCAACGAACAAACAGACCATTCTGCGCAGTCCCCGAAGCTTCCGCGAGACTAGCCACCAGGGGTTTGGACGATCGACGCGTCGGTAGCTGCTCTTCCCGCGCCTGTATATCTCTACCTATCTGTACGAGTCACACCAGGCACCCCAC
Source organism: Ogataea corticis (assembly GCA_030555865.1). Lineage (NCBI taxonomy): Eukaryota > Fungi > Ascomycota > Pichiomycetes > Pichiales > Pichiaceae > Ogataea > Ogataea corticis. Next base: position 601,138 of record JANIVM010000005.1, on the reverse strand, counting down.
ATCTGCGGCATTGATGATAAAAGGGGGGCCCTGACAACTGATATTGCTGCAGCGGGCATCTGGTGAGGTGGAAATGTCCCAGGGCTCCGCGGAAGCAGAAAAGCAGCAGCGAACCCTTGACCGTCTAAGCCCCTGGCCAGAGTCTGAGGGTGGAACAACTACGTCATTTAACAGTGAGAGCCAGCCAGGCCGTAGATCTCGACCAGATGAAATTGGGTCCTGTGGTCTGTGTAGCGGCCGCGGGTGCACTGCCCAGTGTGTGCTGCCACCGCGGCGGGTTCGACAGCCTTGTCGGGCGTCATTTTTCCCGAGTCTCCTCACTCGGAAATTAAAGCAAGCCATTTTTCACGAAAAAATTATCGAGGTAAATATATTAAAAACCAGATTATCTGCAAAGATAAGACCGAAAGGCACGATTTGGCAGGCCCAAAGATACTTATCGGCGCTGAGCAGCACGCGAGACAATTGCTGGACGCTTGGAAAACACTGTGCAACACTGTATACCACCACACTCGCTAGAACAACACGTTGATCGCAACCACAGCCAGGCCACAGCTACACATCGCCCATGTCCGCACGCAAAAGAAACGACCTGTGGGATGGCAACGGGGACGTTTTGAGCTCAAACATGTACCCGGTGTACGGCCCGCCCCAGACGGTGCCGGCAACCGTGCCAATGCCCACAACGCCCCACACACCGCAGACCTTGTATCCTCCGCCTCCGCTATACAACCACACGAATGAGAACATCCAGCTCTACCACGAGCGGGTCTCGTCGCCCGAGTACCTTTTTAATGCGGTTACACCGGATGTTGCGGCCGCGACCACCACGTCGAGTCTGCGGACGCCCGATATCGGACTGACTCCCAACACCTCGATCCCGTCGAGCACCAATCTGACGCTTAAGACGGAGTTTGCGGGGCTCGAGGAGCTGCTTTCGGGCCAGAACGACGAGCACTACGACTACCTGAACCAGTACATCCGGATGGACATGATTGACACCGAGGACGTGCAGATTCCAATGGGCCTGGGCATCTTTGAGTCGCCCATGCCGTCTGGTCCGCCCACCATGCCCGCCGCAGCCAAGACAGTGTCTCCAAAACGGTCCTCGTCTTTTCTCAAGTTCAAGGAGGACCCGCAGACCAAAAAAGTTGTGAGAAAACCTGCAGTGAAGACGCCAAAATCCACTTATTCAGCTACAAAAACGCCGAAAAAGACGCTCTCCACAACACAGATGGCTACTGCGGCCGCTGCTGCCGCCGTATCATCGCAAAGGGTCCCAAAACGGCCGTCCAGCTTGCCGTCGTTCTCCTCGGCGGCCGCCATAGCCACCACGATGGCCCGCAGTCCGCACGCGGCCAAAACTGCGCCGGTCAGATCCCCGCGGCCGCCGCGCACGCCGCGCACGCCCAAGGCCAAGACAAAACCGGTTGAAAAGAGCCCGGAAAAGTATCTTTCGTTTGTGTTTGAGGCCGCGCCGTCAAACTGCTCGATCTCGTCGAACTCGACCGTCTCGTCGAGCTACTCGGCCGCGTCGTCAGTGCTGAGCACGGGCTCTTCAAAAGCGAAAACGCCGGCAGAAAAGGCAACGTTTATCATGTACTCGAAGGAGTCCAGACCGGTGCAACAGAGCCCGATCTCGTCGACAGTGTCGAAGTTTTCAAGGTTGTCGACGTCGTACGACAAGCCCAAGAAGAGGGAGGAGGAGAAGGGCGATTTGAGGTATAACAGGGACTTTCAGAAGTCGATTTCAAAGTTCCCAAAGGATAACGTTGTTCCTTTCGAGCCGAAGATTTATACTGATATGAGGGAGGGATTGATGGAGTTTCAGCTGCAAGTCAAAAAATAATGCCCTGACGCGCACTCCTGGGGCCTTGGCCCGTCAAGACATTGTCACATCGCATCAGTCGGCCAGGACCAGAGAATACGGCATCAAAACGGCCGCAAAACAGCCCAAAAACTACGGGGCACCTTACTATTAGGAAAATCGCGGCTCACCCCGCCAGCATTTGCCAGCATCCGCTGCGCGGTTCGACAGACCCGCGGTGGCTCGCTCGCCACCATTTATATCCATACTTGCGCAAATATAACACCGATACACGCACTAAAGAGTAATTAGGAATTTTTGACGGTTCTCATTTCCAGCAAGGGGGGGGATGTCGCTTACGTAATCACAGACCTTGGCAGTTTTGACCCTTGCACATATTGCCTAATAATAGACATATTCGGGCCGTTTCGGGTGTCTGGCAGCCTGTCCGGACACCAGCAATGTTTCTGATTGGGTTCCAGTGTCCTGGCTGCCGTGTAGAATCTGTGGTGGTGCAGGCAATAAATTGGTGATTTGCGCCGATCGACGCGTCGCTCGGAAGCTAGGCGCAGCGGTGTACCTGCGATATGGCCATCCCAGGCTGACATCCGCCGAGGGGCCAACTCTGCCGGGCAGCAAGCACACAACGCTCTCACTGCTGGCGTTCCGCGCTCCTTGAGTGCGTGCTTAGCTCAGCCCAGCTCGCTTAGCTCGCTGTTCGATTCTTGCTTCGCTCGCTTTGCTGAAAAACAAAAAATATCTCCGTATTTGCTAAGCCAGAAACAGCAGCACGTTTCTTCCTCGCTTCCTCGTGTCCTCCCCCCATGAGTCTCGAGGACAAGGATTTGAACCTGGATCCGTTTGGCACGGTGAACGTGGCCGGCACGAGCGCTGCGGGCGCGGTGGGCGCGCCGAGCGCGCCTGTTTCGCCCGGGCGGGAAAGCGGCAAGCAGTCGGGAACAGATTTTGTCAAGAAACTGTTCCAGATGCTGGAGGAGAACTCGTACGCGGAGATCGTGCGGTGGTCCGACGGCGGCGACTCGTTCATCATCACCGACACCAACGAGTTTACCAAACAGGTACTCCCACGACACTTCAAACACTCGAACTTTGCCTCGTTTGTGCGACAGCTCAACAAGTACGACTTCCACAAGGTGAAGATCTCGAACGAGCTGAAACAGCGCTACATGATCGAGAACATCTGGGAGTTCAAACACCCGGATTTCCAGAGAAACAACCGCACCTCGCTCGAAAACATCAAGCGCAAGGTTCCCATCAAGAAGGAGGGAGAGCAGGGCACAGCGGCGGCGTCCTACTACGTGTCCATTAACCAGTTCCGAAACCTCCAGGACAGTGTTGATTTCCTAGAAAAACAAAATCAGTCGCTTGTCAGCACCATGGATAAGCTTCAGGGCGAGCTCGCGACCCTCTCTAACAAATACAACACCATGGTTTCCAGCCTGCTCACTACAAAATCCATCAACGAGTCGTACTCGCGGTCGATCGACCTCATCCACAAGTCGCTGGCCCAAATGGGCGTCGATCTGCCGCCCCTCGACCTCCCGTTCGCCCAATCACAGCCAAAAAGACCTTCGGCCAGTCTCCATCCCCACGCAAAAAGTACCTCCTCGACTTCCACGGCCAACACCGCCAACTCGCCGCAGCCGCACCCGCCGCAGGCTCCGCCGGGACCTGCACAGAGCGCGCCTGCGCCAACGGCTCAGCCACAGGCCCACGAAATGCGCCTTGCACACAGACCCCCAGGATTAGGACTCCATGTTCTTCTCGTTGAGGACGACGAAGTTTGCATCCAGCTCTGCAGAAAGTTCCTCATGCGCTACGGCTGCACCGTCGAGGTGGTGACGGACGGTCTCGCAGCGATCAGCACACTCGAGAAGATCAAGTTCGACCTCGTCCTCATGGACATTGTCATGCCCAACCTCGACGGAGCGTCCGCCACCTCGGTCATACGGTCGTTCGACGTGGACACACCCATCATCGCAATGACAGGAAACTACCAACACCAGGACCTCGTCACCTACCTCAACCACGGAATGACAGACATCCTCGCAAAACCGTTCACCAAGGACGACCTGTACATGATTCTGGAGAAACATCAGATGGATAAGCGTCTGATCTACCCGACTAACGACCCGTACAACCCAGACAATAGACACCCCTCGTCGGCTGCAAGCGACCCGTTGGTTGACCCCACGTCGGGTGTCCGGGTAAAAATGGAGGAGGGAGAAGGAGTCAAGAGACAGAAACTGGCATAGCACCTCCCTGACCTCTGTATTATTTAAAGTATGAGCATCTGTGTGTTCCTTTGTATCTTAGTTCCATTGACAGAATATATGTTGATTACCTAATATCTTAGCTGATGGCAGGCTGTTTTTTTTTCGTCAATTTTTCAGCTCGAAATCGAAGTTAACGGTCTTTTGACTTCTCCCAGTTTCTTCATTCAGGTATTTCACCACGCAATGTTCTTCTCCAGATCAATTGCCTCCGCGAAGGTGGGGCTAAAGTTGCTCAGATTGAACTCGACGCTGGCGTTTGTGGAAACAGCCGGTTCCACAATCACTGCAACGTCACTGTCTGCGCTGACGGCCGCAAGCCAGATCGGCAAGCCCGTCACGGCGATAATTGTCGGCTCCGAGGCTGCTGCTGCGGCCAAGGAGCTCGCTAAAGTGTCGCTTGTCACCAAGATCCTTGTCGCCAGCTCCGACAAGTACAACCACTACCTCCCAGAAGAGGTGTCTCCATTGCTGGCCTCGATCCTGAAGGGTTCTTCGTACACCAACTTTGTTGCGCCAGCGTCTGCTGTCGGTAAGAACTTCCTCCCTCGGCTGGGAGCTTTATTGGACCTGCAGCCGATCTCAGACATTGTGAAAGTGGTTTCTCCAGACACCTTTGTCAGACCAACTTACGCTGGTAACGCGCTGTTGACCGTGAGATCGAAAGATCCGCAAGTGCTGGTTTCAGTGAGAGCGTCTGCTTTTGCTCCTATTGAGCTCTCGAGTTCTGCCAGCGAGGTTCCTGTGGAGGAAGTTGAGTATGTCGCGAGCGGAAACAGAACCGAGTTTGTTTCCGAACAGCTGATGGAATCCGACAAACCGGATTTGGGTTCTGCCAAAGTTGTCATTTCTGGTGGCCGCGGATTGAAGAGCAAGCAGGAATTTGATGCGATTTTGAACCCGCTGGCAGAGAAGCTGAACGCCGCTGTCGGAGCCTCGAGAGCCGCCGTCGATGCCGGATTCTGTGACAACTCGTTGCAGGTTGGTCAAACCGGTAAAGTTGTGGCCCCAGATCTGTACATTGCCGTTGGTATTTCGGGTGCGATTCAGCACTTGGCAGGAATGAAGGATTCTAAGACAATTGTCGCTATTAATAAGGACGAGGAGGCTCCTATTTTCGGTGTCGCTGACGTTGGACTTGTTGGTGATGTTTTTGAGGTGGTTCCCGAGCTGACGCAAAAGATTTAAGAGCGGAAACCAGAGGAAGAAAATCAGCGCGTAAAATGCCTAGTTTCCCCATTTTGCCCGATTTTTGATCCCTATAAATTGAAAATACTTTTTCTCTCTCCCTCTTTTTTATCTTCTTCTTCTTCTCTAACGCTGACAAAAAACTTTCAAATGGCTTACGACAAATCGACAGAACTAGAACAACAGGCTTGGGTCGCCAACCAGTACGCCCAACGTCCAGCGCTCGCCGCTCTGACGGGTCTGATTTCCTCGTTTCCTGTGGTGAAGATCTTCACATCTAACGCTGTTCCTCTGCTGATCTGGAGAGAAAAGAGACAGGAAGCTAGAATCGAGGCCAGAGTCGCTACCAGATAGCTTTAGGAAAGAGGGTTTTATTCTTTTTCTGTCCATCATATTACACACCGTATAAACAATAGAGAAATGATACTGTGAGAAGACATAGGGAGGGGGTATAGGTACATGTCGTGCTAACACGAAGGCGGCGGATCTGTCTTACCCTAAATAAATAATACAGTTTCGTTTTCCCAAAAGGAAAATAAGGCGTAGGTCAATTCCCTTGTTTCATCGAGTCGAATATTGAACACGATTGTTTGTTGGACGAGTTGTTTGACTCGGCCGAGTCGGCTGAGTAGCCGTACGTCAGCGACGGCGTAGGCATATTCACACCAGAGCGTTCTGAGGCTTGTGACGAATTCTCGAACTCAAACACCGGCGTTCTGCCTCTGTACGACGTCCCTTCTGAAGAGGTTGAGTCCTGTATAGTGAATGTTTTTGAGGCCATTTGCGAGTTTTTGGCTCTCAGCGATCTTTTTCGCACCGTCACGGGAGAAGCCACAATCGACGTGTCTACCGAGACCGTTGTTGCGGCCGAGGATACCAGGTTTCGTGATAATATACTGTTTGATGTGGTGTTTGAGTCGGATTCCGGGCTCACAAGGCCCATTGCGGCGTCATTTGCGGTTGATGGGAACTCGGAATCATCATTATCGTTCCTGCGAGGCCGGCTCTTTCTCGCTTTGCGCGGTGCCTCGTTCTCAGGAGTCAAGACAGGCGATTTGTACGGCTGCGTAGGGGACTTAAAGGGCCGTGTGCGCACAAGTCCTAGAACTCTTCGGTTTTTTTTGGGTGCGGAGTCTGGGGTGGAGAATTGTGCGCGTCTTTTTGGTGTTGGTTTTGGTTTTGCGAGGATATTCTGTTCGTTAGCGTTGAGATCCTTGATCAGCTTAGACACGTCTCTTTCGAACGTGCCGATCACGTTGTCGATCATGACCCAGATGTCTTCGAACTTGACGAGGTCTTCTGCACGGTACAGTCTGTAGCTGCTGAGAAAATCGGTGTAGATCTCTGACCGGTCCTCGTCGTACACGATCATCTTTTTGTTGAGTTTGAACAGACGCATTGTTCCGTCGTGCCACATTTTCGATTTTTTCGTCGTTTCTTTCGTCCAGAGCACCTGGTATTCCGAGTACTCAGAGTGCTCAAGATGGCTGTACGAGACAGGGACTTCTGTAGTCATTGGAGAGAAGGTATGGTTGTTGTGGGGAAAAGAGGATGGCGTTCAGACTGGTCAGTTTTTTCCCTGTTTGATCAAAAAAAATAAAAAAATTGGGGCTGCACCGCCACTGAGAGCGCCACTCACAAAACGCGATTCTCCGTGGCGCAGCAGACACGGTTGGTACCATGTTTCAAAAGGGTGTCTTGAAACATGAGAGTGTTTCCAAAATACAGAGCAGACGTTAACGACCCCCGTCGACCGCTAGCGACCACCGCCACCCGTCTCGTGACGTCACAGCTGCAAGATCACCTTGTGCTTTGCAAGATCACCCGTCCCCCTATTACCCCGATCGGGTAGTCTAATCAGTTCCCAAGCCTTGCCAGACCATGCAAGCTGTTAGCCGTTACCTGAGCTGTTCCCGCTGCCATGAACTCGGTCGACCCGCTCGTCAGTTCCGAGCCGCTTTTTGCACGCCCAGCGTCGTCAGTTCCATAACACTGGCCGGGAAATAACCGTTAAATAGTCTGCAGCTCGGGTTCCCCGAACTATTGTGCGTCGGCAACTTAGAAAATTCCAACCCGCCGCCCGGTGAGTATTTTTGCCGCCGATCGGGACCATCCAGAACCTTGGAGGCTTGTGGCAGTGGACGGTAGTCGCGAGCACTCGCGAGCAAAGGCACCGCTTCGCACTTCCCTGGACAGGGGGCCCTGATAAGGGGCTTCCAGGGGAATTCGCGGGGATCGCGTCGCGGGTGCCTGCCTGCGCGCGGAAAGCCACCAGATTCATCCCTTCGGCCCCTGCAAAATTTGTGGATCTGAAAAAAAAAAAAAAAATATTTGGCTGTGTCTATTGTTTCAGAAGCCAGATCTCGCACCGTGTCTACCCCGTACAATGCAGCACGGGGCTTAAGTCATGCGGCTTGCAAGGCCCAGATCACATCGCTGCGTCCAGCCCTTGCACCCGCCCGCTGCGGGTTAACTGGCACCGCACTGAAACATTTTCACAGGAGATCTGAAGATCTCGAGTCGATCCTGTGCCCCTGCTTGTTTACCTGTCGTGTTGTATCAAAAATGCTAAGCCGATGCCTGCAACAAGCAGGTATATAAGAAGGTGTTTCTGCGTTCCTTGTGGTGTGCTCATGCTCCTTTGCTTCGTCAGTCTCTTGCCGCATTCTCTGCCAACATGATCTTCTCAAGAGCCATTCTCTCCCTTGTCCTCGCCGCATCGACTCTGTCTGCGCCGCTCGCACACGAGCACCACAAACACGTCAAGAGAGAAGCCGAAATGGTCACCGTCTTCGTCACACACACCGTCTACGGTGACAGTGGTTCGTCCACGACGACGTCGGCCAGCACCAGCAGCTCCTCTGCGTCTTCTTCGTCTGCTCCCAACAAGACCAGCTCTGCTGTGAAATCGCACGTTTCCGCCGTCTCCAGCGCCGCTTCCAGCTCTGCTTCCAGCTCTGCTGCCAGCTCCGCCTCCTCTTACAGCTCCTCCACCGCCTCCTCTTCCTCCTCGTCCGCCTCCAACACCGCCAGCGCCGGCTCCGTCGAGTACTACGCTAACCAAGCTAAGGGTATCACGTACTCGCCATACACCGACTCGCAATCGTGCAAAGATGCCGACACCGTTGCCAGCGACATTGCTCTGCTTTCTGCCTTCGACGTGATCAGAGTCTACGCTCCAGATTGCTCGTGTATCACCAACATCATGGCCAGCATGGGCGACTCCCAAAAGATCTTTGCTGGTCTTTACTACATGGACTCGCTTTCTGACGACATTGACACTCTTGCCGAACAGGTTGAGGCCTCCTCGCAGGGATGGGACGGGATCTACGCCGTCGCCGTCGGTAACGAGTGGATCCAATCTGGTGATTACGACGCTTCTACTGTTGTTTCGGCGGTGTCTACCGGTAGATCTCTGCTTTCTGACAAGGGCTGGTCCGGAGATGTCGTTACGGTCGATACCACCGGTGCCTACACTGACAACACCGAGCTCTGTGACGCTTCTGACTTTATCGCCGTTAATGCCCACCCATACTGGGCCGGCTCCGTCGAGCCCTCCGACTCTGGCTCGTGGCTCGAGGAGCAGATCTCCACCATCAAGAGCACCTGTGGTGGCGAGAAGTCTGTCTTGGTGTGCGAGGCCGGATGGCCAACCCAGGGTGACACATACGGAACATACGGTGTGCCATCCAAGTCTAACCAGCTGGCAGCTATCAAGTCTATTGCTGAGTCTGTTGCCGACCAGGTGCTCATGTTCACCACGTACAACGACTACTGGAAGGACGGAGGAGACTACGGTGTCGAGAAGTACTGGGGTATCTTCACCTCGTGAGCGCGCCAGCTGTGTGGACCCGCCTATTTTCTAAGCGATTATCTTGATATAAATTGTTTCATCTCACGTTTTTCGTCCCTCGGGTCGTCTCATTTTTGTTTCAGATCATCAATCACAACTTGCATTTACCCATACTCTTTTTTAAACCATGCCGTAAAAAACGCGACGCGTAACCGTGATAAAACGCGGTGCGTCTCGTGAAAAGTTGGATTTTTTTCTGCATCTCTTCGCGGTCCAAATTTGTCGATCCAACGGTTATGCCAGATTCGGCACGCCGTGCAGGGGCGAGCATAGTGAGCGTAGTGCGACATCCTGTTTGTTGCAACGTTGAATCCGAATATGCCACATCCTAGGAGTACTCCAATGATTGTACGTCAGTTAACTGTATAGAAATCTAGACTAAACACCAAGTTCTCCTACTCTTTCTGTATTTTGTTCAATAATGATTTTCTCAGCTCTACAATAATCTGACTTGCAGCTGCGACAAAACTTAATATTTTCACAATTTATTATTCAACCACGGCAGCAAAAAGACATTACCGTGGCGGGTACTTCAGCATGAAAAGTCTCGGTGGTAGCCGTTGCGTCAACTTCAAGCCGTGCTCCACATCAAGTCATTCCTCTGCATTACACCGTACCCCGACCCAAATTTCATCTCAAACTACTTTACCACCGCGACAAAGATTTTGTCGCACTCTTTGAAATTTTCTAGACTGCCAGCTTCTATTGACTTACTTTGCTCGCTCGCCTAGCTCGCTCACTCTGCTAGTCCGTATTATACATATTATACATCACTCCGCGGTCTGTTCAGCCTGTTTGGCCAGTTTCCATGCCAGATACTTGGCACTGTGGCCCAGCTTTGTTGGGTGCGGGCCCGTCGCCAGCTTCTTTTTCTTAAGCACCGGGAGGTTAGTTTCGCTAATGTCAGAGTCTTCCTGCGACAGAATCCGGTTTGGAATGTACTGCGGAGGACCCTTGAACCAGATCAAAGGAGCAGGCTCGTTGTCCGGGTACTCGTCCGGCTTCAACAATGTGTCGTCTGAGGCACTCAGATAGTTCTGCTGAACAACGTTGCGGCTGAATCTCTGGAAGTTGGCCGGATCGACGCCCTCGTAGTTTTCTCTGATGAACTTCGGCAGCTGCTGTTCCAAATTGCTTGGGAGCACAAACGTCTGCGAGAATGTTGGCTGGTTGTATGGCGAAAACTGGTACGACAGGTTGTTGTATGGAGACTGGATCACCTTGTGGCCCGCAGCAAGAGGGTTGAGACCGGGATAGCCACCTGCAGGGTACGCCTGCATCGCCTGTTGCTGCTGCTGCTGTTGCATGTGGTGTTGGTACTTCGCGTACGCCGAAGGCTGCGCGGCCACCATCGACGGAGCAGCAGCAGACAACCGGTATGGCTGCAGCGGAGACTGAGGGAAGTGCATGTTGCCGGTCAGACCAGCACTCGAGCCGGGAGCAACAGGCAGGTTCTGCGGAGGGGGCGACTGGTCTGACGACAGAACAGGAAGTCTGATGTTTGGAGATGGCGGAATGTACGTCTTGTACTCGTTGCTTTTCAAAGATCCGTCGTAGTAGTTTGGATCGTCATGCAGCTCGCCCTCAACTCCAGGCTCGTAGATGTGGATGCCTCCAACCAGAGGCGGGGCATTCAGATTCTGAATCGTTGGAGGAGGAGGTCTTTCGGACGGAAGAGGGTTTGGTGGGAGCAGATACTTGATCGGAGACGGGAACTTCTTCAACACTCTTGGCTTGTCGATCGGCGTCACCGGATCCTCAATGTGTCTCACCTCGTCGGGCAGACAAGCTCTCCACGTCCGGATCTTGGCAAACGAAAGCTCCCGGTCGCTGTATCTGAACTCGCAAATGAACAGCGGTCCTTCAAACTTCACTGCCGGATCTCCCTTCAGCCATCTGGTGAAGTAGGCCACATAGCACGGTCCAACAATATCTTCCACGGCATGATCTCTGTACTGTCCCGTTTTGAAAACTTCATTCTCGAGGAACAGACGGTCATAGCAGTGCGACGTCCACTCGGGCCTGTAGTACCAGCAAACGTTCACATAACTCTTGCCGTGCTCCTGCCACATTCTGAAGACCTGGCCAACAATGGGTCTGTTGATATCGTTGGGATTTTTGAGCAAAACCCAGTTTCCAACTTTATAAGTTCTGCCTTCGTACACGATGAAAGGAACAGGGACTTTGGATGTGACAACGTCACCGTTCTTATTGTACTCCGTGTCTGGCTTCTGCATCTCGATGTGGTACAGTCTCGTGATGTTCGACTCGAGCAAGTTCACGTTGTCGAGCATCGCAGAACTGGTCTTGTAGTAGGCCTTGGAGTTGGCAATAAGCTTGAAAACATCAGCCATGTACGCGTCTACACTCTGGTAGTGTCTCTGCTTGATCAGACCTTTGATGTCCAGCATGGAAATCGGATCTTTCACCACTCGGTAGTACTCCGGATGATCCTGCTGGTTCGGAAGCTTGTCGAAAACCGTAATAATTGTCTTACCGTTCACCTTGATCTTCTTCAGCCCTCTCATGATACTCTTGATCCGCTGCTCGTGCGGCTGGTCCACAATGGGTGGTCTACCCCTCTTCACCCAGCTTTCTAACAGCGACTCGTTGGATTTTGCTATGTTCCGCGTAGGCGGGTAGTAGTAATTGCTTTGCGGAGCAACTTCTGTCTTGGAAACATACGCAGACGGATTGTAATTCAACGCCGAGCTCGATGAGTACAGACTACCGTGGGAATGTCCGTGGTCTCCTTGGTGCAATGGCGTGTTGATCACCGTGTTCTCCTCGTGGTAGTCCTCGTCGCGGTAGTCGTCCTGTTGCCTGGTCTCGTCGGCTTCGTACTCGTCATCGTCGTCGTCGTGCCGTTCTTGCAGGGAACCCTCTTCGTCTTTTGGAAGCTCCCCAAGATTCGGATACTTCACGTCCGATGCCAGGAACATGTCTGGCTCCTTTTTAATGGACGGAATGATCGTCTCACGCAAGAAATTGTCCAGAATGGTTGCGTACTCGTAGTAAACTGACGTCTTTTCGTTGTAGAAACGCGCGTTCCAGGTTATCTGCGCGAGATCGTTGACAAATTGCTGTGGATGCGTGTAACGCAGTCCTTTGAGAGACTGTTTGATCTTCGAGTACGACATCGGTCTCTTGATCACCTTGTAGTACTCTGCATTTGCCCTCGAGGGCAACACGTAGAAAACCTCCTGGAATTCGTACCCTGTCAAGTCTTTGAGAGCAATGGCGCGATCCAGGTAACCCATGCATTTGTTGCTCATGACCTTCTTCTCTTGCTCAGAGATATGTCTTCTGTCCGCACCTGCCATTTTTGCACGCGTGTCGAGATTTGCGGTTGTTTGCGTGTTGGCCGTGTCCAGTTTGGCGTGGAGAGATGCTGTTTATTCGCTTGTGTTGGTCAGGGATCTGTGAATATTTGATCTCCGCCGCACTGCGCACTGATTTTGATCCGTTGTTGGCCTTTGTTGGTTTGTTGATGTTGCAAATGACAACGCTCCAGAACTCGACGGCTTATTGTGGTCCGCTGGTATGTGTGAACGTGGAGATCAATTGTGCAATTCCCACCGCTTTTCCCACGCAAAAAAGAGGACGTGGTTGTTTTTCAAACTCTTTCTGTGTGAAAAATACACAAGACAAGAGAACTTATTTTTTCCCTTCTCTCTAGCTTCGTATTTCTTTGACCATTTTTTTTTCTCCTTTCCGGATGGACACTGATGAACCGCAATGTATTATGGCAGACACGAAAATACCAAAAAAAAAAACCAAAAAAAAACCGTGAGAGCTATCTAGACAGGGAAAGAGGAGTGAACGTGCCATTGTTTACGGAAGGACAAAGGAAAACATCACGTCTCGTCACAGAGCACACAGTGATTTTGGGACCGCTTAAGGGAGTGGTTTTGAGGAGATTGTGGCCCCGACATGCACGAAATGCCACCTTCCCCTAGATCGCGATCTCCATCGCCATGGCCATCGCAATCGTCCACGCTGACATCGTTCCACCGGTTTCTCCGGTCCCCAGATTGCAAGACGGTGCTGGCATTGGTTGGATCTGGACTTTCTGCCTCGTCCGGGCTCGCCACATTCCGGGGAGCAGGGGGCTACTGGAAGAGCTACAGTTCGATCGATCTCGCGACTCCCGATGCGTTTTTAAACGATCCGGGGCTCGTTTGGCAGTTTTATGCTTACAGAAGACATCTGGCCTTACAGGCCGATCCCAACGAAGGTCACCGCGCGCTTGCGCGACTCAGCCATAACAAGAAGGTGAACTTTTTGACGATAACGCAGAACGTAGACGGCTTGTCGCAGCGGAGCGGTCACGATTTGGGCAAGATACTCGAGTTCCACGGCTCGCTTTTTGAGCTCCGATGCACCGAGTTCGGCTGTTCGTATGTGGAGAAAAACAACTTCAAAGAGCCTTTGACACCAGCATTGGATAGCATTGTGTTTGAGGACCTCGAGACGCTTCCGTTGGTTGACGAAAAAGATCTTCCCCATTGTCCCGTTTGCAAAGAAGGAATTTTGCGGCCGGGAGTCGTGTGGTTTGGAGAGTCTTTGTCGTTGCGCCTGATCGACATAGCAGACGAGTTTATTGTGCGAAACCGGGTGGACCTGATGCTGGTTATAGGAACGTCCCGAACGGTGTGGCCGGCCGCGTCGTATGTGGACATTGTGCGGAACCGGGGCGGGAAAGTTGCGATCTTTAACACGGAGGCCGACGAGGAGGAGCCGGATGTGTGGCAGTTCATTGGGGACAGCGCAGAGACGCTTCCCGAGGCGTTGGAGCCGCTGATGGACAATGAGTAATTAGAACGGTGGGCCCTTTTCAGCCCAGGTAGGACCAAATAAGGTACATAATATACAGTGTGAGCAGCGCACCAATGTAGAAAATCCACTTGTCTTCAAATGCTTTCTTTTCTATCCGGCGAATTGTGGCATTAGACACGCCAAGCGTCTGCAGACCGGACGACATCCTGTCTTTCATCTTGATAATCACCTCGTTCTGCTCAACAAGGTCGTCAAACGCCAGCCGACCCATCTCCAGGATCTCGTCAAGGTGCTGGTTCGACCTTTCGAGGATTCCTTGCTCTTTCTGAAGTCCTTCCTCCATCGAAAGCCCGGAGTACATCTCTTGCTGTCTGGCCTGCTGAGCTGCTCTTTGGGTGATTGTGTTGGTGTTGGTGTCATCGTACGGGTTGTCGGAGATCGCTGTCGACGGATTATGGAACAATTGGTTTCTGGAATGTTCTGCGAGCCCGTCCTCTCGCTGTTTTTTAAGGGATTGCACTTTGAGCTTATACTCGATGAGCTCGTTTTTCAGGCTCGAGAGCCGGCTCTCGTTCTTGAGCTTCTGCGTCTCGTTCAAGCTCAGCGTCTGCTTCACAATGTAATCCTCATAGTCCTGGAGCGTGCGGGTGAGTGTAGTGATGGTGGTGGTGATTTGGCCGATCAATGACAGCGGAGAGCCCACAGGGTCCTTCTCGAACAGGTCAAGATCTCGGCGCAGCTGCTGAGTCTGTTTGTTCGCATTGTTGTATAGCAGAGACTGGGGGTGTTAATGGGTGCACTGCACAAAAAAAACTGCACAAAATACTCACCATTTGATGTTATATCTGGAAGATAAGACAATGTCTGGTTGTTGATGCTTGTTGTTTTCAAATTTGTCCCTGCTCCGTCGTGAAAATCATTTTTTTCGAGAGCCGTTCGCGACAAATTTTGTTGTTGCGCTGACATAAGCGGTGTTTTTGTGGTTTGCAGCCCTGCGAGAAGCAGCACAAGGTTAGACGAAAAAATCAAGACCCGAAAGGTGGTGGTGTACACTTGTTACCACCAATTGACAGAAAACACACTCCAATCTGTCAGTATTTGTTTAATTTTTTACTGGTGTTTGCATTCGAAAAGCTGTCCAGACTTATCGCCAGACTTTACCAAACATACTTGTGACATAATCATACGAAATGTCTGACCTTTGGTAAGTAATTGCAAGCGTTCATTTTTGGAACGTTGCTGCTTAATTTCGAACGCCATACTAACATGCTCGACACAGTCCTGTCTACGCTCCATTTTTTGGCTCCATCGGATGTGCCGCCGCCATCATCTTCACATGTTTCGGTGCCTCTTACGGTACCGCAAAGTCAGGTGTTGGTATCTGCGCCACCTGTGTTCTCAGACCAGACTTGCTGATTAAGAACACCGTCCCAGTCATTATGGCTGGTATCATTGCCATTTACGGTTTGGTCGTGTCCGTCTTGATCTCTTCCTCTCTCAAACAGCAACAAGCCCTTTACACTGGTTTCATCCAGCTCGGTGCGGGTTTGTCCGTCGGTCTCTCTGGTCTCGCCGCCGGATTCGCTATCGGAATTGTTGGTGACGCCGGTGTCAGAGGTACCGCACAACAACCAAGACTTTTCGTTGGTATGATTTTGATCTTGATTTTCGCCGAGGTGTTGGGTCTTTACGGTTTGATTGTCGCTCTGCTGTTGAACTCCAGAGCCAACCAAGACGTTACTTGTTAAATATAGAGCGGCTCGTCTCATCCAGCATCTACAAAAGGACAAACTCCAAAGAGACTGTTCTTGTCTATCTCTTCACCTCCATCCTCCCTTTTTCTTACCATCCAATACTTTATTGAACTGTTTTCTTATCCTTCAATTGAAAGCCTCAAACTTTTATAAATAAATGCTTAGGCTTCTCGCTGCAAGTGACTTCTATAATTCTATTGAGCTCTCTACAAATCGGGATGAGTGGCGAGCAACCTCGACAGGTCGTCAGGCAGCTCGTTCCATCTCATCTTCAACCGCATCTTCTTGCCAGCCCTCGCCAAGATGTCGGTTCGTATCTCCCCAGTGACACAGTCGATAAGATTGTCGTTGGTCAAGTCAAAATAATCGCCGTTCATGTTGTCTGTCTCCGACTCCACAGCAGAACTCTCACCCTGAGCTCGCACGAGCTCAAGCAACGGCTTGTACACAGGAGGTATATTCTCAGGATAATAATCCTTGACAGTCTTCACCCTCCACAACACAGACCAGTGTAGCTTGGCTGCACGTGGAAGACTCCGATGTCTGCCCAAGTTGGGGTAGTAAATTCTTCTCCACTTCCCGTTCTTGTTCTCAACAAAGTATCCAACCGGTAACACTTCTACCAGCCACCAAAAAAAAGATCTCTTGAACGTATCATCCCCACGGCAATCAAACCGGGGAACCGGAAGCACAGGAAGCATCAGCTCTTTGCCCGTGGGAGTCTCAAAAAGCTCATCATTATTGCGTCTGCCCCTAGAAGAAATCGTTCCCTCTTGTAAATGATCCCGCAATTGGACCATGCTGTTATTCGAAACAAAGCGTAAAGTCTTGGAAACTCGCGGCTTGTGATCATGATTCATAGGCTCTTTTCTGAAAAGACACAAACAGTCATGATGGCAAGATAAAAGACTGTCAAGCCGAGAAAACTTCCCGCAAAACTCATGAATCGAATCCTTTTTGAAAATCACCCCCATCTCGATTGCAGACGACAGGATCCACCTCAATGGAATGTTGGACATCGAATGGCCCTTCAGATCCGTAGACCATCCACCACCAACGTCACAATGATCGCCAGGGAACCAGATTTCAACCAAGTCGTTTGAAGTTGGAGAAGAACGGGAACCGTATGCATTGACCCGGCTCACGTTATCTGAATCACAAGTCCAAAGTCTACTTGTCTCATCCGTTGACGTGTCATGGTCGTCGTCCTCGTCTGTACAACTCAGATTGAAGAAAGAGGGGAGATACGAGTGTGGTATGAACAAGTTTTGTTTGAACTTGGCCCTACGCTCGTCAATGCTCACGGCGTGTCTAATGTGTTGGATGTGATGGGTGATGGACGCATACGGGAACAATCTGTCCCTGAAAATTCCACACGAGTTGACAGAGTCCCAGAGTCCCATAAACTTGATGACCACTTTCTCCCGGCAGAAGGTCTTCTTGAAATCGTCCGCAGTGGAATTGGTCCATTCTCGCCCACCTGGTTGCCCGTGTTCTTCCCATTTTCTGTATATTTCCCAAGCCGTGCTCACCATGACCTCAAGCCCCTGGTTCAGCAGTCCAATTCGCTCAATCATCCCGGCTAGAATCCGCGCAATGAAAGAGCCTCTACTAAACCCAAAGAGGTATATCTTGTCGCCTTCTTCGTAGTAGCTCATGAGATAGGTGTAGGCTTGGATCACGTGGTAGTCCAGGCTGATTGCCACTAGGTCATCCATGTCTGACTTGAAATCTTCGAGGATTGACTGAACAAGCCCACCATCTCTTATATCCTCGAACCCTGTTCTAATGTCGTTCCCTATGCCGGCTTTATGAAGAATCATAGTTAGTAAACGCCTCCACATCTAAACACTTCAGTCTTGGGTCGAACGAACGTTGATAGTAACACATTTGCTTTCGTGACCCCTTCTCCAGCATCTTGTAGACTTTGAGAATGTTAGTGGATGCTTGCTTGTTAAAGTTATTCTCGGTGCCATCGAAGCAAAGAATCAAGTTCTTGCACTGATCAGACGAGTCGGAGTCGTTCCCAGTGTCCCTTCTGTGCCCATCACCACTGTCGGCAGTCATTCGTGCGCTATCACTCGAACTACGATGTTCAAGAGTGCGTTTTCAGCAAACCCAAAAAGCAGGGAGGAGTTAATTTCCGGAAACCTTATTTTCCCTTTTATACTCCTGGAAAATAGTTAAGCGCCGTAAAAAAAGGGAGACACCTAAACAAAGGAAAAAGTCAAAGGAAGATGCGAAGCAAAAATTAAACAAGGCATTTTTTTCGACTATATACTACCTTCTGTTTATCCGCAGTCTTCATTATTCCGATGAAGTCAATGTCTTTTCAGATGGCGATCAATACCCCTCTATCATTATCCGTTTTGTGATTGCCATCCCTCATGCTAATTTTTCTCAACACTATTCATCGAGATCAAGAACGGCATAGGATGGAGTTGGATCTCGTCCAAAAAGCTTTCTGGTACGGCCAACAATGGCTCCCCCAAGTCCACCAATGGAGTTGATCACAGCCCAAACACGGAAATACACGCGCTCGTCCCTTTCCGTGACAAAAAGATCACCGTGTTTGAGATGATGCAAGTAAAGTTCGAATTTCACCAGATCCTTGCGGCAGATCAGACCAGCCAGACGTCCTGCGTCTTCAACAACGACAAATCGCGGACCTAGTTTCATAAAGAGCTCCAAAACCCTGTACAGAGATGCATGGACGTCCACACGGAGAATCTGACGATGTACACAGCTCTCCAGCAGCTGTTCGTCGAGGCTGTCGACTGGATCTGCATGTTGCACGGGCTCCCCCTTGAGCTCCGCAACTGTCTCTTCAGACAAAAATCTCACTTTTTCTTCAAGCACAGAGTCTCCTAAACTGCCTCTTTTGCGGTTCGCCAGCTCCTTCACGATATCAAGACGGTCGACGTACCCCAAGACCACAGGCTCGGCCGCACTGTCCACCACAGGGAACGAGCGGAAACTTGTGTCAGCTACAAGGATTTCGAGCTCGCGGTATGTCAGTCCGGTCACCGGCAGGACCACAATGTGGTCTGTCATGCAATCGACAACTTTAAAGTCTTCAAAGTCGTGTTCCTCTTTCGGGTCGATGAAAGGAAGTCCTCCAAACTTGATCATCTGGTCTGCAATTCCTCCGCAGCCGTTTCCCCAGTTGTCATTGATCACTTTTGTCACACCAACAACAATCATTGTCGGAACAATGAATTTGATGGCCCCTGTCAGCTCAAACATCACAACAACCACAGCCAGAGTGAGGTGCGTGATTCCACTCAATGCAGCCGCAGCACCCAGAAACGCGTATGTGCCTGAAATGATGCACTTGCCAGAGGCGTAGTCGGTACAATCAGAGAACGACTCCACAATGAGTCCAATGGCTCTTCCAAATGTGGCCCCCGCAGCCATTGACGGCACAAAGATTCCACACGGAACTTTGCAACCGTATGAAATCACCACCAGGAACATTCGAAGCAACGTCGCATACAGCAGACGGACGAAAAATCCAATTCGTGACGAGTTGGTTTCGCTGATCTTGCACAAATTATGGTCAAACTCTCCACCACATTCGTGGAACAAAATCTCCATTCCTTCTGTCATGTCGAGGCGAATGAACTCGCTGAAATATCCAACAACAGAAGTGAAGAAACACAGAGTAGCAACTTCTCTCAAGACATGGTTCGTCAAGTACTTTTGTCTGAAACCAACAACTTTGATGTTGAATTTGGAAACGAGGATACCATAGGCACCACCGAAGATACCCAGAACTATGAAGAACGGAATCTCAAAGTATTTCCAGTCAGAGTCGTATTTGACCTCGAACATGACAATCTGACCCGTTCTGAAAGGATTCATGGCCGACAGAGTTCCAGTTGCCACCAACGCACAATAGTAGCTCTTCCACATTGTGGAAAGCTTAAAGTTCGAGGAGATCTCTTCGATCGAGAACAAAACTCCACCAATTGGGGAAGCAAAAGCGACAGCGACACCTGCAGCCGAGGCGGCTGTCAAGAACTGAGAAAGGTTTGTATGCGAGCGTCCAAACTTTTTGAAAAGTTTAGGAATGACGTTTCCCACGCAAGCCGCGTAGTGGACACTTGGACCTTCCTTACCAACACTCAGACCCGAAGCAATAGTCAGTGGCAAGGCAACACTCTTTATCAGCAACGTCCACCAGCCAAGAAATCCGTCCATGACAAAACCCGAAACTATGCATTTCACCTCGGAGATTCCAGACCCCGCAGCGGTTGGGGCGTATGCTTTGCACAGAATGGCTGCTGTAAGACCGAATGCCATCGAAATTATTATGAAGATGAAATACTTGAGCACTGCATGTTCGGACCACTCCGACCAGGTTGAACATGCCTGTTCAGTGTCACCCCAACAGCAAAAATCCTTATTGAGATAGAAACCCGTCTTGCAATATCCCGTTTTAATATCACCGAGCCATTCTGTCACAATGTTTATAACTGCTGCTATGAGTCCGATGGTGACTCCCATTAGGGTGAGAACGAGCCAGCTTTGACACGAAATGAGGAATCTGCTTTTGAGAAGGTCAATGTTTGTTCTCGCAGGTAATTGCGACCCCTCTTCATCTTGGTTTGTGCTATGTGATTTGTGGACCGAGTAATAATGGTTTCTGTTTTCGATTAGCGACTCATTGATCCAATCGACTGTGTGAAATTCATGAAACCGTTTGACCAGTTTTTTGGACCGTTCTGAGGAGACAAGCGAGTCTTGCCACGATACAGCACTTGAAGCCCCCGACGAAGGGGGTATGGTGTCCATTGAATTGAATGAGCTCAGTGGGCTGAAATTTCACTGCTGAGGACCCCTTATGAAATCATGCGACGTGACCCCTGAGTCCTTTATATTTTTTTTTTTCTATGAAGACTCGAAAAAGCCAAGTAGGCGAGTGAAATCTCATCAAGTTGAAGAACGTTTTAATAGTGATGGAAGTTTTTATCTTTATACAATTCGTAAATATTTAATGAAAAAAGTGAAACTTGAATGACTTTCTTTCATTGTCTATCCTAACTAACCAACGACCAAAGTCGACTCGTCTGAGAAGTCGTATTCTGGAATCTCGAGGTTCAATGGAGCTGGACCTCTTCTAATTCTACCCGAGATATCGTAGTGGGAACCGTGACATGGGCAGAACCATCCACCGTAGTCACCAGCCTCTCCGATAGGGACACATCCCAAGTGAGTGCAGATACCCAACATGATCAACCATTCTGGGTTCTTGACTCTGTCCGCGTCATTTTGTGGGTCTCTGAGGGTGGAGATGTCGACAGCGTTCGCCTCTTCGATTTCGGCAGCGGTTCTGTGTCTGATGAACACAGGCTTACCTTGCCATTTGACAATCACGTTCTTTCCTTCAGGAATGGCGTTCAGCTTCACTTCCACCTTGGCCATGGCCAACACATCGGCGGAGGCAGACATGGTGGTAAGGAAGGCCTCGACGGTGGACTTTGCGGCGGCAGCACCTAACAGACCGTAGGAGCCAACCATGAAGTAGGTGTACACTCTAGACTTGTCGGAGGTACCCTTAGTTTTGTTCAGGTAGTGCGAGAAGTCTGGGGAGTCATAGGTGGACTTCAAGGCAGCCGGCGTGCTGGACAAAAGTCTGGCTTGCGAAGCTATACATTCTTGTTAGTAATTGCAATGACGGGTGATTTGGACCTCTAAAGACACATTTTTTCAGTGAAGTGCAATCTTAAAATTTATTTCGCTCTAATTGGTTGATTTTTTTGATGTTCGACAACAGTCGGTTAAACGTCACCAAATGACATGGAAAAACAGGAAACATCTATGGAACGCTAATGAATCAGTGGGTTGAGCTTCTGGTGGCTCAAATGCTGCTTTGCGACATAGACAAGATCGTTCCTGGATTATCAGGTTTCCGATGCAGTCCGGCAGAAGCTCGCAGAGCGACACCGAATCACTTGTCATCTCCCTGTATGTTCCGCTGATATCAGAGCCAATGTGTGCCACAATAAACCATGTTGGCAAGCTTTGATTGCTCACGCTGTGTTGTACTTTCATTTGAATCGTGTGTCTCTTGCGCTTCCGTATCGTCTTTCACTTACCCAAACCCTTTCCGGCTCTCAAGTTTCTGAAAACAGTTCTCGATAGCATTCTTGATGTGTCGAACTCCGATGTATTATGCTGTATCAAAAGCTACCCAGCTGTGTTTAAGTTGCAGAAACAAGACAAACAAGACAAAAAGCTTTTTCATTTTCCTTCCAATGGCTCTACTGGAAAAAAAAAAATCACCCTCCCCGGTATGAAAATTTCCACGGGGAGGCATAAGTTATTCCCCGGTGGCTTCCCCGGCCGCCTGCCGGGAGTCCGCGTGCGCGCGAACCAGCCGTCGCTGCAATTTACAATTACCGCTGCCTGATTGGCCACTTTGGCTACCCGCGCGAAAGTGCGTGCGAAACTCATTGGCAGTGCTAAAATAGGCTTTTGTAGTGTATAATCAACAGACAGGTTCCTTAACACAAGATTCGCCCGTGTAGCGTAATGGTTAACGCGTTTGACTTCTAATCAAAAGATTCTGGGTTCGACTCCCAGCATGGGTGAAATGTTTTTATTTTTTCCTTCTTCTCAGAAAGAGGGATAATGTTTTTCTTTACTTGTTTCTTTTACCCTTCTCCTTTCTCCTCGACAGCAATGGACGACTCGGCATCAGAGGTGCCTCAAAGCACAATTGACAATCTGCAGACACTGGAGAGAGCATTGGATCTATTGATACTCGAATCCTCTCCAGCAAAAAGGACCAGCTGTCTGGTGCTCGTTGACAGTCTGGCGCTCGACGGAGCAGAGAGAACGATTTCTGTGTTGCCCGAACAGGTGAAACTGTACGTGGATGGCGTTATTGTTGATAGCAGTCATGTGGAAAGCCTGATTGTGGATATTGACGTAAGAGACGTGGCTCCCCAGCGGTCCGAAAACGTTTGTCTTAGCTTCAGAGGAGAGTGTATAATCGAAGAAGGATGGAGACTGAACAAGGACTTCTCGCTATGTTGCATTCTCATTGCCTCCAGTTGTTTCTACACTCAAGTTTTTGTCTCGATCACCGTTAGAGGACTCACAGACTCGACGGGAGAAGAAGTTTTGCGAGCCGAGCCAGTCTACGAGACGGAGGCAGAGGTTGTGGAGAAGGAAGCCACATCAGATGGTCTTAACCTAGTGGTGGAAAGCTGCACAAAGCTGAAAAAACGCGATCCATTGCAGCAGATCGAGACAATGCCGTTCAATTCTCGGTTGTTCCAAATTCACAACCATCTCATGCGCTCAATAGACATGCAGACGTATCGATTTGGTGATCTGTTGCTGCGTTCAGCTCTGCTCTCCAACCTTTTCAGCTTTCTGGAGCTAATTTTGAGCGTTTTCACCCTGGCAAATATCAATGGAACAGCCACAATTGTCTCAACCCTCATCAACTTCCAGATGACGCTGGCTTCGCTCTTTCTGTCCATTGTCATCACTCTCATGTACGTGGACTCCCGCAACGCCGTACAAGAGACAGTGACATCCTTCAAATGCTTTTTGATTTGGTGGGCGTGCATAACCTTGCATTTTCTGTCATCCATTGGAGTGTTTTTACACCTGACGTTCTCTGAAGAACTGTATACCTCTTTCAAGTACCTCAACGGGAGAAGAGTCGTCTACGACGCCAGGACTACAGTCGAATTCACGGTTTACTTCCAGCTCACGGTATCCACATTAATGTTGTAAGTACTCACCGTCATCATACCACCACTCACTTCTAACAAGACAGCATATTATTCACTGTGGCTACTTTGACTGCCAAAAGGAAGATGGCCAGATTTTTGTCACTCATTGAATCGTCACACAGATAAACCCAGCTCAGTGTCTCTTGACAACACCAGAAGCATCGGCCTTGGACAAGATATACTTCTTGTATGCGAAGATGTCGCCCGGGAATCTCTTGACACTACCGTTCTCACTGACCCAGATCTCGTTACAGACATTGTCAATCATGGAGACATCGTGCGAAACCAGCAGAACACCACCCTTGAAGTTCTTCAGAGCGTCGGTGAGAGCGTCCAGACCAGACGTATCCAAGTGATTCGAAGGCTCATCGAGAATCAGGATGTGAGGATTGTTGAGACACAAAGAGGCGAAAGCAACTCTCGACTTCTGACCACCAGAAAGCGAGGCCATTTTCTGCAAAGACAAAGATCCAGTGATACCAAAAGAACCCAGGTGACGTCTGTACTCTTCATCGGTCTTTCCAGGGTATTTGGAGCTCATCCATCCAACAGCGTTTTGAGTCAAATCCATGGTATCGACGTGGTGCTGAGCAAAGTAGGCGATTCTCAATCTTGAATTCTTTGAGACGGAACCGTCCAGAGGAAGATTTTCTCCAATCAGCAATTTCAGAAGAGTGGTCTTACCACAACCGTTGGCACCAACAAGCGCGATTCTGGAGTCCATTTGGATATCGAGATCCACGTCGGAAAGCAGCAGTTTCTTTGGATCATAACCAAAAGTGACGCCCAGCAGTTGGAGAATTGGCGGCGACAGCTTGTCTGGTTCTGGGAACTTGAACGTGATATGTTTCTCCTCGTGAGGAGGCTCCAAGACAGGAAGCTTCTCCAGTTTCTTGATTCTAGATTGCGCCTCCGAGGACTTGGCAGCGTTGTATCTAAATTTGTCGATGAACGCCTGCAGATGCTGTCTGTATGCCATTTGGTTTTCGTACTCTTTCTTCTGGTTCTTGAGCCGCTCCTCCCTGGTGTTATAGAAAGAGTCAAAGTTGGATCCTCTGTAGTAGTCCAGTCTCTCAGAGTGTTGGTGGATGATGTCTGTGGCCACTTCGTTCAGAAACGCACGGTCGTGCGAAACAACAAGGATCGTGGCCGGATACGTTTGCAGATAGTCGGCCAGATACGTGCTGGAAGGAACATCCAACATGTTGGTAGGCTCATCCAACAGCAGCAGATCTGGTCTACAGAACAGGGCTCTGGCCAGAGAGAGTCTCATTCTCCAACCACCGGAGAACGTGTTGGTTGGCATGTGTTGGGACTCTTCGGAGAAACCGAGACCAAACAAAATGGACGCGGCTCTTCCCTCTGCCTTGTCACTCTCCATCTCACCGAGTTTCTCGTGAACTTCCTCAAGTCTTTGCACCAGATCGTTCTGTTCGTTCTCGAGCTTCTTCACCTCCAACGATCCTTCCTCGAATTCCTGCTTCAACGACTCGATATCGTTCACTCTTTCGTCAATCTTGCTCTCCTCCATCAGCAGCTGTTTTCTCCACACATCGGCATCCAAAACCGACTGCAAAGCAGTGGTTTCGTCACCTCTCAGCTCCTGCTCGACGTACAAGATGGTGATGTGTTTTGGAATATTGAGCTCTCTTCTTGACAATGCACGCAACAACGTCGACTTACCAATACCGTTCTGACCAACAAGACCATACCGTCTTCCATAGGCCAGCGTCAGCGAGGCATCAGACAAAATTCTCTGTCCTTCACCAACATAGAGATCAAAGTTCTCCAGCTTAATGTCTTTGGACTTTCCAGCTCCGGCACCAAAGTCAATAGGATTAACCTTCAGGTAGAACGAGTCGTAATCCTGTTGTTTCTGGTCGTTGATCAACTTCGAAGCCTCGTATTGTACAAACTTGTTGGCTCTCTTCGCCACCTTCTTGGCGATCTTAGCCTCGGCCTTCTGCAGCTTCTTCTTGTCCACTCTTGTTTCCATCTGTCTTCCCGTGTGCTCAATATCTGTAGTGGAGTTCAGCAGAGCAAGCGACGAGTCCAGGTCTCTCTGCTGGCTGTTGATCAGGTCAATGTCCAGAAGTCTCTTAGAGGCGTCTCCCGAGACCGAGAGTTTCGCCATGTTGTCATTTAGCTTTTTAGTGAGCATCTCCTGGATCTTTTTGGTCAAAGCCGTCACCTTGGCGTCGTCTCCGCCCGC
The DNA here is from genome assembly GCA_030555865.1 of Ogataea corticis. Lineage (NCBI taxonomy): Eukaryota > Fungi > Ascomycota > Pichiomycetes > Pichiales > Pichiaceae > Ogataea > Ogataea corticis. The sequence continues at coordinate 575,497 of JANIVM010000005.1, read as the reverse complement.
ACTCACAAGCAGTTGATGGAGGAAGTCCACTTCCTTGGGTATGTCCAACTGACTAGCAAGAACAGAATCTTCAGTGGCGCCAGAGATGTGGCCCACGTACCCCACGGCATAATCCGCAACCAGCGGGTCAATCGCCGGCGCAGCCTGGCGAACTTGGAGTCCAATATTCGACATGATATGGTTAAATGTTCAAAGAATGCCCTCCATGATAAATGTGAATTTTTTTTTTGTTATAATAATTTTTTTTTTCACCTACTTTTTCTACAACTTCTCAAGCTCTAAACATATTTAGTCCTTTAAAAGATAAAACCTCCTTAAGCTACTTTAGGATGAGTTGCGCCTTTCTCTTACCGGTCATCTCGTCGAAGTGGGACTGCACAAACACCTCCACCTTGTCAAAAACAGAAACGTCTCTTTGGTTTCCCTTTAGATCTTTGAACGAGAGCTGGTACTGGTCCTCGTCGAACTTGGCCGAATTCACGTCTCCAAGAGTCTCGAGCTTGATCAAACTCTCCACACCAAACTTAGGAACCAGAACCACAATTCCGTTCGAAAACACCTTGATTACGTAACCTTCCTGCACGCTCTCGTTGTTCTTCATCACCTGGCCAACGTAGTACTCAATACTCGCTCTGCCGGCAAACTGGGCATTTCTGTGCCGTTTGTTGATGTTCTTAATCACCAAATCCATCTTGTTCTTGTCTCTGTGGATTGAGTGCAACGCCTCGTAGTTGATCGCGGCCGCCAGCTGTCTGTGGACAACGACATCGCAGTATCTTCTGATAGGGGACGTAAAATGCGTGTAGATTTCACTGGCCAAACCATAATGTCTGAAATCCTCGTATCCAAAGTTTCCCGAAGCAAAATACTCTGCAGCCATCATACACCGCGTGGCCATGATTCTCAACAACGTGTTGAAGTAAGGGTCTTTTGGATCCACACATCTGTCTAGAGAGTCCGCAAGGGCCTTGGAGCTTTCCAAAGAGATATGGAGTCCCTTTTTAACTCGCAGAATGTCGTTCAAAACCTCGAAATTCGTCACCGGAGGAGCAGCATGGCGACGCAGCATCGCAACCTGCGGGAAAGCGTCGTAGATTTTGCGGGCTACCGAGATGTTGGCCAACAACATGAACTCCTCGACAAGCGAGTTTGCGTCAAGAAGCTTCTTGATCTCCACCTCGCCCGGATCAGACGTCTCGCTGTCCATGTGGACCTTGACTTCGGGAGAAGCCAGGTTCAAAGCACCGGCATCCAGTCTCTTTTGCTTGAGCTTCTTCGACAACCGCAGTAAGTGTCTCATTCCCTGTGTCAATGGGTCCTGTTGCGACTGGTCGTCCATTCTCAGCTGTGCCTGTTCATACGCAAACGCCTCGCGGGACTTGATGATCGACTTGGTAAAGTCCACGCTCACAATGTTGGCATCTTCGTCGAGCTCCCAAAGCACAGAAAACGCAAACCGGTCCACATACGGCTTCAAAGAACACAGATCGGTACCGAGCAACATCGGCAACATGTCAATTCTCTTGTCCACCAGATACACCGACGTGGCACGAGATGCACCTTCTTGGTCGAGCGCTGTTCCAGCCTTGACAAAATGGGTAACGTCGGCGATGTGAACACCAACCTCGTAGTTGCCGTTCGGAAGCTTCACGGCGTGCAGAGCATCGTCAATATCCACACATCCTGGCGGATCGATTGAACACACCAGCTTGTCGCGCAAATCTCTTCTCTTGAGCAGCTGTTCGTCCCCATTGTCAAGGTCCTCAGGAACTTTCCAGTCGTGTCCCTCTTTTGGCAGACAGTCTAGGACGTTTTTGGAAAACGGACGGTACTCCACGTCGTGCTCCAGCAAAAGAGCCTCCTGCTCCGCATCCTTGTCCTCGATTTCTCCAAGAGTTCTCACAAAATGGCCCTCTGGATATTTGGAGGTCGAGGACCACGAGTCCACAGCAACGACAATTCTCTTTCCAACGAGCTCCTTCGCCCGTCTGGTTCTGATCCGGATCTTTGGCAAAGATCGGTCCATCAGCAACACGAAACACGACTTGACCGAGTTTCCGACCTGGCTCTTGTTCACCGAGTTTGGTGCAATCTGTCCAACGTACTGTCTCCAGCTTCTCTTCACAATTCCAACAACTCTCGCGGTAGGTATCACCTTGGCGTCATCCGAAACGGCGCCGTGGGCCTCCACGGCGTCGCGTGCGAGCAGTCGTCTTTCCTGATCCGTGATCACCACTTCGTTCTCGTCCTCATCGCCAACCTCGTTCTTGTTGATCGTCTCTTCGTCGATAATCTCGTTCGAAGGCTTCTTCCATTTATCCTTAGACAACAGCTCCACAACGACAGAGTCGCCGTTGAACGCTCTGTTCAGGTTCTCGCGGCCCAAAATGAGCAATGGCTTCTTGAACGACGACACAGACACAGAGCCCTCCAGGAAATTGTACGAGGAAACGTTGATGTTTCCCTGGTATAGAGTCCCGTTCTTCACTCCGCCCATCAGTCTGGCCGAAGAGTAGTACTCCATGTATTTGATTTCGTTCAAATTGCGCGAGAAATCCGTGGAAACGGGCAACATGTCCTGAAGTTCGGTCGCATTCGGCAAGAGAGAGACGTAATCGTGCAGAGACATCGATAGAATGCCGTCCGCGGTGGCCTTTTCCACGTTCGCCTTGTCTCCCGTGAGCAAAATCACGTTGACAGAGCCGCTCAAATGCTCGCCGTAAAATTTCGCGCATTTTCTGATCAGACGGTCGTTGTAGTCCTGTGCGGACTCGCCCTTCAGTCTCGGTGTGTAGGAATCAGCCTTGAACTCGTTGTGGAAAACAACAAATCTCTTCTCCTCGTTCTTGCACAGCGTTCTCAGTCGCAGGTAGATTGGATAACTCTTGTTTCGCACTTCTTCCAGAACCGTCTGCGGGATCACAGCGTCGTAGAACGCTACACTGCTCTCGAGAAGATCGATGGCGTTCAGCACCACGTTCGTGTCAATCACCAAATAGTGTCTGCCAATGCTGTTTTTTTTCAGATTCAGTGGATCAGCTGCGAGAATCGGCTTGGAAACCTCGCCGTCCGCCTGTGGACGGTAGTACTCCTCGCACGCCGTGCACGCAGCCGACAAACAGGGGATGTCGTCTCTCAAATAGTGTTCCCTCACGATCTTGAGGGCGCCGCCGTTCCGCGACCGCACAAACACCTTCTGTGTGACGGCCAGACCCGAGCTGAGTCGCTTCCTCTTTCCTGAAATTTCTGGCATCGCAGAGTACGTTGATATGGATAAGCACAGGAGAACAACAGGATAAAGGGGAACAATTTGTAAGAAATTTTACAAAAAAAAAATTTAAAATCTTCAAAAAAATTCTGAACGGCTGAAAAATATTTCAAGAGCCCGGAGACTGAAATTTTTGTTACCCAGAATATATATCACCTCAAATCACGCCCGCTTGCTCAATGCATCCTCCTTGCTCCACTTACCAATCCACCCCTGCGACTCTGCTTTCGGAACAAAATACACCCTCAGTGTGCCGTCAAAGAGAGGAACGCGCGGCTTTGGCGACGACAGAATCGAGTTGAACGTCGCCTTCTTGCCCACCTTGACCAGTCCGCCGGACTCCGTCTCAAGGTACGCTTCCATTCGAGAAGGCTTGAAGTTGGCGTGTTTCGGGTCCTCAAAATACGACTCTGGCCGGTCCATCACCACCTGCAACAGCTCTCCCGGCGTCGAAAGCTCGCCCAGCTCCGACACAAAGTCGAACTCGTCTGTAGTTGGATAAAGCACCATTGTGGGGATGATCAGCTGGCTTTCGTGATCAAACTTGTCCTCCAAATGGATCTCACTGTCTTCGGACAATTGTGCTGGCTCCAGCGTTGTCACCGAACAAACTCCTCGGAGTCTGATCGCCTCTTCTAGCGTCACACGGGCCTTTTCTTTCTCCTCTTTCTGTCTCTTTTTCTTCTCTTCGAGCTCTTTGATAGCTTTTCTGCGGTCCTCCAACTGCTTTCTCAGACCCTTCATCACCAGAGAGCCGCCCTCGAGAGTATCCGCATAGTCCATGAGCTGCTCGGCCTCGTCGTACCTCTCAATAGCCACAAATGCCTTCACCGACCGGAACAAAGCCTTGACATTCGTAGGCTGGATCGTGAGGCACTCCTTGGCGTCGTTGATGCATCTGCGGTAGTTGCGGAGCTCCAGGTTGCAGGCGGCACGATTCAAATACAACGAGGCGTTCAACTCGTCAACCCCGCAGTTGACGTCGAGCCCCTTGGTGTAATACTCCACAGCGTCCTTGTACTGCTTGGCCTTGTAGCAAGCGTTACCCTTGTTCTTGAAGTTCGTGGCAATCTCGTCCGGATCACCTTCATAAGCCAGGGCCCTCAAAGCTTCCACCTGTGTGTTCACTCCGCCTTCGCCATCAGTCTCGTCCAGCTCCGTCATGAACAACGGTAGTCGGTTCAGGTCTTTGATCACTTCTTCCGTGGGCTTGTTTGCCAGCTCGGACAGCTGCGGAGGCAGACTTGGCTCTCCCTCTTTGGGCACATATCTTCTACGCTCCCACTCGCTAACATAGGGCGTTGTCTCCTCGTCTTTGATCTCGCTTATTTCCACCATGGCGGTGAAGAATGGGACTGGTGGTTCACAGAAAGTTCTGTAAAAATATTTTTTTGATTTTTTTTAAATTTTTCAAATTTTGAATTCTCTGGGGTTCGAGATCTGGGAACTCCGAGATCTGAGATCTGGATCATGCGTTGAAATAATGCTTCACAAACTTTTATATACAACATCTATAGAATTAAATGTATGCGTTCCTTTTCTCAATCCTCTCTCCATTTACCGAACTTGTTGTACTCCTCGTAGAGGTTGCGGAAAACGACTCTGGTCTGCGAATCCAGACTGAAGTTCACCCAGTTCAGCTCGTTGTTCGTCAAAAGATCAAACACTAAAAACAGTCCGTTGTTGACGTACTCTCTGGTGGCCAAGTTCAACTGGTGTGCTAGGTAAAATCTTGTGTAATTTAGCAGCAGAACAGGAACCGACTTTCTCAGCTGGGCCTTAGCGGAAGACAGCGCTGTCGTCAAAACAGCGTCTGCCTCTCCAGATTCTTCAGAGTTCTTAGAAGTGTTCACAAGCATGTGAGCCGACGGCTCGCAAAGGTTGCTCATAAGCCTTTGGAATGCCATTCCGCACTGTTTCGAAGATGAAACGACCGACTCCACTCCCCTCTGGTCGAACAAAAGCTCCATTAATGGAACCACAGACAAAATCAGCAGATGCTGTCTGTTGGAAAACCTGTACCTCTGGAATAGCAGCACGTTAGACAATAGACCAGTCAAAACCAAGTACAGTTGTTCAGCTGCCGGGCAGCTCGGGTCGATCGCGAGTAAAAAGTAGGCTAATCTGTTGACGAACGACACAACCAGCTCAACTGCGTACTGCGAAAGCATCCAACTCTTTTTAGAGATGATGTTTTTCAAAACCTCAGAGAAAAAAAGGATTCCAGAATGCTCCTGAGTGCTCGAACCCAGACTCAAAACTGTGGAAAGCGAGCGAACCATCAGTTTATGAGTCAGTTTCACATCCTCTTTCTCCGCGTTTTCCAAGAACACACCAATCATATTGAGATGCCCGATTTCGATAGCCAGCTGCCAACACTCTGCGTACTTTTCTGTGTCCTTTGCAACCTGCGACAGATAAAAACGCACGCTTTCCAGGTTTTCAGCCGTGTTTTCGAGGTTCAGAAACAACGCAAGAACGAACTTTGGATCGTACGAAGAGACATGGCAGACCAATGTGAACAATTTTCCTGCGAGATCAGTGTCGTCTTTGGCTTTTGGTCCGAGTGTTGTCACAATCTGGCGAATTTCTTCGTCAGTTGGAATCTCGTTCCACGTCTTGAGGTCGGTTAAACAGCTGAGAAGCCAGCACAAACTGGTGGAATCAACGCTGTTGCTCTGCAACAGCAAGATACACTTGTTGGACAGAGTTACAACCAAGTCGCTGTCCGCGTCTTTGCCCAGTCTTTTCTGGCACTTGACCAGCAGAAAAGCCGCATTCAGAACACCAGATCTTGCTGGCTTTTTGGGCGAGAGTTTAGAGATCTTTTTGATCATTTTCGCACGGGATTTCGCCAAAAATTCTTGATCCGAAGACTGTTTGAGATGAAGTTCCCAAATTTGCTCGGCGATTTCCAGACAAATCTGCAAACTTTCTGGGTCTTCCGATGACTCAAGTAACTCAAATATTGTCGACAGATCCGTCTCCAGTTTAGACTTGAAAGTTGGCTGTTCCAGTAGCTGTTTGATGCACAAACGAGAGTCGTAGTCCTGATTCCCTAACAGAACGTTTAGCATCTCCTCTCTCTGGTGTTTGCTGTAGCAGAAAACAGGAATCGTCTTGACCAATTTGACGTAGTTGTGGCTCTTGCAGACAACACTGGTCAGCTTGTTAATAATTTCCCTGACAAGATCGCTCTGTTCGTGAATGAGACCGTTGGAGAGCAGTTCCAAAAGAACGTCATCTGGAACACCATTTAAAAGCAGGTCGACCAACTGACTGAGGCCTGGTTTGCTCAAAAGAGCGTTGAGTAGAATAAACCACCTAGTGAAGACAATTTTCTTGAACTTGAGACCCGACTTCTTGAAGTGTTTCAAAAACGCCTTTTCAAATTTCACCTCTAATGGCTGCGGAGACTGTTCCAGGACACGGAAAACACTCCAATAGTAATCATCAAACTCGTAGCATTTCTGGCTGATCAAGTGTTCCACGTCAAACTTTTCGAGCTCCTCCAGATCGTACAGCATCAAAATCAGCGCTTTAAGCTTCCAAAACCTCCCAGAAGAAACAACGTCTTCCTGTTCAACGATAAACTCCGCCAAAACAGGACGAATGGCCTCAATTATCGCACTCACAGACTTGTTCACGGCGTCGTGAACAGATCCAGTTATCCCCACCAACAAACCACTCACAACCGAGCTCAGAGCAAGAGAAGCAGGGTCGATGTTTGCCGGGAATTCAGCGATGAGTTTCTCAGTTAATCGCTGGATCTGAACACGAGAAAGACCCAAAACGTGTTTGGCGACCTCGGAGGAAAACTCGTCTGAAACCACCACCGTCTCGTTTTTCTTGCTGATGTTGGCCGTCCAAATATCGAAAAACTCAACAAAATCTCTAGAACGGACGTAGGATTCAAGAACAGACACCAGGAGCGACAGGTTCTCCGGGTTTTCGCTGGAAACAACCAAATCTATCAATTTTTGGGTGAAGAACAGACCAACTTCGGGATTTTTCTCAATTGCGAGCAAAATGACAGAATAATCAGGGATTGGTTTGGCCAGAGAGGCTTCGACAAGCTTAATCAGGAAGTTCGTAGAAAGGATCTTGTTTGTTTTCACCACACTCTCCAGCAAAAGACCTGAGATATCAGGGAATATCTCGGTGACTTCCGTGAATATTTGCTCAACGTCCTTGATATCGAGTTTGTGAACTGACTGCTTGAACAGATGGTTGATCGACTGAGGAGGAAAGTCTTCGCGCGCACGAGCAGCAGTACAAAGGAAACCAATGTTGTCTTTGAGGTCGACTACTGACTCCTTTTTCAGCAGAAGGTCGCGCAAAATGCTGTCGAGTTGTCGTTTTTCAGCGGAACGGTCAACATCCTGTTGCTTGTCAAACCAGAAGATCAGCGTCAAAACGTCTGGCAGACACGTGCTGCAGAAAGTTGCCACATTAGACTTGGTGTATTTGACAGAAGCGCTGTTGCATAGCTTAAAAACCTGGTGTATGAGGGCGACGATCTTCGCAACGAGCTCAGAGGTGAAGCTTGCAACGGTCTTGACGAGAATCCTCAAAAAGTGCGAAACAATTGCCAGACTCTGGTCACTCGTGCAACTTAGCTTAGAGCCGTTCAGGAAAATTTGCACAGAATCCGCAAAACTGTCGATGAGACTGCTGTTATTGATCAAATTTTCAGACTCCATCAGATCAAGCGACAGAATAACAACGTCGGTAGCCTTGAAGCGCAAAAACATGCTAGATCGGCGGCTTATGAGCCTCTTATCACGGCCGAAACGGTGCCAGACGGTGACAAAAAGCCTCCAAACGAGCTCATTCGTCTTGAAACGGGCCCATTTTGATTGAGACAAACGATCAAATAGCAACTCAAGCACGAGTTCTTCTTTGTTTGGCAGTTTGACTGTGAACTCGTCATCTAAAACCAGAGTGGCTACCTTGTAAATGTCTTCTATGGAGGTTGATTGGTTTCTGAGAAAACGGGTCACCCCTTCTGTTGTTGTAATTTCCCCGAAAGATACGCTCATCTTAAGAGATTCGGATTCTTCTTGTTCGTGCTGGCCACCCTGCACCACAAAGTCTGTTGACTGGGAGAGTTTATTGGAGTTTGGTTCCTCTTTGATCCTTTTTTCTTAGTACTATCTATAAATTTTTTTTCCTCTTCGTGCGTGACACAAACTTCTGTCAGAATATAATCGTGTCACTGAAAACGAGATATTTTTTTTCTAAACTCATAGAAAGAGGGTAAATACAAAACACAACAATATCTTGGATAGTGTACGATTTCTGGCTGATAGAGTGGGGATCAGGCCGACGGCGTGGATGGACAGTATTAAACGCATACAAGGACTGCATTGGTAACCTTACAGAGTTTAAATATGTCGCTGATCAACCATGCTTCAAACGGACACAGCGAGGACCAAGTGATGGAGGAGGTGCAATTGCCCGCAAAATACGACATTTACGACAACCGCAATGCGGTTGATGTTGAGAACGAAGAATTTGGATTTGAAATCGACGGGGAAACACAACTTCCAGTGACAATGCTGCCGTATTCGGAAGGGCCTATTTTGAAGAACGATTTGAGCTGGCTCAAGAGCGGGCGAAACATCAAGTTCTCGGTGGACGCGGCTAATGAGGCTGGCGTTTTGTTTTTGTCGTCGGCTGAGCAGAAACCGGGCCGCGAGGAAAAAGTACACGATAAAGCTGTTTCTTTGAGAGAACAGAAACTGTATCCGTTTTCGATACCTTCGAACACGGACAGTTCTCGCGAGTACTTTGAGTTTCTGAACAGCCTTTTCAAGACGTTTGAGTCGCTTTTGTCAAACCAGAAGTACAAGAGCTTCTTTCCTGATGACGACGACCTGCGGATCGGAGTTTTGAGCAGCATTGAGGACGAGACCCGCGAGAGAAAGGAGACTTTACAGACGACCATGAACACGATGGTGGAGGAGACAAAGAACCTGATTATGGAGAAGTCGCGGACAGATCCGAATTTTGAAGAGGTTTTCATATTCAACTATGAGGAGATTCTGAACGTGCTGAATCTGCTGCACGCGTTGTACTTTTCGAAGAGCGACGAGAAGATTGCTTTGTTTTCGATGTGGGTGAACCGTGCCGATATCCAGCCGGACGAGAAGCTGATAGAGGAGGCTCTGACAGGCACCGAGTCGTACAAGAATTTTCTCTTTTGGTCGACCTACATGAAGAAACTCGTTCTTCGAGGCTTTTTCAACGAGGCTTTGGAAGCTTTGGAGAGCAGTGGATGGCAGGAGTTGAAGAAAAGCGACGTGAACCTCTACAATCTGATTGGAGACTTCAAGTCGGCGCTGGAAACGTACGACGTTGTGCGTTTTTCGATCAGTCCGGAGGAGTTTTTGAGATGGAAACAGGTGATGGTGAAGCTGCGCGAGAGAGCAACAACGCTGGATTATGTCAACATGAGCATTGCTGCGGAGCTGTTGGAAGTGGTTTCGATCATGTCCGGCTACTCGGTGACGATTACCGAGAACTCGACGACGTGGTACGAGTCGTTTTTTGCACACTACTTGTACCAGCTGCCGTCGCCGGAGCTGATTGTGGACTATGTGCATGTTTCTCTGGAGAAGAGGCCTGTTGACGCTGGAAACTCGTGGGAAGCGATCTGTCTGGAGGCGTTTGAAGGCAAGTTTTTGACGGTTTTGTCGTCGCTGGAGATGCTGGACAAGTCTGTTGCTGCGTACGTTGCTGTTCTGGTGGAGGCAGCGGGTCTACTGAGTGAGTACTCGGAGCTGTCGGAGACGAGTCTGTCTGCGACGATCGACCAGATGCTCGAGCAGCTGGCGTTCTCGTACTTGACGAGCCAGGAGCTTTTCCCCGTGGGAATTGGCATTTTAGTGTCTATGAACAACGCGAGCGCACGGGAGATTGTTTCGGAGCTGTTGACAAACTACCAGATCAAAGACAGCGACGACTTTGAGTGGTGTTTGTCGATTTGCGCAAAACTCAAGCTGAGCCAGACAGCAGTGAAGATTTTCCGGATCCAGGGCGCCAACCTCGCGGCGCAGGGATATCTGTACGAGGCTCTGTACTGTTTCAGCGAGTGCGGCGACTATGCGAAGCTGACAGGCCTGGTTTGGCGGATTTTCGAAAACTTGTTGTTGGACGGGAAGTTTGAGGACGAGTTGTTGATGACGAAGATTGACGGCGGGGAGATCAAGGACGCTGTTTTGCGGCAGGCATTGAGTCCGTTTGTGCTGTTGCACCAGTTTTTCAGCAGCAAAGAGCCGCGATTCGACAAAGTTTTCAAGTTGTTGGAGTTTAGGTATCTGCCGAAGCACTACAAGACGGTGCTGATTATGGTTTTGAAGCCGTATCTGAACAGACGGCTGTTCAGCGTGGCGGAGCTTGTTCAGCTGATTCGGATTCTGAATGAGTTTGAGAGGGATTTGCGGGACGAAGAGGTGACGAGGTTGTCGGAAGCGATGTATGAGTTGGCTTTGACGAGGGGCAGGGCCGAGGCATTGGAGGGGGGATTGAGGGAGGTGATTGGGAGAATGCGGAGGGAGGTGGGCTATGAGGTGAGTTTTAATTTTTTGGAGGAGTAGCGAGACGATGTGGACGGTGTATCTAGTGTGTAACTATCAGGAGAGTATAAAGGAGTGCAGAGAACGGCCAAACAAACTGGTTTTCGGCGGGGTGGCCGTTGTCACCAAATGAATCTCCCAGCATGAATGATCTTGTTCCCCGGGGAAGATGATTTCTTTCTGGGCCATCGGCCAACTGTCGGCTTCTCAACCGGCCCGCTTGTCGTGCGGCTGACAAAGATTTTTCATAATTTTTCATTTCCCGATTTTCATCTTCACGAATAATTTTTCTGCGATAAGAAAAGTTGTCGGACTTGTTCTTGATAGATACACAGGGTACCGGCCACCATGTCACAACAAGAATCCTACGAGAACGTTGTTCTGCTGAAGCAGACCAACCAGTTGAAGTGTTTGTACACGTGAGTTGTTATGATCCGGCGATCCGCCGGTGACCATTCTTTGGTTTGGTCGCTGTCCTGCCACCTGTGGCCGCAATCCATACTAACATCCCCAGGATCATCCGCGACAAAAACACCGCCCGCGGAGACTTCATCTTCTACTCCGATCGGATCATCCGTTTGCTGGTCGAGGAAGGACTCAACCAACTGCCTGTCGACCCTCACAAGATCCAAACTCCCCTCGGAATCACCTACGAAGGCCACAAGTTCCAGGGAAAGATCTGCGGAGTGTCCATCATCCGTGCCGGAGAGTCCATGGAACAGGGCTTGAGAGACTGCTGTCGGTCTGTGAGACTCGGAAAGATCCTTATTCAGAGAGACGAGGAGACCGCTTCGCCAAAGCTGTTCTACGTCAAGCTGCCGGAAGACATTCCCGACAGATACGTGTTCTTGCTGGACCCGCTGCTTGCTACGGGAGGTTCTGCAATGATGGCCGTGGACGTTCTTCTGGAGAAGGGTGTGAAGGAGGAGAGAATTCTGTTCTTGAATGTGCTTGCCAGTCCTGAGGGAATCACCTTGTTCAAGAAGAAGTATCCGAAGATCAGAGTGATCACGGGAATGATTGATGAGGGATTGGACGAGAGAAAGTTTGTTGTTCCTGGTTTGGGTGATTTTGGTGATCGTTATTACTGCATTTAGAGAGTTCGAGTGCGTGCGACAGCACGCGCATGACCTGTGAGGCGTTCCACGTTTCCGCTTGGAGCCTCCAACACGCTACTTCGTGTATAACAACGACAGCTGCTGAGCAATTTTCAATATTCGAGTAGCTCCCTGACGTGAAATATTTCATAGATTTTTAAATAATTTTTGACCTCAATATTTCTTATAGTTTTTTTCTGGCCTTCGTATATGTAAACAAATATTTTTGCCCCCATGGCAGACGTTTACAACCAGCCGATCGTCATCGACAACGGCTCCGGCACGATCCGGGCGGGCTTTGCCGGCGACGAGCAGCCGAAAGTCAACTACTCCAGCATTGTCGGCAGACCCAAGTACTCCAAGATCATGCCGTCGTCGATCTCCGAGTCCGACACGTTCATCGGCAGCAACGCACAGCACCTGCGCGGGCTGCTGAAGCTGCGGTACCCTGTGCGGAGCGGAATGGTGCGTGATTGGGGCGACATGGAGGCCATTTGGAGCCAGGTGGTGGCGGAATTGAGCGCAAAGCCGGATCAACACCCGCTTCTGCTTACGGAACACGCGTTGAATCCGCGCCAAAACAGGGACAAGATGGCCGAAGTGGTGTTTGAGACGTTCGACTTTCCTGCGCTGCACGTGGCAATGCCCCCGGTGCTGTCTTTGTACTCTACAGGGCGCACGACAGGCGTTGTCGTGGACTCGGGCGACGGTGTGACGTGCATTGTGCCTATTTACGAGGGATTCAGTGTTCCTGGATCGATCCGCAGACTCAACTTTGCTGGACGCGAAATTACAGAACAGGTCCAGCTTGGATTGATACGAAACGGGTACTTTCTCGCGTCGTCGTCGGAGTTTGAGATAGTTCGCAGCGTCAAAGAACGGCTGGGAAGCGTGCGAACGAACACCGTCGAACAGCAGGTCAAGTCACACAATTTGGGCGGCGATCCCAAAAGCTTCAGATTGCCTGATGGTAAAATGATACGGCTCGAGGACGACGCGTTGACCAAACCAACAGAGATATTTTTCCAGCCCGAGCTGTTCGGAATGGAGGCTACACCCTTACACGAGCTGCTGATGAACGCGATCCTCAAGACGGACTATGATTTAAGGGAACAGCTGTTTCAGAGCGTTGTGTTGTCGGGCGGATCGACCCTGTTCGCTGGGTTTGGTAGCCGACTGCTCGCGGAGTTGAAGGGGCTGGATCGGGAAAGAAAAGTGAAGATCTACGCGTCGCCGGATCGGAGATTGAGCTGTTGGGTTGGGGGGTCGATATTGGGTAGTTTGAGCACGTTCAGGAGGATGTGGGTGACTAGGGATGAGTATAGAGAGGATCCGGACTGTGTTCACCGCCAGCGGTGATGTGACACTTGAACCCTCGCAGCCGGAGGCTGCAATATGCCACCAAAGCGGATCGCTGGTGAAGTGCGCACTCTATCCCCCAAGAACATCTCTACACCACGAAAAAAACCTCTGCACCACCAATGACGAACATCTCTTCTCTTTCACCTCCGCCATCTCCTACCCTACGCTCTTTTACGCTCGCTCTCCATAACAACCCAATAACCCTATAAAACTGGCATAATACAAAGCGAGAACAAGACAAACGGAAGTAGTCCAAAATACAGTTCTATAAAGAGCAGCGATCCCAGGCCAATCAGGCCAACCAGGCCGGCTTATTTTCGCCCCACGCCGGTCCTCTGCCAGCAGCCTCGAGCCGGTTCTCCGTTTCCACCGCCTGCTACCGGCAGCCTTTGCCACAAGCCACAAGCATCTGTCGGGTCTTCCGCAGGCTGCGGCTTCAGCTATTGGTACTCCTCTTGATGATACCTGCACAAATCAATCCCAAATATCTCATTCGTCGAATATCTCCCTTCCCTTTTCCTCTTCTTCACCGGCGCGATCGGCGACCCGTAGATTGACTTGTACGAGTTCTCGTCCTCCTCGTCACGCGTGACTGTTGGGGACGTGTAAAAGTCGTCCAGATACGACGGCGAGTTCCACAGCTTCTTTATGATCGAGCCTGACGTTCCAGGCGTTCTCGTCACCCCTGGAGACCGGAACTTGGACAAGATATGGTCGTGCGCGGCCTGGAAGTGGCCCTGACCCTGCTTGTTGTCTTGTTTCGGTGTCAACGGCTCCAACAACGGCCCCGTTTCGCCCGCTTTCACCGGCGACAGCTCCAGCGTCGATTTGCAGCTAAACGAGGACGTGAATGGGATGTTTTTGCTCGCAAAAATTGACCCGTTTGGCGACTCGTGGAGAAAAGACGACTCTGGCGACGCGTGCACAGCACGGAAAATTATACTGTCGCCGCCCGCCGACGCCGACCACGACGACATCGGAGCCGTCAGCTCGGGAATGGACCCAAGCATCGTTTTGTGCGAGTCGGTTTGCTTGAGGGAGAACATTGAAGATTGAGAAGACCGAGCAACAGAGTCACGTGACCCAGAATCACGCGCATAGTCGTCGTCGTCTTCCTCGTCATCTTCATCCTCGTCGTCCTCGTCATCAACCTCCCCACTAAACGGCACATGGCTCAATGTATGTGCCCTTTTCAGCGTCGGAGTCTCTTGGGGCTCTTCTCTCGCGGAAAACGTCGCTGCTCTTGTTGCGTGGGATGGTTTTTCCACCGCTAGTTTGCCGCGTTTCACTTTCGCGTCGCCAAACATCTTTTCCGAGTTCTTTACATTGCAAAATTGGTACTCAAACCCGTCCACAATCTTCCAGAAATGGCCCTTGCCGTCCTTTGACTTCTCTGTCTTGGTGAACGACTTGTTCAGCGACAAGTTGTGGCGGATCGAGTTCTGCCAGCCCACCTCGCCCTTTCTGTAGTACCGGAAATTGTCTGAGATCCACTGGTATATTTGCGACAGGGTGAGTTTGCGGCCTGGAGCACGCAGAATAGCCATACCAATCAGACTCGCGTACGAGAATGGCGGCTTCTCGCTCGACTCGAACACAATCGTCGGCATTTCTTCGGGTTCGGGAATGTGCACGTTTTGAGGTCCTTTAGTTCGACGCGTCTTTCCCGGGACCCTGCTAGTTTTTGATGCTGCTGTTGCGCCACGCGCGGATTGTGGCTCAGCAAATCGTGGCGGTGGCGGCGGAGAAACGTGTAATATCTTTCGTTTCTTGTGGTTTGCCGGCTCCTCGTAGTCGTCGTCGTCCTCCGCATCATCATCGTCGTCTTTCTCGAGTTCCTCATCGTCATCGTCCTCTTGATCGTCATCCAGCTCATCATTCCTCACCTGTGGGGACGAGAACTCTGGCGACAGAAGGCCGTTTGCGCGCAAAGAAGACTCGGAACCAGCGCCCTTGTGCGAGACGGGCCTCACGACAGAGTGCGGAGGCGTCCGAAGCTCAAACGCCTTGTTGGTAGGACTGATGATGGTAGCAGCGGGTAGTAGTTCTTGTCTCATGTCGCGTGTCGTGTACACGTGATGGCTCTTGTTCGCTCCAGCCACGACGTTCTGTTTGGATGCTGCTGTGGAGTCGCACTGTAAAGGTAAAGGTGAAACGTAGGCAACTTGTGTCGTATAAGAGTAGTTGATAAAGGTGAAACGCAAGGACTAAATCTTTTTTTGTATAAAAAAACGCCAGTTTAAAAGGGATCGAAACGCGCTTTTGCGGCTCGGTATTTGCAACTTTCCGAATTCGTGCTGTCGCGCAAGTGTCGCGCAAGTGACAGGAGGCGCGGTGCGGGGGTTGGTCTGTTTCAGTATTCCAGCGAGCCAGCGATCCAAAAGCAATAGTGAGCTGACGCGTCGCTTCCGACGGGGAGTCGTCGGAGTCCACGGGGTTTGCTGAAGGGAGCTCCGCATCACGTGACGGGCAGCCGCTGGCCAGACGCCAGCTACGCATGTGTATAATCACGCAGATCCTACAAAAAAGTAGCATAGCCGTGTGTAGTCAACTACACAAACTACACAAACTAAACATCACGTTAGGTTGGTTCCCTACAACTGTCCCTCCAAAACCTGAACGATCTTCTCTGGACTGGTACTCGACTCAATGTCTCCCACCGGCAGCCCGTTGATGAACACCGTTGGCGTCACGTGCACGCCCAGCGTGCGGTGGTAGCGTGTAAAGTACTTGACGTCGCGCGCAACTTTGTTGCCCGCGTTCGAGGGACCCTCGGCCCCAGCCGGAGTAATCGCAACGAGATCCCACAATTTTTTCGCATCGATGCCGTCGAGCGACGCGACGGCGAGGTCGATCAGCTTGCCAACAAGCTGTTTCCGGGACAAGTCGTAGGTTTCGGTGTCGTAGAATTTGGAAATGTTGGCAAACAGGACCGACGAGAACTTCCAGAATTGTGTAGGATACTCTTTTGCCACAGCTAAAGCCACCTCGTGGGACGCCCCCGAGTTCAAGTAATGCCATGGTTGGATTACGTTGACAAGGGCGAATTGAAACTTGTCTGCTTCTCCGCGGGACTTGAGAAGTGGAATCACCTCGTCGTTGATCTTTTTGAACAGTTTGGCCGAATAGGGACAGTTGTAGTCGAGGAAGAGCTCGACGTTGGTCCGCAAGGACGAAGACGACGCAGTAGTAGCTTCGCGGTAGACGTGGGAAAGCAGATACTTAGGAGCGAGATTCACCATGTTTGTAGAGATTGACGCAAAGGTTGTGCTTAGAGTCAGATAGGTAAAATGTTGTTGCCGGTTGTCTCCATTTATACGGTCTTTTTTTTTTTTTAATTGCCACTGTGGGGTTTAAAAATCGTTCGGCACGTGATATTAAGAAAAAACTCGCACGTGATCACGTTCACGCGATCTGTCACACTGAATAGAAAACACGTGACAAGAAAGACACATATAAACTACCTACAAAAGTCACTTCTGCCTCTCGACAAAGGCCCTCCTTGGTGGATCGATGAAAGGATTGCCCAACTCGTCTCTGGACGATGCGAACGGGTTCTCCGTGCTGCGCAACGGGTACGGGTCCTGCAATTCAAGAGCGTTTGACGGATTTGTAACTGAATATGGCTCAAAGCTACCCTGTTCTGTTCCCCGTTGGTACTCTGTAAACTGGCTCATAGACACCGAGGCCTTTGCCGCGGCAGCCTGGCTTGCAGCACGCTCCTCCTGGAGCTTCTGCACCTTCTGGATGTAGCTGAGCGAGAACCACCACGGGCAGATCCATCCGGTGTGTTTGTACGGCATCTTGTCGTTTCTGAGTCTGATCCAATTGGCAATGAAGATTAGCACCAAAAGGACAATAATCAGTGCAAACACCATTGCGGCTACCGTTCTGGTGTTGAACGTTGTGTCATCATTGATGTAATGGAAATTGGTGTCCCTTGCAAAGAGTATAAACATGGCTGGGGTCTACCCTTTGATAATGTTAATCATCAATTGGGAGGGTGTCTTGTCACTTAATTTTCCTCCCCTTTCCGGGAGATGGCAGATCCATCTCCATCGGGCAACAACGGGCGGGCAACGGGAAAATCGGGCAGCAAAAAAAGGGCACAAAAAGGATCCGCTCTCTGCGGACGGGTAACTGTCCCTGGAGCAGATGCACGGGAAAAGCCGCACACACGTTAATTCTTCACGTGATGACGCACAGACCGTTGCTTGGTCTCCTTGGCAGGGTGCTCACCGTTCCTTGCCCGGGTGCGGTCTGCCCCTGAAACGGCGTTGGCTTCCCGTCAACAGCCTTCCCCTCCTATCTATCCGCGCTGCCGCCTTATCTTCTTTTTACAGCTTCTCCGCGGTGCGGCACGGTCGTGTGCCGATAACCAGAAAAAAAGAGCCGTACTGCTGCTTTTTTAAAAATTTGCTAGTTAAAAATTATTCGAATCGGGGCGAAAGCATTCTCGAGCCGTCAGCCGTCGTCTGATAAAAGACGGGCAGTTTGCAGCGAACAGCACAGACACTTTGCAAGTGGATTTGCAGATTAAGAGTTGTCCGCTGAGCTCTGTTTCACGGTCCATAGCACAGCCCAGCACCCTCAAAATGGCCTCCAAATTCACCGACAAGTACCACGAGGAGTTCATCCCGGGCACGATGAACGTGCTGCTCCAGCAAGTGGACAAGGACCAAGTGCAGAACCTGGACGGGCAATCTGTGCTGAAAACCACCTCTACGGGCATCATTTTGCACCCACAGCCGTCAGACTCGCCCAACGACCCGCTCAATTGGAGCGCAAAGACCAAGTTCTACCAGTTTGCCGTGCTTGCATTCATCACAGGGTTCACGGCGGCCACGTCTAATGACGCCGGATCGATCCAGGACTCTTTGAACGAGATCTATGGCATTTCTTACGACTCAATGAACACGGGAGCAGGTGTTTTGTTTGCTTCCATCGGACTTTGTACGCTGTTTTTGGGCCCTGCTTCTTCGCTGTACGGCAGAAAGATCGGATACATCATCTGTATTGTTCTTGGGCTCGTTGGAGCGGTTTGGTTTGCTCTTTCAAAGAGCACGAGCGACTCCATTTGGTCGCAGCTCTTTGTCGGTGCCTCTGAAGGATGTGCCGAGGCGCAGGTCCAACTCTCGCTGTCGGACATGTACTTCAGTCACCAGCTTGGTGGAGTTTTGACCGTGTATATTCTGGCCACTTCGGTCGGAACTTATCTGGGACCTCTCATAGCAGGATTCATTGTGGAATATGCGGGATTCAGATGGGTTGGCTGGTGTGCGGTGATTATTTCCGGCGGACTTTTGGCTGTGATGTTCACCACACAGTACGAAACGGCGTTCGACAGATTGTCGTACCTGGGAAAACTGGACTCGACCAAGCCCGACAGCGCGGGGGCTGACTCAGGCTCCGAGAAGGAGAAAATCCAGGACAACAGTACGCCTCTGACAGATTCGGGCTCGCAGAACTCCAACACCGCGGCCAACGCAATGTACGGAACGGGAGCGCATGAAAAACGCATCTCATACTGGAACCGAATCAAACCAATCACTCTCTCATCAACCCTCGTGGGATTCGGAATCAAACAGTACTTCAAGAGGTTTTTCCTGATGTTACGGGTTTTCTGGTTCCCTCCGGTCGTCTTATCGGGATTGCTGTGGGGACTTCAGGATGCGTTCCTCACGTTCTACCTGACTACGGAAGACGATTTGTACTACGATCCGCCATGGAGCTACTCCGATACCGGCGTTGCGCTCATGAACCTGCCGTGCGTTATCGGGGCCATTATCGGCTGTTTGTACGCCGGCTACTTTTCTGATTGGTTTGTGCTCTGGATGGCCAAGAGAAACGGTGGCATTCAGGAAGCAGAATACAGACTCTGGTTCCTGGTTCCCGCCGCAATCATCTCGCCAGTGGGTCTTCTGATGTTTGGTATCGGCACAGATAACACCTGGGACTGGAGAGTCACATATACCGTTGGACTCGGGTTCATTGGCTTTGGATTCGCATGCTCGGGTGACGTCGCGATGAGTTACCTGATGGATGCGTACCCAGAGATGGTTTTGGAGGGCATGGTTGGTGTGTCTGTGATCAACAATATGATTGGGTGCATTTTCACGTTTGTGTGCTCGCCTATCATCGATGCTCTGGGCCAAACGCGGACCTACATCATGCTGGCGGTGATTGATTTCGGAGTTTTTGCCTTCATTATTCCGTTCTTCATCTACGGAAAGAGGATGAGGAAGTGGACGAAGCCGTACTATTTGTCGTATGTGGAGGCTCGCGATGGCGCTAACTAAAGTGCGTAATAAGACGTCTATAAAATACCCAGAGAAGCAAATACAGCTGTGAATCTGTATCTGACCGTCGAAGACCTCTAATATCAGGACCTCTCATATATGGATCCCGATAATCTATACATTTCTATCACTCCTCGTCATTGAACACTGGAACACCCCATGCTCTGTTGACGACTCTGTGGGTCTTACGCTTGTAGATCTGGCTGATCTGCTCGGCAACGGTGTCATCCAGCGAGATAATTTTCAAGTTAGACTCGATTCTCGACGGAGTCACGCTCTTTGGCAGAACAACGGTGTCACGGTGCAATGCCCACGAAACCAACAGACAAGCAGGAGAAACACCCAGTTTCTCGGCCACCGCAACCACCTCATCGTCCCCCAATAACGGAGAGTCGGTGGACCCCAAGGGAGAGTACGCCTGGACAACAATTCCCTTCTCTTTGCAAAACTTGACAAGGTCGTGTTGCGGCAAAAATGGGTGCATTTCCACTTGGTTGGTAGCAGGAATAACCTTGGTGGTTTCCGCATCAAGCAAAGTAGTCAGATTCTTCTTGGACATGTTGGACACTCCAATGGCTCTGGCCTTTTCCTTGGACAACGTTTGCATCAGTTCCCAGGTCTTGACAAAATCCCAATCCTGGTCGTTGTGGAATTTGGTTGGATCTGCAGGATCCATGACAAAAAATTGCTCTGCGCTATCCGGATCCGGTTTTAAGAGGGGGACCGGCCAGTGAACCAAATACAGATCGACATAGTCAAGTCCGAGCCGTTCCAGAGAGGCGTCCAGCGCCTCGGCCGGGTTTCTGTGGAACGTGTTCCACACCTTGGTGGTAACAAACAGCTTTTCCCGAGGAATACCCGAATCCTTGATGGCCTTTCCGACAGCCTCCTCGTTCTGGTACACGTGGGCTGTATCGATGTGGGTGTAGCCGGACTTGAGCGCGTGCAAGACAGCGTTGTAGGTGTCTTCAGGAGCTGCTTTCCAGCATCCGAGGGCCACAGAAGGAATAGTAGCGCCGGTGTTGAGCAGATTGGCCTTGGTGGAGCTGTTCTTGTTAGTATCGTGTGGCTGTAGCAGTACCGCACCGCCTCGGACTTACATTTCTGGAGTAGACATAATTGGTGAGATGGAAAAAGAGACTCAAATCAGCTTTGTGGAATGAGGAATCGTGAACGCCTTTAGTAGCCTTTGCCAAGTAACAAACACTCTGTACTGTTTCGGAATGTGCTTAGCACCGCCTGGGAAAATTCCGAGTTATCGCGATTATCGGATAGGCACACCTCGCACCACAGGGGAGTTTCGATAAGAAGTCATTTTGACCGGAAGCACGGGGTGTTGAAGGGCCGGGTAACGGTAAGAGCCGGAGGGTGTGGGAAATCCCCCTTTGGGAAACTCAATGCGCAAATCTCCGGTTGATAAGTATAAAGAAGAATTATTTTCCAGGCTTGATTTGCGAGAGCTACCTAGTGACTTTCTTTATCAAATCAACTCGAAAAATGACCTCACTTTTCCAGGACATTACTCTGCCCAACGGCCAAACGTACCAGCAGCCTGTCGGGCTCTTCATCAACAACGAATGGGTGAAATCCGACTCCCAGGTGGAGACCCTCAATCCTGCCACCGAAAAAGTGATCACTTCGGTGTACGCGGCCGGCCCCAAGGAGGTTGACGATGCTGTTGCCGCTGCCCGTGGCGTCTACAAGGAGTGGATGAAGGTTCCTGGTGAGGAAAAAGGACTCAAGATGCTGAAATTGGCGGACATTTTGGAGAAAAACGCCGATTTGGTGGCTGCTGTCGAGGCCCTGGACTCGGGAAAGCCGTTTGAGAACAACGCAAAGGGAGATATCGACAGCGTGGTTGAGTATCTGCGGTACTGTGCGGGCTGGGCCGACAAGATCACGGGTAAGACCATTCCATTGACTCACAACAGATTCGCCATCACCAAGAGATATCCTCTTGTTGTTGGCCAGATTGTTCCATGGAACTATCCTCTGTCGATGTCTGGGTGGAAATTTTGTCCTGCGCTCGCTTGTGGTTGCACAATTGTGATCAAGTCGAGTGAACTGACTCCGCTTTCTCTGCTTTTGTTTGCGCAGTACGTCAAGGAGGCCGGTTTTCCTGCCGGTGTGTTCAACGTGATTAACGGATTCGGTTCTGTTGCCGGCCAGAGCATGGCCACTCACACGGGATTGGACAAGATTGCGTTCACGGGATCCACTGCTACTGGTGCAAAGGTGATGCAAAACGCCTCGGTCAACCTGAAGAACGTGTCTCTGGAGTGCGGAGGAAAGTCGCCACTGCTTGTGTTTGACGACGCGGACCTCGAGCAGGCTGCGAAATGGGCCGCTTTCGGTGTCATGTTCAACACGGGACAAAACTGTACGGCCAACTCGAGAATCCTGGTTCAAGAGGGAGTTTACGAAAAATTCCTGAAACTTTTCGCTAAAGAGGTTTCTGAATCCTGGGTCATTGGAGACCCGTTCGACTCGAAAACCACCCTCGGACCAGTCATTTCCAAGGGACAATACGACAAAATCAAGGGATACATTGCCAAGGGTAAGGACCAGGGTGCCAGACTGGTTCTCGGCGATGAGCCAATCACCCAGAGCCAGGGATACTACATCCAGCCAACCATTTTTGCAGACTGCTCACAGAAGATGGCTATTGTGCAAGAGGAAATTTTTGGACCTGTTGTGGCGGTTTCCAAATTCTCGACCGAGGAGGAGGGAGTCGAGATGGCCAACGACACTATCTATGGTCTTGCAGCCATGGTGTTCTCCAAAGACTTTGAAAGAGCTCACCGTGTTGGCGACAGTCTGGACGCTGGTTCTGTGTATTTGAACTCGTCCAACGACGAGAACTGCCGCGTTCCTTTCGGAGGATTCAAGATGTCTGGTATTGGCCGTGAACTGGGTGAAAACGGTATTGATCTGTACACTCAGACTAAGAGTATCTTCATCAACGTTGGCAATAAGTTGTGAGGACAATCAAATTCTGTTATATAGGGTAATCTGAAACCTGTCTTTTCCGGACGATGAAATAAAATGAAATAAAATAAAAAAAAATATTTTGATAAACCATTTTCAAATCAGTAGCGCAATACTTCTGGTAGTGTTAGTTTCTAGCTGTCCCTTCATTTTCCCACCACCACCATGTCCAGACACCAAATGGACCTTGTCCTGTGCTTGAAGCAGCCAGGAACCACCATCGGCAAGCTTTGTGAAAAATGTGACGGGAAATGTCCGACGTGCGACTCGTACGTCAATCCCGACAAGGTGGTGAGAGTATGCGACGAATGCGCGTTCGGATCGGCCCATGACAAGTGCATCGTGTGCGGCAAGAAAGGAGAGAGTGACGCGTATTACTGCCGTGAGTGCGTGCTCCTTGAACGCGACAGAGACGGGTGTCCAAAAGTCCTCAATATTGGCTCGGCCAGATCCGACCTATTCTACGAGAGAAAGAGGACGGGAATCAATCGATAGCTTGTTAGTTGAAGGCGTGTTGTATATTATTTTCATGTATATGCTTAAATAAAAGGTGGCGTAAGTCTTTGGTGGTGTGGCACAAGCCTTCATGTACTATAATTGTCGTCAATCGTGATATCTAGAGCCGTGACAAACTCATCGTTCTCGGATTCCTCTTTACCGAGCTGCTCGTCGCAAGGGACCTCGCTGTAGTTGCCGATTCCGGTCTCGAAGAGCTCGCTGTCGTTGTTCTCATTGCTGTCGTTGTTATAGCTTGTGTCAACGTTATCGCTCTCTGTGGTTTGGTTCTCCTTCTCAACAGCCTCATGTTCAGCTTCGGTAAGCTCCTTTTCATGCTCTTTTTGCTCCTCACCAAGAATTCTTTGGAACACCGAGTTCTTTGACAACTCGAACCACGCCCATTCCATCTTCACTCCCAAAATCTTCCCCAAGGACGTCAAAGACTCCCTGGTTTTCGGATTGAGAGGAGTCAAAAGCGACAGTTTTGCTGTCACCTCGATAAACTCCAGTAATGCCTTCGAAGAGTTGGATATCAGCTGTTCCAGCTCGGCCATCCGTTCGTTTAATGTCAAAGTTCTCAGATTAATGATCTCCTTCAATGACTCGTTGGGGTTCGGGTTTGTCAAGTGCAGTGTCTCTACCGGCATTGTAACAGGATCCAATGCAGAAACATAGTTGATCGAGTTGATCCATGAATGAAGCTCAAACCGGTTGTCCACCATGTACACGTCCTTGCTGTTTTTTCCGTAAATGTAGAACGTGCAACTCTGGAGTTTCGGTGAGGATGTCAACGTTTCTGAGCTGCCCGGAGAAGCCAAAACAGACGAATCATTCACGATCCTGTCCAATTCAATGTTTCTCTTCAGTCGCACGGCAAACGAACCGTTTGGAATGACAAAACTTGGCTCAAAACTGTCCAAAAGCGATGCTGACGAAAGGCCCGTTCCAGTGGTTTTCTCTTCCAAGACAACAATTTTCTCTCCAGTGTCGCTCGTAATATAGCTCATCTTGAACAAGCTCACATTCTTGTAAAAAATCGTTCCCACAGACGTCAAAACACAGAAATAACGTTTCCAGGATTTGAAATTGGACAAGATCTTTGACTCATGTTTCGAAACCATTCCAATCTTGAAGACTCTGGTGAAAGTGAATTCCTCTGCAGTCAGCTCAGACGGCTCGTAGTTCAAAAACTCTGTCTTGTTATTCACTAAAAATCCTGCTTTTGACTTAGACATCTTCAGAATCATGGGGCAGTGAGGGCTTACAAGGTTCTTCTTTATAGTCTTGAACAGTCTGACATCAAAGTCTTCATCCTCCAGCTTTACCTGGTCGGAAATCCATTGTTTCGTTGTTTTCGTTCCGTCTATGATCTGGGATGTTGCTTGCGGCTTCAAAATCGGGTCTTTGCTTTTCACCAAGAAGGGATTTTCAACACTCAATTTAAGACCCAGCTTCAGCTGGTCAACGTTGTTGTTGACGATATATTCGTAAGGATCAATGGCAATCGAACTCCACAGAAAAGTGCTGCTTCTCTTTCGAGCCCCCTGCAGAGATGGAGAGCTGGCAACCGCTGGAGCGTTGCTGTTCAAAATCATTCCTGTGGGATACGGCAGCGGCTTGTTCAAGTCTTGAAACGCCTCGAGAACCAAATCGCTCTGGTTGGCTGGGATGTTCACAAAAGGCGTGTGTGTGATGTTGTCAAAGTAGTACTCGAGCATGTCCTTGGTGACCAGTTTGGTCAAGTCGCTATAATTTAGACTCTCCCCGTTCTGTTCGAGAGTGGTCATCAGGTTGCTCACAAACTCTATTTTCGACATTTTGCGTTTGTTGTTCTGGTTGAACTTGTCAGTGTGCAACATGATCAACGAGTATGTCATTACGTAGCAGAAGTCAATGGACAGGCCCATCCCCGGGTGCTGCGAGCTGTAATGTTTGCCAAACTCGTAGATAACTCTGTCGATTTGCTGGGTTTCCTTGGGCAGCTCGTTGATCATGAGAAACTTTCGCAACGACAAGTCAATCGGCTCGTTCTGGAAGTTGAAATAGCGGTTCAGGAACTCTCTCATTGCCAGTTTCGAGAACTCCGTTTCGTTGAGCGACAGAATGCTAGCCACCTTCGTGATCGGATACACGTTCAGCAGACGATTCAAGTACTCAAACGGCGTTTCGAGATCCATGGTGCTCAGGATATTCTGTTTCCTCACCTCTAGATCAGTGAGTTTAGTCGAGCTCGGAGTTCTTGACATCGGCGATCTCTTGTTCTTCATGAAATTCGAGAGCGAGTTCAGGATCCCTGGGCTCTGCGGCTCTGGCTTGAACACGTTGCTGTCCAGCGCGTTCAGCGTCTTGGATCGCTGTCTGGCGATTTTGGTGGCTGTCGAAGACGCCGTCGCGGTCGAATCGTCAATGGTATCCGTAGTTTGGTCCGACTCTGTTGTTCCGGAGTTCGCCTGGGCGTCTGGAACTGCTCTGTAGCCGCTCTCGATGTCGCTCTTCTCGCGATCGTTCAGCGAAAGAGACCGTCGGTAATCTGGTCGCAGAGTCAGCGACTGCTGGGCCTGTACCAGCTGATCAAGGCTCTCCAGCTTTTGCGAGGAATTTTCGAGATTGCTGCTGTTAAGTGAGCTCGTTCGTAGAGGCTCGTCCTCCGTGTCGGACGAAAAAGTGAACTTCACCGCGGGCGGAGTCACAGGCGTTTCCGTCAGGATCGACTTCGCCCGCTGCCTAATTCGGGATAACGGCTTATGAACCGAGCTTTTCTCACTCGAGACGCTCGCGCTGCTTGCAGAGCCGCCCTCCGGGCTCATCTCGGTGGGCTCGGGCAGCGTTTCCTTGCTGGACGTGCGTGCTGGAATGGACACCATTGAGCTGGCGTTTGACGACTTTTCGCCAGAATTCGACCGCAAAGGAGTCTCCACACCCTTCGTAGATGACGAGGACGACGAAAAACGCCGTTTCAGTAGCCATGCGGACGGCCTTTCTTTGGATTTGTTTCTCTGAATAGGCAGAATACCCCTGCTATGGGGCTTCATTTTCGATTTGATGGTGCTTCCCCACGAACTGATGCGCGTATGACCGTCTGCAGGTAATGGAGTAGTCGTAGCCGCCGTTTCGGATGGCAACCCGGACGCTGAGCGCGTGCGGGAGTGTTCTCTTCCCCTCTCCATGAGGCTCACAGTCCTGCTGGCGCCGTCCGTAGTATTGGGTAGGCCGGAAATCCACACAGACGAAGTGTCCGGACGTTTGTATGTGCGTTGCGCAGCTTTGCCGGGTTTTGTATGAGCGCCGTCGTTTTGAAGGAGTCGGATCCAAGTGTCCCTTTTGTTCAGCGGCGCAGGAATGTGCGGGATTTCTGGCCGCAAGACAGTTCGCGAGCCGTGCGGGAACCAATTGGCGTGCTCACGAGTACGCGGAGTCGATCTGCAACAAAGTGGCGGTAAAAAGCGCCCTCAATTTTGGTATATCCAAAGAATCAAGAAATAACCCTTTATTGTGACGAAATCAACTTTTTCTTTGTTTGGCTGATTGATTATTTTCGTTTGGAATACGAGGGGAAAAAGGCGGTGCAGCGTGGGAGATAAAAATATATTTGTATAAAAAATATTTGAGTTGGTTTGTATGTGTTCTTCGTTTGTTCGAGAGCGACATAAGCTGGGAAGAAAGCATCACAACGTCAAGGAGAACACACGGAAACCACACAATTCAACGTGCTCTTTCCATCTGGACATAGAACGAAGACATCTTATTCTTTAATCCCTTATTCTGCTTACATGTCCCCCCACACTGATAAGAGGGCGTTGAGCCCGATCCAGGAACATTACCTCAAAAAGGAGCTAATCAACCTCGAATTAACGCGTGAAATCAACAAACTTTCTCCCACATACAACGATGTTTTTGGACTCCGCCGCTTTGGCCCGCCGTTCACGATGTACGACCCGAAAAACCCGCCTGCAAACATGACCGAGGGCGAACTCGCAGGCATTTCGCAGTCCTACGACGAGCATTTCGACCAGGAGTTTCCCTTTCTGCGGTTTGTGTTCAAAGAGTATCTTGTGACGTTTCCGTTCATCCGCTCGCACTTGCGGACGCTGAAAAACGGCGACGAGTTCTGGCGCAATCTCCAGGTGTTTTGGGAGCTATGGAAGACGAAGAAGATCAGCAACAGCAATGATCGGGGCGAGGTTTCCAAGCGGAAACTGCTTGTTTTCAAGCTCCAGGCACTGATGTTGATGCTGTTCAACTCGGCTGTGCTGTGCAAGAGCGACGAGCTGTATTTCCAAAGCAGCAAAGAGAGAAACACGTACAAGAAGATGACGAAGTTGATGGCGGGAAGCAACCCGGGAGACGAAGCTCTGCATCTACTGGACGTGGAGGCACTTGAAGACAATTACATTAATGGAATCGATGTGAACGTTGCGGGCGTTTCCCTTGCTAGAGAGACCAAATCGCGGATGTTTTTCGGGTCCACGGAGTCAACGTACTATCTGTTTGTGATCAAGGTTAAGGAGAAGAAGTCTGGCCGAACGTGGTACGTGCGGCGGCGGTACACGGAGTTTTCCGAGTTTGCAAAGGCTCTGGCAAAGACGTATCCGGGAAACGATCTCCCGTTTCTGCCGTCAAAGAGCAAGAAAGAGGCGAGTCTGCGGTCTGAGGACGACGAGGATGAGGACGTTAGACGTGCGGACGACTCTTTGGACGTGCAGAATCTTGAGAAGACGTTTATGGAGTCTTTGAAGTTGCACCGGGACTCGAGCGATGAAGCACAGCTGTCTTTGGATGAGACCCCCGCGGAGAGCGAGCTCAAATTCCCACGTGAGAGTTTGCGGATCTCGCTGAGGGGGTATTTGAAGAGTCTGGCGGCGATCGACGTGATCCGCAATGCTCCAGAGTTTATGGAGTTTATTTCCCGCTCGCCGGTCGTTCCCAGTGCGGAAGAACAGAAAGACATTGAGCGTCGAACGAAGCTGGATTTCATGATGCTTGTGCAGCATTTCAAGTTTCAGCAGGAGACGGTCAAGGCGATCAAGGAGATCGAGAAGTCCACGGCCCAGCTTCAAGAGGAGATGATGAATGAGGGATGCGGTTACATTTTCAAGCAGCTGGAGACGAAGAGCTCGTTGAAAGAGCTGACGGCACCGCTTCAATCGGTGATTCAACTGGTCCAGATTGAAGTCGCTTCGACGCTGTACGAGCTACTTGTTGGCAGCGACAGTTCTCGCGAGACGTTGTTGCTGATGAAACGGTTGCACCGCGTGTTCCCCTACTCGGTGGTGAGCGCGATTCTGCGGTTCACGAACCCTCTGCAAATTGCAAAGAAGATGATTGACTTGTTCACGTTCCAGATGCCGATCGGGTTCAACAAGCGGGCCAAGTCGCTGCTCCAGATTGTGTTCTCGAACGTGCTGAACGACGACCTGCGACACTGCGACAAGGAGCTGGCTTTGCTGAGAGGAAAGCTGACGGGATTGGGAAGTCAGTATGGTGTTTTCTTGGTTAAGATGGACGAGTATCTGGCGAGTCCCGACGAAGACGTGTTGCAGATCAAGAAGAATTGCCAGATTTACAAGGTTTCGCTTTTGGTTTCGCTTTTGCTGAACAACAACGGGCTGAAAGCGAAGATTCCAGACGCTCTTTTGGCAGAGTTTCTCATGTCCTTGCAAGCGCAAGAGACGGATAAGGAATCGCTTGCGTCGCTGGTGAAGTCGTATTTCAAGACGAGTCTGCGGAGACTGGATAAGATTTCGCTGAAGGAGCTGTGGGAGGAGCCGGAGCTGATGGTTCTGATCGAAGAGCTGCTGTCGGTTTTCTTTCAGCCGTTGATCAAGCTTTTCAGAAAGGCCGAGCTGTATCTGTACATTCCAATTGTGCAGCGGTACGTGACGGAGCTCATTTCTCTGGTGGAGTTCTACCAGAACGATTACAATCATTTCAGCAACACTAACGTGGTGGCCGGGTTCATTGGCTTACAGGAGCGATATCAGGAACACATGTACCGATTTATGCACCATCTCTACACGAGCGACATGGGCTCGAGCGACGAAGAAGACAAGATTTTTGTTGGGTTTCTGGGTTGGTTCAACAAGTTTGTCGATTTTCTGAAGTTTGTCAAGATTGAGCGGCCTGATTTGAAGCTGGATCTGAACTCTTTGGTGACTGACGAGAACAGGGACGGTGTTGTTGGCGAGGTGGACCGGATCATCGCGGATATTGAGCGGAAACGGCAGAGGTACGAGCAGAGCGAGCAGCCTGTGGAAGAACACGATTACTACAAGACGGTTCGCAACAGGAAACTGAACGAGAATTGGGACAAGATCCACTCGCGGTTCTTCAGTTTGGCCGCAGACAGCGGATTGTCGGCGGAGAAGGACGTTGGCGAGTTTATTGGGATCAACCAGGAGGACTATTTAGAGATGAACATGGCTTTGGCAGGGGAGGAGGAGGAGGAGGAGACGGAAAAGATGGACGTTGCGCAGTTTCTGCGGACGGTCAGCGAGACGAGAACCGAGACGGACGAGGAGTTCAAGCGGATGGACGAGTTCAGCGGGTTTGACAAAGAGAATATTGGAGCATTGAGTGACGGATTCCGTGCGATGCTGGTGGAGGTGTTGGGGGAGTATGCAATGCGAAGCGCGGCTGGGCCTTGAAGCGATAAATTGAAGCCGTGAAACCATGGCACAAGACGAGACAGCGCAACCCAAACGTGGAACTGATTGATTCCGATGCTTGGGCGAGTTTCTTGCCAAATCTGAGCAATGATTGCACATCCAAGATACCACAGTTTCCAGTGAGATCAACCGGCTACAAGACGAGGTTTTGCCAGATAGGCACTAGATTCACACTCACTTCATCATAATACACTTCAAACAACGAAATCTAAGCATCGATTCATATAAACAACTATGGCATCCATTAATTACAGGGAGACGCGTTTCGCACATCACTTAGTCCTGGTCAAGAGATGGAACCGAGTCCTGCAGAACGTTGACAACGCTCTGTGGAGGCTGGATGGCGGTCAGCATCATGATCAGCTCGTAGACATGTGGCGGAATGGTTCTTTGGTAGATGTCCAAAATACCAGTTGGGTTAGGGTACACGGCCAGTCCCTTGTAGAAGTAGATGGCAGCCTCGATCTCCTTGCCCTCCATGGAGGAGAGTTTCTCACCCATGGTAACCTGGCTCATGAAAAACTGCTCCTTCTCGGCCACGCCCGTTGGCAATGGCTCCTCAATCAGGGATTGGTTCAGCTTCTCCTTCAGAGCCTCGAGCTTGTTGGTTCTGTCGGCCTCGGCCTCGAGCTTTGCCTTTTTCTGTGCTCTCTTTTTGTTCTTGACAATTCTCTTTCTGAACTCCGGGTTATTTCTTCTGGCGTAGTCAAAGTAGACACAGTAGCCGACAGCAGCGGCGGTGACAGCGAGCACGGAGTATCCAAGTTTCGACATTTTTAATTGGGGTTTGGTACAACGTGTGATAAGAATGTTGTGCACTTTGACATTTATTCGACAATCGATTTGATATATGCGAAAAAAAATTTTCCAGATGAAAAAATTATGTAATCGAGAGCCATAACTAGAGACGTTTCTATCATTACAAGGAGCTGTAGAGCGCAAAAGCACACCCCTCCACATGGCTGTCAGCAAAAGAACGTCGCTCAGGTCAAAGCTCGAGAAGAAACAGACAAAGTCTGCAGTCCCCTCGAGTGGATCAATAACCGGATCCAGTCGTGTTGCCACGGCAAAGCAGGCGATCCTTCAGAAACTGGCAGCAAAAAGAGCACAAAAGTCGCCACTATCGGGCGGTCTTGCAGTGCTTGACCCAGACCAAGCGGGAATCTCCAAGTCCGCCGTCAGACGCAGAAAGAGAAAGCTCAGGGACCAGCTCAAGCCGAAGCTGAGCGATCTCAGAGACGTTCTGGAAACCGAGGTGCCCGAGGAAGAGGACGAAGAGCAGCAGGAACAGACTGCGACGAAAGCGAAGCTCAATCATGCTCCAAACCCGCACAACAGCCAGCGGGGAGCTAAGATTGTGGAGAAGGGCGAGATCAAGCGGTTCGGCGTGATCCTCAAGGACGAAAGCTTCCGTAAGAATCCGTTTGACTCGCTCAAGAGTGCCATTCTCAACAACAGTGGGAAGTACTGAAGACGGAGGTTGTAAGTTGTATATTAGCTAATTGATTACGTAACAAAGGGTAAATGAGCCTCCACAGGACATGTGCTCTCCAGTCGCAGCAATGAGCAGCAGCGCATTCACCAGAGCCGCTGTTCTCGCTGTCAACATTCTTATGGTGGATAATGTTTATAGTGTAATAAATAGGGAAAATAAATATGGATGGTGATAAATAATAAATAATAAATAGTGAGTGGCCGTTGGAAAACAACTTGTGGCTCGCACCACATCGCTTGCGACACGTACGACGCTCGCTACGATCGCGATCAATAAGCTCTGTACCACATTCTCTGCGTCTGATGGTCCATCATCTTCTTCTGCAACTGGAAAATCCCATACATCAACGCCTCGGACGAAGGAGGACATCCTGGAACGTAGATATCCACTGGAATAATCCGGTCCACGCCCCTCACCACAGAGTAACTGTAGTGGTAGTATCCACCACCGTTGGCACAGCTTCCCATGGAAATAACCCATCTTGGATACGGCATTTGGTCATAGACCTGTCTCAAAGCAGGGGCCATTTTGTTGGTGACAGTTCCGGCAATGATGATGATGTCCGACTGTCTTGGAGACGCTCTGAAAATGATACCGAGCCGGTCTTGGTCGTATCTGGGAGCCGAAACGTGCATCATCTCGACGGCACAGCATGCCAGTCCAAACGTTGCGGGCCAAAATGACGATTTACGAGCCCAGTTTTTCAGCTTGTCAATCGACGTGAACGCATAGTCCAGCGAGTTGGACAACGGCAGCTCAGAGAGCACCGGTCTGTCTGTTTCGGTGATTGTCGGCTCCAGTTGGGCACGTTTCAAGCCCGGCGTGGACGAAATACACCTTGCGGCCGTAGTAGGGAAGATTTTCCGTGCCATTGGCAAAGAGACCACAGCCAAGTTTGACCGCGTGAACATGATATGAGATGCTGCTGCCGATGTCGTGTGTTTTGCCTTTGAAGGAAAAAACGCTCAATTTGCTTGTTCCACCCTAACAACGCAACGTGAGGTGTTTCCTGTGAGTTTTGGCGCCAAAATTTGACTGCTTGGGACACTTGTGGTGTGCTTGTGGCAATAATTAAGTTGGTTGTGCAAGCCGTTGGTGACGATGGTGTGTCAACCAATGTTGTAAGGTTAATTAACAAACCAGGATGGGGAGAAAAAAAAAGTGGTGGCCGACTTCCAAATTGGCAGAGCACTAGATTACGTAAATGATCACATCAGCAAAATACTGCAACAAGATCATATGCGGATGCACACTCAATTGGTGCGATCTACATGGATCGAGGGAGCGAAAGACATCAGAGAGGAACAAATTGCGGAGTGACTGGCAGTGTCGTGACGTAGCACACGGAAAATAATATTCTCGAGCCTAAAATAGCGACTGCCGATGGATTAGCGGCCCTGCTGATTTAGCCGGATCTGTCCCGGATTACCTAATAGTGACGTCTTGTAGTGAGTTTAAGTACAAGATCTCATTGGTAGCCAGACGGCTGAAGACACAGACGAATACAGGTTCGTTTCTTGGAACAATGTAGCCCTCTGGTATGGATGGCTCCGTTGAAAGTGTCTTGGGACGGGTCCTGGTAGCAGAGGTCTCTGAGCTCGCGCAAGATAGTGCAAATGGCAATTGCACGGTAAATATATTTATTGAGCAGAGGCAGGGTTCCGCGATGGCCCTCCTAAAGCGGGACTTCCGGAATGTGCAAATGGTTCGCGTCGTGGCCAGCAATTTCAAGCGCGAACGTATTGTCGGCGTGGGTCACGGTTTGTCTTGGCCGGCACCGCAAAGGATCATCCTGTACATGATCTTGGCAGCTGTCACGTATGCCGTGACTGCCCGCTCGCTTTGGTTCACCCCCGGCCCCCTCTGCTGCCTCTCATTTCCCGTTTACGGGGCTCGCGTCATCCGCGCGCGCACAACAGGGGGCCCCCTGCGAGAAAATGCAGTGAATGGGAAAACAGGAGCGCTCCCTGCACCGAAGCGTGTTGTGCGGCGGAGCTCGGTGGGGCTTTTCACCGGGAAAGCTTGCTGAGCAGATACCAGCGTTGATCAGCGGAAAACGCGTTCCAACGGTCCCGACATCACACTTCGTAGTCGAACGCTCTTCAACGTGCCCATGTAAGCTTCTTCCCGTCGAGGATGACACGCCACTCGAAAACAGATACGAAGTTGCCGTTTGCGGGAGTGCGGCTCGCGGCGTGCAGACTCTGCTGCACGGGCACTTAAATTGCACCTCTCTTATCGGGACCCGCATCCCTTTCCCTTAGCAGCTAAAACACATCTGAAATTCTAGCTCCTCGTGGCTATAAAAGCAGCGTGTCCTCCCCATCTTGACGGTGAACCTTGTTTTCGCCAACCAACAAACGACATGAGATTCCCGTCTGTTTCGCTGCTTGTAGCGGCTGTTCTCGCCAGCACGGTTTGTGCGGCTCCGCTCAAGCTCCAGAAAAGAAACTCGAGATGGGATTACTCCGATAACCTGCTTTACGGTATCAACATTGGCGGATGGCTCGTTCTGGAGCCGTTCATCACGCCGTCGCTTTTCGAAGCCGTCGGCGACGACGTTCCCGTCGACGAATATCACTACACACAGGCTCTCGGCACGGACGAGGCCACGACGCGTCTCGAGGCGCACTGGTCCACGTGGATCACCGAGGACGATTTCGAGGCCATGGCCGGCTACGGATTGAATTTTGTGCGGATTCCCGTCGGATACTGGGCCTTTGAGCTCGCAGACGGCGACCCATACGTCCAAGGCCAGGTCAAATACCTGGATCAGGCCCTTTCCTGGTGTGCTAAGCACGGGCTCAAGGCGTGGATCGACCTGCACGGTGCTCCGGGCTCGCAAAACGGGTTCGATAACTCGGGAATCCGTGATCAAATCCTCTGGCAAAGCACAGACGGTTACGTTGATCTGACTCTGAGCGTTCTCGACACGATCGCGCAACGGTACTCGGCCGACGAGTACTCGGATGTCGTGATTGGAATCGAGCTGTTGAACGAGCCGCTCGGCTCGTCGTTGTCGTTGGACCAACTCACCAGCTACTACGAGCAGGGCTACG
This sequence comes from Ogataea corticis, assembly GCA_030555865.1. Classification (NCBI taxonomy): domain Eukaryota; kingdom Fungi; phylum Ascomycota; class Pichiomycetes; order Pichiales; family Pichiaceae; genus Ogataea; species Ogataea corticis. The sequence continues at coordinate 541,186 of JANIVM010000005.1, read as the reverse complement.
AAATCGTGCGCAACTCCGGCGACGTTCCTGTGATTATCCACGATGCGTTCGAGTCCGACGGCTACTGGGACGGAACTCTAAACACCGAACAGGATTCCAGCGTGTGGGACGTGGTGGTGGACCACCACCATTACCAGGTGTTCTCAACAGGCGAGCTTCAGCGGACCTTGGACGAGCACGTGACCGTGGCCTGCAACTGGGGCTGGTCCGAGGCCAATGAGTACCACTGGAACGTGTGCGGCGAGTGGACTGCGGCTTTAACCGATTGCGCCAAGTGGCTAAACGGCGCGGAACGGGGTGCGCGTTACGATTCCACTTATGGCGGGGGTGCCTACGTGGGATCATGCGACCAGCTGTACACCGCAGACTACAGCTACTTTACGAGCGATGTGATTGCTAATTATAGAAGGTACGTCGAGGCCCAGATGGACGCGTTCACGTATAGCAAGGTGCGCGGCTGGGTGTTTTGGTGCTGGAAGACAGAAAACACGATTGAGTGGGACTTCCAAAGACTGCTCGGTCTGGGAGTCATTCCACAACCGTTCGACGACAGACAGTATCCAAACCAGTGTGGTTTCTACTGAATTGTTGCTGGTGCTGCGCTCTGCCGTTAGAGTTTTTGTTTGGGCTGCAGCCGTGTATACTAATTTCTAATTTTACTTGTTATATCGGTCATAAAATTCTATCTTAAGCAGCGACGACGCGTGTGTTTCTCCGCGCGAACTTAACCCCGCGTACAGTGTGGCTGGCTCGACACCTGCATATCCGGAGATTGCCTGCGGCCCCTTACGCAATCAGAAGAGGGCAACTCCTAATTTGGAACAGCAACAGATGAGCTGATTGGCAGACCCGTGCAATCAGGAGGATCAGACCCAGCGCGAGGAACCGAGCGAGCGAAGGGCACAGAGTAGTGGGCATGCCGTTTCACGGTACCTGGAATGTGGGCTCGCCTCCGGAGAATGTGTACGTTCTTTGAGCGCCAATCGGCTCTCGGACGTTTTCCATCCCACTAGGGAGGTGGTGCCTGTGGAGCGTGTGCTTGTCCTATTTCGCTTAGGTAATCCCTGATCTCAGCATATGCGAACATGAAGAAAAATAAATTAACAAAAAGTTAGATCAAAGTCGTCTTGTCTTGTTTCCCTCTTTCAAAATCACTCTCAGAACCCCTTGCTATATTCCAACAGCCCATGAAACCTCCACCAACAGCACAAAATGACGGACTTTGAAGAGCTTTTGTCCTGCTCCGCGCCTGAAGGGGTCAGCTACGACATCGCCAACAGAGGGGGCAACCTGGAGACGTGCGGGTTTGAAGACTCTGTGAACTCTGCAGAAGAAGACGACGGCGCGCTTTGTCCCATATGTCTTGATTTGTTACCCGGTTCAGAGGAGGAAATTGCCAGGGAGACAAGATCCACGCAGTATCTGGCCCGCACGGTGCCCTGTCACCACCATTATCACGATTTCTGTATCAAAGAGTGGTCTAGCAAGGCCAACACATGTCCGCAATGTCGTGCTGGGTTCGACCAGCTGGAGCTTTTGTCGAAAGACCGGGTCATTGAGCGTATTTCAGTCGAGAAAAAGAGTTTCCCCGTGGAATTAGACGATTCTGACCTTGTTATCATACCTGAAGACACCACCGCAGAGCCAAATGTCCCCGAATTTCGCCACCAGCACCTCAACAACCAGCTTTGCTGTCTTTGCGACTGCTCGACGAGCTCGGCGTTTGCGATTTGCAAAGACTGTTCGAGCGGATTTCATTTGTCGTGTCTGGGGATCATTGATTACAGCAGCTATCATTGCCCGATGTGCGACTCATTGCAAGACCGTGCCTCTGTGATTCCCGTCAGTGGGAGTGTGAGAAGAGGCGGACGGCGCCGAAGAGCAGAGATGAGTTCCACTTTTATGCAGGAGCTGAGAACGCAGATCAGGAGCCGCCGACGCACGGCTCTTGGAGTCCAAGTTCCGGTGAGACGAGCTACCGTTGCTCGCCGACGGGCCAACGCGGCACTGGACGATGAGGTTGACTATGCTGCGATTGTGGACCGCAACAGGGCGCTTGAAGAGCAGCGACGGCTCCAGTCTCTGCGGGACGAGAACAGTTTGAATTCGGCGGAAGTGATTGCATGGAGAGCGCTGGACAGTTTGCAAACGGGCGCAGGCGCCGATCCGATCCGTCCGGCGCGGGTGCCGTCTGTCGAAAGATTCAAGCGGCCTAAGCGGGCGGGAAGAGCACCAAGCGGAGTTGCACATATGCCTTTGGCGGAAACAGCGCCGTCTGGACGACTCCAGGCTCCTCCTACGCCCTTTGAACCAATTCAGTCGCTCACCATGGAGGCTCTGAGCAGACACGACAGCCAGGAAAGCTGCTCGCCAAACAACAGAGTTGCCGCTGGCGCAGCCCCGGTGCTGACGTACCAGAACAAAGCATTAATTCAGACCCTTCTCCTACGAGCCAAGCTGAAGAAACTGCATCTTTCGGCAGCGCATTACACGGAGATCAACAAACACATCTCGCGCACTTTGTACCGGGTAATTTCTGTGCAGCCGAAGACTGTGGCGTGGTTTAACAAGGTGAGCGAGCTGGCCGAGCGGACAAGCGTTTCTAAGGGGCAATACGACAAGTTTTTGCAAAGTCTGGACGGCAGCGACGGCCGAACACGAGACAAGATCGCTGCGGGCTACGACGGTATGATCAACAAGCTGATTCTGGACGAGCTGGAGAAGGGGAAACCAACAAAACGGCCCGACGTTAGCTAAATATACAAGCCATATTGTTCATATCGGCTGCTACCAACTAAGTACACAACATCACCATCACCATCTACAACTTCAACAGAGACGAATAGATCTCGCAGATTCCGCCGGCGAACAGCGACACCTCTTTTGCCTGTGCCGTTTCGCGCACGAGGTCTCCACCAATGAGCAGCAGTTTCGAGTCGAACTTAACGGCCTCGATGCAGTGGCCTATCACTTGCTGGAACTCGCTCGGGAGCTTGTTCTGGGCTCCAAACAACGACTTAACCTCCTTCCATTGCTGGGTCTTGAAGTTGAGCAGCATGAAATCGAAAATCGACCTGTTGTCTGTGCCAGAAAGGTCCACCATATCTGGGTCGCTTGCACGTCTACCGAAACGGGCAAGTTTTTCGAGAAACTGCTGAACGACCTGCAAACTGGCAGTCCTGTCTTCCTCAGCCACTTCACCGAGAACAGACGCATCGAGGGCAGAGCGCGGAACTTGGAACCTGTGCAAACCGCCAATCACCATGAGGCGCTGGCCGTCCGAGACGGCGCAATGGCCGCACAGACGCAGCTCGGCAGGCTCGACGTTGCGGAATGTGTTGACCTGCAGCCATGACTCGGTTTGGAAGTTGAACCACCACATGTCGCCGAGAATTTCTGGTTTGTACACATTGGTTTCTTTGCCGTTTTCGTTGACAACCTTGACCCAAACGACTGTGGACCCACCCAAAATGACAAGCGACTTCTCGGAGAGCGCGGTGACGTTCTGTGCGAGATGCGACGACGCCTGGTTGGAGCTGGACGACTGGTCCGACGAGGATAAGTGCGAAAAGTGGTGACGGACGCCAGGAAGTTGGGTCGGCGAGAACGTGGAGCTGTTGCGGCTGTGTGCGACATAGAGCGACGGCGACGAGGGCCGTTCTGCGCGGTCGTCACGCGGCTGCGGACGCTGATGCGGCTGCGGCTGCGGTTGGTGTAAAATGGAGGAGCTAGTGTCGGACGCGAGCGACTCGTCGGTGAGGTCGAACGCCTGGTAGATGTCGAGGTTGTTCACGAGGGACATGCTGAAGAAGCCGCGCGGTCTGGGCCAGTTGACGCCGGAGTCGTGGCGGATGCTTCCGGAGAAAACGTTCATGTTGGAAGACTGCAACGGCAGAGCTCGGCCTAAACGATCGACCTGGTATCCGAACTTGTCAGGCAGCAGGTCGAAGTTTCCAAGCGGACAGCAAACGACCTCGTCTGTGAACTCGAAACCCGTGCGCGAGAACTTGTTGAGCAGGATCTCGATTTTCCAGATATCGTTAAGAGCGATAAATTGTTTCCCGGTCTCGGCTAGGCAGTATCCACCCATTAGGAACGCAACTGCCGGCGTGGAATAGCTCTTCTTTGCAGCCGTGTTGCGCGTGTGCACTCCCATGGACGACGACGCGGACGACGCGGAGTCGAGCGTTCCATCGGTCTCCTCGAGACTCTGCTCAATCGTGAGTCCCTCCATGGCGCACGCAAACCGCGCGATTGCGCGCGGCAAGTTGACCGAGTACGTTGGGTGCACGCTGACGCGCAGCAGCCGGAAACACAGGTTGGCCGAGTCAAAGATCCACGATGTATCGTTGGGAATGATTTTCCGCTCGATGTGCACAGAATTCTCAGCCCGAGTGACGCTGGTGAGCAGCTCGAACCCGCCAATGTGCAGCCAGCTTCGTCTGCTGATTCGCTGAATGCCCGTGCACATCGTAACGGGCGCAAACTCGCGGCGGTAGGGGGTCTTGGAGCGCGCGAGCTTTGACGTGTCGTTGCGGTGGTCTGAGTACTGGTCTCCGTCGGTCATGTCGAGCACGTGCAAGAACGTGTTTGTCTCCGAGGAGACCCGGTACATCTGGTCGTTTGGTTTAGCGGCGAGAGACTCGAGTTTTGCTCTGCTGAGGGGCAGCGGCAGCTCGCAATCAAGCTTCATGTGCACGTTTTCCGGCGGGATGCGGAAATTGTCTGTGATTTCGCGCAAATACTGCTCGTATTCGTCGCGGGAACGGACTGTTAGTCCACCGTAGACGTACACCTTGTCGTCGAGCTTGGCCTGCGAGTGGTACGTGAGCTGCGGGGGCTCGAAACCAGCGTGGATAGTGGGCAGGTTGACGAGGTTGTTCGTGCCGAGATGCGGGCCGCTGGCGGCATCGTCCTGAGGCGAAACGGGGCGATCCGGCTCAAATACGTTATGTTTGCTGTAATATTTGGACGTGGAAGACTTGTAGTCTGGCTCGTAGAGCAGCCCGTCGGTGTTGAGGTTGTCAAAGTAGTGGCGGTACTTGGCGTGGTCCGGCTCGTTCGAGTCCCGGTTCTCGACGTTGACCCGTGTGTAGCTGGGGAACGTCGGGGGAGGCTTGAGAAAGTCCGGCACGTTGGGCCGTGCAAGATACTCTTCCATTGCGGGGTGGCGGTCGCTGAAATGAAGCAAGACAGAGGAATTTGCGTAGCAGAGGTGTGAAATTGCGGGCTGCGGGATGAAGGGCGGCGGTCTTCGGGGCGTCGGCGTTTGGAGAGGAAGACGGGGTGAATTTGTCTCGACGGTTTTTTTTCAAATCCACGTCGTCGCTGAGGATTAGGTAAGCGGAGAGAAAAAGATAGCTGTGGATTTTGGATTGCGAAAAACGGCGCGCATGAGCCGCGAGAAATGGGGGGAGTGGGACTCGAACCGGGGACCGGTCGTAGGGAGAGAGGGTTGGAGGGAGAGAGAGAACTGACAGGTTTGGGGCAGGCATCGCCCGGCATTGTAAGTTCATACGCACTCACGACGGCTTCGCCACCTCTTGAGCATTTAAGTGGCAAAAAAATGTGTAAGATCTCTTTGTAAAGCGTGTCATCCTTATGCAGGGGCCATGCTAATCTTCTCTGTATTTTTTCGATTGACCAAATGTCCCGAAGGACCTTGAATAACATTTTTCGCGAACTATATGCGCTTGGTTGTTGCGCGGGCGCACACATTTCCGAGTTCCCCACACTTTTGCAAGCCGGATTTCTGCCGCGAGTGACAACACCCAACAAGTATATAAACGTGCGGATGCCGTATCCCCACTAAACAACCCCTCGTGCTCCAGCCTTCACCACCATGACTATCAACCACTATTCCCAAACCAAGGAGACCCAGCGCATTCTTGCGGAACTCGTGGCCGATCCAGGCCTGAACTTGTCACGTGATTTTTCAGTCTGGCAGCAAGAGCTGAGTTTCACCAACGAGCAGTCGGACCAGCAGGTTTTGCCGTGTCGTTTGAAGGAATGTGAGGTTTCTGCAGCCCTGAAGGCGCTGGAGGCACTCTGTGCACGGCAAATTTCCCTGCAGCGGTTTGGATTCGCCAACAATGCCATTGAGATCGACCTCCAGCACGCTTTGATGTTCCTGTTCATGGCGTATCTCGCGTCTGTGGACGGAATGACCAAGCTGGACGGGAAAGTGGCCACCAAACTGAAGAATACAGATCTCAATCAGGCACAGTCCATCACGTATCGGCGGATGAGCGCGAATTTGTACCGCACAAAGGATGGCCGGTACTACCACATCCACGGCTCGCTGGAGGCCACCACGACGCTCAACATGATCGGACTTCCGGGTTACCGCGACGATCTGACCGTGTACGAGGACGTTGTGGATGTGATCCAGGGTGCGGTGTCCAAGTTCACGTGTGCGGAGCTCGAGAAGTTGAACGTGGAGAAGCGTCAGGCTGGGGTTGAAGCGATCAAGTATGACGAGTTTCTCGAGTCGGAGCAGGGATTAATTACCACCAAAACTCCTTACTGGGAGGTGGAGTCTCTGGAGACGCAAACCCCGCCTGTTCCGTACGCTCGTGTGGATTTGAGCCTGGGAAAGCCTCAGATTTTGCACGGAATTAAAGTGCTAGAGCTGTGTAGAATCATAGCCGGTCCGACGATTGGCCGAATTCTCGCGGAGTACGGTGCGGAAGTGCTCAAAGTGACGGACTCTGCAAACCTTCCGGACGTGCCGTTTTTTCAGGTGGACGGGAACATGGGAAAACACTGCTGTGACCTCAATTTGAAAGACGCCGCGGACCGTGCGGTGTTTGAGAAGCTGCTCGTGGACGCAGACGTGGTTCTGGACGGCTACCGGGCCGGGGCGATCACTCGTTTGGGCTACGGCCCACAACAACTGAAAGAACTCGGCATTAAACGTGGAAAAGGTTACATCTATGCGTCGGAAAACTGTTTCGGATTTGAGGGGCCGTATGCGGGGCGGCCGGGGTGGCAGCAGATCGCGGACTGCTACTCTGGCGTGGCATGGACGCACGGACTTTCGCTGGCCCCGCAACGGAACGAGCCGATGATTCCTCCGTTCCCCATGAGCGATTACGGCACGGGATGCATGGTTGCGATCGCCGTTTTGCAGGCAGTTCACCAGCGGGCAGCCGTGGGTGGATCGTACTGGTGCAAGTCGTCACTCGTTCAGTACGATCTGCTGTTGCAGAGACAGGGAGTTTACCCGGACGACGTGTGGGAGAAGATCAAAGCACGGCAGATCCCCGAGGTGTTTGAGCTGCGATACTACGACTCGGTGGACAAGATTTCCAAGACGTGTCTGCGTTCGATGCAGCAATTCAAGCCGGACCTGTTTGACGGGGATCTGAAGTACATGGACGAGTGGGAAAGCAAGGGGTTCAACGGGACGATCAGGGTGCTCAAGCCGGTGGTGAAGATGTCCAAGACGAGAAATGGGTTCAATTGTGCGTCTCGTCCGAATGGATACGATAAGGCGGAGTGGTGGATGTAGGGAAATTAGGTGGCTATATGAGGTGATCGAACGAAACTGATGTAGTTGGCATAGTTGGTAGAAGGAGTGAATTTTTGAGAGATGGTTTGAAAAGAGTAAAAAGCAGTGGTGAGCTCTCTGCGTCGATCGACGCAGACGTTAGCTACATGATTCTGCACCCCGCACCACGCCCCGCATCTCCACAGAACGGATTCCGGCACTTTGCGCTCGGAGTAACACATCTCCGATGCGTTCCTCCCTGCCCCTCCTTCACATTTCCGTCCCGGATTCTCGCACCCGCCAAAAAATGTGGGGTAGCCAAACAAACTTTCCGAGTGTACAAGTCCGTCCTGCTCTGTGTGACATGCCCCACACAAACTGTACTGGTGGGATATAAATATTGGGCTGCTGGCCAATTGTTTCTGCAGCAGATCAAATACTGCGGCACAAAATACCACTACAAAAAAAAATGAGTCAGGCCTTTACAGACAGTGTGATCGGGTCGTTTGGCCCACGGGCGACGCCAAAGGCAAAACGTCTTTTGTCCTCTTTGATTCAGCACATCCACGACTTCTCACGTGAAAACTTCATCACCACGGACGAGTGGATGTGGGCCGTGGAGTTTGTGAACCAGATCGGCCAGATGAGCAACGAGAAGCGGAACGAAGGGATCCTTGTTTCGGACGTTTTGGGATTGGAGGCGCTGGTGGACTCACAAACCCATTCGCTTGACGAGTCCAGTCAGACCTCCTCGGCGATCCTCGGCCCATTTTACCGGGACAATTCCCCCGTTTACAAGAACGGCGAGTCCATTATCCAGAAAGAGGTGGGCGGGACCAAATGTTATCTCTTTGGAACGGTGTGTGACGTGAACGGGAAGCCTTTGGAAGGCGCCAAAGTGGAGATCTGGCACTGTGCGCCGAACGGATTGTACGAGCAGCAGGACCCAGACCAGCCAGAGTACAATCTGCGTGGAACGTTCCACTCCACCGCCACCGGCCACTTCAGCGCGCTGTGTTTGAAGCCAACATCGTATCCGATTCCGTACGACGGGCCGGCGGGACTGTTGCTTCAGCTGATGGACAGACACCCGAACAGACCATCGCACATCCACTGGCGTGTTTCGCAGCCGCAGTACCACTCGCTCGTGACGCAGATATACGACTCGGAGTGTCCGTACACGAAGGACGACTCGGTGTTTGCTGTGAAGGACGACATTGTCGTGACGTTCAAGCCGATCGAGGAGCTGGATCTGAGCAAGACTGAGGGGGTGGAGAGCATCGACGCTCTCAAAGCAGAGGGTGTTGAGGTGTATTTGGAGTACCATATCCGCTTGGTTGAGGAGAAGGTGCTACAAAAGGCGAGAGAGACCATTTACGAACAGCAGAAGCTGCTGGAGAAGAGGTTTGAGCAGAAGACGGCGCCGGAGCATATCGAGGTGGCCAAGGGCCAGGGGCAGCTCGGATCGTAGGGGCAGGGTTGTATTTACGAGAATGAAAATGAAGGTTTTCTATGGATATATGGCGAGTCTGCGAGCAGATGAGCTGGCGAGCATCCTTGGTTAGAGCTCGAAGCCAGCTACGCTCGACGCGTCGATCGACGCGAAATTCGGAAAACTGTAAAGTGGAAAAAAATCAGTGTCCGCCGCTGTCGCGTCGATCGACTTCCTCATTCCTCACCTCTGAAAAAAAAACACACATTCCTCATTGGACATCACCAGTGTCCTCTCCTTTTAATTGCCCTCTCCATGACCACCCCCTACCCCGCCATTCTCGAAGACAACAAGACGCGTGCGCTGAACCTCACGGCAGTGCACGTTGACGGCGGCGACCAGTTCAGCGACAATTTCTTCAACAAGCTGCTGGCGCCGCTGCTCACCACGGCCGACGTGACCGTCGACCAGCTCGTGCGCCGCTGCGATGTGTCCCTGAGCAACCTGCTGTACACCAACTGTTTTGACAGCGTCTCCGTCGCGGTTGACAAAGCCACCACCACGGCCAATGTGGCCACCTCCGCGGCAATGGCCTCTCCGCCGCTCGGACTCACTGCTAAGATCCGCCTCCAGCCAAAGCAGCTGTCTCATTTCACACTCGGCTCCACCCACACGCAGCAGGGTAACACCTTGCTGTTGAACTACGCCAACCTCAACACGTTCGGCAACGCCGAGTTGCTGCAGGTGACGGCCCTTGACAGTCTTGTTCCCGACGCCAAGTCCAAGCTGCTCAGCTTTGTCTACAAGGCTCCAATGATCAACACATCTCTCAAACTGTTCACCAACGGCCTCATATCGGGCCAGCACGACCACCGGTACCAGTCGGAGCAGCAATGGGTCACGTCGGGCGTGTTTGGTGTGGAAAAGGAGACCGCAGTCAGCAGATCTGTGAGAGCCACCTATCTTGCGGGAATCTCGCTCGTCAAGAGAACCACTTTGCAGGTCAACGACTCCGCCAACGACGAGATCAAAACGTACGCCGGCGACCACTTGAAAGAATCGTTGCTTCTGAACGCCTCATTCGACTCCCTGGCGCATCTTCCAGCGTCCAAAGGCCGTCTCGCTCTCAACGGATTCCAATTCCAGCTCAAAAACGAGCTCACAGGCTTCTCGAACATCAACGAAAACAAGAAAAATGATGAGAAATTCTACAAGGGAGAAGCCACGGTCCAGTACGTCAAGTCGATCCTCAACAGCGGCCTCACCCTCGACTGTAGCCTCGGACTAGGCCATCTCGTCAACCTTTCCAGCACTTCCAACACCGTTCATTACCAAGACAAGTTCTACCTGGATGTGGCTGGCTACCGGACACTCGGCCTTTCGTCTCCACACACCGTGGCAGCCGTTGCGGCCGACCAACCTGGCCCAGATCCAAAAGTCGGCGGCCTCTCGTACGTCTCCTACGACATCAAACTGCTCTCCCGGTGTCTTCTCGTTAGCTCTGCTTCTCCACTCAGACTCTATCTGGGATGGAACGGCGGACAACTATTTAGCCCTGCCGACGGTCTTCTGGCTGCTCTCGCCGACGTTTCACGGTCCTGGAAGTCCGTCAAAAGCGGCTGCACCGTGGGACTCACCTACAAGGTTGGCAACATCGCCGATTGCGATCTGTACTACAAGGTGCCCGTCTCTGGAACTGGAGAACAGGCTCCAGGATTCGGACTCAGTGTGTCGCTGTTCGGCGACTATTAAGTATGACAGTATGCTGTTACTATAGACAGGATAAATAAACGAACATACCTGGTGATTCTATTTTCGTAGCTCATTTCTCAAGGGGCTCCTCAGGAGTCTTTGGTTCCTCGTCCTTCTTTGGTTCCGTGTGCTCCTTTTCGTCCTTCCCGGCCAAATACTCATCAAAAGCATCGTTCCGGTTAGGGAACGGCCGCTTGCCCAACAGCCGGATCATATCCTCCCTCGTGATCACCTCCTTCGAAAGCAACTCCTCCGCAACAAGCTTCACCTCCTCCTTCTTCTCAATCAGCAGGTTCCGACACCGCTCGTACGACTCCTGCACCAACCGGTGCACCTCCGAGTCGATCAGCGACGACGTCTTGTCGCTGAACGGCTTCGTCATGTCGTTGCCCCGGTCAATGTTGTAGTTCACAAGCCCAACTTCCGGCGACATACCACACTCAATCACCATCTTTTGTGCAAGGTTCGTCACCTTCTCAAAGTCGTCCGATCCTCCGCTCGTCACGGAACTGAAATGCAGCTCTTCGGAAACACGTCCGCCTAACGTCATTGTCATCCGGTCCAAAAGCTTCTGCGTGCTGTACAGGTAAATGTCCGGAGGCAGGTACTGTGCATATCCCAGGGCACCCTGGCCTCTTGGAACAATCGAAACCTTCAGCAAAGGATCCGCAAACTCCAAGAACCAACCGCAGATAGCATGTCCAGCCTCGTGGTACGCAACAATCCGCTTCTCCGCAGGCGACAACAGCTTCGACTTCTTCTCGAGACCGGCAATCACCCGCTCAATGGCCTGTTCAAAGTCGTGCAATTGCACAGATTCCTCGTTGTGTCTGGCCGCAATCAGCGCAGCCTCGTTACAGCAGTTTGCAATGTCTGCACCAGAGAAACCAGGCGTCAGTGTAGCCAATCTTCCAACAAGATCATCACGGTCGCAATCCTCAGAAAGCTTGATCCTCTTCAAATGGACCTGGAAAATGGCCTTACGGCCAGAAAGCTCGGGGTTGTCCAGATAAACCTTTCTGTCAAACCGTCCTGGTCTCAGCAACGCCGGGTCCAACACGTCTCCACGGTTCGTTCCGGCCAGAACAACAACGTAATCCGACGTCGAAAACCCGTCCATCTCAACCAACAGCTGGTTCAACGTGTTCTCTCTCTCGTCGTTGCTTCCGGCAGCACGGCCCTTCGATCTCGACTTTCCAATAGCATCGATCTCGTCGACAAAGATGATCGACGGAGCGTTGTCTCTTGCAGTCTTGAACAACTCACGGACTCTCGACGCACCAACACCGACAAACATCTCCACAAACTCGGATCCAGAAACAGAGTAGAACGGAACACCAGCCTCTCCAGCGGTGGCCTTTGCCAAAAGAGTCTTACCAGTACCAGGAGGACCCGACAAAACAGCTCCTCTCGGAATCTTAGCTCCAAGCTTCTCGTACTTCTCTGGGTGCTTCAAAAACTTGACAAACTCCATGATCTCCTCCTTCGCCTCGTCGCAGCCGGCAACGTCGTCAAACTTGATCTTCACGTTTTTCTCGGCATTGAACTTCTTGAACCGGTCCTTTTGTCCTCCGAAAATACCACCGCCAATTCCTCCACCGCTTTTAAGCATCTTCCGGGTAGACCAGAAAATGAATCCAAACAGCAGCAGTGTTGGTAACAGGTTGTACACGGCTCTCAACATCGACGCGTTCTGAACATAAACAACAGGAACCATCAAATCCTCGCGGACATGGTTGTCTTCTTGCGCCTTTTTCAGCTTCTCCTCGAAGTTCTGCACAGACCCAATCGTGAAGTAGTACTCAACTCTGGAGTCGTGAACAGGCTGGTTTTTGCCCAATTCGTTCAAAACCACACGCACAAGATTGTTGTTCACCACAATCAGCTTCTCAACATATCCCTTGTCCAACAACGACGTTCTAAAGTCCTGGTACGTGATCTCTCTCTCGTGAGACTCAAGAGAGAACAGATAGTATGCCAACGCTGCTGTGGAAAACCACAGCAGCAAAAAGTCCGGTCTCAACGGCTGGTCTCCGCCCGGAAACGCCTGCTGTGCCTTAGAGTCCTCGCCCTCAGTTTTCTTGCTTCCTGGAGGAGGATTGAATTTATTGTCAAACTGGCCTTGGGAGTCGATCTGTTTCTCCACGTGATACTCCATCAAAGACTTGTGGAATCGCTGCACATTTTCCATTTTTTCGCCCGCTTTGTTTGCCGACTTGTCCGTCAAAATCACGTTGATCAGTTTCGTTGACGAAGGCGAGATCAACCCGCCTATTTGGTACTCCTCAAATAGCTTGATTATCTTGTTTTTGCTCTCAACTCCGCTCAAGCTCTCGTTGGCCCATATTTTCTTCAACTCCGACAGCAAAAACTCCGCTTCCTCCGTCGAAAGCTCTCTTTCGCCATTTGCATTGAATTTGCCTTTGTCGTTGTCATTTTCAGGCTTCTTCGGCTCCTGAGAAGAAGAGTTGTGTCTCACAAACCGACTTTCCATAGTAACCGGCCCCGGTCTTAAAGCCAAAAGCAATGAGCCTTGTCTGCGTAACACGCTGCTCGAATCCCGTCTAAATTGGCTCATCACAGGGCCACAAGACACATGGTGCAACATACGTCTCGGTATTGCGCCTCCCGGACACAGCGTGTCTGTCAAAATAGCCCGCGCAACCGGCCTAGACACAGGCCTTCTGAGAAGAGTGGCCATTGTTTGTATGTGGTGAAATTATCGTTTCTGGGCGGTTGGCAGATGTTGAAGAGAAAGAAGTAGGGGTTCGAAGTGGTTCATCATGTTTTGCCATTTTTTCTCGCCACTAGAAATAATCCGAAGACCTTTACTTCAGTTACGTAATTTCTGAGGTCAGCATTTTCGGTGTAGCCAAATAAAGATTAAATCAGTTATATATGAAAAATAAAATACTACCGCAGCACGTTCAAACGGTTGCAACAATCTCCGAAGCGTGTCTCAAAACCTCGACCATCTTCTTGCACTCTTTCCGTCTAGCAATGGTGATCTCATTCTCTTTCACCAAGGAGTCCAAATCTCTGTTTCCGTACAGTTTTTCCAGCAGCACTTTTTGGATCTCGTTCTTGGAGTTTTGAATCAACTTGAGCATGACAGCTTTTGGAATCAGATCCGCAACAGTCTTCTTCACAATGTTGAAGTAAGATTGAATCAAAAGCTTGATCACCTCAGTCTCCTGGGTCTCTCTGTCAGTCATTTGTCCAGTGGCCTTCAAGACATTTGGAGGAGGCTCCATAGCGGCCAATCTCTTCTTGTTCTTGGACGAGAAGAAACCACCAAAAAAGGATCCCTTGTCGTCTTCAGGGATGGCCTGGGCATGCGTAGGTTGGGCAGCCTGAGGAAGAGGCTTTCCGGTCTTTGGATCCACCTGGACCGGAGTAGGATGTAGCTTCTCTTGAACCATTGATAGAGCCTGGGATCCCTTCAAGAGATCAGGGTGTGCCGTATTAATGTAGGTCTGTTCAGATTTGATGATGTCGGCAACGAAGGTGTTGGTTGGAATCACAGACTCTCTGAGGTACTGAATGAAAATCTGCGAAATTTGCTCCTTCAAACCAGGATATCTGGCATACTCTGGCTGGGCCAAGATCTGAGACAGAATTCTTACCAGCTCATCAAACACCAAAGTGATACATCTGAGAGAGGGGTCCTGGAATCTGTGAATTTGCTGCTTTACAAGCACCTCAAAAGCCTGGGTGCCCACAAACAACGAAGGAGCAGAACCAGAAGCGTTGTAAACGATGGTTCTGATATCGGCATCCTTGATCTGGTCGAATGGGTCCAACGCATAGACACCGTTTTTGAAGATCTCGTGGAAAACAAAACTGATTCTCGCACCTCCACTCAACTCGTTCGACGAGATGTCCTTGGTTTGGCCGTCTAGTATTCCGTTGTAATCGTTGCAGAAATCAGTGATGACACTAAGAACAATCGAGCTAGGAGCTTCGGCCATCTCAGGACCAAGAGCTTGCAATTCTTGCTGGTACTTCTTCAAAGCTGCCTCGATTCTGGCCTTGATGTCTGGGAGAGTCGTTCTGATGTGGTTGAGCAAGATCGCGTTCAGCTTCTTGGCCAGGTAAGGAGTACCACAGTAGTGGGCCTTCGAGCTGTAGGAAGAGTGGCTTTCAAAAAATCTTCTCTCGTCGTTCAAAGCTTCTCTAATGGTTTTGTGGTTTTCTATGTCCTTTTGACCTCTATTAATCACAGGAACGTAACCCGATCTCAGAGGAATGACTCTGCCGGCGAGAATGTCAATCACGTCGGTTCCTTGGTCCATCAGGTCCACCTTAGTGAGAACACCAATGGTTCTGAGTCCCTCTGGATCAACTTCTCTCGCCAGTTTCAGACCATCAGAGTTCGCCAGGTCCTGGTTGGCTGCATTGACGGCCAAAATGATCGCATTTGGCTTCGAGATAAACTTCATGAGCATGTCTCTGATTTGTTTTTCAATGTCCTTTGGCTGGTCTCCAACAGGAACCTTTGTGAGGCCGGGTAAATCAACCAATGTCAGAGTCAGAACGTGTGGAGAATAGATTCTCAGGTTGATTGGAACAGAGGAAATACCGGCATTTTTACCGGTCTTTGCCTCGGTTTCTCTCACAATCTCCTCTCTGATCTGGTCAAAATTGTAGAACTTCTTCCCTGGCAGATGGAGGAACTCACCCCACTCTTCAGCGTTGTTCTCGGTCTTGTTGCCCTCGGCATCGGTGGCCTGGATGTCAATCAGGTCGCTCGAGCTGGCGCTTTTCGTGGCAGCCGATCTTCTGTTGATCAATTGCAAAATTAGAGGTCTTCTGGTGACAATTCCGGTACCTCTTGGCAAGAATTCTCTCCCAACAATGTTCTCCAGAACAGACGACTTACCAGAGGATTGCGAACCAACCACTGTGATCTGCGGCAGATCCACCGGAGACGTCGAACCACTTCCAAGAGGGGCCAGGGCATCCTGGAGCTTGTTGATCGTTTGAATCAAGGTCTCATCCATCTTGAAACTCAGTACAAACACCACTTACTAGATTCTTCTCTATCGCTGTCCTAAACAAGACACTGACAGTTCGCAGAAAAACACAAACAAAACAAACACAATCTGTATCCAGTGATAGCAGAAATGATCTGGTAGCGCGTTGCAAGTATAATTCTAGCTTGTTTGTGGTGTTATTAGCTGTTGCAAAGAACAATCTGTCTGATGGCAAGACAAGTAAACACAAATTTAGTTTCTTCAAACAGCGAGGCGTTGTGCGAGAAAAACAAAAATCGGCTGCGCCACATAGTGCAACGTGGCGGAATGCACACCGCCACCGGCCAGACCGGTAAGCACAAAGTTACCCGGCTTAATAAGATCGTCGCGTCGTCCTGTCCGCGCGCACCGTCCCGATAAGACTGCCAAGCCGTTTCGTGCGATAAGGCTGACGTCAATTTGATCGTCGTTCTCGAGCCAATTTTGGCCAATACAAAGTCTCCGTCTTTGTTTCCTCCGATCCGGGTAAGTTTGGCTGCCGCCCCGCACCGGAAAACTTTAGATAAGACATGCAGTTTCTTATCTATTGCTGCCATTCTGGCTCCTGCACTCCCGATATGGCTCTGATAAGCAGACAAAACCGACGCGAAAGCGTCTTATCGTGGAAAATACTCTTGTGAACAAGTACAACAGAGCACAAGACACTTTTGTTCAGCTTGCCATCACATGGAGCACAATGAGCCCCAGCAATGTATCAAGCAAACTGTTGCTCTCGTTGAATCTCATCTACGGAACGCTCCCTGTTTTCCAGGTCGCAATCGCCCATCAGGCTCTGGCCAGCTCTTACTACGTCAAATTCTTCAATCTGTCGCATGTTGCAGTGTTTGCTGAATGTTTCGCCACTCTGGTAGCTGTTGTTGCGCATTCCAGAGAGCTGCGAACAAAGACGTCTGCTGAGGCGGTAGTCAATGTCGTTTCAATGTCCATAAGGGCCTTTTTTGACTGTATTATAATCTTCCAATGCTTCCAACACAGTCGACTGGTTAAGCCGAACGTTCTGGAAGCTTCCGACGGGCAATTTGTGCTTGAGACTCCCGCGTCTTCTGGTTTTTTCAATATGACTAACGAGCACATCAACTCTGCTACCCACAGCTATCTAGTTTCGCCAACACCACACCTCGAGCCAACCACGAGTCTCATGTTTGCGCTGGAAGACGGTGGTGTTTCTCCCTCATTTTTGACGTCGTTCATGCCGCAAAATGCGCCCGTCTTGGCGGCTCTGCTAGCGGTTTCGCCAGTCCCTTCTAATGCTCAGGCCACTGGAAAAATTCTGGCACAGCCGTGTTTTCGCGGAAGCTTTTGGTCAAATTTAAGTTTTTGGGGAGTCCTCGTGGGGAGGCTAGTTCAGGGATGGAGGATAAACAGGACGAAGAACGTGGCAGGTATTTCGATCCATTACTTCATAGTGGAGTCGGTAGTTTTGAGTGCGATGCTGGTGGCGATGTTCGGTGCTGGCGACCGGCTCGACAGCCAGCTGCTCGTGTGTTTCACAAGTCCGGCGCAGTTCGCAGCACTGCTTGCGGCCAACACGCTCACCCTGCTGCTGATATATTGCGTGATGCGGGAAAACTACCTGCAGGTGCAGCAGCTCAAAAGTCTGCTGCTTTCGGCCGGCAATCTGGGGAACGTCGATGAGTATCACGTTTGGGAGCGGTACGGGTCATGTGACAATAGAGTCAAAGACAAGTTTGTTGAGACGGTTGAGCGAGTCGAGGATCAGGAACACGAGGAGGATCTGTGAGCGCAAGGGTACGCTAATTTTTAATGAGTTTGACTACGGTTATATATTTGGTTTAGCATGATTTTTTATTTCTGGAGACTGCACAGCCTCGTGACAGGTATTTTTTCGAGGAGCCAGCCAAAAGTTTTCCCCAGCTTTTTCAAGTGTTTTTTTTTTCTCCGAGGCCGTTGGGAAAAAAAAAATTCTGCCCGAGACACATTTTTCACCCGACGAGGACCAATTGCAGCAAATACCAATAATGTTGAGCGTTTTCCAGTATCCCGCGCTATATAAGTCCATTGAGGTGAGTGTTTCCTTGTGCCCGAATATTGAGCCGCCCACTAACTCCTGCAGAAACTGAATGATCACATAGAGAGCAAAGCTCCCGTGAGTCTGGAGACCGATCTCGAGGCCCGCAAACTGCAATACTATGCCGAGCTCGCCAAATTCTCTCGCGTTTACAACAGATGCAACTACTTGAGAACGGTGGGAAGCATTCCGAAGGAGTACGACGTCAAGACGGATTCAAAAATTGTTGAGCTTTTGGAGTTTTTCCCGGACAAGGAGGTTGTCGACGCAGACGTTGTCAAGTTTATGCTGAAGCTGGAGCTTGTGAAACGTGACGTTGTTTCTCTGGGTTTGTTTGAGTCCCAGGAGCCAATTAACCTGTTTGACACATTCAAAGAGGTGTGGAAACAGCTGAAAAAATAACCAGTTGAAGCTTCCTATACCCAAAAGCCTGTATATTTCATGTCGGTGGCACTTTACACACGGCTGTTCGGGATTCACTAATGCACAACCCCAACCTTATTTCCGGCGACTTAAATCTCAATAAATTCTAAAAAAAAAGTGTTGATGGCCGAAAATTCCGCAGGGTCTTGCAGCGCCAGTATACCCCCTGCCGCATTGTTAATATTGGCCTATTGTCTGGCTTTGATTATCTATTTGATCAAGTCAGGCGATAATCACAGCCAAGTCCGAGTGGACTTGTCGCCCATTGTTCTCCAAATCTGAGCACCTTAATCCCGACAAAATGGGCTAGCGGGCGTAGGATTTACTGCAGAAACGCTATTGTAATGGGTACTCCCAGGTCTGTGGCTCCGTCGCTACTGCGTCACTAAGCGGACCGCTTGCGGATCGAGTTCAGGCGAATCCCGGCCCTGCACCATCGAACACAGCCAATAGCAGGGCAATGAATGGAAAGTGAGCGGAGTTCGACCGAGCTATCTGGCTATATAAGCCTGTCTGTTGAGCATTTACTGCCTTTCCATAGATGTTCAGTAACCACCTTCTCTGATGCTGCGGTCTCTCCTGCTCGTCAGCGTTCTTGCTACCATCGCACATGCCACGGCAGCGTGGAAAACCGTCTTTTACCACAAAGACTCCGTGCTTGGTTGGGAATCGTGTCAAGAAGTGCTCAGTCTGTACACTTTTGATTATGTTCCGTTGCTCTATTATTCCACGGCCTGCGATTATCCTCCGCAGGCCGGGTCCATCCTGCTGTGTGTGAAGGAATACTTGAACGCCAGCGACTCGCTCATGAACTCTGTGTATGACTATATGGTGACACAGTGCACTGAGTACGCCAACGACACTTCCGACGCCGACCATTATCGTGCGGTATACGAGAATGCCACCATATACGCCACAGACACTCTGCCGAACGCCACTCTCCCCGTCTACTTGCCGTTCGTGCCTGATCTGACAGACGTTAAAGTGCTATTCGAGAGTAACGACGCCTTCTACACCAACTACGACAACAGCACGTACTACGGCGGAGTGATGCTCGCGTACTTTGCACTGGTCATGTTGGTGGCAGCAGTGCTCAACCTGCTCACAAAGCTGGGGATCAGACAAAAGATCTCAGGTCGTTTCGTCAACACGTTCCGCAGCTACATCACCATCCCGGCGCTCATTCCAAATGGTTCCAAGACGGAAAGGGCCGGCTATTTCAAAGTTTTCACAGCCATTCTTCCCGATAGAATCGAAACCCTCATCTGTTTAGGTTTCACAATTGTCCAGGTCGGTCTCTGGTTCCGCGACTACAACTCCAGCAGCAAACACGTACTGTTCGACAACGCATACCAGGAGCTGCAGAGATATATCGCAGACCGAACGGGCATCTTTGCGTTTGCACAGATCCCGCTGTTGGTTCTCTTTGCTGGAAGGAACAACTTCCTCACGTTCGTCACAGGATTTCAGTACTCGTCTTTCATCCAGTTCCACAAGCTCGTCTCCCGCTTCATGTTCGTCAATAGCGTCATCCACTCGGCTGCATACACGGCGTACGACAGCGGGTACTACGTCGCCGATCTCGCAGAGCTGTACTTTGCTGCTGGGGTGGTTGCCACTGTTCTCTGCGGAATCATTTTGCTCTTCGCTTTGAATCCATTCAGAGCATACTCGTACGAACTATTTCTGTACTCGCACATCCTGCTGGTCGTGGCGTTCCTGGTTATGTGCTGGTACCACTGCAACACTTTAGGTTTCTGTGAGTGGTTGATTGCTGCGTGTGTGATCTGGGTCTTCGACAGAGTCGTTAGAGTTGCGAGGATTTTCACGTTCGGGTTCCATCGTGCACAGCTCGAGATCATCGGACCGGACTCGTTCAAAATGACGCTTTCAAAACCGGCATTCTTCCACTCAACTCCCGGCCAATTTGGATACGTCTATTTCTCCGACAAGTTGCTGTTTTTCCAGAGCCATCCGTTCACGATCACGACCGACAGCGAGACTCTGACCTTCTTCGTAAAGCAGAAAAAGGGCATCACGAGAAAAATCTACCAACAGCTGGTGCAAAGAGGAGGCACCATGACAAAATTCGTAACCGTTGAAGGACCATACGGTCACTCCGCACCTCTGAAAAAGTACGACAACGTCCTGCTGCTTGCTGGAGGAGCAGGAATTCCGGGGATCATCGACAGTGCCACCAAATTGTCACAAAACAACCTCAACAACTCCGTCAGACTCATCTGGATACACCACTCATTGAAGGCAATCTCACACATGGTCCCAGAACTTCTCAAGCTCAGAGGCAGCAGGGTCCAGGTCGATATTTATCTGACTAAAGAACGTTTGCAGTCGGAAGACGAGAAAAGCTCGGGCACGGACGAGAAATTGTCGGACACCAGCACTCAGGAGCTCGGATTCATCAACTTCGTGTACGCAAGACCGAACGTTGTGAGTCTCGTTGCACAGCAGGTGGCCCAATTGCCCGGTGGTTCGGCCGCGCTGGTCGCATGTGGCCCCCCTTCTATGGTTGATCGCGTCAGGCACAGTGCCTCGCAGCAGGCGGCACTGTACAAGGACCGTCTGGACTACTATGAGGAGTTGCAGACGTGGTGATGGCGGTGCGGGGAATGCATTCCTAGACAGTATTAGTATGTAGCACAAAGGTATGGTGGTATGGCCAGTTTCTCAATTATTCAAAAGCTCCTTGATCGACCAATCTGAATTGTCCAACGGGCACGAGTTTCTCTTGAGAATCCACGTGTCGATGCAGTGTAGATGGAACGAGTGGTTGCAAACTCCAACGGCCCGCGCACAGTTCACACGACCCGTTCCTCTGCCGGCCGCTCCCGTGGAAGCGCACTCGATACACGGCTCCATCAGATGGTTTCTGCAAATCGCACACGTCTCATTATTCTGATCCCACGTCCAGAACGCCACGGCCATCCATTTTTTGACCTCGAATCTCTTCTTCTTTGGCTTGTTTGCCACTGGTGCATCGGGTTGCTGTTCAGCTGTGGTGTGTTAGTACCAGTAACAAAATTGCGCATAATTGTACAGGAAAACTTACCCGGCGTGTCAATATCCATGCTATCCGTCGACATGATTGGTCTGTGTCTGTGTATGACTAAATCACGAAAGAAGTTAGAACGGGGAAACAAATGTCTTTATATAAGATTTTTGCAAACAAAGAAAAAAAGTCTCACACAAAATATACGTTTTTCAGAACAAAGGAAAAATTGCCCACACAAAAAATATATAAATCTGCACTATTCCTTTCTTCGCCAAAACTTCACCGTTTCCTTTCAATTCGCTCTCGTCTTTGACTCGCCATGTCCGACAACCATATGGACTCTGTGTCCTCGCTTTACCCGCCGCCACCGCCGTATATACGGTTCTTCACCAACGAAAATGTCGAGAAAGTCAAAGCTCTCCGACAACAGCACAAGGACGAGGCAGACGAGCTCATAGCCAACACCAAGGATCTCCGGTTCCTGGTTCCTCCACAGCCACCAAACAAGCCCAGCTACCGTTCTTTCGGTGACGTGTGGAACTTCGAGGATAAATTCATTACTTTGAAAGAATCCGGGATCGTTCAGCTGTACGATAACGTCCCAGGCAAGAACGAGGAGGAAGTCGAGGAGGAAGAAATATTCACACAGGAGAGAATTGAGGAGTTGAAGAAGATGACAAAGTCGCTCTTGCTGAATTTCCTCGAGTTTGTGGGATTACTGGCCAAGAATCCCTCTCTGGCGTTCCAAAAAATAGAACATATTAGAATCATTCTCATCAACTTACACCATTTGCTCAACAGCTACAGACTCCATCAGTCGAGAGAAGGGCTCATATTGAAAATCGAGGAGAAAATCAGCCAGGACAACGAAGTGATTGACAAAATTGAAAAGACGTGCGAAACCGTTGAGGGAAAGATCAAAATGCTCCTCACGGACGACATCCAATTCGGCAGCGAGGCACCAGAGGCTGTCGCTGCAGAGAAGGGTGAGATCGAGGAAAGCACATCACATGACGACAGAGACATTCAAGCTCTGAAAAAAGCGGCAATAAAGTCCATCATAAGTTCCATTAAAAGCGAGCCAGTGTCCTAAAGACACTTTTATATACAAGTTGGAAGAAGTTAATGCGCGTTTTCATATTTCGACCCCGACCTCGTATCCTGATGGGGCAAACTCTTCGGAATAGGCTTCATGATCAAAGGCCAATTCTTTGACACCGATTGTGTCGCTTTGTCTCAACAGACCGGCTCGGATGCATAGTCGTTCGAGATAGTTTCTCTCTGCATTTTGGAAGTCCAATCTGGAGTTCAGCAGATATAACGTGTTCTGTGGTTCAATTGTGGCCTGTTCTCCAAACGATGGGAACTCAGAGTCCTGTATCAGTCCAGTTGAGTCGCGGAATCTTCCAGCCATGCAGACAAAGTTCGTCAGTCCTTTTAGTGAGTCGACTCCCAAAACCACAATTGAGTCCAGTTCTTGGAACGTCAAGCCTGTGAGTGAACTTGAGTTGATGAGAAGAAATTGGTTGTCATGGATTGAGGAGCGCCTGAAAAAAAGGGAGTCTTCTTTGATGTTGAACAGCTTACATGTCCTGCCTGATTTCTGCAAGAGTTTTTGAATGGCTAGTCCACTGTATTCGTCAGGATAAACAAGCAACGTGCGTTTTTTGGATTCTCTAAAGGATTTCTTCTTGAGGAGTTTGATCAGGCCTGCGATCAAAATCTCCAGCTCAATCTTTTTGAGCTCTTTGGTCATTTTGTTGCGACGGAAGTTTCTGTTTTTGAAATAGAACAGGTCATTTCCTTTGTATGATCTGAAACACTTGTCGTGCCAACTCCTTGGTGCTGGTCCATAGTCAAACCTTTCCATGTCCGAAAGCTGCACTTTCAGTTTCTTCTTGGCTGAGCTCACTTGGGGCTGTATCAATATGGAACTCAAAGCGACGCTGTTTGGTATGAGATTAACGTGCGACAGCTCGTTCTCTGGTTGGAATGAGCCTAAAGCATGGAATTTAGACCAATCTATCCACTGTGTTTTCTCTTTCAGCTGGGATATGAGCGAGTCGTTGGTGGCGGATGAGACTGTAAGAATCACTTGCGGATGCGGTTCGTTATGGCTTCTCTTATAATCCTGCAGTTTGAAGACATAGTTCAACAGAGACACCACGGGGGGTTCCTTCGCAGAGTTCAACAACAGATTCTCGTCCAACATGCTGTCGAAATCATCCACTGCAATGAATGGCAAGTTGTGAATTTGAAGATAGTCCATACCTCTTGTTGAGAGCAGGTCGAGCAGTCTTTGTGGAGTGGCGACAAGGATGTGTGGGGTTGGGTTCTCGGCAAGAGCCTCCTGTTGTTGTGACTCTGTGACGTCATCAGATCTGTACAAAAATTGTGCCAGAGAGTTGATGCCTCCTGTTTTTTTGGATTCTGGCAGATGTGAAAAGATTCCACTGATGATCTCTTGGTATTTGACCACCAAATCAGAAGACTTGACGACAATGAGAGAAGAGACTCCTGGGCCTCGCGCGGCTCTTCGTCTCAAGAAAAGCGCATGACATATCAAAGAGATAGTGCGCCCAGAACCTGACTCTCCTTTGGCAACTGTACTCAGATAGCCACTAGATAATGCAAAAAGTCTTTTCTGAAACTCTGTGGGTTGCTCAGAACGAAGATAGAGCTTGAGACAATTCAACAATAATGGATTTTCAAAGAATGTACTAAATTTGATGTCTCCTTTGGACGGATCGATTTGAATTCGTTGCATGGGAGTCAGATTGGCAGTTTCATTGTAGCTCTTGATTTTTTCAAGGTTCTTCTCTAAGTGTTGTTCTAACGTTTTGTCAATGGCTTGAGACACGCTCTGGAGTCTACGACCATACTCTGTGCGCCAATACTTTGGTCCTTGGTCGAGAATCTCATTGTCTTGTTGTATTTCTGTTAAAAGCGCCTCATCCTCATCTTCCTCTGCTTCTTGTGAAGCGGGTCTTCGATAATGTCTATTAGTAATGCATTTGGACCACCCAAGACGCCTTGATGGTTGTGTCCGTATTAGCTGGCCTACTGCTCGTATGACCATTTGTGCAGACAATGCTCTATGGTCTACTCTGCTCAAGCTGATGCTCAGTGAAAAATCAAGAAAATTTTAAACTGCTTGAGAAAAAAAATATTTGAAGGGCTGTGCTAGCGCGTGTAGAGGTGTGCTCCAGGAAAATTTTACATCTTCAAGGTCGAGTTTTCCATCATTGAAGACTGAAGACCGTCAACTGACATCAACCTCGGACGCTTTTGGTTGAGAGAATCTTTGTTTATCGATATGTACGCTAGAGCGTTTACAAGAATTGAAGCGCGCGCTTTGCTTGCACTCCGTGTGCCGACAAGTCGCCTCTGGGTCGCACGGCTGACACCTTTGGCACTTGCCCCTAGAGTGCCAAATGTTACTACCCATCTACGCGCGTGCTCGTCGACAGCACAAATTAAGATCGACAAACCGATGCTGATGATCGCCTTCACGTGCAAGAAGTGTGACACGCGCTCGAGCCACACCATTTCCAAACAGGCGTACACCGGTGGAACGGTGTTGATCCAATGTCCCGGCTGCAAAAACAGACATCTGATTTCCGATCATCTCAAAGTGAGTATGGAGCAGCTTTTTCGAGACCGAATGTTACTAACAGGATAGATTTTCTCCGATACTAGAGTCACAATTGAGGATATTCTGGCTGCACAGGGAGAGAGCGTGAGCGCCGATACAAGCGATTTGGCGTTCGAAGACATTCCAGAAAAGCTGAGAGGACTTATTGGACACCATGCTGTTGATGCTCCTGAGAATTTGAGAGGACAGGTTGAACATGAAGGAGGGGCTCTCCCGGGAGGCAAAGGTGAGGACGAACAGAAGTAGTATTATCAGTCCCCGTTTTAAGGACCACTCCATATGCTGTCCACGCCGCCAGACGCCTTGTTTATATATGGACACCAGCATAGTAATATCAAATGGTCAGACCTCGAGAATTACCCCGGATTTTTTTTTTCAACGGCTCTGAAACGGTTTTTCTGGGCCTGCACAGCCGAGTTTCTCGGGCGCCTATAATAATTCCTCTCTCAACATCCTTTCAGGTTTCAGGATCACCCTTTTCTTCCTTCCAAACCACTATACTTTGCTAACTTCACGTATAGAATCAACCGTTGCTTTATTAAAACAGCCCCTTTCAAGATGAAGAGCCAGATTATTGATACCGCCGTGGACGCTCTGTCGTACGTTCCATGGAGGAAGATGGTTCACTCCGTGCTGCGCTTCATTCCAACCGACAGTCTACAGTACGTGTGGGTCGCGTCTCACTTGATGACACTCATAGGTGCTATGCTGTATGCGACGTTTCTGCTGAATCCAGACAATGCATTTTTGAAATCGATGCCTTGGTACACACTCTCTCTTTTTGGCTCGGTGATGACCTACTCTCTCGTTGTCTACAGAAGACACATTCTCGACCCAGAACTGATGTCTCCGTTGGCGTCGCCTTCAAACAGCTACAAAAGCAACCAGCTGGATTACCAAACGGTTCCGCTGACTGAGATCCTCAAGTCGGAGAACACACATCTTCTGGTTTACTCATGTCTGTGGCTGTCGACGCCAGCCAACTTGCTGAAAATCTTCCCATTTGCAGCCTATTCTTTTTTGAATCTCACCAATTACTACATTGTTGAGGTGTTTCCTGGCCACCATTTCTCCATGGCCGTCACCCCTCTCATTGCGTACATCGAGTATCCATTGCTGTTGATATCTGCCCACGTTGATTTGGCTGTCATTGGTCTCTTGTGCAAGGAAGCCACTGATCTTGGCTCGTTCTACGTGCTTATTTTCTACATTTTCGTGTGGGGACTGCGTGTGGAGTACTCTGATGCGAGCAGAATCGCTGTTGCTAATCTGTTGAAGTTCTTGGACAAGGTTTTCAGCGAGGATATCCTGCCTACCTCGGTCTATTCGTGCTGGATTGGCGTGAGAAACAGGTTCACCCTGATGCTGTCCATTACCGATTACAACGCAATTGTGCTCAAGGGAAAGGAGGAGGGTGAGTTCAAGGAGACTGTGAGCGGCTCCGAGACTTGCAGAAAAGACAGAAAAGCCGAGAAGAAGTCGAGAAAGAAGAAGATCCATTGAGCTGCGATAGTTGAGAACCAATCTTTCTGCCTCTTTGTCAATTTTTAGGGTTGTTTCTCGTTTTTAAATCACCAATACAGACCTTAGCTCTGCGAAGAGCAATACATCGTGACCGCACCCGACTGAACCGAGTGGACTTATCACTAGTTGTCCGACTTGCAGTAAAATTAGTTCTATTGATCCATCGTGTAATATTAACTCGGTGCTGCCACCCTAACCAAGCAAATCTTGTTTGATTTGCTGCAACTTTTCGTAGCCCTCAGTGTCCTCCCACATCGCTTTTCCCTTGGAAAACAACGACCTCACTGCGCTCTTCGCCTTGAACTTCCAGTCCTTGCAAACAACATCACCAGCTCCGTGCTTTCCTGGCAGCTCCCCAAAATTCTCGTACGCAGAAACCAACTCCTCGCACCCAGACACCGCCTCGCACCAGACGGCCTCGTCCGTCAGGAGCTCTGGCACGTTCACGGCGGCTCTGTAGGCCTTCTCGTAGTCTTCCAGTGCCAGCCATGGCTTTCCTCTCCAGAGGTTCGCTTTGGCCACAATTCTCCAGCATCTGGAGCTGTGTGTCACCACGGAGGGAACCATGTTGCAGACGAATTCCACACACGATTTTTGGAAGTGAGTCTGGCGAGACTCTTCTTCGTATGGTTCCGAGACAAGCAATTCTACGAGTTTCTCCATGATTGGGATGTCCAATGATCCGTCACCGTCGGTCTCTTTCCTGATGTTGAGGAGGGTTCTGGAGGCAAAGAGAACGTCGTCCCAACGGCCCAATTTCGCAGCCACGATCAGATAATTGTCCCAGATTTTCCACGACTTTTTGTGCTGGTCTCCTGCGTTTGTGGCTCTTTGCAAAGCGTTAAATGCCTCTTTGGTTTTGTTCAGTTGCAGAAGCGCAGAAGCGAGATTCGACCACGAGTAGATGCTTGTTTCGTCCAGAGCAACACATCTCGTGAACGCCTCGGCTGCCAGCTCGTAGTTCTCCACCTCCAGTCCCATGCAGCCGTAGAAGTACCAGTTGTCGAAATTGAGCGGACTCACGCTCAAGCAGTCGAAAAGATGGTCGATTGCCTGTCTGTAATCACGCTGCAAACCAGACTCTTTCGGGGGACTGTAGTAGTATTTTGCCAGGGATCTCTTAGCGTTTGCGTATCTGCCAACTTCCCAGGCTTTCTGCCAAAGATTAGGGTCCTGTTTGATGTCACCAAGGACCGAGATGGCGCGAGCATCCGTAGGGTTATCCTCGAGCTGTCTGAGGATCAGTTCCTCGGCCTTTTTCTCGTTTCCTGTCGAACCGTAGCACAGAGCAGCGTCAGTCCACAGCTGCAGTCTCTCGTAAATCTCCAGAGCAGACTTCAAAGAGCCCAACTCGATCAGTTTTTCAGCGAGAGTGGTGTCCATTGCCCATTTTGGCAGCAATGGAAGCAGATAGAAGTAGCGCAGACGCACCGAATTGGCGAGTTTGTGCGAATCGGCAACCGAAAAATCGACAATTTCCTGCTGGAACGCTATTTCGTCCTCGGTTTTCGGGAACAAACGAGCCGTCTGTTCAGACGTAACGCCCAGCTCCTCAACCAGAGAGTAAAGCTGCAAAACCCCGCGTTCCACCGTCTTGGCCCGCGCGGTCTCCAGAAGCGAGCGCATCCACAGCGCCCGCGAGAAAACCAGCCAGTTCACGCTTCCCTGCGGCGAGAAAAGCACTCTGTGGACAAGAGCAATCAGCTCCTCATTAACGAGATTGTTGTTTGCTGGAGAGTTGACTCTGATCGTCTCCAAACGCAGCAGAAGCTGGATGTAGTCCAGATTGGCCAGACCTGGCTGGTTGTTGGGATCCAGCTGGCGAAGACACTCGGGAATCAATTCAGTGGAGACCGCCACAGGGAGAAGAGGATTGCTTGGAAAAGAGTGTCCCGAATAGTCGATCTTCACTCTCTTGAGCTCAGGTCCGTCTTCAAACTCCTGGAACACTTCGTCGTCACCAACATTATCGAACTGAGGCTTTTCCAGGAACAAGTCGTCGTTCAATTTCACCTCCTGTGGGTCCATTCCAGAGGTTTCTTGCGAGAATTCAACCAGCTCGTTCTGGGAACGTGCCAGAACCGTCAGCGAGGCAACGGACTTCTGCTGGTACTTCGTTTGTTTGGCTTTGCAACCGGTCAAAACAAACTCCAAACCAGACGCCTTCTGTGCCTTGACCAGCGAATCGGTCGCCTGTGTCTCGGTATTGGCCGTCACTTCATTCCGAGACCGTTCCAAATGAAATGTCACCAAAAGAGCACGGTTAATTTCGGCGGAATCACCCACAAACGCCGTCATCACAGAGGCAGAAAGAAGTGCAAAACACAGCGACGAAACAATCGGATTTTCCTCGTGAAAAAGAGCCTGCTGGACCTGCAACGCGCGAGATCTCCACCAGCAAATAGAGGCCGCAACAATCCCGGTCTCCTTGTCTGGCGTGGGTATATTGGACTGCGCAAGAATCGCATCAGGCTCGCCCTTCTGATTCTCTGGATTTCCAACAAGACTTATTGGAGATCCTTGCAATGCCTCCAGCAATCGCAGAGAAATTGCCAGGAATTCAGGGTAATCCAGGAGATGGTACGGCTGTAGTCCAGACAAAGAGAGCAGTTTTAATGTGGCACGCTTAAAGTCATCTTGTTGCGGAAATCTGCCCACGAATCCTAGCATGTTGGAATCGAATGGCAACTTCGGGCCCGTGAAATTTGATTCAACAAAAAATTGCAAGAAACAGATGGCAGTGAGTAGCAGATACGTCGCTTTCATCTCGGAAGATCCATCCAAAGCATCAAAACTGGCGACGGTTTGCTCCACCAGAAGGTCCACGAACTTGGCCACGGTTTCGGGATCTCCAGACGCTTTGAGCTGTTCAACAAGTCTGATGTTGTCTGGATTATGGAACACATGCGATTTGAAAGGCTCAAGAGTGAGCAGCTTGAGATACTGTCCGTTGATCAGAAGTTGTGTCGGCGTGACAACAGGGGATGCTGTCTCCCCAGCCAGGAAATCGCTGTTCAGAGTAAGCAACGCCGTGTGCAGTGTCTTGAGTCGTTGGTAATCAGACATGCTGGGGGTTGAAGATGGCAAGAACAGAAGCTATTACTAAGTACCATTACTTACCAAAAAAAAATATTTTATTTGAAAAAAAAAAAGTATCGGTTTGAAAAATATTTCTCCTGATCTGGATCGCGATGTCTTGGATAAATTTGTACTGATGAGTTTGTTTTATTCCAATTACTACCTACCCTGAAAGGTTACACGCTATCGGCACCAGCTGCGTAGTAGTGCAAGTATGCACTCAACGTCTTGACACCCTCGAGATAGTTGGCCGTGTTGATCTTCTCGTTGATCGAGTGGGCACCGTCATCACCCATACCCATTGGAAGCAACAACACGTTGGTCTTGAGTTGTTCCTCGAAAGTTAACGTGATCGGAATCGATCCTCCCTCTCTAGTGAGATCAGGATCAACGTTCCAGACCAGCTTGGTAGCCTTCTTGGCGGCGGTGAAAGCATCGTTGAATGGATCAGAGACCCAGTAGTTACCGTCGTGGACGAGCTCACACTCCAGAGTGTTTGGAGAACCCAGCTCGCTAAACTTGGAGTTCACGTAGTCAAAAACAAGCTTGTCCAGCTTGCGGGCGTCCATGTCTGGGACGGTTCTGATCGAAAACTTACCCACAACCTTGGCTGGGATCACCGTCTTGGCTCCTCCTCCGGAGAAAGCACCCTCGATACCGTGGATCGACAGCGAAGGATATCTCCATCTGTGCATGAGGATGTTCTTCTTGTCTTTGTAGATAGCGGTGTCGGAGCCCGAAGCAAGGTTCAGCTCGTCGACGTCGAACTCAATGTCGTCGTACAGCGACTCCTCCTTGGCCGTGAGATCGGCCACCATGTCGTTCACTCCTGGGATCAAAATATTACCCTTGGTGTCCACCAGCTGGGACATAACGTTGAACAGGTCGGTCATTGGCTCGTGGATCACTCCACCAAAGATACCAGAGTGCAAATCGGCACCTGGACCTTTCACGGAGACCGTGTAATAGCTGCAACCTCTCAGTCCGTACGTGAGAACTGGCTTCTTGGTTCCGAGCCAGTAGTTGTCGGAGATGCAGACGGTGTCGACTCCCTTGAAGTACTTCGAGGCCTCCTGGGCAACGAGTTCGTCGAGTCCGAGCGAACCAGACTCCTCCATTCCCTCGAAACAGCACACGAGGTTCACGGGAAGCTCGATTCCAGCTTGTCTGTGGGCCTCAATGGAGTTCAACCAGCCGATCACCGGTCCCTTGTCGTCGGTGGATCCACGGCCGTACAGCTTTCCGTCCTTTTCAACAAGCTTGAACGGGTCAGAGTTCCAGCCGTCTTCAAGCAGAGCCGGCTGGACGTCGTAGTGGCCGTAAACAAGCACGGTTTTCTTGGCCGGATCTTCGCCGAAACGGGCCAGGACGATCGGAGGCAGCTGCAATTTAGGGTCTGTCACCGGAGGAGGCTGGGTTCCGAGCTGTCTGAGCTGGATATCTGAAGCGCCCAGCTTCTCGAGCTCGGCCTTGAGGAAATCGGCCATGGCAAACACCTTTGGTCTGAGCGATTCATCGCTCGACACGGACGGGATGGCCACGGCGTCGCTGAGACGGCCGATGAAGTTGGTCTTGAGCTTGTCAATTTCACCGAAAAGCGGCTTCAGGGTGTCTGCAACAGGCATTTTGAGCAAGCGGGGATTGTGCGATCGCAGGGATGTGGAAAAACCTCGTGCAAGTATGTTCATGGAAGGAAAGAGGGAGATGAGCGAGTGGCAAATTACAGTTGTAAAAAGTGTAATTCAAATGCGCCGTTTGGATAAGCGGCGACCGCGTCGACAGAGTGTTTCGTCGACTCTCAAATGTGCGTCGACGAAACATTTCCCCACCCCACCGACGTTTGCGACTCAACTCCTGCGGTTATGAGCTCGCAAAAAAAATTTTCAACAATCTACGGACGTTGTGAATCATCGAGATATTATTACTCATCTTTCCTGTCCCATACAAAAACCGTTTGTTCTGCCGGGCAGCCACTCTTCATTTGAAACCACCAAAACTCCAAAGATGTGTGGAATTTTCGCTGCATACAACGTGCCAGAAGTGGAGGACTTCAAAAACAAGGCTCTGCAGTACTCCAAGAGGATCAGACACAGAGGTCCAGATTGGTCGGGCAACAGAATCGTCAACAAGACGATTCTGTGTCACGAGAGACTCGCCATCGTCGGCTTGGACGCCGGCGCACAGCCGATCACCTCGCCCGACGGCCGGTTCACTCTGTCTGTCAATGGAGAAATCTACAACCACATCCACCTCAGAGACGAGCTCAAGGACTACAAGTTCAAGACGCTGTCTGACTGTGAGCCGATCATCCCGCTGTTCCAGAAGTACGACATTGACGCTCCAAAGCATCTCGACGGTATGTTTGCTTGGGTGCTGCACGACCGCGACACCGATCGGATTGTTGCCGCCAGAGACCCTATTGGAATCACCACTTTGTACATGGGCCGCTCGAGCAAGGCGCCAAAGACTGTGTTTTTCGCCTCCGAGCTCAAGTGCTTGACTGACGAGTGTGACGAGATCACCTTGTTCCCACCGGGTCACATCTACGACTCCAACACGGACCAGCTGACGAGATATTTCACTCCAACCTGGTGGGACGAGAACTCGATTCCAAAGACTCCGGTCGACTACACGAAGGTCCGCGAGACCTTGGAGATGGCTGTGAGAAAGAGACTGATGGCGGAGGTTCCTTACGGTGTTCTGCTGTCGGGAGGACTAGATTCGTCGCTGATTGCGGCGATCGCCGCCAGAGAGACCGCCAAGGCCGCCAAGGAGGTCGAGACCAAGACCGAGGGAATCAACGCTTCGCACTCTTTGACCGGTGTGGACGAGAGCGGCCACCTTGCATTGAACGGCTGGGCCAAGCTGCACTCGTTTGCCATTGGTTTGCCTGGTGCTCCGGACCTTATTGCTGCCCAGAAGGTGGCCAAGTTCATCGGAACGATCCACCACGAGCACACGTTCACTGTTGAGGAAGGTTTCGACGCTCTTTCGGACGTGATCTACCACTTGGAGACGTACGACGTGACGACGATCAGAGCGTCGACGCCTATGTACCTTTTGTCGAGAAAGATCAAGGCCCAGGGAGTCAAGATGGTTTTGTCCGGAGAAGGATCGGACGAGATCTTTGGAGGCTACCTGTACTTTGCCAACGCTCCTTCTCCAGAGGAGTTCCACACCGAGTGCATCAAGAGAGTCAAGAACTTGCACTACGCCGATTGTCTGAGAGCCAACAAGTCGACGATGGCGTGGGGTCTGGAGGCGCGTGTTCCATTCCTGGACAAGGAGTTCCTCGAGCTGTGTCTGAACATCGACCCGGCCGACAAGATGATCCACCCTGCCGAGGGCCGCATCGAGAAGTACATCTTGAGAAAGGCTTTCGACACAAGCGACGACCCTACCGCCAAGCCATACCTGCCAGAGAGCATCTTGTGGAGACAGAAGGAACAGTTCTCCGACGGTGTCGGTTACTCGTGGATTGACGGTTTGAAGGAGCTGGCCGAGAAGTCTGTCAGCGACGAGCAGTTTGCCAACCCTAAGCCAGAATGGGGCTCTGACATCCCAACCACCAAGGAGGCGTACTTCTACAGATGCAAGTTTGACGAGCTGTTCCCTTCGAAGGCTGCCGCTTCTACGGTGATGAGATGGGTTCCTAAAGCCGAATGGGGCTGTCACGAGGACCCATCGGGAAGATATGCGCAGGTCCATGATTCGTCGGTGCTGAAGAACTAACTTTGTCTCGCAAAGTGAAGCAAGACACATCGAAGCATCCCGAGTGGAAAGAGGTTGCTTCTGGAGTTGTAAACTTCATCAGACGTTGTCGTCACGGAACGCACAAATAATAGACGGTGTGACTTATAGATGACTCTTTGAATATACCGATAAGTAGCTACCAAAAAGTATGCGTCGATCGACGCGTCGGATCGGGGATTTATATTTTTTTTCTCCTCGTTTATTATTATTTACTTATCGAAAAGGTTGTTTCAGGAAGAAGAGCCCTCTTCTTTCTCCCCCGTTTCTTGCTTCATCCACTCAACCCATGTACAAAAAAGCCAGTCTTTCCTCTCTCGACTCGAAACACACGATTGTGCGACGACGGGAGCGGTACGACTATCTGTGCAAAACAATCCTTGTGGGTTCCTCAGGCAGTGGCAAAACGTGTCTGTTGCACCGTTTTGTCAACCGCGAGTGGAAGATCCTGAACTCACAGACGATCGGCGTCGAGTTCGCGTCGAAAGTCGTCGTTGTTGACGACAACATCGGCGTCAAACTCCAACTGTGGGACACAGCCGGCCAGGAACGGTTCCGGGCCCTGACGAGGTCGTACTACCGAGCCGCGAGCGGGGTGGTGCTTGTGTTCGACATGACGGACCGAGCGAGCTTCGAGATGCTGTGGGAGTTTGTTGAGGACGTGAAGAACCTAACGGAGCGCACGACGTGTGTGTTGCTTGTGGGGAATAAGTGTGATTTGGAGGCGCAAGTGAGCAAGAAGGAGATCAACGAGTGGTTGGATCGTTGTACTGAGTATCTGGGTGGCGTAGTGCAGTTTGTGAGCACGAGCGCGCTCGAAAATGTCAATGTTGATGTGGCGTTCGAGAGCATCGCGGGGTCGATAGTGACGAAAATTGAGATGGGCGAGCTGAATCCGGAGGACGCCAACTCGGGCGTTCAGTACGGGGATTTGGGTTTTGATCTGGATACCATTCGCAGCAGCGAGAGCGGGGTGGCGCGCGGAACGCCGCTGACGGTGTCTGCAGGGCCCACGGGGCCCCCAGGGCCAGCAATGAAGCTGAGAAGGAAGGGAACGGTTGATCTGAGCCAATCGAGGCCTGCAAAGACGGGCTGGGGGTGTTGTTGAGCGATCGCTATTCGAGAACCACGTCAATAACCCACCCCTCCACGAACGGAAAACCCCTTGCATCGGTTTCCTCCTTCGTCACAACATCCACCACGTCTTTTTCCTCCTCCTCGATCAGCTTACTCAAATCATCGTCATAATCAACAAAGTCAAACTCGTCCTCTTTCTCCTCATAGTCAATGTTCTGCTCAATCTCCTCGAAATCCGGAGCCAATGCAGACCATTTCTGCGGTATCACCACCGACCACATGAACAGAGTCCCCGAGTCCATGCTCGTGGCCATGATCGAACACTTGCGGAAGTTCCAATCCACCTGAATCAGCTCCTCGTTTGAACCTTCGAGAATTTTCACCAACGACCCCATCGACGTCTCCCAAATGTATATGTCGTGCGTGGCTCCCAGAGTCGACGCACATAGATACTCCGAGTTGTGATTGAAACGCACTGCATTCCATTGTAATCTGTTGACGGCGTCCTGGTACTTGGTTTCCAGCTCGAAATCCCAGTCCTTGGCCAGCAAATCCGGCATCTTGTACTGTCTAATGACCCGATCGGACGAGTTTACGGCGAGTTTTGAGGAGTTTGGCGAGATTTCGATCCCTTTTATGTTGGAATTGCAGATCTTGACTGAACAAACGGTCTTTTGCTGCTCAGTTTCAATCACATTCAGCCATCCTTTGCTGGTTCCGTTCAGAACAAACTGCCCGTCGTTGGTAAAAACACTTGTCAAAGTCCAATGCGACGTTTTTGGTTTCTTTTCCTCGTCTGAATTTTCAGAGTTTTCACCCTCCTCGTGCTGTTCAACAGGATCCGTCTGCAAAGACGTCACCACCACGTTTTGCGAGTTTGTCCAATCAACCATCACCGGGTTGTTTTCCACGAGTGCCGCGACAAACTTGTACTTGTCGGTTGGACACATCATGGCCGTCCAGATCGGTCCACCAAAGTTGTGCGTGCGAACCACTTTCCCGTCCCGCAGATCCCACAATGCCACTTTCCAGTCGCGCGACGACGACAGCAGAAACCGGCCGCACGTGGACCACGAGAGCGACGTGACGGGCCGCGTGTGGTGGCGAAGCAGTTTGATTGTGCTGTTGGTGTCGCTGTCGATGATGACTATGGTTCCGTCGATGAGTCCTGACGCGACGTAGTCGCCGCGGTGGCTGAACTTGATGAACGTGGAGTGGCCGTACGAGAGCGTCTGTGAGAGCGTCTCGGGGTACTCCTTTGCCACAGCAAACGGATCGAGCAGTGACAGGTTCATCGAAGGCGGGGACGGCGGATCAGCTGTTTTGTATGTGGTGCTGTTGTATTTTTCACAAACATCTTTTTCGAGTATTTTAAATATTTCATATTTTTTAGCTTCTGCGGCTCTTTAGTGAAAAACTAGCCAAAACCAATTGCTCCCCGGACCAGCACGCTCAATTGACCTGGAAACCGCCAACATGCACACGAAACTGCTTCTACTGCTCGCTCTGCTCGCAGTAAGGGCACACGCAGCAATCCACTTCTATCTAGAGCCAAAACAGGACAGATGCTTCTACAGGGAGCTGGCAAAAGACGCACTGCTGGTAGTGAAATACCGTGTGGAGTTAGAGTCCGACGGGGAGTGGGTGGCACCCGCACCGCGCGACGGCGTCAACCTGTTCTTCACGGTGGCGGAGACGTTCGACGCTGGCCATGTTGTCGCCTCTCAACGCGGAGCGGGCGACGAGTTTGTGTTCACGTCGTTCGACGCGGGCGAGCACAAAATCTGCGTGCGGCCCGAGTCGCACGGGTACCGCGTGGCGGCGCGCGCGCGCGTGACAATCGATCTTGAGACGGGCCGGCTACCGGGCGCGCGCGCGGACGCGGACGCGGCGCCGGCGCAGGCCGGACAGTTGCGGAAACTGCAGGGAGAGCTACTAAAGTTGAGACACGAATACCAGACGTTTCGGGGGAAGGAGAGTGTGTTTAGGGACCTGAGCGAGGGCGTGAATACAAACGTGGTCAGGTGGATTGTTGCGCAGTTTCTGGTGTTGGTGGTGATTGGATGGTTGGAGCTGAGGGAGCTGAGAAGGTTTTTCGTGAAGCAAAAGGTGGTTTAGCCCCGTGGCCCGCGCCCGCGCCCGGCCACTCCCCGCCACGCCCCGCCACGCCCCTGCGCTGGCCCTTCGCGGGACGGCCCAAATTTTGACGGGGCTTCGCATTTTTTATTTCATCTCAAATAAATCTCATTTTTTTGTTTCTCAGCACACTGACAGGTGGCCCATCACAACTACACAACACCCCGTTTTGATTCGCCGGCATGTCCACCACGCCGGATCCGCGGCCGCAGCCGCAGCACCACGCACAAGACCACCAATGCCAGCCTCCGAAAGTGCCAACACCGCCTCAGACAGGAAAGCCATCTCAGGCATCCCAGGGGCCACAAATGCCGCCCCATCCATCACAGTCTTCCCAGAGGATGCCACAGATGCCACAGGTGCCACAGGTACCACAGGTTCCCGTGCCACAGACGATTCCGACCGCGGTCCCTGCGGTCCCTGCGGTCCCGCAGACGGGTGCGCCTGTGCTGGAGAAACTGCCCCCCGGTACCACCCTTCTCGTGGGCAAACACACCGCCACCATCGTGAAATACCTCTCTGCCGGCGGCTTTGCACACATCTACGTTGTGAAGATCCACCCGGAACAATACTCGTCCGAGATTGCGTGTCTGAAGCGAGTCATTGTGCCGAACAAAGAGGGCCTCAACCAACTACGTGCCGAAGTGGAAGTCATGCAACGGCTCGCGGGCTGCGAGAACGTCGTCCGCTACTACGACTCGAACGCCTCGCGAATCCCGCACACGCCGTGCTACGAGGTGCTCGTGTTGATGGAACTGTGTCCAAACAAGTCGTTGCTGGATTACATGAACTCGCGTCTCAGCACAAAACTCACGGAGCCAGAGATCCTCAAGATCATGTTGGACATCTCCAAAGCCGTCTATCACATGCACCGTCTCAAGCTGATCCACCGCGACATCAAGATCGAGAACGTGCTCATCGACGCGACGTACCAGTTCAAGTTGGCTGACTTTGGCTCGACCTGTCCCGTGTTGAGAGCACCCAGAAACCATCAAGAGTTCCAAATCCTCCACAACGACCTGCTGCATCAAACCACGCCGCAGTACCGGCCGCCAGAGATGATCGATCTGTACCGGGGACTGCCAATCGACGAGAAGTCGGACGTTTGGGCATTGGGCATCTTTCTTTACAAACTGTGCTACTACACAACGCCATTCGAGTCGTCCGGAGAGCTGGCAATACTCCACGCGGCGTACAAGTTCCCAACGTCTCCAAGCTACTCAAGTGGCCTCAAGGGGCTGTGCAACCTGATGTTGCAGGAGAACCCGGCGTACCGGCCCAACGTTTACCAGTTGCTGGTCGAGGTTTGCCGGTTGCTGGGATATGAGGAGTTGGCTGTGGATGACTTCTATGGAATTGGTCCCTATAAATATCCATCGTCGGAGCAGATTTTGCCGGCGATCGAACCGTTCACCGCGAGCGTTGTGCCGATGTTTTCGCCGTTCAAGTCTGCTCCGGGCGTGGATCCAAGGGCCATGAGTCAGCAGGAGTCGGCCACGCCAAAACCGGCCACGCCAACCACACCAGGGCTTCTGCTGAAACCCCTTGGCTCCGGCTCAGTTCTCGGCGTGCCCCCATCTCCCTCCGTCAGCGTCTCGTCCCAAACCTCCGACGTCTCGAACGGCTCCCTGTTGGAAGGCGTTGAAGACCGCTTCCCAGACCTGGACAAATCGCGGCCCAATATCGTGATAGAAGAGACGGCAACAGACGGCTCGTTGCCGAAGAAATGGTCCAGCAACAATCCGTTCCCGGTGGAAAGCATGTCGCAGCAGCCGAGCGGACAGCAGATGCCGGCGCCCGCACAGGACCTGATAGATTTGTCGCCGGCGAACCAGCGACCACTGGCGTCCCCCCAGGCGTCACCCTCGCTGGTTCCGTCGTCCCCGCGTCTACAAAGTCCCGTGGAGGAACTGAAATACGCAAAGTACAACCCGTTCCCTTTGAAAACCCGCGCCACGAGCTTCAACAGCGTCAACAGCGTGGGCAGCACGGGCAGTTTGCTGGGAGAGAGCTCGGGAAGTCTGGGGAAAAAGAAGTTTAGTCTGAGTTCGGACCAGTTGAAGGAAGAGGTGGTGGATCTCAGTGACGAATAAGGGCTCCCTCAGCACCAGAACATGGACACGTGACTCTGAACAACTCCCGCGCCTCCGTTCTGCACTCAAATTCCATTAAACGCACGCCAATTCATTTGTACACAGGTAGACCAGCTATCTCTATACACCGAGAATGACAGTCAACACTCAACAACACTAAAGTAGTCAAACAAAAAGTCTAGGAAAACAGACTCTGAACCCCCGAGTAAACCGATCCGTCAGCCACCTTCAACACCACAGGCGACATCACCAGGTTCAGACAGTACAGAATGACACCAACCAACAGCAAGTTGGTCAGATGGAGAACATACGACTCGTTCTTCGTCAACATGTAGTACGGAAACAGGAAATAGTAGTAGTCGTACGCGTACTTGATTCCCGACACCAAGCCGGACTCTTTGGACGAATTTTCGTTCATGATAGGTGGGTGATTTGATTGCTCAACAAGACGGTTCTGGTGGTGGTGTCACAAACTTGCACTTTTATTTATTCTGTGCAGTCGATACCCAAAATTTTTCATTCCGAGCGTGTGGCTGTGCATCCGGGCGTAGCGCGTGAGGCGCAGCCCCTGTCGGGGGCAGTGGTGCTGGATCGCGTAGCAGGACACCACGGTGTGCGCAACGGTACGGACGGAATGTCTTGAGACACGCAGCAGCACAGGCTGGCACGGTGCAATCGCTGCCCGTTCAGCTGCCCTTTCCGTAAAGACTACTCTCTGTCCGGTTTCCTCCTATCTCCCGGCCCGAAACATTTTGCAGACAATTTCCCGCACAGCCTGAAACGCGCGGAGTGCGGAGTGCGAATGTTCCGCAGAGACGGGAGAGACTGTAGCCATTGGGGGTTACAACGGAAACAACGGTGCAGCCAAGCGCATTTGCTGAACTCGGAGAGGAGATGGACGTTCGTCAGAGTAATTCTGTCACCCAAAAGAAGAGCACACTAGTAAAGCTAGAGCCATATATGTATCGAATTGCTTGGAGACGCAGAAAAATGGATCGCTGTAGCTTGCAGTCTCACACCTTCGACTAGCTGTCTTGGTGGACCAACAAGGACCTCAGAGTGGAGCTGTGCTCTACTCACGGCACGATCTAAGTGCTGGCTACGCAAAATTGAAGATCCGGTGTGAGGTGTACTCAGATCTGACCCCAGAATTTGCAAGTGTATAACGAAGCACGTCTATCTACGTCTATTGATCTAAACAGGTGTGCATGTGAGCGGAGCTCAGATGCGATCTCCGTCGAGAATGGGAGGCAGTCAGGGGAGACAACTGTAGAGTCTCTGCTGCTGCACTCCTTGCTGATCAAATCAACCAGCAATGACAGCGATGCCAGTAGCAACCTTTCTGCTGCTGCAATTCCGCATTTTCCTCTGCCCCCCTTACAAATCCAGCCACCAGCGTCCCCAATGCTTCCTTGTCACTGCTCTCCTGCTTCCCCCCATCGCCCCTGGAAACTCGGTGCGAGGTGTACATTTTTCACTTTCACGGCAAAAATCCAAAATCATTAGTCAAATCCCAAAAATCATCGTTTTGGAACGAGCTCCAGCCGTTCAAAAAGTCCTGATCCACGGGCATTGCCGTTCCTCCGGAAGCCCCGTTTCCGGTGTTGCTAGACGGCTGCGAATTGGTAGACCCTCCCCCCGTCTGGATCATCACCAGCCCCGTCTGCGGAATCTGCTGCCCCGACTGCCCCGTCCAAACCGAGATGTTATTGATCATCGTCGTTGTCCGTCCCACAAACGGCATCAGTTCCGGAATCGACGACATCTGGAACGCCTGCCGCGACAATTGCGGCTCGCTCACCGTGAGAACTGGCGGCGGTTCTTGCGAAGTTTCCTGCGGAGCTGGCCATGGCTCTTTCGCCTCGGGCACAAGCAATTGATCGAGATTCAAGTACGCCGCGGGCGGCGACGAGTTTCTCTGTTTCTCCTGGCAAGTGCTGCGGATGCTGGACGGCGACGACGAGATGAACGGCGACGAAGCCCCCGGCGCCAATGGCGGAGAATGAACCAGTAGATGGCTCAGACCTTTCGGGATCGCGCTGCGAGTCAGCTGGCCCTTTCTCTTGCTTCTTTCCTGCTCTTCGAGCCGCTCGGCGTCGGTCTTTTTCATCTTCACCTTTGACTCGACGGTGTAATGTTGCAGCGGTTTTCTCACAATCGCAGGAGGCATCCCCGGCTCGCTGTTGTAGATGATCTCCGACGAGTCGGGGCCACAACGGAGAATCAGATTGCCGATCGTCGCATGCATCAGCTCGTCAAAAGTGTCTCGAAAACTCAACGCAAACTTCGTCCTCTCCGCCATCACATACAACGAAATCGAACACGCACGCAGATCGTCAAGTCCCGAAAACAACGCCGCAGAAACAGTCGGCCTCGTGTGTTTTTTGTCGTCTCCAAGCAGCTTCCGACGCATATCGTCGCGGTTTCTGTGCAGCCAAAGACAGTAAATCAGCGTGACCCCCGCAATAAACGTCGTGTGAATGCTAATAATCGAATGTCCGCTCACCGTTTTCTGGTGGAAAGCCTTGATGCTCTGACATATCTGCCCTGCCGCAGCCTGACATTCCTTAAAAAGCCGGTCTTCCGGGTCCAACAATTCCAAAAACGGCTGGATCAGATTCCGAACAGACCGATAGTAGTAGACACTCAACGTCTCGTTCTCGATTCCTCGCTGGAATCCTTGACAGTCCTGTCGCCAGTCTTGGAGCTCTTGGAAAAACGACTCCACGGCCGCGAGTTGGTCCCGAGTTACCATCGACGAGGAGCCGAGAATGTTCAGTTGCTCAATAAAACGAGCCTCAATGCGGCGAATCTTGATCGATTGGTTGATGAAAGTGGTCCCGTTACCCGGATGAATCGCTTTAGACGGCTCGTAGTCAAACAGCGGCAAGTCCACGTCCGCCTTGCTCTCCTTGAGAACAAACGGCTTGGAAACAGCCACCCCAATGGCCTTTTCCAGAAGATAAGCACACCAGAAACAGCGCATTTGACGGTCTCTTTTCGCCGCTGTAACCCCCGTGTAGCTCGAGCTCTTGTGCAACTTCAACTTGACACAAATCCGCATTGCGTCTGAGATCACGTCGTACAATCCGTTCGAATCCTTGTCCGTGCGGATCAAATAGAAGCAAAGCAGAATCAAAATCTCAATCTTCTGCAACTGCGTCACGCTGTTGAACAACACAACATGTCGTAGAGCGCTCGAGAAGAACCGTCCCGGGTCCGGACCCCGATATTTCCCCGTTGTTTGGTGCAAGAGTGCACTCAGAGCGTAAATCATGAACATCCTTGCACAGTTGAAATGGTACTCGTCTTCATTCGCAGGCTTCACGTGGTTGTAATGGTCCGTGTGGAAACTCATCACCTCTGTCTCGTTCAAAATCGGGAACTTGTACTGCAAAAGTGCAAAATAGATGTCCAAAAGCTGTTTTGACAGCTTTATATCGATATCAAAAATCGGCTCCCCGGCGAAAAACGTCTTCAAATTGTACCCGACAATCAGGGAGGCTTTGTACTGCTCGCTGTTTGTGGCCAGAAAATCCTCGTGACTCAAATCCAACGCCTGGTCGAGCTCGTGCGAGGGCGTAGCTGAAGAACTAGAACATTTCTCCAGCATCGGACTGATCTTTCTGTATTTCAAAGCCCGCTCCACGTCGGTATCATTCCCTGCCACAAACGCAGTGCTCTTATTGGTAGATTCCAAAAGCTTTTCCAATTGTTTCACCTTCTTTTCAAGAAATATCGTGTAATCACTCTTGGTTCCCGTCTTGATGCTCGAGCCGTAGCGGAGCGGCTGCACACAAACGCTCTGTGCCTTGATGCAGTTGGTGCAACTTGGCGACAGTTGGTCGCACTTTTGTTTTCGCCGTTGACACAGAAAACACGACGTGGATCTACCCTTCTTGTCTGTGCGATGCGGCGTGTGCTCGTCACCTGGAGAAGCATCCGTGTCTGTTCTGGCCCCGGGTGGCGAGTTCACCTGCTCCGGGCTCACAGAAATTGTGCGTGTCCCGGACGGGACAGAACGAGCGGTCTTTGGCCGCGTTTTGGCAGTGGAAACGCGAATATTCATTGGTATTGTATTGATGTTGATAACAACCTGAAGAAAAAAGATTACTAAGATAAGTTGCCCTTTAAAAAATTCTCCTGCTTGCAAAACGTGATTTGAATTGTTTTTCGAACCTACATGCCGTAAAAAGACGGGAAACAATAGGGGGTGCAGCCGCAACGGGGTGCGCGGAGAGTAAACTCCGCCGGGGAAAAAAAGGAAAAGTCCCAATAAAGCTCCGCAACACACCCCTCCCCGCGCGAAAAAAAAAAATGTCCGCTATCAGGGGGTGCTACCCACTCACACCAACCGCAGATTATTTCAACCCATTTAGCATATATTACGTATCCTACTGATCCTCTAACCCTGCAAGTCCGTTCAGACCAAACAAAAAGCCCAGCTCCACACGGCTCAGCCGGTTGACGCTGGCGCGCGCCGTCGGGTCCAACGCAGACTCCACTAGCTTCTCCTTCTCCGCCTGCAGCTCCATTATCCTGTCCTCCACGGTCCCCTTGATCAGGATCCGGTGGATGTACACTTCTCGCGTCTGCGAGATCCGGTGTACACGGTCCTGTGCCTGTTTCTCCACAAACGGGTTCCAGAACGGCTCTAGAATGATCACATGTGACGCACACGTCAACGTAAGTCCGACGTTTCCCGCTTTGAGCGACAGCAGCAAAATCCGTTTAGTAGGGTCCTGGTAAAAATTCTTCACCGTGGCACTCTTGGCCTCCACATTCATCGATCCGTCGTATCGCAGGTACTCCATTTCCGAGCTTTTCAACGACAGCTGTAAAATGTCAAACAAAACCATAAATTGACTAAAGATGATGACCTTTTCGTCTGGATTGTTGCTCTGGATCTCGTTGATCAGCGATAGACATTTCTCAATTTTCGCAGAGATCATCAGCTTCCCGCCGTCAGACTCGATCTGTGCCTTGATCTTGCGCGTTCTCTCGTCGTGATTCAACTCGTGGCTCTTGATGTTAAACCGTGCCTGCACCATTCTCCAGTCTTCTTTGAAGTTGCAAACGGACTCGAAAACAGGAAACTCAATGTTTTGCGACTCAACGTTCGGCTTTTCGCACTTGAGACACCGCGCTGAACGGTCACCGTTCCAAACCGTCACCATGTTGTCCTCGTAGAATTGTTCCACGCAGTCGCTGCAAAC
The DNA here is from genome assembly GCA_030555865.1 of Ogataea corticis. NCBI lineage: Eukaryota > Fungi > Ascomycota > Pichiomycetes > Pichiales > Pichiaceae > Ogataea > Ogataea corticis. The sequence continues at coordinate 497,483 of JANIVM010000005.1, read as the reverse complement.
CGGATGCCCGCACGTTCCCAGCAAAATTACCTCAGTCTCCAGAGGTATGGTATCTAAACAGTTGATGCACGTAAATCCTTCTCTGCGCTGTCTATTGATCTCCCGAACCAGTCTGCCATCTAACGACTTGGCCGAAGCAACTGCTTTCTTGATGACACCGGCTTTGAACATCCGCTCCTTGTCCTCACCAATCCTCACCAAGTACAAGTGGTCGCACGCCTGTCGCAGACGTAACAGCAGCGTCAATATCGCACTGTACTCTCCCTTGACTCCCTTTTCGTGCTCAGAATTCAGCAAATCGTTGGCTTTCTTTGCAGAACTCGATTCCAATGCCAGGTAAAAGTTGCGCTCCTCTTGCTTCATCTCCACATGGTCCACAACGACGTGTTTCTCGGGCAGTTCCAGAATAGGCTTCCCATCAATTTTGGAGTTTTTGGTCCTCCGCAGCAGAATAGCAGACAAAACAGCCTGCACAATCTTCAAAGCTCGCGAAGAAGAACCCCCGTTGCTGCTGTTGGCCTTCAATGGGTTGGAAATTGCACTCTTGAACCGCCGCTCGTTCGAGTACGGCTTGATATCCAAAAACCTCAGAATAGGATACAGCTCGTCGATGTTGTTCTGAATTGGTGTACCCGAAAGACACCATCTGTAGGTTGATTTCAACAACGCAGCAGATTTCGACGCCTGAGTCAACTTGTTTTTGATTTGCTGCGCTTCATCCAGGATGACCCGGTGGAATTTGGCGTCCGACGTGAAGAACGGAGACTTGTAAAACTCTCCTCCCTCGTCTTTTTCCGGCAAAGTTGATGCCTTGTTGTTCTTCAGCTCCTCTAGAGCGGTCTTGTAGTGTTTTTTCATCTCTGAAACCAACGTGTTGTACGAGATCAAAACGACATCAAACTTCTTCATCTTCTCAAAGCTTTCGATCCTGTTTTGCTGGTGGAAAATGTAATACTTTAACTTGTGTTCTCTTTTCACCTTCATCTCCAACTCCTGTCCCCACTGTTCCAGAAGGGACACTGGCGCAACCACCAAGTTTGTGTTGCACCCGCCTTTTTCTGCCCGTCTGGCCACAATCAGAGCAATCGCCTGTACCGTTTTCCCCAGGCCCATGTCGTCTGCAAGAATACCTCCCTTGTTGTTCGACTCCTCCATGGAGATCATCCACTTCAGTCCGATTCTTTGATGCTTCAACAACACGACACTCAGCTCTTCCGGCGTGCTCTCAATTCCCTCCTCGTACGTCTCGTCCGGCTTGATCGTGTCGAGCAAATCTTTGAGGTTTGCTGCCTCCGAATCGTCTTCGTCGTGTCTCAAATATGGATTAAATGCAATGCTGTTGTACGACGGATACGACGGAGCATCGTAGTTGTGAGCGTTGTTTGGCCGCGTCTGATACGGATCTTCGTCCCACGATCTATATTCGTAGGAATGAGGTTGTGCAGAATATCCGCTCGTAAGAGAAGAGTTGAACACTTGCGCGGGGTATTGATGTAGCGAGTCCATTCTTTGCACAGGCTGAGTCGGCCATGCACCGGGATGGGGCTGAATGGGCTGCTGCATTCCGCTTCTCACCCGCGATTGGTATTGGGCCATCTTGTCTAGATATGACTGGTAAAAAACAACTTTCTTGTAGTTCTCGTTGATCATTTCGGTATATTTGGCGATTCTTTCGTTGTAAGAGTTGATGGTATCCTCTGGAAGCTTTCCAATCCCGTTGGAAGTGAACTTGATCAGCGCTGTTCTTTTTTCCGAGTACTTGAGTGTCTTTCTGTTTAGCTCAGCGATGAATCTTGACGCGCTTTCCAACGACTTGCGGATCGCGTCCGGTGTCGTGCTGGCCGAGGTGCTTTCCTGCTCAGCAGGTTTGCGTTCTTCTTTGACCTGTTCGGGCTGTTTCACGATGGTCGACCCGAGAAACACAATCTCGTCGCTGTCCGAGTCGGTCGCGTCCGTTTTCTGGCTCTCGTTCTTCACTTGTTTGATGTCCAAAGACCCTAGAAGACTCTCCTTGCTTGCTTTAGACTCGTATCCGGCAAACACAGGCTCTTCTGAGGCCTTTGGAGCCTCCATAGAATCCTCCTCCTCGTTTTCAGACGTCAAATCAATCACAACAGGCTCCAGTTTCCTTCTCTTGCCATCTGTGCCCGGATGGTATGTTGTAGCAGCCGGTAGATCCATAGAACTCACGCTTGGCGACTCGCGGTCTTGCTCGAGATTCAGATGACTCGTCTGAACCGCCAAAGGCGTGTCCGAATCAGACACCTCCGTATTTACAGGGACCTTATCAATGCTATTTTCTGCTCCAGTGGCTTCATCTGTGATGCCAGAGGGGTTTTCACTCTGGTGGCGTAATGATTGTTGCTCCCTATTATCCCCTGGTGGACTCCCAAAAATCATCTCAGAATCCGAGTCGGACCCCAGCAACTGATCCAAAACTCTTTTGTCGAGCAGATTCTGTGCCATGTCGACAGTCTCGCTCAAATCAGTGTATGTGTGGTGAAGAAACAAATTATCAATCTTCACTGGTCTTTATTGCCCATTGAAATTATTTACAAAAAAAAAAACAACTAGATAACAATTTTGCACGGCTGTGCGCCACAACCAAAAGATCCCAGAAAGGTACAAGACACTAAAAGATAGTTATTAACAGTTGTAAAACAAACAATTACAGTCAGACCCCCTCAAACCCGTTCAGACCTGCTCTTCTGCTATACACAGCCACACACGTGGCGTTCTTTCTGCCCCCTACTCCTCTCCATTCTCCGCAGCAATGGCCCTCTTCACCACCTCCAATTGCTCGAGCAGTTTTGGGTGTTTCGGACTGAAACAAAGCCCTCTTTCCAGCTCGCTCTTGCTGTTGGCAAGATGGCCCAGATTCATGCTGCAAACGCCCTTTCTCAAATGGTTTTCCGGGACATTGGCTGCCAGCTGGCACAGCAACTCACTATCCAAGTACGCGTCGAGCCAGTTCTCAAGCATCATGTTGGCGTCGCAACGGCCAACCAGACAGATCATCACTTCGCTCGCCGTCATTTGGAAGTTCTCGAACTTGGGTCTGGCCGTCGCAAGACCCAGTGCCACGCCAAACTGTTTGGCCGCGTCGCCGAACTTCCTGGTCCGCATCGACGCCGCCGCGCTCTCGTGCATTTTCTTGATCATGATGCTCAGGTTCCGCGTGTATGTCTCCTTCGTTGGTGGCGGAGGAACGTCCACGTTGGCGTTCACCAAATCCTTCACGAGCACATTCAGTTGGGAAATCTCCAGGTTGAGGTCCTCGAACTCGCTCACTCGCAGCCCTTCGAGAAGCGTCACCTTTTTTGAAGTGGCATCGTAGTCTAAAGGTAGCATCTTTGAGGACGGTGATTTGGTACTTAGGAGAGACGAGTTGAGATTTGTTTTTTCTAAATGGCGAGCGCATAGCCACAAAAAAACATAGCCACGCGCGCCCAACGCATGCGCCACTCCATCATCTATTTTTCGCAAGCTCGCCAGAAGTCGCATAAGCTTGTCAAGAGCATTAATTGTCCCTAAACTACCAAAAACAGGTCTCCTTTCTCTTCATCCGCCCTCGATGCCCAAATACTACTGCGATTACTGCAAATCGTATCTTACACACGACTCTGCGAGCGTGCGAAAGTCCCACCTGGTTGGAAAAAACCATCTCAAGTTCTACTGCGACTACTACGAACATGTCGCTACAGAACACGCTCTGTCACAACCGGCCGTCTCCCCGTGGGAGTACGACATGGGCGCACACTACGCGGGTATGCCAGGGACACCACGCACACAACAGGCTTCCGGCTCGGCGACTCCGATGCCCTACAACGCGCCTCCGCCACCCACTCTTTCCAGTTTTCCGCCACCGCCGCCCTCCGCCCTCTACTACGACGTTGCCGCCGAGAAACGCAGGCTTGCTGACCTGCTGCGCTCCCAATAACTGATATAGTCCGCTAGTAAACGATGTTTTCTCTCTGTTGTACAAAATTCAAGACTTTTCGTCGTGCACCGGACCCAATTTCTCTGGGCAAAAATTTTCCAGACGAAATCCCTTTGGAGAAATGCAACTTTTGCTGTTCTGACCTTGAACAACACAGGGGGCAAACAACGATACACTATTATTTGTTCTTAAAGCACGGTACTTTCCGCATATTTTTGGCACAGGAACTCAGATTGATTCTTGTGAGCACTAATTAGCGTCCCAGCAACGAAACCAGATCAAAAGCACAGCCGTTGACAAACGCTGGCAAATTTAGGTGATAACAACAGAAAGTAACAATGTCTGCCCAACAACAACAGGTTCCAACCTTCAAGCTGGTGCTCGTCGGTGACGGAGGAACGGGAAAGGTGAGTACAGCAAGCGAAGAAACACTATAGCAACTACTAACAACTTTCAGACCACTTTTGTCAAGAGACACTTGACCGGAGAGTTTGAGAAGAAGTACATGGCCACCTCTGGTGTGGAGGTTCACCCAATGTCGTTCTACACCAACTTTGGTGAGATCAAGTTTGACGTTTGGGACACGGCCGGACAGGAGAAGTTTGGTGGTTTGAGAGACGGTTACTACATCAACGGTCAATGTGGTATCATCATGTTCGACGTGACCTCGAGAATCACGTACAAGAACGTTCCAAACTGGCACAGAGATCTGGTCAGAGTCTGTGAGAACATCCCGATCGTTCTGTGTGGTAACAAGGTGGACGTGAAGGAGAGAAAGGTGAAGGCCAAGACCATCACTTTCCACAGAAAGAAGAACCTGCAGTACTTTGACATCTCTGCCAAGTCCAACTACAACTTTGAGAAGCCATTCCTGTGGTTGGCCAGAAAGCTTGTTGGTAACTCGCAATTGGAGTTTGTCGAGTCGCCAGCTCTGGCTCCTCCTGAAGTTTCTGTCGACGCCGACTTGATGGCCAAGTATCAGGCTGAGATGGACCAGGCCGCTGCCATGCCACTGCCAGACGAAGACGATGCCGACTTGTAATCACATAGAAAGGGGGGTGGTGCTAAAAGGTGTAGTGCCGGTCTTTTCTGTTTAGGTTGTTAAAGTAATGTATGAGGTGCACAGAGGGAGAGTAGCAGAATTGGGATTAACAAACAGAGATGGCCCGAGCAAGTTGCAGCAATTCGGCAACCTGAAGCAATTTCAATGCAGTTCAAAGAAATTCTCAGCTATTTAAAGCGGTTTAAAGAAATTTTTCAGCTATTTTTTTTGCACTTTCAGAGCTTTTTTTCACTTCTTTTACTCTTTACAATTCAACATTCATTGATATTTTTCACTTAATATCTATCATATTCCTCAATGATTTCAGTCCACTGCCTGCAAACCGCCCGGCCCTCGCGGGCCTGGCGTAGGCTTATGCAATCACCTTCTTCAGCACCTCCTTCGACGAAACAACGCCAGGGAACTTACCCTCGACAAACTTGAGGAACGTCACCACCTTGGCCTGGGTTTCTGGAGAATCGAACTGGTTCAGTCTCTCGATGTTCTCCTCTCTTCCGAGAGTCGACTCGCTGATCAGCTTCTCTTTCTCGAGCTCCTTGACGAAGACATGGTTGAAAACGTCCACCACCTGCGGAGTGGCAGCCACGATGATCTCGTTGTTTTGCTCGTACAACTTCAAAATGAGCTCGAAAATTGGGCCGTTTTCTTCGAAGCCGGTCTGCAGAGGCAGGTGGCTGATCAAGGAAGGAACAATCACCTCGAGCGGAACAGCGGTCTGGTTTCTCAGGGTCATTCTGCTGACACATCCGCAAGCGTTGGCAAACGTTCTGTCGAGAATCTCTTTCGACTCGTCGTCTCCCTCCTCCGTCTTGAGAACCTCTTTGTCCGCCTTGCTCAGGAGCTTTGAGAGGGCCTGCAGAATGGCTGGATAGGCAGCAGCGACATCCACAGCCGAGTTCTCGATGAGAATACCCACACCGTACGCCGCATTACCACGGACTTCCGACGACTTGTCGTTCGTCAACTTGTCCACAAACACCTCCAGCAACTCCTGCGTGTAAGGGTTGGCATCCTTCATGCCGTTGCACATCTCGGCGAGCGATCCGAGCACCGAAACCCTCTTGTTCTTCACCTTGGAGCTGACTTGCGACAGAATAACGTCCTTGAACGAGGAGAAGATCTTGACGAAATCGCCGCCAAAGGCGTCCGCCAAGCTCACCAACACCTCCAGGGCCGAGTCGTAGATCACCGAGTCCATCTCGGTGGTGTCCACCTCGTCGCGCGGAACGTCGCTGTCGTCCTGGGCCTGGCAGATGTGCTCGTTCTTGAGGATCAGCATGAGCTGTGTGCAGAGCGATTCGAGCTGAGACGAGTCCGCGCCGTCCATGATCGCAGCACGGCCGATCGCCTTGGTCTTGATGTACTCGAACAACGAGTCCAGACAGGTCATCACCATGTGGATGTCGAACTCCTCCGGCAGGATGTCCACGGTGATTGCGCGGACCGTCTTGACGAGCTGCAGAACGTTCTCGTTCAGTCCGTGGGCCTCGTACATCGAGTAAACCACCTTCCACATCGTCGAGAGCGACGCTTCTCTGACGGCGTACGACTCCTCGATCTGTTCGCCGAGAATCTTCATTGTCTCCTCGACATACTTGCTGAAACCAGCCTTGGTTCCAACAGCGAGCGAGCTCAGAGCAACCAGGGCAACCTCCTTCTCGACAGTGATACCCGTGTGGACGTTCATCTTCTCTGCGAGATCGGCCTCGTCGGCAATCTCGTCGTCCTCGTCAAAGTTGAACTCAAACTCGTCCTGTTGCAAACAGTTGAAGATCTCGGGCATTATGCGGTCCAGGAACGACGTGAACTGCTCGCCGTAAACCTTGGCCATGTTGGAGATGAACGCAAACCCAGACTCGCGCAGCCGGCCGTTGGTCGAGTGGATCGCCGCGTACGAGGCGTTGATCAACGGCTGAGCGTACGGGGCAAACGCTTCCGAACCAACGGCACGCGCCATCGACGAAATGTTCTCAAACGTCTGTGCACGCAGCTCGATGTCGTCCTCGGTCATTCCGTCGATGTTGTCCATGTTGGCAATGAACCGTTCAAGGAACTTGATCGAGTTGTCGAAGTACGGAGTGAATCCCTTTCCTGCGGCGTACGCAACAGACCCGATCGCAGAGACAATCGCAGACTTCAGAGACGACGATTGGGCACCGTCCAACATCTGGAACAGCTTGTTCATCAACGGCTCCACATACTGTTTGATCGACTCGTTCGACATGTACTCGATCAGAGTGTCCAGAGCACAAGTGGCATACTTGTACACCATGATCTTGTTCGTGGAGTCGATGATCGCGATGATCGGACTCAGCAGAGACTCGTGGTACTCGGCAACCGTGTCCTTCAGCTCCTCGTTCAGCTGTGCAAGCGTGCGCAGAGCAGCAGCCTTGACCAGAATCGAGGCATCGTTCAATCCGGCAATGATGATCTGAATGATCTTCGGCAACTGCGTCGAAATGTAGTCCGGAGCACCCTCGGCAGTGACTCCGATCGCCAGCAGAGCGGCACGTCTCTCGTACTGGTTTGCCGAGCTCAGCAGCTGCGGAACAAGCTCCAAAATAGGCTGGATGATCTGGCTAGAAGGCAGGTTGATCGCTAGCTCGTTCAGCAATCTCAACGCCAACGTGTGCGGCGTGGCCTCCTCGTTCTCGTTCTCCTCGTCCTCCTTGTCGAGTTCGTCCTCCGCGTCCTCGTCCTCCTCGCACGCAACGCGCAAAGCACAGGTGGCCATCTGGCCGCCAAGCTTGGCCTGCGCAATCTTGCTCTTTCTGTACGAAATGCACTGTGTCAGCGTCTTGAGCGCAAACCCTCTGATCTCCTCGTCGCAGTCCTTGTTGAGCGAGGTTTCGATCATGAAATTGATGATATCCACGAAATTGCTGCCCAAAAGCTTCATGTCAAGCAAGACAAAACTGTTGAACGCAGTGAACAGATCCTTGGTCTTGTCCGCGTCGTCAAAGCCCAATGAGCCCTTCAAAAGTTGCAACATGCTAGGAAACAGCGACGCAAACAACTTGCCCAGTTTCTGGATCAACTTGTCGTCCTCCTCGACAAACGTCGAGATCACTTCCAAGGCAAGAACAGACGTAACTTGAACCTCGACAGATCCTTGGTCCTGCAAAGTCGTGGAAAACAGCGACAAAAAGTCCTCCGCATGCTCTAGCCACTCCAAGGGGAACGTCTCCAAGATACAGAAGATGATGAAAACAGCCATCTCCCTGGTCTGCTGGCTAGAGTCGGTGGCTCCTGCAACCAGAGACTGCAAAAGCGTAGGCCACTTGTTCTCAGGAATGTCGATATCCGCAATCGAGGCCACAATTCTGGCAGTAGAGTGTCTGATGTTCTTGGACGAGTATGTGAACGCAAACTGCAACAAAGAGTCTCTGATCTGAGCTCTGAGACCCTCGTCCAGAGTGGCCCATTGCTTTGGAACTAGCTTCTTAGCCTCGACGGCAGCCAGTTGTCTGACGCTGTCCTCTGAAGAGTTTTCCAGAAGATGGATCAGCGATGGGAAAGCCAACGCACTGGTGTAGTAGTCGGTCTTCAGAGACTGGGTGGCAGCCTTGATGGCATTGTTGTCAGGCGACAGAACTTTCTTCAAAGTCTGCTCCAACCCAGAAATGTACTGCTGGTCCATTTTGAAAGTCGGACAAACAAACTATGGAAAAAATTGATAATAGATCCAATCCTCTTGACTGAACCGACTGTAGCAGGTCTGTAAGTTTCTTCGCTTGGTTGACGGTGTCCGTCTGTGATCCTGCTGAATGAAAAATTGATCAAAATTTTTTTTCTCAGAAAAAAATTTTTTGAAAAAAGAAATTGAGACGTGCACGTAGATCGGGAGGCACTGATAAAGAAGGTGGAGTCCGCAATAGAGTAGATGGTAGATCCAGAATGTACACCCCAAAACCCTTGTCCTGAGTCATTCTTTTGTCAGTTTTTCCAGTCAATTATCTTAAGGTTGTGGTTATTTAGAGTTGTTGAATTTGTTAAATTTGTTCTCTTGGTCTTTTAAATCTTGCAAAAAGTGTCCCTGGCATAATGAGGATGATGAAAGTAATTGATCCAAAAGATCACCTCAGTGGCCCGCATGTCTCAAAACCTCAATTTATGAGCTTTTCAAGCTGCGATTTTGCAGTTGCACTCCACTTTGACTACCCCTATCCACTGAAAGCTCTCACGACAATAGCTCATGTCATGTTCCCGCATTGGATGACCCGTGTCCACGGGTTCACCCACAAATAAGCCCTTATGGCCAAGTTGGTAAGGCGCCACACTAGTAATGTGGAGATCCTCAGTTCAAATCTGAGTGAGGGCAGATATTTTTGTCGCGAGAGATTTTTTTTCCAATCTGGTAAATTGTCTCCCCTTTTTAAAAGGGGCTCTTCGAACAGCCTTTCATTGATTTTTTGGCCACCATGCGAGGAGTTTGCTCGGGATGACAATCATAACAAGCAGAGTAGCGTTTCTGACCGGAACCGACAAGACACGCGACGAAAAATTCGAATTGTCCCTTTCAAAGAACAAACTGCTGAAAATAGGGAGGGTCAGTGAAGGAGAAAGAAGCGGCGTGCGGCAGGACCAAGAGTATGTTTTGCCTGATCCGCGTGTCTCTACTGTCCAATGCTATATCTGGAGTGTCCAGTTTGACGAAAACACGCCGTGTTTGACTTATTTCAAAGATATGTCCACAAACGGGTGCTTTATCAACAAGAAGCGAATGTCCAAACACAGTCATCGACTGCTGGAGCACGGGGACTCCGTTGTGATTCCACACGCACTGGAGGCAATATTCCGCTATGAAGAGCATGTCCTACAGAAATCACAAAGTTTTCAGCTAAAAATCAACATCAAGTCAGAAAACAAAGACTGGGAAATCATACCCAAGGTCATAGGCGTTGGAACATTTGGACAAGTACGTTACCACCATATGGTTTTCACGGGACTTACTAACGAGTCAGGTTTTTTTGGCCCAAAAATTGGACCAGCCAGGCCGATTATTTGCAGTGAAGGTAGTGAAGTCTGGCTATTCTGACGTGGAATCGACAATTCTCGCGAAACTGAGCCATCCAAACATCATCAGGGTCCACCAGGAGATGGTGGGTCCAGACGGAAGCTGTCAGATATACCAGGATCTGGCGATTGGTGGCGATCTATTCTCATACCTTTCTCAAGACAAGACTGTTCTGCAGTCCTTGCCGGAGAGCGAGGTTTTGGTGGTCGTTTACCAGCTACTGCTGGCCCTCGAGTATCTACATTCGGAGGGAATTGTGCACCGGGATCTGAAGCTGGACAACGTGCTGATTCTCGACGCCCCGGTGCGGTTTCCGCACGTTGTTCTGGCGGATTTCGGCATTGCCAAGAAGGTTCAGAGAAAACGAGGGGTCTCGCGGATGTACACGGTGGTTGGAACGGCAGAATATGCTGCCCCAGAAGTGAAACTGGGCGAGGAAGACGATTCCAGCCGTTGTGGAAATCTTCGCGGGGAAAAAATTAAGGAGAAACTATATGCAGGGAAGTCTCGCGGGAAAAAAACGTCGCAAGTGTCTCAAAGAACAGGCGACAAGCTGGTGGATGAGGACGACGAGGTGTCCGGATACACTCCGAAAGTGGACACTTGGTCGCTTGGTGTGATCACGCACATTCTTTTGAGCGGCATCTCTCCGTTCTACTCTTCCTCGCTGCGAAATACCGTGAGAAAAGCTCGTACCGGCAGGCTGCACCTGGGAGAAAACGAATGGGGAAAAGTTTCAGCCGAGGCCAAACTTTTTGTCACCCGCTGTCTGACAGTTTTGCCTGCGAAGCGGCCCACGATCAGGGAATGTCGCGAGGACGAGTGGCTCCGCAAGGATCGCAGGGGCGTGTGGCTGCAGCGGTGCTACAGCAGCATTTTGCAGCGCAATGTGTGAGAAGTTAAAACGCGTCCTGCTAGGCTCTGCATGGTTCATTCTCCCGAGGCAGGGAAGAGCCGCGCGCCGCGCAACGGTCGATCGCGGGCCACACGCGCGGCAACATTTTTTCCCGCGAGCAGATCCAGCAGCTCGAACCTGTTCCAATTCCACGCAGCCCAGGCCAAGCGGTTCGTGCCGGCTGCTCCGGATTGGGCCGGACACGCGCTGGCTCGCCTTGTTTTGCATTTTGCAAATATTGCCTCTATTTGGGCTCTCGCGAACGGCTCGGGTCTTGAAAATTTTTTCTCTGCCGCGATCGGCCTCCCTGGCAGGCCTCACGGGGCATTAGGCCCGCCGCTGCGGGGCCACCGGGTGCCCCCAAAACTGCCTGCGATCGTGCGCAGCGCAGATGGAAGTTCCCTGCTCAATTTTTTTAACCCCTGTCTCGTTTTGTGTTCCCACTAACAGCACTTGTCTGCAATATCCTCGGCATTCCCACAAAACTTCTGGGTCTAGACAGCGAATCACCACCCCATCTCCGAGATTCCTCTGCTGCACGGCCGTATTTGTGTGAACGCTGTGCTCGTGTCGATACAACATTTGCATACGTCATCGTGTCCCATTGATACTGTCCTTGTCCTGATTCATCGCTGATCCCAGTCCGCCCGCTCGCAATTGACACCCCCACATCCTATGGTTCTCAGCTATCCTTTGGAGAACAGCAAAAACTATCTACCTCAGCTCAACCACTCCCACCTCGTCTTGGACTCCCACATCAAGATGTACAACTCCGGCTACCCCCAGCAAGCCGCGCCCGGATTCGCAGCCTACAGAGGAAATTACGACCTGGCCGGGTCCTCTGTTCCATACGCTGCTCCAGCTGCTTCTGCGCAAGCGGCACAGCTTCCACAGCTCTGGATGGGTGACCTCGACCAAAGATGGGACGAAGCCACCATCAAACAGATCTGGTCCAGCATACTTGCTCCTTTGGGAATCGTGCTTCACTCGGTCAAGCTGATCCGCGACAAACAGAGCATATCACTCGGGCTCGCCAACGCCGGCTATTGTTTCATCAGATTCCACAATTTTGACGACGCTGCCAGAGTTTTGGAAAATTTCAACGGAAAGCCAATCCCGGGAACAAACAACATCAGACTTTTCAAGCTGAACTGGTCGTCTTCCAACACTCCGGGCGTGAATTCTGCACAATCGTCATTTCCCTCATCGGCCCCTCACTATCAAAACCAGGGCCATTCCAACGAATTCTCGGTGTTTGTCGGCGACCTTCCACAGACAGTCACGGAACAGAGTCTGTTGCAGGCTTTCCAGTCCAGATATCCATCTTGCTGCAATGCTAAGGTGATGATCGACCCGGTCACTGGCCACTTGAAGGGTTACGGATTCGTCAAGTTTTTAAATGAAGAAGAGCAAAAAAGAGCTTTGATAGAGATGCAAGGCTTTGTTCTCATGGGAAGACCGATCAGGATTTCCACGGCCTCCAAGTCTCAATCTTCCGCCCCTGTCAGCGCCGGCTCCATGCATTTCCCTCAGCAACAGCAGCAGCAACAGCAGCAACAGCAGCTGCAGCAGCAGCAACAACAACTTTCTCAACCTTCACATCCAATGCTTTCTTCCCAGCAAAGACTTGTGGTGCCTCAGCTGCCGCAGTCTGTCCCCTTGCAGTACTACAACGATCCAAACAACACCACTGTTTTCATCGGTGGTCTGAACGTGGCGATTTCCGAGATGCAGCTGCGTGAGCTTTTTGCCAGATACGGAGATATCACTTACGTCAAGATCCCTCCAGGAAAGAACTGCGGTTTTGTTCAGTATTACCACCGTGCCAGTGCAGAAAAGGCCATTACTGAGTTGCAGGGCTACGATATCGGGGGTGGCTGCAAGATCAGAGTCAGCTGGGGAGCTCGTGCCGCACAACGGAACTGGTTTGCCAGACAGATGGCCCTGCAGCAGAGCACTCAGCAACAGCAACAGCAGCAGCAATCCTACATCCCACCGCTGACTTCGTCAAGCAACATCCAGGAAATAACCAACAGTCTGGGATTGCTAGGCACAAAGTACAACCTGTTCAATGATCTGCTGACTTCTCAGACAGAAACGTCCGACTCAACAACCAACACTGCCACCACAACCGCAGGAACCTCCGAGGATCAAATTTTGAACCACGAAAAACTGCTGAATGAGCCAATTCCGTTCAGCCCTGTCAATTCGCTGAGTGGCTCAATCACCTCGGAGGAGTTGAAGCTGAACGACTATCTACTAGCAGCCGGAGACGGAAACCTGGATAGACTGGATCTTGAATCCACAGTCTACAAACTGAACTAAAGAAAAAACAGTTCAACGGACTCCAATGCCGTGTTATCTTCACCAACAACGCTCAGTCACAATTTTTCACGTTATCAAGAAACCAGTGCTCAACATTTGTCTTTTTTATGTTCGTTTCATTAGCCTCAATGCCGCCTATGTTTTCCACCAGCAACCTTTCAGATGCTCACCGAAAAATCAACTTAATTTTACAGGTCACATCCTTTGCATTTAGCTTCATCTTGATTTTTGTCTTTCACGTTTTTCTCAATTTACACTCGACATCAACTGCTTTTTCTCATTTGGTTTTGCTTGACTTATACACAACTGATTCATTTTTATACTTGTCTTACTGTCCTTTTTCTGCTTATATCCTTTTTTTCTGGGCTCCAGACTGTTTCTTGTCTACATCACTTGACACTTTTTGCTCTTTCATTTGTTTTTTTTTTGCATCTTTATGCCTGATTGAATAGACTTCTGCTTCCAAAAGTATGAACTGACGAGTAGGCTGCCATAGCGGTACCGAAATCCCTATTCAAACTAAACAGAAAGACTATAATAAATAATTTCTAATAAATAGATTGTTGTAATAAATAAATTGCAATAGATAGGTTTTCAATAAATAAAATCAACTCAATGATCTGTGAACCACACTCCTCAGGCTGTCTTGTCAACTCTGGCCTGAAAAAGCGCCTCTTCACCGTCTCTTCCTCCCAAATCCTTGTAGAGTCCTCCGTGGGGATAAGATCTCGGCATGTTTGGTCTGTCAGGCCAAACGTCCAGTGCCCAAATGAGAAGTGGGAAAGACCCAACTGCTGCCGCAAACATCAGAAAGTGCTTAAGAGCCGTTTTGTCGTCGGTGAAGTCGATCTGGTCAGGAGCCCAAAAATCAATGTTGTCCTGGAATGGATGGACCGGCTCGTTGAAGTTACGTCTGTTCTGGGGGTCATCGTACTGAGCGTAGGGGTCACGTTTCGGAGGAGAAATATAGTCTTTTGGAACCTTGTAATCAGGGAATTCACGTAAATCTGGCAGCATTTTCGGCAGTTCTGGGGTCGTATTGGATGCGAGCCTGACAGCCCTCAGTGGAAGAGGCTTGAAAAGAGCAGCCGCTCTAGTGTATCTCAGCATTGTTTTCGGTTTGGGTGTAAAAAGGTGACTGAACACAAAGGCATATACAACTGGTTTTATATCTAATTCATGACTGGCAGACGGAAAGGGAACATAGTGACACAGGTCTTAATATGGCAGCCAGTCTGCAAAACAAAAAACCCTTACACCGAGAGCCTGTGATTTTTTTTCTTCATAAGCTGTTGACGGAGAGTTTAAAGGGCTTTACATGATAGCCAACGTGTTTCGCTGTTTCCCATTTGGTAGTTCTTATTGATTTGGTGAATTTCCCGCTGAGACGACGGACCAGAACAGGCTGAATACACGCTCTCAGAGCTGGACATTGAGTAAGTCGAGTTTTTCGGAATTGTCTTGGTGCATGTACCTTTTTTCAAACCTAGGTTGTGTTAAGAGAGAAAGGCGCTGTTGTTGATTGTTCAGAAACAAAACCATTTTGCTTGAAGTCAGTCTTGGAAAAACTTTTACTAGAGACCTGATTGACTGATAAGCTGCGCTTTAGCATTTCACGAACCACCCAATACCTTTTGCCACCATCATATTTGAGCCATGTCCAATGGAAGGCGGAGCGCAAGTCGCAGATCAGCCACTTCCGATGGCGTGACTACTCCTCTGAAACGACGGACGGACTCCGAGGAGACAGAGGTTTCTAAGAGGCGAAGAGCGCTGCCCAGAGGCAAAAATTACAACGAAAACGGACACGAAACGAAAGTGCCCTCTTGTTTCCGTGCCGGATCAGAAGAAAAGCACTACCATTCCACAGACACTTTGACCCAGATGGCTGATTTAATCATGGAGAACGATCTGATGGTTGAGGAGCTTTATCATCTGCAGGAGTTCACGTCTTTGGTGTACTTCAAGCCCGGAGAACCTTCCCAGGGACTCAAGTATGACGAATTCCGCGAGCAAAACCAGCTGTGGCCGAAAATGGACGAGGAAAAGCTGGGAAGAAGAAGCCGAAGAATCACAGAACATAATGATCCACTCAAACAGAAGGTGGAAAAGATCATAGAGACGAGAAAACAAGAGATGAAAAAACAAAAGGAGGAACAGCTGGAGAAGGTCGAGGAGGTGAAGCGCACAACGAAGTCGAAGCCGGCCGTCAAGGAAGAATTGCAAAGTGAACTTGAGGATTCTGAGAGCCTCGACGATGAGGTATCTCAGGAGTCTGACACCGATTCTGACATTTCCATACCTCCTCTATCTCCGTCAACGCATGTTCCTAAAGCGATCCGGCTCAAGTTTGACATCAAGCCGCAGATTGTGACTCATCCTTCTCATGTGACGAAGCCGTTGTACAACAATTTGAATGAGTTTTTTGACTCTTATCGCTCCACGATTGAAGAACCCGGCAGAGATTTGTCACTCGAAGAGTACAACGAATATTTGGAGTCACAATCCGAACTTATCAGCAAGATTCGAGACGGTTTGGACAGAAAGTTGCTAAGACTGGATATGGAAGAGAACATTTTCAGAAATGTTCCGAGTGGATTCAAAGAGCCCACGATGATCAAGAAGAACGCACAGTATCACCAAAGCCATTACAAGCCATCTCCAAATCCGTTCCGGCTTAGGAACGAGCTTACACACTACGACCATCTGCTTGCTCATGGTGTTCGATCTGCCAAGCTGATTCACGATTCAAGAAATGCCAAAGCTCAGAAGTCCAAAAAGATAGCGGCAATGATTGAGGCGCACTTCAAGAAGCTTTCCCAAGAAGAGGAGAGAAGACAGCGAGAGTTTGAAAAGAAGATTGTGAAATTGGCAAAGGACACTGCTAAAGAGGTGAAGAAAAAATGGCTCGTTGCTGTCAAGGCGTACAAGATTCTCGAAGAGAGAGAGAAGGAGCGCGAGAGAATGGTCAAGAGCAAAGAGCAGCTTTCGAAGATTTTGGATCACAGTACAAAGGTTTTGGGAGCTCAGATCAGTCGCAAAAGTGTTTCCAGAGAGAGCTATGAGGCGGAAGAAGAAGAAGATGGAGGCGAGGAGGCGGATTCAGAGGACGACGACGCTGATTCCGACGATGAGAACATGAGTTCGAGCAGTGACGAGGAGGAGGTTGATGTGAAACAGGAGATCAAAGATGATAGCAAGCTCTCTGTGGAGGAGCTGAAAGAGAAGTACAAAGATTTGGACAAACTTTCTGCGGAACCTGATTCGGACGATGACTCAGACGAGGAGCGGCCAACGTCTTTGGCTGCTCTCTATGGATCTAATGGTGATGTCGATATCAAACCTGTGAGTCTTGTGGATCAATTGACGGAGGAGGAACGTAAGAAACTGGTTGAGCAAGAGTCTGGTGATCCGCTATTGGAAGAAAGTTCGGATTTTTCCGACAGTGATGACTTTGATTCGGAGACGCCATCGGAATCGGAATCTGATAAAGAGATGGAAGAGTCAAAACCTGGTTTGTCATCACTGTTTGGGAAAGCTGAAGAAGACGAGTCACTATACAGTGAAAAGTCTGACGACAATATCACTCCTCCTTCCTCGGCTAAAGAGGAGGAAAACAGTGAAAACGAAGGAGACTCGCACCTGACATCGATTCCGGATGTGCCAACACCAATTTTGCTCCGCGGAACACTGAGAGAGTATCAAAAGCAGGGTCTCAACTGGCTTGCATCCCTGTACAACAACGGAACGAATGGTATTTTAGCTGACGAGATGGGTCTGGGAAAGACGATTCAGACCATTTCGCTCATTTCCTATCTTGCTTGCGAGAAGAACATCTGGGGTCCTCATTTGATTGTGGTTCCAACGTCTGTGATGTTGAACTGGGAAATGGAGTTCAAACGGTTTGCTCCTGGGTTCAAGGTTCTGACATATTACGGATCCCCTCAGCAACGTAAAGAAAAGAGAAAAGGGTGGAATACGCCGGACACTTTCCATGTTTGCATCACGTCTTACCAACTTGTCGTTCAAGACCAACATGTTTTTAAGCGAAAAAGATGGAGGTACATGATCTTAGACGAGGCTCACAACATCAAGAACTTCAGATCCCAGCGGTGGAAGTCTTTGTTGAACTTCAACACGGAGAATCGTCTTTTGCTGACGGGTACGCCTCTGCAAAACAACATCATGGAGCTGTGGTCACTGTTGTACTTTTTGATGCCGTCTTCAAAAACGGATCAGATGATGCCGGATGGATTTGCAAATCTGATGGACTTCCAGCAGTGGTTTGGCAGACCTGTGGACAAAATTGTACAAGGAGGAGGCTATTCAAAAGAAGACGCGGAAACGAGGGAAACAGTGAATAAATTGCACCAGGTTCTGAGACCGTATCTTTTGAGGAGACTGAAACAGGATGTCGAGAAGCAAATGCCTGCCAAACACGAACACATTATTTATTGTCGGTTGTCCAAGAGACAGAGGTTGTTGTACGATGATTTCATGAGCCGTGCACAAACCAAGGAGACGCTAGCGAGCGGGAACTTCCTGAGTATCATCAACTGTTTGATGCAACTGAGAAAAGTGTGCAATCATCCTGACTTGTTTGAGGTGAGACCTATTCTGACCAGTTTTGCCATGAAAAAGTCTGTGGCTTCCAATTTTGCAATTAGCGATATGATTGTTCGGAAAATCAGCGAAAAGAAGATTGACGACACAAAAGTTGACTTGCAATTCCTGAACATGCTCCCAGTGAACAACACGGGCTGGAGTTCATTCAATGTGGAAACTATGAGGAAGATTTCAGCGTCGAAATCGTTTGTGGAACAGTGCGACAAGCTGCAGGAAGGACTTGTTGAAGTCCAGCCTGATTTCAACAGTTTACCGAAGTATTACGAGTATCTGAATTACAAGGAACGTGCGTCTTTGCTGTCAACTTTCCAGCAGAGACTCTATGTGAACGGTTTTGCTTGCGACAAACAGCAGATGATTTCGTCGAATTTGGTCCGTTTGTTGTCGGTTGATAGGTTTTCCAAGCAGAACTTGGAGCAGCTGACCGAGCTGGAACTGTTGAAACCAGTGAAAACTAGAGCTGTCACAATGTTTGATGCTATTGAGAAGTTCGCTTTTGTGACGCCGAAAGTTGTCACAGAAGACATGGTTGACTTGACCCTGCCTCGTGAGATTCAGTATGGTCTTCAAAGCTCGGAATCGATTAGCAACCCGTTCCACCACTCGCAGGTGAAGCTTTCGATCGCGTTTCCAGACAAGTCTCTGCTTCAGTACGATTGCGGTAAACTTCAGAAACTGTCGAGTTTGTTGCTAGATTTGATTCCTAAAGGCCACAGAGTGTTGATTTTCACTCAGATGACAAAAGTGCTGGATATTTTGGAGAAATTCATGAATTACAACGGGTACAAGTACATGAGATTGGACGGAGCGACCAAGATCGAGGACAGACAGCTCTTGACAGAGAGGTTCAACAAGGACAACAAGATCAAATGTTTCATCTTGAGTACAAGATCGGGAGGTCTTGGTATCAATCTTACTGGTGCCGACACCGTTATTTTCTACGACTCGGACTGGAATCCAGCCATGGACAAACAATGTCAAGACAGATGTCACAGAATTGGACAAACAAGAGATGTCCATATCTACAGATTTGTTTCCGAGTATACCATTGAGTCCAACATTCTGAAAAAAGCTAACCAGAAACGACAGCTGGATAATGTGGTGATCCAAGAAGGAGATTTCACCACCGATTACTTCAGCAAGATTACTGTTTCTGATTTGCTTGGTGAGGAAACCGAAGGGGGCTCAAAGGGATCTGATGACCGGCTCCTCATTGGTAACAGCAATTCAGGAGGCAACATTGCCAAAGTGCTGGAGCAAGCAGAGGATGCAGAGGACGCTGCTGCAGCCGAAGTGGCAATGAAGGAGGCCAATGTGGACAATGACGATTTCATGGACGATAACAATAGCACCAAGAGTCCAAGCGTTGACAGAACGAACAACAATTCTGCGGAACCCGAAGATCTGGTGAAGCGGATGGAGATGAAAGATGCGAAGGTGAATGGGGGAGAGAGCAACGGACAAGTTATAGATGAGTCAGCGATGGACGTGGAACAAGACGAGGAAGATGAGGACGATGTCGGTCACATCGATGAGTATATGATTAGGTTTATTGCCGGAGGGTTCTACTTCGACTAATGTGTGTATAATATGTAATTTTAGTATATACAATAATTTTCTTCGGTCTCGAGACTATGACGTCATAGATCTGATGATGCAATTTTCCCCACAAAAAATATCTTCAAGAGCAACTGAGCAACTTTTAGCAATCACGATTCTTCTAGAAGAGAGATTCGAAATGTAGATTTATTGCGTAGAATCTGCACTATATATAGCTGTGAATCTGTCCGCCGTTCTAATTAGTTTTGACCTCTATCTCTAATTCAATACGAACAATGTCTGGACCAATCAAACTCTTCTACAAAGGCCAAAAGAAGGATCTTATTTTGTTTGTGGACGACAGGTCTGCTTATGAAAAATACACCAAAGAAAACGATCATTCGATCCCTTTGACTGACATTGTCTCCAACTTCAACATCTACACCAACCAAGGTGGAACGGGTTCCGAAGGAGTACTGGATGTGGCTTCTAACGCAGACTTGAGCTCTGAGTTTGGAGATATTCAGAGACAGGAAGATGCAATCCCTTTGATTCTGCAAAGGGGTTATCTGCAAAGTTCTCCTGGTATTGATAGAAAGAAGAAATCAGCAACAAATGATTCAAAGTACAGCTCTATTTAACAAGAGATGTTTCCAATTACATTGAAAATCACATAGGTATATAAAAAAGTTCGTTATTTTTGCTGAGTAAAGTCTGATAAGCTTCCATGGATACTGAAAGATTTGATCATCTTCTTAAAACTAAAACTTCTCTTTGTTGAGAGAGATTTCAAGCTCATGTTATCGTCGCTTTTTCCGGAATGCGGCTCCGAATCGTGCGACTTGCTGGATTCGGTTTGCTTAGAGTAAGAAGCAGGAAGATTTCTCATTGAAGGAGAAACAGATAACCTGTTGTTTCTTCTGGCAAGAGTTGGAGAATGCTGATACGTGGTTGAAGTTTGCTGGTGGCTCAGAGAGGATAGTGACGAGATCGAGAGCTTTTTCCTGAGCGAAAAGTCGGAAATGCTTCTAGTCAGATCACCAATAGACTTTGGAATCTCGTCAGTAGACCAGAATTCCCTTAAGCACTTCTCAAGACGGATCCTGTCTTCTTTTTTCACCACAATAACTGGAGTGTTGACTTGCTGCATGAAATTGGAAACCGACTTCTCACGCCTGATCTCCCTCATGGCGTCCTGATCCTGACTTGTGGCGAAATGATTGACAATGAATTTGAGCAAATTCAACTCCAGAGCGAAAAAGCTGCTCCGAGTCTTCTCCTTGAAAAAGGCGAGCTCTTTGGGGATGACGATGTTGAATCTGAACTCGACATCTCTTCTGCAGTTCATAAGGGCAGATCTTTTCTTCATGTATGAGTAGGAATAGTCTTTTGGATCGATATCCTTTCTCCACTTTGCAAGTCTCAGATCGAGCTGATGTATCCAGACATTTTTCTCATTAAGGTTCGGAAAGATAGCCACAATCTCGTAAGACTTGAAGTTATCTTCAAATTGGATTTTGAAACAATAGGGATAAGTTGTGAATAGCAATCCCTTTTCGCCCAGATCTTCTTTTTGGATGTTGAAAATAGAGGAAATCGGAAGAATGAACTTCACTTCCAGCTGACGATGCTTGGCGACCCGCGTCAAAAGCAGATGTGAGTCGAACAACAGCGCTCCGAAATACTCGTTCCTCACACTCTCTGTCTGGATCCAAACAGTGGAAAAAGCTCCAACGAGTTTCAGATCTCCCAAGTTTTCGAAAAAGTATATGTCCGAAAAGTAGCGTCCCAATGAATGATTGAGCATTTTTTTCAGCACCTGGTTCTTCTCTTCAAGCTTTTCACTCACACCGACGTGATTGTTGATTTGGACACACTTCTGATTGATAGTCTCGACACATTTCTCCATATTCTCCACCAGAAGCAGCTCGACATCGTCCTTGGACTTTTGAAAGAGGGACTCGGCAATCATCTTGTACCGGGAAATTCTGTTTGTGGGCATCTGAATTAACGAGATGAACCTAATGTCAAGCTCCTGTTGCAAAAAATAATTTGATGCCACATCCTGATGCTGAACCATGTAGTCATTGTAGATCACGATTGAGTTTGTTCTGTACTGCTCAACGTCCTTATCTGCGACGAAAAACAGCACTTTTGGCACGAGCTCGCAGTAGAAGCTGTAAGTTTTGACATTGATCGAGTTACCGGAGATCCAATCTATGATCTTTTGCAGATACTTAGAGTCGTCGAATCTTGGAACATAAGTCTCAAACTCAGGTGATTGAATCGAGAACTTCCCGCTTTCAGTGGACTCGCCACTTTTGATCCATTCCTGGTACAAAACCACTAGTCCCTGGTAAAACTGCTTGTGCTCCTCGAGGAGTGTATCAACTGTGTTTGCGAAGCTGCCGAAGAAAAGAGGAGTGATCTCGTTGGCCGAAAGATAGTGAATGTAGACCTCCTTGAGCACTCTGAGCGCTTTGACGTAAACCTCTTCCGTGTTGAGTAATTCTTTGACCTGTTTCTGCCTCGTGAAAGACCGTTTGAAAGCCGAAGAGGCGAGCTCAGGGTTGTGGACCGGAGATAAAAGACCTGTTTCGGGCCCGACAATGCTTCCTGGCAGTGCCGCGCTGTCTGCGTCTCTTGAATCGCACCTGAAGTTGATTGTGATGGAAGAATTGGAGTCCAGATTGAGGTCGTTGTTGTGCGAGTCTACTTCGGCTTGCGCCCGGTCTGTGTTGGCAGAATCGAAATCAAAGTTTTCTGTCTCCTTGGACGGAGCTGCGTTGTTGTCGACCGAGATCAGAGTACACGCATCGCTTATTCGTTTTTCAGCGTCTTTGGGACTTGTGTTGTTGTTGCTGACGCGGATCACCGACATTTCCGTCAGACAGTTGCCATACAGCGCTAAGGGAATAGGGTGAAGGGGAGCGGAAACAGACAGTGCGAAAGGCGGCAGACTTGCAACCTCTTTATATCTTGGACAGAAACTGTTTGATATGGAAAACCACGGCCGAATGCTATAGGTCAAAATTGTCTGTTTGGGTGTTGTGTCACAAAAGGTAGATGTGATGGGTTAGAAAAGGGGATAATTTTTTTTGGCGGAGATGAAAATAAAAAAGTGTGCGGGACGGCGCGGACGGCGCGGATTTTGACGTCGATCGACGCGAAAGCTGATTCGAGCTAAAAAACTCGAAATGTAGAATGCTCTTCTCGACCTGGAGAACCACAGCTGTTCTGCACAACTAACCACACAATGTTATTGAGAAGATCTATTGTTGCGATCTGCCGTCCACGGATGGTGGGAGTGCCGTTCATGAAGGCGGCACGCATCACACAGACACCTTTTTCCACCACTCCACTAAATTTGGCCAAGGCCAAGAAGAACAACGCAAAAGGCAAGAAATCCTCGGGTAAAGCAGAGCCTGAGGTCGAGGAAGAGTTTGAGGAGATTGACCCAAAGTCGATCTTGAAGAAGCTTGAAAATGAGTTCAAAGGCTCGGTGACTTTGCTCAACAAAAAGCTCACAGAGGTCAGAATGGGGAAAGCAAACCCGAACATCTTTGACAAGATCAAGGTCAAGGTGGACAGCTCTCACACGGCGAACTTCACGGAGATGGCACAAACAAGCTTGAAGGGCAAGTTTCTCATGATTACGGTGTTTGATCCCAGCAACACTAAAAAAATTGTCAGTGCTATTCTGGCCTCCAATATGAACCTTAACCCGGAAGTTGATCCAAAAAACCCGCAGTTGTTGAAGGTTGCGCTTCCGAACTCGACACAGGACCTGAAAACTAAGCAACTCAAAGAGCTGAAGGAGACGATGGACCATTTCCGTACCGATAACTCCAACAGGGACTCCCTCACGTTCCTGAGAGCTGCCGTGGTGAAGGATCTCAAAAAAGTGACGGGCTCGAAGGACGTTGTTAGAAAGCTGACGGGGGACATCGACAAGCTGTACAAGATGTACAGCGACCTGGCGGCCAACGCGTACAAAAGTGCTGAAAAAGCGATAAAATGAGGGATGTGCACTTGCCAAATGTAATAAAGTACATAGATCAGATTTGGCTGAAATATAATAAGTTGTATGAATTGTTGCACGTTGAATGGCTGAGAA
Organism: Ogataea corticis; assembly: GCA_030555865.1. Taxonomy (NCBI): domain Eukaryota; kingdom Fungi; phylum Ascomycota; class Pichiomycetes; order Pichiales; family Pichiaceae; genus Ogataea; species Ogataea corticis. The sequence goes on along the minus strand of JANIVM010000005.1, from coordinate 473,961 downwards.
GTCTCAAGAAAAGTTACAGGAAACTGGCCAAGCACACCGTCTCTCGATGTGTACCTCTACAACTCATTCGTAGATACTCATTCCTCAGCATTTCTATAAAGCCTGAACAAAGTTCAGTTCTCGATTTGCGATATACGTCTTGCCTAGTTGGAGTTGGTGGCCAGCGTCCAAATCGCCTTCACTCTTCCCCATAAACTATAATCATAACCTCCTCTGTTCAGCGCAGAAACAAACTTCCACGCACGCTTGCCGTCTCCGATCGGATAGTCGAGAACTTTCGGAATGCTGGTTGCAATCAGACTCGTTCTATCGTAGCACATCGACTTCTCAATACACAGGCCTCTCAAACCCTCCTCGCCGCCAAACTTGCCGTATCCGGAGCCCTTCACCCCGCCAAACGGAAGCTGGCACACGTAAAAGGTGGCAAAGTCGTTAACGGCAATGTTTCCCACCTTCAAAAGCCCCGAAAACCGCTGCGATTTGTACCGATCCGTTGTGAAGATGGAGGCTCCCAGTCCGTACTCGGTAGAATTGGCAATCTCGATGGCCTTCTGGTCGTTTTCGGCGAAAATCACCGTCAAAACTGGGCCAAACACCTCGTTTGTGGCCAGTTTCGAGTCTGGAGGAACATCGGCAATTAACGTGGGCAGGAAATAATGTCCCTGTGGATAGTTTGGATGCACATATCTTTTTCCTCCGTGCAAAATTCTGGCTCCCGCTTGCACAGCCTCGCTTAGCCAGGTTTCGAGCTCGTCGAATTTTTCACTGCCCATGATCATGGCTCCCATGTCGATTTCCTCGTTCTGGTCAACGTCCGAGCCGACTCTGAGCGACGAGACGCGCTCCGACAGCGACGAAAGAAGCTTCTCGTAGTTCTCGCGGTCTCCCGAAACAATCACCCGCTCTATACCGATACAGTTCTGGCCTGCGCTCTGGAACGTTCCTCTCATGAGAATCGACGCAATCGAGTCGATGCCCTTTTTTTTCAAGTAGTCGTCGCAGATGACAACAGCGTCTTTTCCGCCGAGCTCAACAACAACGGGCGTCAAAACCTGGCTTGCCGTGGCCAACACCTTCTTGGCAACGGGACTCGACCCGATAAATGTGAGATGGCTCAATCCTGGGTTTCCGGAAACGTTGTCGGCGTCTTTTCCCCAACAACAAACCAGCTGAACGAGGTTCTCATCCACTCCGCAAATCTTCAGTGCCGTTTTCACGACGTTTATGTAGTACTCCGAGGACCATCTGACCCTCTCGCTACACTTCACGACGATTCCGTTACCGGTAAAAATCGACGCGACGATAGGCCCAAGCATATTATGGAACGGGTAATTCCATGAAACGAGCGCTCCAACGACTCCCAACGGCTCGTATCTGACCTCGGCCTTCTTGTACTTCATGAACATGTTGGACGGACCGGGTCTTGCCGATGTGGCCAGCGCTTTCTCGCCGTTGGCCAGGATCCAGTTGATCTTCTCGAGAGTGACCATGATCTCGCCCATCGACGCGTCGACCATCGTCTTGCCCGAGTCGCGGCACGCAACACGTGCAATGGCCTCCTGGTTGTGGATGATGAACTCGCTCAGCGTCTTCAAGACCTTGCGACGCTTGAGCTCAAAGTCGGGATCGTTGTAGAAGCTGGTCTGTGCCTGCGACGCCGACGCAATCGACGCGTCGATTTCCGCGCGCGTGTTGGATTTGAACTTTCCCAGGTACTGAGCCGTGGCGGGGCAGTAGCAGTAGATGTAGTCGGGGTCATCTTCCTGGTAAATTGCTGCTGGATTCAGCCGTCTTCCCTTCCAATTTGGCTTGGCCTCGTCTGGGATGGGTGCCTCGAACTTGGCGGGCTTGTCGAGCCTGGCTTTGGCGGTTCTGCGCAGCATAAACAGAACAGAAAGCAGACCCAACAACACCGACAGCGAGATCTGGATGGGGAACACCGAGTGGCTAGTGTTCAGAGACTCTAAGTTGTAGTAGCTCGACGAGTTTGCAAGATAAACTCTCAGGTCGGTCAAATTCAACGAGTACAGGGTCTCGTTCAACTGCGACAATAGCAATGTCAGGTTTGCTGATTTCATGGTGTGCAAACGCGGAACACAAAGCCACCAGTTGTTGTTTGTATGCTAACGGGCTCTGGGAAACGCTTCGCTCGCGGTGTTTCGATTCAACGTCTGAGCAATGTTAAATTAAACTGCTCGCTTTGGTAAACTGTTCGACGCTGAAAAATACATAAACGAAATGCACAGCCTGATATAAAAAAATTAAAAATTAGAACACAAATTGTTTTTCACTAGGCTCGAAAAAGAACGATAAATCCACCCTATTCTTCCTCGCTCATTTCCTCCTCGTCGTCCAGATCCTCCAGTGCACGGTCGAATTCCTCGTCGAATTCCATGTCGCTCTCGTCTTGAGTATTTTGCGAGTCCTGGAGCCGGAATTCGTTATTAATTGGCGAGTTGTCGTTAGAGGACATGTTGTCGAGCCGGGGAGTGGATATTGCAATTTTTGGCGACTCAATTGCTGCCGCAGACGGGCCTGCTACCACAGGAGCCGGTGCCGCGGGCGCACGACTCATCAAGCTTCCGGCAGCAGCCAGAGCCCTCATGCTAATTGGTTTCTTTATTCCTGTAGCCAAATTTGGAGATTTGGTAGCCAAATTTCGCGTGGGAGGCTCCTCAATGATTACCTGAAACTCCTGGGCCGAAGACGAAGACTCCGAAACTTCTCCCTCGTCCCAGTCCGAAAGCTCCAAATTGTAGTCATCCTGTGGGGTATTGACCTCCATCGGGGCAACGGCCGGTGCGCGTCCCCTCACTGCTCGTTTGGCCGCCTGTAAAAGTTTGGATTTCGGCTGGGATTTTGGCTGAGATTTTGGCTGGATTTTTTTTGCAGGCTTGGAAATTCCTCCCTTCGAGGCTGCAGTTTTTATAACGGGTGCCGGTTTTTGGCTCTCGGACCGAGTTTCAGCAGGCAACAACGAAGGAGTCATTGGTTTGCGTCTCGAGTCCAAATACGACTCAACAAAACTCTTATCGGCCCGATTTCTCCAGTCCTGAACCCCCATGTAGCCTTTCTCCAGATCCTTCAACCTCAAATCTAGCTTGTCTGGCTCCCGAGACTTGTTCATCTTAATCACCCCGTTGAACCGCTCCATTCGAAATTTGTTGGCAACGTCGTCGTAGATCAGAATAAACTCGGAATGCGTCACGGCGGGCCCTCCGTTGCTCGAAGGAGCAGCAACTGCCGGTGGAAGCTTGCCTTCAAAAAGAATTTGACCCGAAGAAGTGGACCCCGATATCGCTCTGGGGTTCTCCTTCGATTCTGTACGCATAATGTAGTTGTCCTGTGTCGATTTGACCATCAATGAGGAGAAATCCTGGTCAACGGTGTCGGGGCGGAAACCATCTGACGCTGTTAGTAGAGGTAAATCACAGGTTCGCAAGTATACTTACACCGCACACCAAAAATGTCCGATATAGATGACCGGCAGAACAGACTCGACATGTCCATGTCGTACTCTCCGTCTGGAAGCGTCATCGAGTTTGGTCCAGAGCTCGCAAGAGAATGTAGAAGACTCTTTCTGGAGGTGGGATCCGTGACTTTGAGCTCTCAATTACTTCGAATCAACACTGAAAATCAGCAACCACCAGGCTCTGTATTTTCGATAACTCTGCCTCCTTCTCTCTCTTTCTCTCAGTCGACTGATCTCATTTTAAATTCTCCGCAAAAAAATGGAAGACAAGGCTGTGCAAAGATGAGATCCAAAATTCGGAATTGTGATGAACAAATATGCGTTCGTTGCTACATGCAATTATACAGCCAAAGATGAGAAGAAGGGGGGCTGCAATCTATCGGCTTCGCCACGCTCCACTACGCCGTGCCCCGCTCGCTGCGCTGCGCTATCGTATCGTGCTCTCGCTCAACATCCTCACACTCGTAAATCCCACACCCAAACTACTATCAATATCCAATCTCATCGAGCTCTGCGTCAGCGGAGACAGCACCTTGATCGATCTCACGTGCGAGTCCTTTCCGTTCTGGTGGTTCGACAAAAAACAAATTTTCACCAAATAACACTTTAGCAAATCATCAGATCTCACTCCCTTGAAAAAAATATGTTGCCAGCCGGACGGCTCAAAAAACTCCTTGGAAGAAACCTCCATCAGATCGTGTTCTCCCGTGCCGGCAAGCACCAGAATCCGCGACGGGGTGTACGACTCGTCCGATTGGTAGTTGAAGTAGAACGAAATCCTGTCAATCGTGACTCTTTTTGTGAAATGGATTGTAATAAAGTGCGGTTGTTGTCCGTCCGATTGCCAGTAGCTAAATGGAGAGTCTTCGCGCAGCTCTTTGATTCCATAGCCCTGTTTGTGCGTGGAAACCGACCACGCGGCCAGGTTTCCAATGTCAATGAGCCCCAAATGCTCTAGTTTTCGAATCCCCGACGTGAAAAGCTCCTCCTCGTCTAATTTGGACGCGTTGTTGTTGCCGTTGCTGTCGAGATCCACATCGTCGCCGGCGTCGTGGATCGACTCGTCGTCGTCGTCATCGTCATCTTCATCGGCGTCATCGTCCATCGCGCGCCCGTCATCCTCATCTTCGTCTTCGTCGTAATCGTCGTCTTCGTCAGGGTCGTTGTCGTCCCCGTTGTCGCCATACCCGCTGTTGAGCGCGCCCTGTGCTGGCCTGGATCCTGTGTTTCCCGTCGCGTATCGCGGACTGCTGATCATCCCATAGGCCATCCGTTCGCCGCCGGTATAAACCGGAAGCGAGCTTTCAAATGACCGGTTTCCAGACATCAAAGAGAGACTTGCCGGAGTAACACAGATAATCTTATAGATCTTCACCCTTCAACTTTCAACTTGATTACTGTAAATCTTTCGTTTATTTCCCCCACACCCTTACACCAATGTAAACATAGCTGAATTCTATAAACATCCGTGCACCAGAGATTTATCAACAGCACCTGAGCCAGCCGTTGTTCTCGGTGTTGCCAGCTTCGAGATCGACTGTTGAGTCGAAACTTAGTCCAATGAGCTCGTGCTCGCTGGCCTTGAAACGGCTGAGCTCTGCGCACCGCAGAAAAACTTTCTCCACGTCCAAATACCGTTTCGCAGACGTCTCCAAAACATCGCTCGACAGCTCCGTGATCAAACCCTCGTTCAACCGGGTGCCCAATTCGACCGCCTGTCGATGGCTGATCTGGCGCAGAGACGAATTGTCCACTTTGTTGCCCACAATCAGCACCGAAGGTCTCGGATTGTTGCAGTATTTGAGAAAATTCGGCAGCCATTTGCTCTCGAGATTGTGAAAGCTGTCTGCATTCGTGGTGTCATAGACGAGCACGGCGATGTCCGAACCGCGATAAAACGCCCGGCTCACCGCATTGAATCGCTCCTGTCCTGCAGTGTCCCATATCTGGAGGTTGACTGTATCGTTTGACGCTGTTTTCACGCTGTATGACAGAAAATCGGCTCCTATCGTGGCTCTATAGCTGTTGCTGAAAACATGGTGAACAAACTGCGATCGCAATGAGGTTTTTCCCACCGCCTGGTCCCCGAGCAAAATCACCTTGATGGCTCGACCAGGGCTCCCCAATTGACCAGGGTTGCCGGCAGGTGTCGTCGGGGTCATATTGCTCAACAGATATGACAGGCTTTCTTTGAACCTGTCTTGGTGTTTTACTGTCTAAATAAATAACGCGAAATCAATCGACGCGTAAAAAAACCACGTCGACGCGACTCTCTCAAGTTTCTATTCTTTATCCTATCTAGAAATCTATCTGTCTCTAGTCTACTCCTGGGAGGAGAGGAAGTGCTCTGCCTCAAGAGCAGCCATACAACCAGTACCGGCGGAAGTGATTGCTTGTCTGTAGACCTTGTCCTGGACGTCACCGGCAGCGAAAACACCCTCGATGGAGGTCTTAGCAGTACCTGGGATGGTCTTGAGGTAACCGGCCTCGTCTTGCTCGAGCTGACCCTCAAACACCTGGGTGGCTGGGGTGTGTCCAATGGCGTAGAACAAACCGTTCACCTCGAGCTTGGAAACCTTCTCAGTCTTAACATTCTTGATCGAGAGAGCGTTCAAAAGCTTACCGTCACCTTGAGCCTCGAGAGTGACAGTTTCGTAGAGGATTTCCAGCTTGGGGTTGGTCTGGACTCTCTTTTGCATGATAGTGGAGGCTCTCAAGAAGTCTTTTCTGACAATCAAGTACACTTTGGAACCGTATTTCGTGAGGAAAAGGGCCTCCTCGCACGCGGAATCACCTCCTCCGACAACAGCAAGAGGCTTGTTTCTGAAAATAGGAACAGCACCGTCACAAACGGCACAGGCAGAAATACCCTGTTGCCAGTAGGTCTCCTCACCAGGCAGGTGGAGTCTCTTGGCACTGGCACCGGTAGCGATGATCACAGCGTCGGTGGTGATTGGCTCCTCATCCTCATTGAACTCGGTCCACAGCTTGAATGGTCTCGAAGAAAAGTCAACTTTGGAGATGGTCTCGGTGATAACCTCGGTACCAAATTTGACAGACTGCTCTCTCATCTGCTCCATGAGCTTAGATCCGTTAATTCCATCTGGGAAACCAGGGAAGTTCTCAATGTCTGTGGTGGTGGTGAGCTGACCTCCGGCGGCGATTCCGTTGGCAAGCATACCCTCGTACAAGACCGGGTTCATCTCGGCTCTGGCCAAGTAGATGGCGGCCGTGTGTGCTGCTGGACCAGATCCAATGATGCTGACTTTGTTGTGAACCATTCTGATTGTTGTTGGTGGGAAAAACTTTCTGCCTGTTGAAATTACTTGTTTGTGCAAATTAAGAAGCATTCACAGATGATCGTGAGTTTTTATACAAGAAGAAATTGATTGTCCGAGTTCTCGTCGAGACTTAATAATTTCACAGAATTTGTAATCTCATTTGGGGATCTAGATCCGCTTTTGGATCAATTTTTTTTCTGGATCTTTGGCCAAAATTACTAAGAAGATGACAGGTCATGTGACCACATGCACGTGACAGGGACCTGTTTGAGATCTCGCAAGCCTTCGCAAGCCTTTGCCAGCCACGAGTCAGATAACACTAGCCTATACACGGGCATGTGGCAAAACGGACCACGGGGGGCTTTTACTAACACTCACCATTTGGCCAGATGCAAAAATCGTCGCGCAGAATTAATAAGGGGCCCGCAGGGTCCTGATCGCATTTGGCTAACTCCCTTGCCGTTGTCCCAAGACAAATCTCTTGGTCTCCGGGCGCGATTCAAGCTCCGGGTTCAGCACAACACTACTCAGCCAGTACTCTAGGGCCTTGCGTCGCTTCTCCAGGAATGTCGGGTTGAATCTGTCCTGGAAAACTGTGGTTTTCGGAGGCAGTTTTGGTATCACGGTGGCATCTTTGTATTTGTCGAGCTCCCTCTTCAATGTCTCGAAATCGTTGTATCTCTTGCGAACGCGGAACTTAGACCCGCGCACCGTCTCGAACTCGATCGTCCACAGCGAGTACTTGCCTCCGTTCACGCCCTCAATGATCGTGGGCTCTCCGATCGTGCAGTTCGCACACCATCGTCCATTCTCGGTGAGTTCTGTGGTGGCCGCACAATTGTCGTTCAAAGTGATGGGAATGGGTGCTAGCTTTGCGAGGTCATCGAGACTCCGATCCAGGTGCGTATGGTTCGCATCTGCCATTGGACGTTTGGGGTGAAACGGGGTGCGGGAATAGAATCTTGTCAGTTGCGTGTTGGCAATTTTGAAAATATTCCGAAAATGTACAAAAAAGCATCTAGAAATATCAAAAAATATCTTATGATAAACTTGCGGAGAAGCATTTTCTCAGGCAATCCAGCATGGAACAGCTTGGCAGATTGATACCTCTGTGGAAGCAGATCTACTACAAGTGGAGGTCTTTGAAGAATGTTCCTTTCAGAAAGAAGTTCTTTATTGGTAAGTTTGCCCCCCCGCTAGCACAACTTCTTTCTAACACCACCAGGGTACGATCTCACGGGAAACACGTACTGGGAGTTTTTTCTCGAGCGAAGGGACAGCCTGCGGCCACGCAGAATCTACCAGCCCTACAAAAGACAGCCGTTCACCTACGATTACTTCCAGAACATTCCTGTCCAGTGGCTACAATGGCTCAGATACACGAGACTGGAGCCTCCCTCGTTGCAGGAGCTCATCCAGGACGGCCAGCGAGTTGAAAGACTGCGTCAATTGGCCCTATTGAAGGAGAAGGAACTCGAATACAAGAAAAACACCGCAGAACACCTGATGAATAAGAACATGGTGGAGGAACTCAACAAGATGCACGTGGAACAGACAGATTCAAAAACTTCCAAAGTGAAGGTGTGATCCACATGCGGTTGCTATTTATTGAACATATTTATTATTCATTCATGAGATATTCATTGAAAATCTTCAACGTGGAGTATGGTTGATACACGAACGCTATACAAGCCTTGTATTCTAGACGGATTTTTCACTGGTTGATGAGATTCTCCTTGTTTTTCTCTCCTTCCATAACATCTCTCAATCTCGCGACAACCACCCCCGAAAACTGCTCCAACAGTCGATCGTCGTATCCAGGCAACATCCTGGCCACCTTGGCCATCTCCTTGCCCAGCCCAGCCAGATCTTCGTTCCCTGACAAGTCCTGCTCCACCAATTTCTCCTGCAACTTTCTAAGTCCTCCAGTCAGCGACTCGACCAGTTCTGAGACAGAATCCTCCTGTTTGCCCAGTTTCATGCTCGAAAGCCTCGAAGCAATGTTGCTCGTCGGCGAGACATACGAGCGAGACGATCTTGTCGAATATGACGGTGAAGCCGTAGCTTCTGGTGACGAAGGAGAGCCAGCAGGAGACTTATTGTATCTTGTAGAGGAGTTTGCTCTCACAGACCCTGATCTGTTGAGCGATGGGCTTGTCGTGCGACTTGAAGTACGAGACAGTCTTGAAGCCGAAAGATTGGTTGACGGAGTCTTTAGTAGCCTTGCTTGATTGGCGGCTGTAGCCGTCTTTTTTGGAGTCAAATCGGGTCCTTGCAACACTTTTCTCACCACCTTCTGAGGAATAGGCTCGATAGCTGGATCCGAAGCGGTCGACGATGGTGACGAGAATTGGGACTCAGATCCAGAGGAAATACCAAGTCTCCAACTGAAAAGACAACCGTCGTGGCTCGCCGTCACAAGAGTCTTTTGGTTGTCCTGAACTACCAAAATCAGCCCCAAAATGGTCTCAGAATGGCCCCAGTACGAGCCCATTGGCTTGCCATCTTTGTACTGGAAAAGTCGAATGCACTTGTCGGACGAAGAGGCAAAGATCAAGTTATCGTGAACCTCAAAGTTGTCCACCTGGATGGCATCCATGTTTCTGTTGTACAGTTTGAGAGTCCGGAGCTGTTCATAGCTGTCCAAGCTGTAAACTAAGAGGTTTTTGTCGCTGGCCGAAACAACCAGCTCGTTTGCAGCCGTGGTGTTGAACGTCAGCGCTGTGTTTTTGATGGAGATGATTCTGTCTTGAACGAACAAAGCAGACTCCTCAGACTCTTCAAATTTGTGGAAAGAAAGCGTGCGATCAGACGACGAAGCAATCAGTTTTCCATTTGAATATGCGATCTTCAAGACGTTTCCCTTGTGTGTGGTCAGCGTCTGGAACAGAATCCATTCATCTGTGTCGTTTTTCTTGATGAAAACTTGTACCGTTCTGTCTCTTGAACAAGAAGCAGCGTAGTTATTCCCACCAAGTTCAAACAAAACAACATCGTTGATGCTAGACTCGTGTGCACGAACTCTTTTGAACTCCTTGAACCCCTTGATGAAATCCTCACGCTGCTGGAGAAAGTAAAGGTGCCCGTATTTGTCTGCGAGAACCAGGTTCCTCCCGTCGAAATCCAGCGACATCAGCGAATTCTCAATCAGCTCGTTACTTGGCAAGTCCAAGGAGAAAAATAGCTCGACAGTAGATCCATTGAACTTCTTGACAGCTCCCGCCTTCGACCAGCAAAGGATGTCACCGCTGCTGCTTCTTTTGAGTCCGTTCAGTCCCTGGAGCAGAGAGCCGACCAGAACGCCCGCGTCTGACTCTAACAACGCATCCGTGTACATGATCTTCTCGTTTTGCAGGTATATGAGGTTTCCAAAGTCAAAGACTCCTTGCATTGCCAAAATTCCCGATCTTTTCACTATCTTTGTTGGCGAGCTAGGAGTAGGTCTGATTTGCTCGTTTATCGAAACACTCGAAAAGACGTCATCCAAGGAAATCACCGCGAGCTCGTTGCCGCCAATAATGAGATTCTCGTGTATGTGGTCCACCAGGAACTGATTTGTGGTGATTGGAAGCTGATACAGTTTGCGAAGCGTGACCGACTCCTCATTCAAGTTAATAAGACCAAGGTCTCCTTGATCTGTCATCACCAAAAGCTCCGAGAAATTGAGACAATCAATATCAATGAAACTGGAGTTCAGAAATCCTCTCAATAGGACATTCCGGCCTTTCAGAATCGTGCTGTTCGTTCTCATCGAGTCCTCTTTCCATACTTTGATGTGTCTCAAACCAACGGTAATGATGTGATCGTCATGCCAGAACAGCTTGTTAATGATTGAGGAACACTTGTTGCTTCCCGAGAAACTGAATTTTCTGTTTTGGAGCTTCCAGACTATCAGGAAACCGTCGTTGACCAACCCTAGCGAGCACAGTTTTTTCGAGTCAGATGAGAAGCAAAGCGAATTTATGCCAAACTGATGCTCTTGAATGATATAAACAGGGCGGCAAGAACAACCGGGCGCCAAGGAGTAAATCAGGATCCGTGGCTGGTATCCCACCTCTCCCACTGCCAACAGTTTCTTGTCTGGAGAAATGGCTATGCAATTGATAGATCTGACTCTGTTGGCCAATCCTGTTGACCCGGAACCGAGCTCATCCATTTTTTTGAACTTGAGTGCTCGCGTTGTTCCTGGAGTGTCGTGAACGGCATCTCTGCTGCTCTCTTCCGCCACGTTGGTGCCCTCCCGAGTCACAATCTCGGGCTCAGAATGCAAAGGATACCCGTACTCGTCCGTTTTTCCCATGCCAATGTGAGAACGAGCTTCTTGAGGGAGTGTGTTGTTGGCACAAAAGAACTTCTGCCATTGAATGGTCAGATCCGTCGCCAGCTTGCACACCACCACGCCTCCGCTCGCCGTGTAGGCAAGAAGATCATCCTGCGCCACGAACTGCGAAGAGGTTTCCGAGGAAGTGCCAAAGATCTTGTCAATTGACAACTGCAAGTCTGCCATGTGGAGTGCGTGGTACCTTATTTATAGTTTGTGACGTCTCACACGGGGAAGCAGAGGGAATAAAGAGACAAAAGCGAGCTTTATTTACATTTTTGTGGAAAAAAAATATTTTGAATATCACGAAAAAGGTAATATTCTGACGTAATCTATTATGTGATCTCTCGCTAACGCGTTTCCATTCTTGGCTTGAATAAAAGGGCTCATCTCAGAAGAAGGGTTTGTTTGAGTGGTTCTTGATTATCCGTGGTTGATTTGCCTGCCATGGATCTCCCATCTGACATAAAACACCTCTTTTTGGGGTGGATGGAGGAGGATTTTCGAAAACAGCAACAGATCGGTTCGAAACTGGCACTGACGTATTCCAGAGGAGTCCAGAGTATCAGGCGATGTCCGATCATGATCAAGCACCCAGATCAGCTGAAAGATTTGCGGTTCATTGGAGACAAAATGGTGGCGAACATGAGCAAGCGACTGAAGGAGTATTGCGAGGAAAACGGATACAAGTTTCCGGAAGAAGTGATCGTAGAGGGTTCTCGAAAGAAGCGCAAGGAAGTCGATGAGGGCGACGGCGGCTCAGGGACCGCAGAAGGAGCCGTTTCAAAGACGAAAAGAGCGAAGAGCAGTAGAAAATACATCCCGCAACGACAAACGGGGGCGTATGCGATCATGCTGGCTCTACATCTGAAGGATCCGGAGGGAGACGGGATGAGCAAGGACGATATCATCCGAAACGCTGCCCAGTATTGCTCGACGAGCTTTGTTGCGAACCCATCTACGAGTCAGTTTTACTCTGCGTGGGGTGGGATCAAAACATTGGAGAAAAACGAGTATGTTCGGTCACGCGGACGGCCGATATATTATTATCTGACAGAGGAAGGGACAGAAGTGGCCGAGATTTTGAAGAAAGTGGACGAGGAAGCTAGGCGGGAACGACTCGGGAGCTCGCCTTTGAGCGAACGCGTTGTTCCGTTGACGCAGAAGGTGAAACAGACGAGCCTGACGCGGTCCTTGTCTGGGATCACAGATATGGGGGCCGAGGATATTGGCTACACGACGTGGGTTCCTGGAAGCTACGAGGTCGTTTTAGTGATTGACAACCGTGAAGTTCGAAGTCGAGATCAGCGGGACTTCTTCACAGAGCAGCTCAGCGGACTCAAGGTGAAAAATTACGTTAAATCGCTGAGCGTTGGAGATGGAGTCTGGGTTGCACGGCATCTGGAGACGGGTCAGGAGGCTGTTTTGGACTACATTTTTGAGAGAAAGCGGCTGGACGATTTTGCTTCTTCGATCAAGGACGGCCGGTTCGTGGAACAGCGGTCGCGGCTCAAAAGAACGGGGATCAAGACGGTCTTTTATGTGGTTGAAGAACAAATGGCGAGCGATATTTCTAGGTTCAGCGAAGCAATTCAAACGTGCATCTCCATGGCGATCACCAACTCGCGGTTTCACGTGAAGAGAACCAAGGACAGCGACGCGACGGTCCAGCTGATCGCGACGCTCACGAACAAGATCCAGCGGTTCTATCGAGACCGCACGCTCGTGGTGATCGAGCCGCGAAACCTCAAATCCCAGCAGGAATATTCGGAGGTTTTGACACAATTTCGTGACAGATTTCCCCACCAAGAGCCGGTGTACAGCCTGCCAACGTTCCAGACTCTTCTCTCCAAGTCCAACATGGTGACTGTTCGCGAGATGTTTATCCGGATGCTGATGACGATCAAGGGAGTCTCTCTTGACAAGGCTGTTGCCGTTCAGAGACACTACAAGACTCCAAAGGGTCTATTGGAGAGCTACAGGAACTACCAGGGTCCTGACAAGTCGAAAATGGTGCACGACGCGCTGAAAGACTACGTGGGAAATCGCAAGATCGGTCCTTCGCTGAGTGCCAAGATCTACGAGGTTTGGGGCTGTCGTGCTGCCACAACCGAGCAATGAAGTGCTCTCCACGGCCGTTGCACTACTCCGGGACTTTAATTTTTCTGTTGCACAGCCTTGTGATTTATTGGTGCTTCACGAGAAATTTGTTGACAGCATCGCAAGTTGATTACAAAAATTTAACGCGAGATAAATTGGCAGAAGAATTCTCGTCACGTGTGGAAGAGCAGGATCCATTTGGTAGTCTAGACAGCGGAGACAAACTCAACAGGTGTGGTTGCTAATTCGAGTTTGCAAGGCCAGTCTCATTCGGTTCAACGCTTGTCCTATTATTTTTCTTCGGTTTCGTTTGCGACTAGGTGTCCTGAAGTGGCCAGGATAGACATACAGCGGCAAACACCATGGCGCTGCAGTTCAAATACCGAATGAAGCAGAAGCTTAGAACTGCAGTTCTTTTGGCTGGTTTCTGCGCCCTCATCATAGTATTCTTGGTACGGCTATCAGCCAGCTCCTCGGGGAGTGTAGGCCTTGCAACAAGCGAGCCTGTGGTCACCGTGAACGACAACGTTGGACAAGGTAAACCCTCGAGAAAAACGGCCAAGGATTTGCTTGCAAGCAAAAGAAAGAGTGCCGAGAAACAGCGGTACCAAGATATGAGCGAAGAGGACAGGGTCAAAATGAAGCTGATCAACCAGCCGTCGAGCGATGACCCCATGGGACTCAAACAGGAGCTTGGAATCAGTTTCTACAAGTCCCTGTTTTCAGTTCTTTCCAGGGGGCAGCCCAAAGTGAAACCACTCACCACCTACAAGTCCAATGAGAGAATCTATCACGCTGGCTACGAGGCAGTTGGAGACGGTCCAGCACTGTCAAAAAAGTATCTGTCCACGTTCTTGGACCTGTCCAAGTCAGAAGTGGACTCCATGAAAAAGTCCCACGGATATGTTGTGCGCAACCTGCCGCAGTCATACCCAGCAGGCCTGTACAAAGGAGACGGAGTTGTGTACGTCGGAGGAGGGAAGTTCAATTGGCTGGCGTTGTTGTCCATCAAGACGCTGAGATCGGTTGGTTCCAAGCTACCTGTGGAGGTGTTGATCCCGACGTTCAACGAGTACGAGGTTGACTTGTGCTCGCGTGTTTTCCCTGCTTTGGATGCCAAGTGCATCTACATGCCCAAGCTTCTGGGAGACGAAATCTCGAGCAAATATTCGTTCTACGGATACCAGTACAAGGCTTTGGCTCTGATTCTGTCGAGTTTCCAGAACGTTTTGCTTCTCGACGCCGACAACACCCCGCTGCATGCACCTGACAACCTATTTCATAGCCAACCTTTTGTCGACACAGGACTCATAATATGGCCGGATTTCTGGAAGCGTTCGACTTCCCCGTCTTTCTACGAGATCGTCAACTTGGACATTGACGAAAGCACCCGCATCAGTCGAGGATTCAAACAATATGGAACGCAGGTGATACCGAACTCTCCACCTCACGAAGATCCACCTCTCCACCAATTGAAAGGAGCCATTCCCGACCCCAGCAGTGAGTCTGGACAGTTGATGATCTCCAAAAAAACGCATTCCAAGGCCATGCTCCTCTCCCTGTATTATAACATGTACGGCCCCGATTACTTCTACCCGCTGCTCTCACAGGGCTCGGACGGTGAAGGAGACAAGGAGACATTCATTGCTGCATCGCATGTTCTGCGGAAGCCATTTTATCAGGTGAAAAAGTTTGTCAAAAGTTTGGGAAGATGGCACAATTTCGAATATCAAGGAAGTGCGATGGGCCAGTTCAACCCAAACGACGACTACCAGCTTTTCAAAAAATACGAGAATGTTGACGATCAGGTGCACGAACTGCCGAAACTGCTATTTTTGCATTCCAATTTCCCCAAATTGGACCCATGGGGCTTGAAAAAAGATGGGATCATCTACAACGAAATCACAAAAGAAAGATTCAGATTGTACGGTACAGGATATGTTGACGCTCTCGGATTTGACTTTGAACTTATCCAATGGCAGAACATGAAGTTCCTCATCTGCGAGCTCAATCTTAGTCTTGAGTTCTTTGAAGCACGCGGTGTCAGCAACGAAGAGCTTTGCAAAGAGGTGAACGAGCATCTGGAGTTTCTGACCACCACAACGACTCATTAGTGGCTGTCCTTTGTAAATCACTTCAATTCGTATGTACACATTATTACAAGGAATCTAATATCCCGAAACGAACATGCTATTCAAGGAATTCCTGGATGATGTTAATCACACCTTCGTCTTCCTCTATGCAGTGCCAATGCCCCACTCCTTGCAACATCTCTGCACGGGCACCTTTCACGTTCTCGGCAATCACCTCTACACAGCCTTTCCACGGAGCAGTTGCGTCGTTTTCCCCGTAAATCACAAGATACGGGATGTTTAATCCCTTGTAAATTCTCAACAACTCTTCGCTGTACACTTCCCCTGCATTGGCGATCACATTGCAATTGAAAATGTACCCGTCAACGCTTTGATTCACAATAAGCTCACGGATAAATGCCTGTTTGAGAGCCGAACAAGCGGGCCCGGTTGCCTTGAACGGAATTGTGTTTGCCAGAGGAGCCACAGAGCCTTCTCTCCTTAGCAGCTGCACTCTGTCCTGGAAAACCGTACTGATTTTTGGTGTGGGATGGACCGGGCCAATCAGGACAGACTTCACCACTTTTGGAGTGAATAGTTTCCCGTCCCACAGCTTAACTTCTGTCCCATTGAGCTTCCCGTTGATGTAGTTGATGATCATGCCACCCATAGAGTGGCCCACCAGAACTATTGGCTGGCCGCTGAGCGAGCATTCGTTGGCCACCTCCAAAACGTCCAGGGCCATTGTGTTGAGGTCTGCCGGGGCGTCAATTGACGACTCACAGGGGGACTTTGCTGCGCCGAAATTGTCCAGGAGCACGCATCGATGCGTCTGCGAGAGCTTTGCTGCGACGGAGTAGTAGTAATTCTGTGAAGATCCGAGTCCGTGGACGAAAACGAGCGTGGGGCTGGTGTTTGTCGGGCCAAGCACTGAAAAATTGAGCTTTCTGAAGGAGGTTGTGGCTGTTTGCATGACAGAAGGGATATCGTACCCATAAAGGGACCCGATCATAATCAGGATCAGGATTCTTATCACATATTTATAGTTTCTATATGTCGGAAAAATGTGTGCATTTCCCCGCAAATTTACATATCCGAAAATCTTATCGGACTGCAGGTATAAATAAGAGACAGAAAAACCAGAGAACAAACCTCGAGAAGAGCACACCACTTCCTCGTCACCATGTCACTCATGTTCAGCTATTCCCCGGCGATTTCCACCAAGATCCTTCCGGATCTGCTCAAGTTTGTCAATGACTTCTACGCGGTCTCTGACACCAAACCAAAAGACCCTGACACATACCTGGACTTCTTCACGTCCTCGGCCACGCTCAAGATGGGGCTGAACGAGGCGAAGGGCCACACGGGGATCGCCCAGTTGCGCAGAAACATGTGGCTGAAGGTGACAAAACGCCACCACGTGGTGGAAAACCTCGGACTTGTGTCCGACACCAGTTACCTCGTGAACGGCTACGTCGAGTATACTTTGATCAACGGCAAATCTCTCACTACAGAGTGGGCTGCTCTCATTGATTTCGACGACAACATCACAAACGGGCTCAAAATGAAGTTTTACCAGGTCTATCTCGACAGCTCGCCCATGGTCAAAGCGTTGCAAAGTTGATTCAACTATACAACTCGCTCAAAGCTTGTACAAATTAGGGTTGAATATATACAGCAACTCGTTCCAGTCATTAATCTCCAAAAACTTCACGTTCTCCGCCTCGGACTCGCCCAGACACGAGTCGATGTCGTGCACTTTGTAGCCGAGTCTCCGCAGAGACTTTCCGGCCGAGCCGCCTTTGATTATCACAGCCCGGTCGCAGTAGATCATGGACAAAACGTCTGTCGCGGAGTCGCCAATATAAAGCGTTCGAACTCCGTCAGAAGCAAGCTTTTTCGTCTCCAGAAGCTTGTCGTAGGCCGTCCGAATGTCCAGCGAAGGTTCTGGAAGACCGGTGCACACGTCGTCGTTGTCAAATTCGAATTCGTTAGTGACAATCTTGGGCGTTTTCTCGAGACCACAGAAAAACTGCGCGATAATAAGTCCTGTCCAATTGACGCTCAGAACAGTAAACTCGGTCTCTGTTCGCGTAACAAGACGGTAGAACTCACGGAAGCCGTCGCGAACAATCACGTTGCTCACTTGCGCACGGAAATTGTCCTTGGTGAACCCCCTGAACGTACCGAGTCTCACCACCTCCTCGAGCGAGCTCTTTTCCACCCGCTTCATCTCCTTTTGGTAGGCAATTTCCTTCTCGACGGTGTCGCGATCTCGAAACGACTTTTGCGGAAGCTCGTTCGTCACGTAGTCGTTGTATGCGTCCATGTACACCTTGAAGAAGTAGTCCAGCTTGTACGGTGCCCGACTTTCCAGGAGATTGAACATGAGCGAGATCGTGTCCTTAGACGTGATGGTATCGTCCCAATCGCATATGATCCGCCCCACCTTGCTGAGGCTTTTCGACAATCGCTGGTAGTTGTGGAGTTTTGTCATCAACGCAGAGATAAACAACACAAACGCAAAGCATTTGAATATTTATGTGTAAATTTCCATATTTTTTCTTGCTAATTTTTCAGCCGCTCGAAATCATAATATCCATTCCTATACAGAAATATCTACCACCGACCATTGTAGTTATTAGACCGGTATCCGCCACGACTATTATAGTTGTTGTACCCGCCGTTATGGCCACCATTATAACCGTTACCACCGTAGCCGTTGTTGTAACCGCCATTTTGGTTTCCACGGTAGCCACCGCGTCCTTGATAACCTCCCCTCGTGTTCTGGAACTCGTTGTACGGCTGACCTCTGTTATATTGCCCCTGGTACTGCTGACTCTGCTGGTACTGCTGGTTCTGATTTGAATAGTACTCCTGCTGCTGCTGGTACTTGTTGGCCTCCTGCTGGTACAAATGAATAAAACTCTTGTATCCCCCCACACGCAAAGAGTACATGGTTTTGCCGTGCGGACCAACGTGCGGCTTGTAATCAATGTCGTTCTTGGTCTGGAAATTGTTTCTGTTGTTTCTGTAAAACTTGCCGGCTCCGTGAACGACCTGCTCCTTATCCTGCTGAGTCAGCAGCTTCAAATGCGGATGGAACCCTGTCAAAATCATCGATTTGCTCTGGATCTTTGGCGGCATCCGGTACTCAACCTGCAAATACGCGGTGTTTGGAATGTCCGAATACCGGTCGGTCTCGATGTCCAAGTCGTACTTCAAAACGGCCTTTGTATCAAACTCTTTTCTGGCAAAAACCTTACCAGCGATCCCGGAAACGTGGAAATGGAAGTCGATTTCACCGCTTTCTTCTTCGTACAACGTGGAAAACCGCTTGAAGTTTTTGTTGTTTCGGCCGAGAAACAGAACCTCTCCCTTGTTGGTGTTCCTGTCCTTCTCGTACTCCGTCAGCTGCGAGTATTTCGACCGCACCGTCTGCAACAGTCTCGTCTCGTCTATGAACGGCAGCAGACAGATACCCTGCCAGGCCATTTTTGCACCGTTCATGTCGATTTTGAAGTCCGTCGGGTAGAAATCGATGATCTCGGAGTCTGGCTCGGACATCAATGGCCTGAACACTTCTGGCAGGTTGTGGCCAGAAGCAGCAGGCAAAACACTCATCAACTGCTCAAACGGTCTGAACGGAGAACCTAGCTTGAACTCAACATTGAACTCCGTCAGGTCGGTGAAGTCAGCAGCAAACGGCGCATAATGGTATGGATAATACCAGTTCCAAGACGGAACTCCTTGGAAATAGTACAACAGGGCCCAGGAGATGCCTTCAACATAACATCTGGTCATATCCCTGCGGATTTTCTGGATCTCGGCTGGGTCGGTGGTTTGGAATTTTTGCTGGTAGTACCGAGTCTTGTAGCCTGGCTCCCAGAGTCTGATCGAGTCCATTGAGTCTCCAACTTCAATGTCAGAGGAGTCGGAGTCGGAATTGAATGCTGCGGAGGCAGTCCTCTTCTTTGGATGCTCTTCTGCAACATCTACAGGCTCAGACTCTTCCTTGATTTCCTTCACCACGCTGGCAGCGCTGGCACCGTTGTTGGAGTTGTTAATCAACGTCTGCTTCAGAATATCCGCCACGTTCTTATTGGCACTATTGGCTTTTGAGATCGTGCTGATGTTCTGGACAATCTCGCTGTTGCTCATTTTCAGTCCTCCAGCCGTTTCTCCACTGTTCAAGTTTGTCAACGTCATGTTCTGCGACGGCATGATCGGGGCATTGTCCTTACCCCGCGAGACCGTCTTCAACAACTGGTTCTTCAGATGGTTTGTCTGGTCCTTCTCCTGCTTTCTCCGCTTATCGTTCTCGTCTCTTCTTCTCTCCACTTCGTGACGTTTGCGGAAAATGTCGTCCTCCTTCGTCGCCAAACTCTGCATTAGTTTCTCCACACCCTCGAGATTCAGCTGCCCGTCGCAGGTGATATATCCTTTCAGATATGGCAACAGACGTTTCCAGATGTCCACCAACGTGTCAATACCGTTGTCTCTCACGTCCAAAGACGGCAGGTGCGGCAGGAAATCGTTACCAACGAAGAAACACATGAAAACCCAGTCGTCAATGGCGCGTTCAAGATCGAAGTTGAACGGAAGTCGTGGAATGTTCAGCTCCACCTCGAGATATTCCCTGAGTATGCTCACATGTAGCCACAAAAACGGCTTCTTGTGGTCACTCTCCTGCAATCTCCTCCGCGTAGCCTCGTCCATGTTGAGATGGTCAGCCGTTCTGAGCTGTCTCTGTGCCTGATCTTTGGCAAAAACATCTTCTCTCAACACCTTGAAGTGCGGCTCGTGGGTCGCCAGACCCAAAAAGATCAAATCGGCGTCCAATCCGTAGATACAATGCGTCGTGTTTGGATTGTACTCTGGATCCGAGCGCTGGGATCTGATAAAATTCATGATTTTGTGCTCTCCTTCTCCTGGAACAGTCGCATCGCTGATAATCACCTGTAAACCTGCCCAACCAGGGTCGCTAGACAGCTTATAAGCGACCCAGTATTTCAGCGACTTCGCCAAAATGTCCATGAACGGCGTTCCGGGCGTGATCGAGTTCGAGTCCCACGACTTCTTGCCCTTTATGGCCATATCGATCACCTCTCCGCGGGCCTCTTTCTCGCGGATCTGTCTCTCTTTCTCCTCCTGGGCGAGCTCTGCGTCTCTCGCGGACCGGAACCGTCTCGACCGCTGCTGATTCATCTTTGCACGCGGAGCCACGCCATCGACGGCGATCATCAGCAGCTTTCTCGGCCTCGCCATGTTCAGCACTCTGTCTGTATATCTGAAGATCTCCACCATCATCTCCGCTTCGGTCTCCGGAGCAGGTTTGTTTTCCGGGTGCGAGCACGGGTGAACAATACCGTTCATGTCGAGATAGAGATTGTCAAGCTCGCCGTTCGGGTTCGGGCTCGAGTATTGCACAGGCTGTTCGACGTCTCCCACCACGACAGACTCCTCCTCGATAACAGGTGAAATGATCTTTGGATATTTTCTGGAAAGCCAGCGGAAAAGAGCTGGAACACCCATTGTTCAGATTTGCGCTTGAAAGCTTGAATTTCGAACCGTAGACTCTCCTTGTCGGTACGTTTGAAGGAGAAGTCTTGTTTGTTGAAGATATTTTCTTGCTTAAAATTTTCGCAGAGGAAAAACTTGGGAAATATTTCTGAATGAGAAACGTTCACTGCAAACATAGGAGATAATAATTGACTAAACACTCAATTCCGCCCAATTAGCCTGTGAGATGCTGGCAAAACCTCTTTTTCTGCCGACATTCCGGAGGTTTGGGTCTTCTTTCACGAGATCCAAGGGATTTCTTGCAAATAATATTCCCCCCTCAAGGGCAACACCAACAAAGTCCACCAAGAAGGACCCGTTCATCCACGATTACTCTGCCCTGCCGGGCTCCATCCAGTACAGACTGCCCAACGAGGATGAAATCAATGCCCCGCCCGCGCCACACAGCAACATCATCAAGCTTCTCTTTGAAACTGGCGGTGTAGAGGGGCTTGACTACGCGGCCAACAGAAAGCTATTCGACAAATACCCGCTGACCACCGCCAAGAAACTGGCCAGGCGATCCAAGAAACCGCGAGCTGTGAAAATGCTGTCCGCGGACTTCATCGAGGACTCGCTCTACAACCCCAGCTACGGCTACTTTGCCAAAGAAGCAGTCATTTTCCAGCCCAAGGTGCCGTTCGACTACCAGCAATTGAGCGGACAAGATGAGTTTATGAGCAAATGGCTTGAATCATACGACCGGTACGACAAGGAAACGCTTCCGGTTCTTGCACACAGCAAAAAAAATGAGTTTCAACTCAGTAAGCCGTCTCTCCAGCTCTGGCACACCCCAACAGAGCTGTTCCAGCCGTACTACGGCGAGGCCTTGGCGAGGTATCTTTTGGTGAACTACAAGCTGAACCAGTATCCGTACAACGATTTGATTATCTACGAAGTCGGTGGTGGTAACGGCACGCTGATGGTGGACATTCTGGATTTCATCAAGGAAAACCAGCCTGATGTTTACGAGAGAACCAAGTACAAGATTGTGGAAATCTCGCCCCGGCTGTTCGAAAAACAGAACAAAAAACTAAAGAGACACGGCGACAAGGTGGAGATCGTGAACAAGTCGTTCCTCGACTGGAACACGTTTGTTCCGGAGCCTTGTTTTGTCATTGCTCTGGAGGTGTTTGACAACCTGGCTCACGACGTGGTGCGCTACGATATCGAAACAAACCAGCCATTCCAGGGGTACGTGGTTGTGGACGAGAACAACGATTTCAAGGAGTTTTATTCTCCTGTTTTGGACCAATGGACGTCGCATTTTCTCTCTTTGAGAGAACGCAGCGAGATGCCGCTTTCCACGCTGAAAAAACACCCGGTGAACGTTTGGGGGCCTGTGAAAAAAGCGGTTAACACGTTGAACCCGCTGAGAAATAAGCTGACCGACCCAGAGTTTGTCCCGACGAGACTGTGCAAATTCTTTGAAATTCTCAAGACGTACTTCCCTAACCATCAGATCCTGTCGTCCGACTTCCACCAGTTCGATACCACCACCAAGGGCTACTGTTCTCCCGTTGTGCAGACCATGCACCAGGACCGCATGGTGGACGTGGACAGCTACATGGCAAACCAGGGCTACTTCGACATCATGTTTCCGACCGATTTCCGCTTGGCTAGTGAACTCTATCGCCTCATTGTGGGGAAGATCAGCAACACAACGACACACGCGGAGTTTTTGAATGTCTGGGCCGATATCGAGAAAACCACGACGAAAACAGGCGAGAATCCAATGTTGGAGCTCTATTCCAACGCGTCATTCATCTACAGTTAGTTATTTATTTACCCTATTTATTATGTATATACAGCATCATTCCATTCTGTCCACTCGGACAAGCGAGTCGTACGTTTTGGGATACCTGCGCTTTTAAAACTGACAGCTGCCCCACAAAGACCCTTTTGAAACTGGCTCTGACATTTTCAGGTTCGAGCCCGCATAATTTTTTCTCACTAACGCATAATTACGTCATTGCGCATATTCAAGGGACCAAAAAATCGGAGAAATTTTCATGAGAATTTTTTGACAAATGCTTGAGGGGCTTCTTGAAAGGCATTGGGGCTCATTCTGTTTGCAAAGGGTGATCTGGCTGAGCCAGTTGTAAAATGTAAAAAACTTTTCTCCTAGTTTCAAACGCTCTCCTGTACTGTTTTTTTGGTAGCCAACAACAGAAATACGTCAAATCTGCACCATGTCTTCGCCATTACCCCTGAATCATGGCAGCAGTAACGAGTCAGACGAAAAATACTCGGAAATGCCACGCTTCAGCGACATAGAGTCGACAAACTCCTCGTCTTCCGGCTCGGTCGGACTCAAAAAGAACTTCTTCAACCTCAGCATAGAGTACCAGACACAGAGAAACCTGCGTTCACGTCATGTCCAGCTCATCGCCATTGGAGGCTCCATCGGAACCGGTTTGTTTGTGACCATTGGAACGGGTCTGGTGCACGGAGGCCCTGCGTCGCTGCTCATAGCGTTCACTTTCTGGACCACAATCATTTTGATGCTCACCTCGGCCATCGGCGAGATTGTGTGCTATCTGCCGACAGCGTCGCCGTTCATCGAGATGGCCGGCCGTGCTGTTGACGAGGCCGTTGAGTTCGCCAGCGGGTGGAACTTCTTCCTTGTTGAGGCCCTGTACATTCCGTTCGAGATCACCGCGTGCAACACCATGGTTCATTTCTGGCGGAACGATTATTCGCCGGGAATTGCGTTTGCTATTCAGATCGTTCTCTACATTTTGTTCAACATTTGGACCGTCAGATGGTACGGAGAGTCAGAATTTTACCTGTCAATCACCAAGTTGATACTGGCCGTTGGACTACTGTTTTTCACGTTCGTCACCATGGTTGGTGGAAATCCGCAACACGACGTGTTTGGCTTCAGAAACTACAACATCAGTCCGTTTGCAGAGTACGTCACGACTGGTTCTCTTGGAAAATTCGAGGGATGGCTCGCAGCTTGGGCCAAAGCGGCCTTTGTCTGCGTGGGTCCTGAATACCTGTCAATGGTGGCCGGAGAGGCAAGAAACCCGAGAAAAACCATGAAAACAGCGTTCAAAACTGTCATCTACAGACTGGCTCTTTTCTACATAGGCGGATCTCTTTGCGTGGGAATTTTGGTCGCCTGCAACAACCCGGACTTGGTTTCGAGTGTCACGAACGGAAACTCCGACGCCTCTGCGTCTCCTTACGTCATCGCGATCCAGCACATGGGCATCAAAGCGCTGCCGGATATCATCAACGTGGTTATCATTTTGAGTGCATTTTCTGCCGGAAATTCGTACTACTACTGTGCTTCGAGACAGCTGTATTCTCTTGCTAAGAGAGGCTTTGCTCCCAAATTCTTCTCGTATTGCAACACGAACGGAATCCCAATCTTTGCGGTTGCTTTCACCACGATTTTCGCTCTTTTGTCGCTGCTGCAACTGGGAAAGAACTCGGCAGTTGTCTTGAACTGGATCGTCAACCTGTGTACGGGTGCGCAGCTCATCAACTACGGCTGGATGACCATCACATATGTGGGTTTTTACCGCGCTTTGAAAGCACAGAACATCGATAGAAGCTCTCTGCCGTACAGATCGTGGTTCCAGCCGTACTCGATCTACATCGCCGGCTTTTTCGTGTGGATCGAGATCTTTGTCATTGGATACACTGTCTTTTTGCCCGGATGGTGGCAGGTCTCTGACTTTTTGTTCTACTATCTGATGATCTTTGTGAACATTGGTCTGTTCGTTTTATGGAAAGTGGTGAAGAGAACCAAGTTCAGAAAGCCGGCCGAGGTGGATCTCGTTACTGGACTGGACGAGATCAACCGTCATGAGCTGCAACTGGAGCAGGAAGGAGATGACACTGTCGAGCCAAAATGGTACACGGGCGTTGTTTCGTGGATTTTGTGAGACTGTGGGCCGCAGGCCGTAGGCCGTTTACTATTCGCATTTATTGGTTTTGGGTTGGTTAAGGTAGCGTATGGCTTCTAGAAGCTTCTGTCTTTATGGAGCAATAAATATTTTTCTAGAACAATCGAGCGAGTTCGGGCGATATCTGGGCTGTGCAAATATTTTGGTAGCATGCCATCGGAGGTGATTATAAATAGGCGATGGGGAGCCGTGTACTTGACTCACTGCTATGTTTCATGCTCAACAAAAAACCGTAACAATACTCATTATAATGTTTCTTGTTGCTCCACCACACCAATTATATGAACAGTTTTTTGCCCCACAGACACAATGTTGCAGGGGTTTCAGAAGAAGAGTCGAGGTTGAAAAGTACGAAGATAGAGACGGGTACTACCTGGTCTTTGTGAAACAGCCAAGTTTTCTGAGAGATGCGGGGTTCGATGACTACGAGTTCCGTGTTCAGGGAGGAAGACTGCTCGCGCGTTCTGCCAGAGATCGGTTCTTCCAAACATTCGAGTTGCCTAGAGATGCTGATTTGGACAGGAATTTGCAGGCCCAGCTGATCAAAAACGGCCATGCATTGTTGTTGATGATTCACAGAAAGAGACAACCTTTGAAATCTGCTTGCCACCAAACGGTTTCCAGAGCTGTTGAAGATTCTCAAGGGGAGTCAGCTCCGCAAAAGACGCCAGAACCAGTCCCAGAACCTGCTCGCAGAAACATGATTAGAATACCGATAATGGACGATGATGACGATTCTATGGAAGGCGCAGAGACGCTCATAAGAGGCGAGAAGAGTGAAGAGGAAGATGGTGAAGAGGCCGACGAAGAGTCTGAGGATGGACCGGTTGAGTCCGAAAACGACGAAGCTGAAGAACAGAGAGATTTCGACGAAGTGAAGCCAGAGGTTTGTGAAGAACCGAAATCCTCAGAACTCGATCAGCCTACGCCATCAGAAAACGTGGAATCCTCACAAACATCTCCACTTAAAAACTACGAAACGATGAAGAGAAAGACTTTCCTTTTCCCATCTCCTATGGCTTCAGATAACGATAGCGACTCCGAGTACTATTCCGAGGTCTCGGAGGGAGGTACTCGCAAGAGAGTGAGATTGTCACCTATTCTTGAAGATGTTGTTGACGAGGAGTTTCTATGAATCGCATGTACAATAATCAATGATTTGCATTAATGTTGAAAAGAATGGTAAAGAAGTAGCTAGCCCTAAAAAGGTGGACGGATTAATAAAATAAATACTCTGCTACCATTTTTTAAAATACCAAATAATCATGCTATTTAATTTTTGTCACTCCTACAAACGCTCTTGGAAGTGATTAACTTTAGTAAACAGCCCGCAGAAAACTAGACACGACATCTGTGGCCGATTACGTGCAGTTTGTAGGCGCAATTACGCGAAGTCTGGGTCTTGGGTCTTAGAATAACGAGACACTATCGAGAGCGTGCCCCCGCTGATGCTGTAACTTCTGTTGAATGCTATGTATACTATGCGTAGTCTGTGAGCGAAAGGATCACACCCAGATGCTGTGAAAAATTGCTATGTTTTAGGTCTTCTCGTGCAGGTGAAAATCGTAAATCCTCTCGTAAACTTTTTTCCAGGATCGTAAATGCCGAACTCGAGCCGAATTTTTGGTGTTATCCAGTCCCGAGGCCAGTGCAGAATTGTGTTGCACGGGTCGTCCGTCGGTTCATTCGGTGCTTCATTGGAGCGAGCCGCTGGCGCTGCTCCCAGTCTCACAGCGTGCTGGTTGAAAGATAGCCCGGCATGAGATGGGTGTCGTGCACGAGCTTGAACCGCATCGGGTTGCTTTCGGTTGTTCCCGAGGTGCCACTGGCCTGGCTCAGACGCGATCCCCGCGACCCCCTCGACATCGTGAGCGACAGGTCAGTCATGCTGCGGGACCGGGCCATAGTAGGATAGTAGGGGTCCACGTCGTCGACGAGGATCGAGATTCTGTGCGAGAGCGGAACTCCTTCGTCTGCAACGAGCTGGTGCTCCTTGTGTCCGTCCGAGCCGTGCATCAGCATCTTCGGAAGCCCCTGGATGCGGCGGAGCTCCTTGTTTCTGGCAAGTCCCGAGATGAGAGCCCGCACTTTCGGCGTGTGCAGTCGCTTCAAAATGAACCTCGACGTCTGTAAGTCCGACGACTCGGTCTGTTTGGTGCTTGGGCGTGAGAGCGGCAGCGAGAGCCGGGACGAGAAGCGGTCCGAGAGCCGGAGCGAGTCGGTGTGGGTCTGTTGGGCGGTGTTGTCGCGTGCCGTGCGCCGATCCTTGTGCTGGCTGTGTTGTTCGTGGTCCCTGTGCTTTGACGCCTTGGCGTGCTTGGCGTGCTGTTTATGGTCGTGCTCTTCGTCCTCGTCAATGTCGTTCAACTGGACCCCGCCCTCGTCATATGTCATGTGTTTGCGGATCTTTGTCACCAGTCCAAAGGACAGGTTGTCTACCAGTCCCTGAACGTTCGATATCGGTTCCATCGCGTTCATTCAATAACAGATATCAACTGTTGATTGCTGTGCTACTGTAGTCTATTTGCAGGGAGATATATATATTTTATGCTCCCTAAAAAAAAAATTTAGTGTCTTTCGGGACGTTTGTTTTTCGGATCAAACGTCTCATCGCCGGACACATGTCCGCGGCTAGCGTGCGGCCTGGGGAAAAACGCGGGCGCCGCGAGCGCCGCGAGCCGCTGGCAGGCGCGCGCGAAAGCCGTTTGCGGTCCCCCCGGAACCGAAATGGGACCGAGCCGGGGCGTGAGGGGCAGCTGCAGGTGATGGAGTCATCTGTCACGGGGAACAGAGGACTCCGTTAGCACGCTTGGCCCGCCGAGACCAACAGAGGAGAGGCGTCTGAGGCCGCACTGTACCGCTTCAGCTGCTTGAGCAGCCGCGAGCTCGGCTTAGTGGAGTGCGACTTCCCGTTCAGAGAGCCGGCGCTGCGCTGCACGTATTCCGAGTGCGTATACGTAGTGTAGACAGGTCCGGTCACGTACTCGTCGGTGCTCGCGTCTTCGGCGATTTGCGAGGGTGCGAAAGAAAATTCAGACCCGACCGAGTCGACCGAGTCGACCGAGTCGATCGACGCGAGCGACGCGCGACGCTCGCGCACAACAATTGACACCGACTGCATCTTGCTGAAGATGCTATCTCTCTTGGCCGAGTCGCGTCTGTCTGCGCTGTACACAGACGACACCACCGTCGACACCGACGAAACAGAAGTGTTGTCCATGATGCTGTCGCCGGAATCGGTGTCGGTGTCGCCGTCGCTCGGCCCGCTGAGGTAGTCCGAGAGAATGGAAGTGAAGATGCTTGGTTTGGCCGCGTGCCCTTGGGCGGACGCAGCGGAGGAGTCGGTGGCTGGTGCACCAAGGACGTTGGCTCCAATGTCCAGCTTGATTTGGACCCGGTTGCTCACTGCGGTCCGGAGATATTGCTGCCACAGCTGTAGCAACTCATCGTCGCGACTATCGTCGTTTTTCAGACCGCGCACAGAATTCGCTCTCTGCACAGCCGTGGTTTTAGCGACAGACCGCACGCTTGCACTTCTGGATACCGTTGCCACAGGCGCTGGTGCGGATGTGCTGATGATTGTTGGTGCTGAAATGGCTGGTGGAGTGCGAGTTTGTTTGCGGAACGGACGGCGTGATTTGAGCGCACGCCATTTTTTGGCCGCACGTGACTTGATTTTGCGCAGAAGTAGCAGCAAACTTGATAGCCAGCCCACGCGACGTCTTGTTGCGTTCGACCGTTTGAGCGAAGACGCCGACGAAACCGGTTCAGCAGTCTTAGCCGGCACAACGGCATCAATTGGTGTTATCAGTGGCTGCTCGTCTCCCCTCAGGTGTCTCCTCACGCTTCTCGAGGCTACGGTGGCCTTTCTTCTGAGCGAGCCTGTCCTGGATGTGTGCGGCTCGACGGCAGCCAGCGAGCTTGCCGTCGAGCTGTAGTTTCTGATCAAATCCTGCATCAACCGACTGTTTCTCTTGTAGTGTTTTTCCTCGTCTTGCAAACCGAAATTTGACAACAGCGACATGACTTTCTCGTCTCTGTCCACAACTGAGGTTCTTGGCTGCGCAAGATACGGATTGACGTAGCTAGTGGCTGACATTTTCGACTCCGACTTGGCGTGTGTTTCTATTGGCTCGTCGGCCACGTACTGCGACGAAGCAACACTCGCAGCGTCGTTGTCGTGTCCCGTTGTAAAATCAAACGGGTTGGTCTGGGATTGGTCGACAATCTCGACTGTGAAGAGGTCTGAGTCAACGGTTTCCACGCTGGAGACGTCTGCCTCGTGGATCGGGTACCTGAAGTTCATTTGCGACCCGGTGAACGTTTCTGTGTGTGTCTTGCGATGCTGTCTCATGTTTTCTCACTGTAAGATGGTGAGCAAAAAGTATAGATCAGCTCCGATCATCGAGAGCTGATCTATATAAGGGGAACGGCGAGCAAAAAGTGGCTGGTTTTTTTTTTCGAGGAAAAATAATTTTGAGCCGCAACCCAGCCCCAGATCCAAGGCTGTGCGAAAAGTTTTTTTAAGCAGTCAACGAGTTGAATATTTTCGAATGTTCAGTCATTATGCTAAAGCAGAAAAAGAGGTCTAATACGTGAATGTGGCTCTTTGAGCAGTTATACCAACAATTAATCCACGTCAGATGAAGTACCGTGGTTCGTCAAACACATGGAACCGGTGATCTCTCACTCCGTCTCCGTAGAACATTGAAGGGAACCGGAAGTCCTCGCCAACGTCTGCCTCGTCCACACGTTTCTGCGAGTACGTCTCGTCGTACTCGCCGTTCTGGGGAACTATGAACTTACCAACTTGCACCTCCGTGTCGGTGATCGAGCCTCTACTGATCCGCGCGTATCCCGTCCTCTGCAGCTTCTTGTAGAGGATATACTCGCACCACCGGTCGTCGTCCGTGGCATCGATGTCGTGCATGCCTGACTTCTCGCTCACATACGTGTTGTAGTTGCCCTTAAGCGGTTCTGTCACCAGGTAACTCAAGAGAATCATCGGTCTGTCGGAGCTGCCCATAATGTCTGCGACGCCGAGCGATTGCAACCGTCTGTCTTCAACGTCCTCTTCTTGTCCTGAGTGGAACACCACGACATCCACGAGCTCGCCGTAGCAGTCCAGTGTGGCGTGGATAGCCGGAGCCAGCTCACCGACCGGAGACGGCAACAGATGGTGTGTCGAGTTGATGATAGGGAACTTGGACAAGAGAGCAGCACCCCATGTGTGTTTTGTTGGATTAGGACCGAAGTCAGCGTACATTCCCAGCTCCTCGGCAAGTTGTTGTGTCAAATCTCTGTTTCCCATGATAATCCTCTGTGTGTCAGACTCAAGAAGACCAACAACATCTAGTTCAAGATCCTTGATGAGATCTCTCATCCGGTGTTCGGAGGCCCACATGTCGTTGTCCAGACCGAAATGGATGGTCCAGATTCCCGCAGTGACGAGTCTCGACTGAGGATGGTATGGTTTCGGTTTCTCGAATTGGAACCGGTTGAAAGCAATGAATCCAGAAAGCAATGTAAAGAAAATGAGGTAGTTTGTGATCTTTTTCAGCGACGACTTGAGCTTTTTGGTGTACGATTTCTCTGGCTGTTTGTAGTCAAACACAAGACCGCACAGCATGAGCACCGAGACAGTCAACAAAAGATCCGTCTTTTCTCTCAAAAGAGGTCCACCAGGAACAAAAGCGTACGCAACAACCCACACGTGAGCCAGAGACAGCAGAATGTCGAACAGGAACGAAAGACCAAACACCAGACCTGTTTTTTCAACTTTGGAGATCTGCTCAAAGCAAATCGGAGTAATGTAACAGAGCCAGAATGCGTACGCAAGCCCGCCGGCGTAACTAACCCAGCCGCTGAAGTAGTACAGGAAAAATGCTCCAACTGCTCCACAATATGTCACCTTCTTGTAAATTGAAGATCTGTAGTATCCAAAGAAGGCACCCAGACACATTGCCAGAACAGTGACAGCTCCGTGCGGTGCAGGAATCGGTCCGTCGATCGGGTAACCTTCCCAGGTCCAGAGGATGATTGTGGAGGAGTCTGTCAACATAGCACTGATGGAGAAGATGAGTGACCCAAAACCCATAGCGGTGATGAGCAAAGAAGGCTTTTTCTCGCTAGATTTGGTGGAGGAGGCGTCCGTTTTTTGCGGAACCTTGGTGAACAGTGACGCGGCAAGACCAACAACGAGTCCCGTCATGTTCCAGCCACCAGTATCGCCGTTCATGATCGGCCAGATCGGGTTGTTTGTATAGAACGCAAACTTGGCGATTGTCGAAAGGATCAGACCCATAGTGAAGGATGTGGCAAACGTTTTCATGGCAGCGGGATCGTTGAGTTTCCCGACTGCTGAGACTTCTGCGGTGATTGCGATAGTCGCAAACGAGACCGCTGCTCCGATCGTCATGAGTCTGTTAGCCGGGTCCACAATCAAGTAGGCACCGACACCAAACAGACAGGTCAAGAAACGGGCAATTTGCGGTCTCTGTGTAAAGAAGCGGCTCAAAATTGGGATGGAAAGCATAAGAGGACTCAGCAGGAGCAAACAAACAACCTCGTAGCCAGAGATACCCATGTACCACAGCGGGAAGTACCAGATACAAAGGAACAGCGACGAGTAGACCGACCAGAAAATGAACCAGTTGACGATGTTGACGGTGAGCTGCCAGAAAGAGCTGCTGAACTGGGTTGATTTCGGCAGCAGTTTACCGTTTTTGTCGACAGAGCCACCGGAAACACTGTTTTGAATACCCTTTTGGATCAATTTCACGTCAAAATTCGCGCTGAAAAACTCGTCTCTCGACACTGATGGACGCAGCTCAATCACCAGATCCTTAAGGTCGGTGATAGACCAGGCATCGAAGCCCACGTCCAGGAAGATCAAGGCCCATTCGCAGTACGCGTAGCGCGAGTACGCTCCCTTGACGTGGTGGACCTTGTGCTGAATGAACAGGTAAACCAGCGGCACCAGAGTGCCAAAAAATGCCCACGCAGTGTACTTTCTGGCACGTCTGATGCTGGAACGTGGTGGAGACAGCTTTGTCACGGCCAGATCCCACGGGATCGTGAGCACAATGTACGCGATCATAAACACGTCGTGCGCGTCGTGGTCGTCCGTCGACGTGATGTACACCCAGCCACCACAGGTGACGGTTCTGATGATTCCAGTAATGAGTCCGAGCTTTGGGTACACGGAGTCAGCCTTGTGGAGACGGATATAACTCAAAAGAAGCAGCAGAAACCGTGGGCCTGCAGTGAGTGCGATCAGAATCTGGAAAATCGACCGTTCCGGATATCTGTCACCAATTGTGGCCGAGACACTGGGGAACCACTCGTCTGGATACCCATAGTGCTCGTTCTCAACGATCTTATGATAGTGGAGGGAGCACCCAACTGCTAAAGCAGCCAGAAACGCAGACAGAGAACACACTGTGTGGGCGATCGCAATAGACTGCGCATTCAGCCGCACCAGTGGCGGGGTCGGTCCGTCGGGAACTGCCATAGTGATGTGTAAGGGAAGAAGAGAGAAGAATTAAGGGGTTTTAGGCATCAGAATAAAAAATTATTTGTCAAATGAAATGGACGTTGTGGCGAGAAGGAAAACAATAACATAACAAATTACGTCAGCGCTTTCGCGAGGGGAAGTTTTAAAATTAGGACACAAGAAAAACAACCCACGAATGAGAGTATTCCTAGTGGTGTTTGTGCTGAACAGCAATTTGACAGCTCCAATGACCGGTAAGTAGACGCACTTGGATCTTGGGTGCCCCCGACTAATGCCAGCAGAAAAATCTGAGTTCAGAAAATCGCCCGACGTCTCGTTCGACGAGATCGACTACAGGGACAAGCTCGCCCTTAAAAAAGCGCAGGAGTCTATGCTGCGGGAACAGTTCATCCGGATTGAGGTTCTGAAGGTTGTTCGCAAGGCTCTGGAGAACTGCTGGCGCGTGAACGGACCAAACGGGTTCGAGGAGTGTCGAGATCTCGCTGATAAGTACCTGGAGATGCTGCCAAACTCGCGGGCCCAGGGCTATCTGGGTTACCAGAGAAACGACCCATCGAAGTGAGCACAAGGTGGGCTCTGCCCATATCGGTGGTCCATTCACCCTATTTATTGAGAGAACGAGTTGTTCTCATTATTTATCGTATTTATTATATTTTCTACTCAGGACCAATGCGAACTTGCGTCACGTCCAAGGCACAAGGCAGATTAGAGGTAAATGGAGAGGCAGCGAATGTTGAGGTCATAGTCATTCAATATGGTCTTATCGCTCGGGATAGTTTCTCGTCGCGTCGATCGACCCTCCTCACCCAAAGGTCGTGTCCGGGCGAAGCGCGCCTGTCACGGGATGCGATTATGTAACCGAAGCAGTCAATGATGACAGGAGACGGGAATATCAGACCACCCGGGATGAATTGGGTCGAGTAAGACGGGTTTCTCGGTTTTGTGGAATGAGGGCCATCTGGTGGCGTGAGGGGGGAACACGGGAAGGGAAGAGTTGAGCGACTCATCAACAAGGCAGTAGGAAAGAAGAACATTTTTGAGTCGGGTCGATCGACGGGAGGAGGTGAGAAAAGTGAGAGTGGAAACGGGGTTGAGCGGGTGTCGCAGGAGCCAGGGTCTGCAGATACCAGCAAGTGACAGAGTCTCTGCCTATTGTCTGCGCCATGGACCTGCAGCGGCAGCCGGTTCCCCGCCAACTTGCACTCCAGGAGATTGCGTCGATCGACGCATCGCTAAGCTTATCGTCGCACTTTCGCGCGGTGTACAGGTGTGGATCCCTCCTCTCCGAATACTCGGACACCTGATGATGCATCTCCGGGACCAACTCCACGGAGCTGCGGGTATAAATTGCTCCCCACACCGCCAAAATTAAACACGTCAAAGTGCTTTTCTCAGCACTAATCAAATTACCTATCATGTCGTTATCCAGTAAGCTATCCGTCAAAGACCTCGACGTCTCCGGAAAGAGAGTTTTCATCAGAGTTGACTTCAACGTCCCATTGGACGGTGACAAGATCACCAACAACCAAAGAATTGTTGCTGCTCTGCCAACGATCCAGTACGTTTTGGACCAAAAGCCAAAGGCTGTTGTTCTTGCTTCCCACCTCGGCAGACCAAACGGCGAGAAGAACCTCAAGTACACTCTGAAGCCTATTGCTGCCGAGCTCGAGTCTCTGTTGGGCCAAAAAGTGATCTTTTTGGATGACTGTGTCGGCCCGGAGGTTGAGGCTGCTGTCAACAGCGCCCCAGCCGGCTCCGTGATCCTGCTTGAGAACCTGAGATTCCACATCGAGGAGGAAGGTTCCAAGAAGACCGCCGAAGGTAAGGTGAAGGCCTCTAAGGAGGACGTTGAGAAGTTCAGAAAGCAACTCACTGCCTTGGCTGATGTTTACGTCAACGACGCTTTTGGTACTGCACACAGAGCCCACTCGTCCATGGTTGGCTTCGAGCTCGAGGACAGAGCCGCAGGTTTCTTGATGGCCAAGGAGCTCGAGTATTTCTCCAAGGCTCTGGAGAACCCGGTGAGACCATTTTTGGCCATTCTTGGTGGTGCAAAGGTGTCCGACAAAATTCAGCTGATTGACAATTTGCTCGACAAGGTTGATCTGCTCATTGTTGGAGGTGGAATGGCGTTCACTTTCAACAAGGTGCTCAACAACATGAAGATCGGCCAGTCGCTGTTCGACAAGACCGGTGCCGAGATCGTGCCTAAGCTTGTCGAGAAGGCCAAGAAGAACGGTGTCAAGATCGTTCTGCCAATCGACTTTGTCACGGCCGACGACTTCTCGCCAGACGCCAAGGTCGGCTACGCTACGCTCGAGGAGGGCATTGCCGACAACCTGCAAGGTCTTGACGGTGGCGAGAAGACCCGCGAGCTGTTCGCTGAGACCATTGCCCAGGCCAAGACCATCGTCTGGAACGGTCCACCAGGTGTGTTTGAGTTCGACAGCTTCGCCAACGGTACCAAGGCCATGCTGGCCGCTTGTGTTGCCTCTGCCCAGGCTGGAAACACCGTCATTATTGGTGGTGGAGACACTGCTACCGTCGCCAAGAAGTTCGGTGGTGCCGACAAGTTGAGCCACGTCTCCACTGGAGGAGGTGCCTCGCTTGAGCTGTTGGAGGGTAAGGAGTTGCCAGGTGTTGCTGCTCTCAAGAGCAAGAACTAAGGATATAGTTGAAGATTTCTCTATTTTTTCAGTGCTCAAATAAATATAATTTTTATATCAAAATTCGCTAAAAAAGAGAGATAAAGTTTTGTTTTGTTTATCTTCTTGATCTAATTCATCTTTAATCTTATCCAATTACGTCCTGTTATTCCCCTCTTCCCATGGGAAAACCGCTTCCACTGACCGACATCACACGCAATTTGGAGGGCCGGTCCCGCAAAAACAGCAATCGCATGCCCAAGTCTGCCAAACGGGCCCCGCACGTGACACTCGCCAAACTCACTAGATCGTATCTCGATATTCCGCCTCCAGTCTCGCCTGTACGGTCGCTGGCTGTCGACCGAATCTCCCGCAAAGTCATTGGCAAGTCTCACGTCCCACAGAAGCACAAACCGGCCCGTCTCGACTCGTTTTCAGGTCCCCTCACGTCCCAACTCAACGACTATCTCACGTCGATCCGGTCAATGAACTCAATCCTCAACTATGACCAGCCGCTCACGACGGCAATCAAAGCCTCGTCCGCTGCGCTGGCGGTTCACACTGTATCCCGACATCTGCGCGTCGTTCAGTTTGCCGAGACAGATTGTGTGATGCTTGCGTCGTTCGGCCGGTCTGAGGTGAGTGTGAAGGTTGGTGATCAAATTCACGTGGGTGACGACTGGTATGACGTCAAGATGAATGCAGGGTATGTGAGGTGTTATTACAGGTGGATGAAGGTGATTTGAAGAACTTTTATGAGGATAATGACTCTAATGATGAAGTTTATTTAGAACAGTGTGTCGTGAATATACAAGTTTGGCGCACACAAGGCACTAGAGGCGGAGGAGATATGATAGAGAGGCGGCACGCTCCAAGTTCACTTTAAATTTCTCATAAAGTGCTTGAAACTCTCGCTCTGCTCAAGTTTTCCGCCGTTAGCCATCTTCAACAACGGCATGTACTCCTCCAAAAACTCCCTACGCATCTTTGAATCCCCCCGCAGAGCCAGCATCTTCATCCCCGCAGCCACAGGAACTAAGTCCTCTCTCTTCAACGCCCCATCTATCACCTTCCGCATGTACACCCAGTTATTTCTATTGGCAAAAATGGTGAGGAACACAACGTCGAGTCTCGACAAAAAGTTCGCAGCATCCAAATCATGTTCAAACACCCTTCTCGACAGCTGGTGAAGTTTATGGATCATTGGCGAGTATTTGAACATCACCTCGCCTCCTTTCCTCGAGTCGATAGTGACAAACTCGTCGTTGTCGATCTGCGAGCCAGAAATCACCAACAATGGAATCAGTTTCTGCATGTCCTGCGCCGACAAAACAGGATTGAACGTGTTCAACACATGGAAAATGTGTCCGTATCTCCTGTTGAACACCTGCGACTCGGCTTCCATTCCTTCGTGGAACTCTGCCGACTGCAAAACAACCTCCACGTACTTGAACACCTCGTCTGCCGTGACGGGCTTCCCGTTCGCCTGCATCGCTTTCAGGTGGTTTTCCACTGTTTGAAGAGGACAGCTTTTTGGGTCTTCCAAATGCTGGTTTTTGAGCAGCTCAAATTGTTTGTCATAGTTGTCCGCCGTCAAAACCTCTGGCTGAAACGTGCTGTATTGGCGCAATTGTGCCAGTTTTTGAGCAACACTGGTTGTGGGTCTCTGCGTGTGAAAGTAACGGATTCCCGCAAAGATGTCATCACTCTGAATGTCTTGCTGTCTGGCCGGATACTTGGACTTCTCTTTCGACCACAGGTTCTCCAAATTCATCACCTCCCGTCTCTCTGCCGTCAAAAAATGCACATAGATGTTATCGATCTTGCAGTCCATCATCATCCACGTGTTTGCAGCCGCTCCGTAGTCGTTGCCCGCGTACGAAGGCGCTCTCTTGCCCTTTCGCAGCAGTCTCCGGTGGTACTTGGCGAGCTGACCGCTCGTCAAAAGTCCCTCGGCAAGCGGGACACGCTTCAAATTTTGCTTTATGAAATAGTTCAGTTCGTTCGTCGCTTTTTGTAGGTGCTTAGCACTCTTCCCCGTGCCTATGATCATGAAATCGGCAATCTCCTGCGCTCCGCCGTTCACCTCGTCCTCGGTGGTGTTGCGCAGATCAAACAGCGCGAGGTCGATCATTCCGAGCTTCTCGGCAATGAAGTTGAGCATCGGCGGTAAGGATGCGGGCGCGTTGACAGGAATCTCCGGGATCTCGATATTGCGTGGCGACGACTCCATCTTCGCGGACTCCTCAGAACGCATGTACCAGGGAAGGTCCTGGCGCTGGGAAGAGGCGGATGAGAACATGGCGACGCTTCTGGGAGGCGCCAATAGCGGCGCCGTGAGTGCTGTGCGGTGATGGCTCATTGCCAGCCCGCGAGACAGACACACTCGACACTGTCTCCACATACCGTTAGCAGCGAGGGGTGAAGATGATCTCAGTGAGGGGGATTTAGTATGGGAATGAACGTTGACAACAGGGGAAACAAAGATGTCAAAAGTGTTGATTTGCAGTGTTGGGGATCCGACTTTGGCAAGCTGCGTTCTAATCCAAGGTCTTGTGTTGGAACAAAGGATCAGTATAGAGGCCACTTCTGGGGGTTTTTTTTTTTCAGTTAATTTTTCATCTTGAATCCGTTTTCACGCCGATTCGCGTCGATCGACGCGACTACTGCTTCCAAATTTTTACGGGAGATTAAAGAATACCCAAAATGTGGATTTCCTCTGTGATGACAAAAAGACACCAAACAAAGTGCTGAATACTCGTTTTTAGCTGTTCCAGGAAACCCATTAGAAACGGCCAGTTTGTATTCGAGCGGTATTTGTCGCACGCTGCTTTTTTTCCCGCTCAAAACACAGCCACACACCGATTCCAGCTGTGGTCCCCCCCCTCTCCAAAAAAGGGCTACCTGAAATCTACACCGATCCTGTCGCATAATGTCGGGCAGAGATCCGCCAATGCGTCACGCGGGCAATGGAGACAGTGCCTCAGAGCCCAGCAACAATGTCAGCTCTTCTTCGGCCAATAATGCAGCTGCCTCGTCCAATTTTGGCTTCGAGTACAACAACTGGGGGGATGCCTCTGAGTTCACATTCCTCGCAGACCCGTCGCTCCAGATGGACATCAACAGCCACAGTCCCGCATCCGCGTTCATCAACTCTGCGGGCTCCAATATGATGTCTCCGGTGAATATGGCGACCGTCGTGACCCCAGCGTCGCCCGCAGACTATGCTCTGCAGCTCCAGCAGTACCAGCACATGATCATGGACTCGCAGCGAGTGTTGAACTATCGAAACGGGCCACCCGTGACCGTCTCGGGCAAAGAAACAGGCCGAAGCACGGCGAGCGGCAGCCAGACAGACCCCAATAACGTGCAATTGAAACCGAACCAAGGCCACCAGGGCCCGCCAAGCGGACCTGAACAATTTCCCGTGGCGTTTTCTGGCTCACCGGGCGTTCCCGGCTTTATTCCGCAATTTCTTAACGCGCAGACGATGATTCCCAACAACCAACAGCAGCCTCCATTTTCTGCTGGGCCTCCGTTCCCGACTCCGATGTCTCAAACACCGATGCAGTACCCGCTACACTCGATTGGACCACAGCAGATTCCGGGGAAACGCAGCGAGCTTCCGCAGCCGAGAACCAAGGTGCGGCCGTGCGACCATTGCCGGAGAAGAAAGACGAAATGTGTGATGATTCCCGACTCCAACAGCTGCAAAATGTGCCAGCACAAAGGCCTGAAGTGCACGTTCAACGAGACAAACTCCACGTTGAAACGTGGACTTTCTGCGAGCGACGGAGAATCGGGAAAGAGAATGAAGTTTGAAGACCCGTCGATCATTCCTCCGCCAGACGTTCCTTTGAGAGACACGCTTCCAATAAAGGATTATGCCAGCATGCAGGGCCATTCTTTGCTGAAAAAGACGCTGAGTTTGCAGTTTCCGCGTTCTAGCTTTTATGTTGGCCCAACGTCTATCTACGACTCTGTGTTTCTGGACAAGATCACACTGGACAAGATCGACCAATTCCAGCTGAACAAGGCCAACTCAATCAGAAAAGTGGCCAGCAATATCCAGTTCACTTTGCGCGACGACTTCACCGAGGATCTGTACGAGAAGTCCGAATGGGACGCGGATTCTGTTGAACGGTACGTGGCTCCGCACGGACAGGAACTGATCGATCTGTATTTCCGCACAGTGCACCCCAGTTTTCCGATCCTGCACAAGAAAGTGGTTCTTGAAAAGTACTCGAGAACGCACCGAGAGTTTGGAGCACCGCTGCTGGCGGCCGTTTACTGTCTGGCGATCCAGTGGTGGGATTACGACCCACATTTGTCGCAATTCTCCAAGCCAAACGTGGACTCTTTGCACAAATTTGCGCTCAAGACGTTCTCTGACGTGATCCAGCGGCCGAAATTGAGCGCTGTTCAGGCGGGACTGTTACTGATGCAGTGTCGCACCGGCGGCAGCCAGGATAACAACTGGCTCCTGTGTTCGCAGGTGGTTGCTCTTGCCGAGGAACTGGGGTTGGGGCTCGATTGTGCGAGCTGGCGACTGCCGAAATGGGAACGTGCGCTGCGCAGACGGCTCGCGTGGGCCGTGTATGTCCAGGACAAGTGGTCTTCGCTCGTGGAGTCGAGACCGAGCCATATTGTTGAGGGA
The DNA here is from genome assembly GCA_030555865.1 of Ogataea corticis. Classification (NCBI taxonomy): domain Eukaryota; kingdom Fungi; phylum Ascomycota; class Pichiomycetes; order Pichiales; family Pichiaceae; genus Ogataea; species Ogataea corticis. The sequence goes on along the minus strand of JANIVM010000005.1, from coordinate 434,415 downwards.
AAGAACTGGCTTGTTCGCAAGGTTGCGAGCGAGGATTTCCCGGAAAAAAGCGGCGACTTGGACGATTTGAAAGAAGGGTCTGCCGATTTTGAGAACGGCGAGGCGCTTTTCCGAGAAATGATCTCATTGAGTGAGATTCTGAGCGAGATTCTCGACACGTTCTACACGATGGCCAGCATTGAGAATATCACGTCGATCGACGAGGTTCTGCGACTCGCCAAACCACTGCAACTGAAGCTTAGAAACTGGTACCACTCGCTGCCAAAAACACTGCAAATGAACTCCACAAAACCAAGAAAATTCAACTCAAACGGGTACCTCCAGCTAGCGTATTTTGCCGTGGAGATCACGCTGCATCGTCGGATCATCTCATGTTTGAACAATCAAAGAGAAAGCTGCCCAAGAGAACTTGTGGACGTTTGTCGGAACGCTGCCAAAGCTCGGTTGGCCGCCTCGATCGAGTTCACCAGAGACCTCAAGGCCGAGCACTTCCAGGCGTTTTGGCAGTCATCGGCCGTGAACAATTTTGCGCTCATTGGGATCTTTGCAACGATTCTCTACGTCACGTCAAGAACTCCCGAGGAGGCAAACTCGTACAAACAGCAGATCTTTGACTACAGATGGATTTTAAAGGTGAACTCCAAGAGCTTTGACATTGCGAGCGACGCACTTGAGAAGATCGATGGTGTTCTCAAGAACATTCCTGGGTTGCTGGACAACGATCCAATCAACATCCCGTCCATCACCAACGGAACCAACTCGTCGCGGCCGTCGTTCGACTCGCCAACGTCCTCAGCAGATACACCAGGATCGACACAGACTCCACAGCAACAACAAACAGGCTCCAGTTTGCTCGCAGCCCCTCCACACTCGTACGACACGAACGAAAACGATTACTCTTCCATCTCTGCCTCGCCAGAAGTTAACCCAGTGACACCAACAGTGTCGCAGCCACAACAACACAGTCAACAAAACTCCAACGAGAGCACCAGCAATACGCCGAAGTCCGTCCAGGCAACATCGTCGCGTGCGTGCTCCCCGAACTCGCGCATGAAAACGAGCATCAAAGAGGAAGAAAACTGATATCAGCCACTCAATGTACATTTACCTAGAAAGCTTTTGTGCTAAATTTTCAGTCCCGCTAATATTATCATGTTCGTATCTACAAAAAGGTGCTGACGGTCGCTTTCTCGGCCTTCTCCACGGTAACTGGGTTGGCTGCTGCTGGAGTCGCTGTCTTGATTCCGTACTTGGCACGCAGCTTCTCCTTTTCCAGCCCACGTAATCCCTCGAATTTGCTGGCCGAAAATCCGAAATACTCAAACCGGTCGTTTAGAACCTCGAGTTCCCGCTCAACGTCCTCAATCACCACGTTGCCGGTCTTCAGCCCGGCTATCAGCTTCTCAAACTTGCGGAACCGCTGGCTGTAGTTGTCGTCCAGCTCCTCGATGTAGTTCTTCTCCCGCATGATGTTCAGCACCGCAGACCCGAGAATCGTCACTAAAAGCATCTGCCATAACGTCATTCGTAGCGACCGCTTGATCAACGTGTCTTTCAGCTGCTTCTCCGTCGAAGAAGAGGTGTTTTCTGCAGCCTCTTCGGCCTCAACCTCATGCTGCGGTTTGGGTTGTTCCCCTAGTTGTTTCGTGTAACCCGGGTTTGGCCTCAGCGGACCGGCCGCACTCGCCAGACGTCTCCGCATGACGAGCTGTATCGTCTGTCTCGCCGTTGTGTATCTGAAAAACATGGTTGGAGAGCAATACCTCAATAGCAGAGATAGTTATAAAGGTGATTTTGTTCTTTTAGTGAGATGAAAAATTACATACTGCACATCCTTGCACCTGCTCAAGAATCCATGAATTTTACATCTTTCCAATACTATCACAATTGATCTAATACACTAGTCATCTTCTCCTCGCGGATGCTCATTTGCATCCTCATCAATGGCAAAATCCTGTCCAGACGCCTCGTGCGATGTGAAGTCCTCGAAATCGTCGTCGTCGTCGCCAATGTCGTTGGCCAGACCGTGCTCGAGGAAACTGTCAATCTCCCTGGCGTCGTCGTCGTTCGCACTGTAACCAAACAGCGACTCGTCCTCGTCGTCGATGATCCGGTCGTTGTACGTCGAGTTGAATCTGTGGTAGCTGTCCAAACCGCCTCTTTTGAATCTCAAAAATACTCCGTTTTTCAGCAGACTGGCGATCTTGTGGCGGACACTGATCAAAACGCCCACACCATACAGACCAGACCTCACGATCCGGTTCACCACCTTGTCCACGTTGTTCTCCTCAATGAGTACAATATCGTCATCCTCGTCCAGTCTGATCTCGCCAAACCGCGAAAAGCCCCCGTTTCTTCTGATTCCCTTTTCGTAGACAAATCCGCATGCTGCGAAGAACACAGCCAGAGGTAGGAAAATGATCCAGAACAACGACACTCCATGGACTCCCGTGCCGTGCTTGTTGTCGTAGTCCTTCTGCTTACCTGGACATGGATGCGAGACCCATTTGTCCAGCTCAAGACCGCCCTCACAAGTGCTCATCGGCACTTTTCTATACCCAGTGGGCTCCCAGTACTCCAGCAGCGACGAGTCTCTCGAACAAACCTCCTCCTTGTTGATTGGCTTCAGTCCACGGATCAGTTTGCACGTGCCGTCAGATTGCATCTCGTAGTTGTAGTCGCACTCAAAATCTCCTCTGTAGCAGGTACAGTTTCTCAACCGTTCGTAAGCCTGTGACAAAGGAGCTGCTCCAACAAAACAGTCGGTTTTCGACGGCTTTCTACGAAGATACCGGGCCTGGTGTCCAAACAAACAATTGTCCGCCTGGAACGGATGTTTTGGTGACCAGTACTCAAAATCGTCTGACTTTTGGATGTTTTCAAGGTCCAAATCACACTGTCTCTGCTGGATTTTGCTGAAGTCCAGATTGATGCTGATGTCTTTGTTGGTGGAATCCTTGGCAAATATCATGAACTTGCGTGCCGTGTCGGACGGAACCGTCGCAATGTCCCAAACGGTCACCTCTTCTTCGGCAAACTCAAACTCTTGCCAGCTATCACCCTCGTCAAGCGAGAACAAAATCTGCTTTGTTTTTCCTTCCTTAACAAGAACAAGAATGGTTCCTTGGTCTCCAAACTCCCACATATAGTTGCCCTTCCGCACCTCCATCCAGCTCACTCCGGCGTCTCTGGAGAAATACGTTGCCGTTTCCGAGTCATCTTTCGACCCCAAAAACTCGCCAACATTTCCAAGACCAAAAAACATTCCAATGGCAGAAGCAGACGAATAGGTGTCTCTGGTTGGATCCTTCTTCTCCGTGAATGAGTGCAGGTTCAACGAACACTTCTCCAACGGCTTGCCGCTGCACGAGTACTTCTTGTTCTCAGCGTCCAAACTGGGAGGCAACAGATACGTCCACTCGGCTCCGTCATTGTGCGAGATCTTGGACTTGAGTTTTTTCGGATTGTTTGATTTCACAACCTCCTCGGCGTTCGCAACAACGTTCAACAACATAATTCCCTCCAGACTCTGCACGCTCTCAAAGTCGACAAAAGCGTACTCGTTTCTGTTCACGTTGTCGAGCGACGTCACATACAACGTTCCGTTATAGTTTGACTTCAACAGCGACCCAAGCTCGCCCTGTGAAGCCGAATTCGTGGTCACGTGCATGAAAACCTGCTGAGAAGTCACCTCCAAAACAGTGTATGCCGTTTGTCTCGTCACCTGAACGTTCTGCGGGAACTTGGCTTCAGCAAAAGTCTTGCCGTCCACCGACACAAACGCAGTCAGCGTCGCATCGTCGTTCAACCGGGCAACAATGATAAATTCTCCCGACTCTGTAGATCCGATGATCTTATCAAATGGAGTACTTGGAGCACTCTCGAAGTAGTCGTTGCTCGAAATGAGACGGAAGGACTGCTTATCAGCATTGAGTTGATCACACAAGATCAACGTCCCGTTCACAGCATACTCCTTGTCGTCCAACATGGACCCGACAAACCGACACGACCGAACATCGTCAACCATGTGCGTGAAGGTTTCACCACCATTGGTCGTGTAAAAGGCCTCCAGCTTGCAATCAGATGAAAAAACGTTCTCACATCCCGTCTCACCGTACCAGATGAATTGCGAAGAGTTGTTCTTGTTGAACGACAGTCTCGACAAACCATAGACGTTGAAGTCAACGGGGGAGGCACGCTCCTTGAACGTGGCTGCCCTGTCCGACGAAATGAACAGTTTGTTGTCTTCAGTCATCACGTAAACCAGGTTGGGGAAGTACGGGTTTGTCGTAACAGATGCAACGGTTCCACGAGCCTCAACAAAAGGCGCAAAACTTGAACCTCCGTTGTAGGATATGATAAGATCCTTCGAGTTCACCAAGATCAACAAAGTCTCATCTGGAAGACCGTTGTTGTCAGGGTCCGCAGACAGATAAACGTAATTTGAGATGCCTTGGTCAAAAGACTGCGTTGCGACGCTGATATCCCAGCCCAACTTCTCATCAACACTGTCACACTGCAACGTGTAGTCGTTCTTTGTAATTTGATAACCTCCCTTGGTATCACAGATATTGTCAGGGATCATTCTTCTCGAGGTCAGCTTGACGTCCTTCTTGGTGTTCTTGCCGTTGCAGTACTCCGACTTAAGCACAGAATAAACCGGTTGACACACGTCCTCTAAGTCTTTCAAGAAACCGTACTCACACTCGGTGTCCTCGATCGAACACGTGCATGGCGTCTCAATCTTTTCAAGATCACGGTAGTTCTGCTTCACAAAACACTCGGCGTTCTGTTTCCGTCTTCTGAACTTCTCTTGGTGTCCAAACACACAGATGGCGTCTTGGTTCTCGTCGACCCGCGCATACCAGTCCTCCATATCGTCATTTCCACAAATTCTGTCGAATGCTCCAGAGAAGTCCACCGCAAACGTGTACGCCGCCTCTTCTTTCAGATCAAAACCAACAACAATCAGAGTCTGTGTCGTACCGTCAATCGTCGAAACAACGTAAAGCGGCAAGATTTTCCGTCCAAGGTCAACGCTCTTCCATGTATCACCCTGGTCGAGGGAGTACTGGAAAGAGGAAGGGAGACTGTCCGTTTCTCCAGACAGCAAGAACTCAATGGTTACCGGAATCGCCAGAATGATGTTACCGAGATCGCCAAACGAGAAAACGCTGCTCTGGTCAAACGCTTTTTTCCAAGTCTTTCCGCCGTCTCGAGAAACATAGGTTTTATAGTCCTTGTAGTTGTGCGACAAATACTTGCCTGTATTTCCCATTCCAACGAGAATGCCCGGCGTCGGACCCGTGACCATCTTTCCGTCTCCAACCCGCTCAGACAGCCACATCAGATTCAGCGAACATTGCTCATCACCTTTGCAGCTCTCGTCGTCAGATACCTTGAGATATGACCACGTTTTTCCGTCGTCGAAAGAAATCTCCGACTTGTCGCTTGGCAGTCCCGTCTTCAGATCCTCCTCGTGCGTCTTGGACAGCAGCCAGATCCCGTCAATGTTCTGCACTTTCTGTGCAACCCCGCTGCTCAAAGACCCGTCGCTGTACATTTTATCAAAAAATAACCCGGAAGAATCCGACTTATAGATGTCGTAAGAAGGACCCGTGGTCTGGGAATTTCCCTTGCCGTAAACGGCGATGTGCAACGACGACGGGGTCGAAGGCAGAAGCTTAAACATCCACTTCTTCGCCTGCTCTTCAAAGTATGCCTTGCGGAACGTTTGGCCATCTTTTGAGATGTACAGGTCCAAATTGCTGTTCTCGCTGAATTTGTCTGAGCTCACCGCGACCACAATGAACGACTGAACCACAGAAACAAACTGCACGTGCCTATTTTCCAAAACGTCGCCCGCAGGACTGGCAACAGTTTTAAAAAAGTCGTCCGTCGAAACAACTTTGCTGAACCGGCTGTGCGGTTTACCTTCGCCGATGTCCTGGAGACAGAAAACCCGGGAATCGGGGCCCGCCGTAAACACCGGGTTTGAGCGTGCAAACTTGCATGACCGCAGATCGGACCTGTCCACCTTCACGGGGTTCGTCTTGAGTCCGTCGTTCGTGTAGAACCACGTCTCCTCGCATTTGCCGACGATGCCGTCGTGGCCGGCGCGGTGACGTTCGCACGTCTCAAAGGCAAACAACATGTAATCGTCGTTGGCAAAGTTCATGTGGATATCTGCAGAAAGAGCATCGCCCTGCGGTAGTTTGGTCTCAAACAAACTCCATGTCTTTCCCTGGTCTTTGGTGAAGAAATGGGTATTGTTTGCGCCAAAGACAAAGCCAAAAAGCGGATTGCTTTCCGTCTGCTTGACGGAGACAGCTTGAAACGGCTTACCGCTCTTGTCCTTGAGATCGAGAGCGGTCCATGTCTTGCCGTCGTCGTGGGAGGTGTATGCCTGGTCCATCTCCAGCAGCAAAAGACTGGGAGAATCATCGAAATAAATGATATCCCGCACAACATCGAACTTTGTTGCATTGATACTCGGAGTCCAGTCGTCACTGACTGCGGCCACACAGAGCGAAAAGGCCAGCAGGTTTACGAGGACCGTAATCCATTGGGTAGAAATCATGCTGTTTGTATCACTGAATCATGAAAATGGGTAAAAATTGACGTCTCAGATGCCAATTGCACAGCTCTTGCTCTTATAATGCTGCAGGATTTGCTGTCTCGTTCTGGTTGTCGTCAGCTTCTGTCAATGTTGACGTTATTGTCTCCAGTTTGCCCCCCCCATAAGACAAAAGAAAATTAGATTGTCCTTTTTTAACAGCAGAAAAAAGCTCCCCCAAAAATATATCAGGGCTTCATAACCGGACACCTCATTGACTTAGAAAGTGGGCTGTATCTCCCGATAAGATATATTTGAGGTACATAACACTATATTACATGGCGCTGGAGGACTTTAAACCCCCTTTCGAGTTGTTATGTAAGCTTTAGTCTTGTCATCCCGCCTAACACCATTGAAATCGCCCGGGACCCGTCACCCCGACCAGATACTGACTGCTGTCGACAATCCGCAGATGTCCCTCCGTATCGAGCCCAAGACTCTCCAGACTTATCACAGCTGTCGTCAGAGCCGTCTCCAGAGTCTCTCTATCACGCGTGGGAACCCTAAGAAGCACCCTCGAGCCCTCGAGCTTCAAAACGTCCAGCTGCGTTGCCTCGCCAACGACTCCGTAGAACTTGCGCAGGGATCTCGTAATAAGCGTCTTCCATGTCACGCCATCCAGCACTGGTGGCTCCTCGGAGGAGGCATGTATTCTGCTATGTTAGGTCTAGCTCGTCGTGAGGAACAAACAAATGAACTTACAATTCGACCAATAGATACCACCACTCAGGGTTCGTGATCTTGCTCTTCCACATTACTGTGCTCGTAGAGGCGACAAGAGTGGTGGAGTGGGAATCAGCTTGGATCAAGGCAGACAGGTGTGGAATAGATGAAATTTTTCGTCTTCAAAACTGGAAACGTGCGTCGATCGACGCCATCCATTTCGACGCAGTGAAAAAAAAATTATTTGACACTGTTTAACGGCATCTGAGCAGAGCAGCCAGCTTGAAATACCAGAGGATGTCAGACGAGGAGTCGCTGTTGGATGGAGCGATTTTTGAGGAGCCAGAGAGCTTTCGACCAAGCAAACCACAGGGAAAAACGGTACAGTATGAGCGGAAAAATGGAGACCTTGTCGACATACGACTGATCGGATCGTCTCCTTTGTACGGACACATCCTCACCAACGCCGGCAAGTCTGTGGCCAACTACCTGGAGATGAACGCAGATAGTTTTGTAAAAAACAAAGCGGTTTTGGAGGTTGGCTCGGGTGGGGCACTGCCATCAGTGATGTGCGGGCTCCTGGGAGCAAAGAGGGTCGTGGCCACAGATTACCCTGATCCAGAGTTGATCGATAACATACAGCACAACTTTGACATAAATGGCTTGCCGCGAGACGTCTGCTACAGCAGGGGGTTCATCTGGGGCAACCCAGCTGACGAGTTATTAGAGTTGGCTGGTGCGGAAGGCTCTTTTTACGATCTCATTATATTGAGTGACGTCATCTTCAACCACTCAGAACATCGGAAACTGTTGAAGAGTTGTAAAGAGTTAGTCAAGGAAGACCCGGAGTCGGTGATCTTTGTGTCCTTTTCGCCCCACAGACCGCATCTTCTACAGCAAGATCTGGACTTCTTCACGCTAGCCGAGCAGGAGTTTAACTTCAGTGTGGAGAATCTGGGGATTGAGAAATGGTCTCCACTGTTTGAAGACGATCATGATGAGTCCACGACCGAGCTCAGAAGCAGGGTGTACAACTATATTCTACGGCCCGGTGCACGGGTGTGACCGATGAGAAAAAATATTTTTTCAAGATCTGAGCTAGCACAGCCACGACCTTTTGAGATCTCGCTCGGGGCGCGCACGACCCCTGAGTTCTGGAAAATGTGGGGTGGCTGGTCTCAGATCTGTTTCGGATTTTGTGGGCCACGAATGGGCCGCTGGCCTAATTGCCCAGATTGGAATACGTAGACGTTCACTGCCGCATTTGTTCCGCAATGGGAGTGTCAACTTAGCCATCATCGATTTGTTTCAGGCTTAATTCCTGAAGGGGTAAATTGGACGACAGCCATGGGATGGCTGAATCTAGTTTGATTGTTATATAAGGAGAATGATTTTGGCTCGAGCTGTCACTATTGATCTCTGAAGTCTACTGATCGCTATAGTCAACACCGTCACTAGTCACTCCTTATTGCTAGTTTCACCCTATTAGTCACTCGTTATTGCTAGTATATTCATTCACTTTGCTAATATGTTATCACTCACAACGCTGAAAAAGGTGGCCAGCAGTCTTCTTCTGCTGGCACCAGCGATGGCCTTTGATGCCTCTTCGAAAACAAACGTTGCTCTTTACTGGGGCCAGGCATCTGCTGGATCTCAAGAGAGACTCTCCTATTACTGTGAGAGCGATTCCGCGGACATCTTTTTGCTCGCATTCATGACGGACTTCTCCAGTTCAGACTCAGTGCCGACACTGAATTTTGCCTCGGCGTGCAGCTCCACTTTCTCCGACGGACTTTTGGACTGCGACGAAATTGCCGAGGATATCGCAACATGCCAGGGTCTCGGCAAAAAAGTGCTGCTTTCTCTCGGAGGAGCCAGCGGATCATACGGCTTTTCGTCCGATTCCGTCGCTGAGGGGTTCGCCGGAACTCTTTGGAACACTTTTGGAGGCGGATCTGCCGACGAAAGACCATTTGGAGACTCTGTGGTTGACGGTTTCGACTTTGATATTGAAAACAACGACAGCACGGGATACGCTGCTCTCGCAACAAAATTGAGAAGCTATTACTCTGAAGACAGCTCCAAAGATTACTACATTTCCGCTGCCCCACAGTGCGTTTACCCAGACCAGTCGATCGGCGACATGCTTTCTAACGCCGACGTGGATTTCGCATTCATCCAGTTCTACAATAACGATTGTAACGTCGATAAGACGGACTTCAACTGGGACACATGGGCGGACTTTGCTACCAACACCTCGCCAAACTCCGACATCAAGCTTTTCATTGGTCTGCCAGCCTCCTCTAGTGCTGCGAGCACGGGATACGTCGACGTTGATACCGTGGAAAGCACACTGAGCTCAATTTCGGGATCTGATTCCAATTTGGGGGGAATCATGCTCTGGGACGCTTCTCAGGGATTCTCGAACGATGTTAGCGACAGCGAGAACTATGTGGATGCTATGAAGTCTCTTTTGACCAGTGCTTACGGCTCGTCGAGCAGCACTTCGTCGAGTTCAACTTCCTCGGCTACCACCTCTACCTCAGCCACATCGACTTCATCATCAGCCACATCAACTACGACCTCAGCCACAACCACTTCCACGAGCTCTGCAAGCTCAATCGAGACGACCTCTTCGACTGAACCAACTTCCTCGACAGAATCCACAACTTCGACCACCTCAGTTGAGTCTACTTCATCCACCTCCATCACTTCTACTGTCGAATCCACTTCGACTTCATCAACTGAATCTAATTCCCCTGTGGAATCCACGATCGTGGAATCCACTACCGTCGAATCTACTGCCATTGAAACCACCTCTGTTACCTCTGTTGCCCCTGATTCCACCACCTCCGAAGGTGCCTCTCCAGTGGCCTTTGAAGCTGCTCCATCTTTGCAAACCGTTGTCGAATCCACCGTCGAGGTCACCGCCACACCACCAGCCGCATCACCAGCCACCACATCTTCCACCCTCGCACCCGCATTCACAACCTTGGCAACGGTCACCCGCTCAAACACTGCCACCACCGCCACATCTACCACCGCCACATCTACCACCGCCACATCCTCCTCAGCCACATACACCGACTGTTCGTCTCTTACCGGTTCTGAACAAGCCAAATGTCTAAACAAAAACTACGATAACGGCCTCTATCTCGGTTCAGCAGACTCGTGCACGACGGATGGCGAGATTGCGTGCTCCGCCGACGGAAAGTTCGCTATTTGCAACTTCGGAACGTGGGTCACGATGGAATGCGCTTCAGGTACAACCTGTTACGCCTACGTGCAAAACGATGAGGTCGACACCGGATGTAACTACATCGACCAAAAGTCAGCTTTCCAAAAGAGAGACACAACGAGCGTTCTGAGCGCGCTCAAAAGAAGCTTTACCCATCACAGACACCATGCTCATTAGGTATATATATGCATTTTAGTACAGGTAATAAAGTATAATATGACGAGTCGTAGACACTATATTAGTGCAAGGTATATAAGTAACGATGTCCACGCTCTTTTGCATCTTTTGATATCTTCTTTTCGAAATCCCCTTTTCCTGCCTCATCTTCTTTTCCATGTCCCGCAAAACCTCCGATAAGAAAGTCAAGGCCGTGCGAAAAACCAAAACCCAGGCTGTGCAGGATGCGCAGGAGAAACCCCGAAAAATTGCCATTGAGAACTCTCCAACAGCCACTATCAGTGTTCATTCGGATCCGGTTGACGTGGACTACTATGCGTCTTCCGAGTCAGGCGGGTCGGATTCAGGAACAGATCCGCGTTCCAACATGATATCGCAGCAAAAGGTTCGGCGGGGAACGGTTCGCGCAAGTCACGTGAGTGCGGGAAGAATTCAGAAGCCAAGGGTCCGGCGAATGACGCGGGCTGCGAAAAGGGGATCAGTGGTGCCCGTTCCGCCTACGGTCGGCGCGAGGTTGGCCCACTACAACCGTCTCGTGGTAGCCTCGTTTCTCGGGGGATACAGTGTGGCGGTCGCCGCCAAACTCTATGATGTTCTGCACGGCTAAATAGTCGGGCAAAATCCACAATCGCGCAACTCTGCCCCACACGGGGAAATTCCATTTGGATTTGCGTGGGATGTAAAACAAATTTCGCTATCTTTTGCTCACGTAATCCCGCAATCTGTGCATGAGTGAAAAAAAAAAGAACCCTGACTCAGACTCACTGAAAGAAGCCTTTCTCCTGGTAAGCAAATACACAGTGGTAACTGTGGTCGACTGCGCTGGAGCTAAGCAACATGAAGGAACAAACGAAAGGCGGGCCGCGAGAGTCGACGGAGTCTGCAGACACCTCGTACCGCTCCGTGAGGTCCTCGTCCGGGGACCTCGAGAAGGTGAGCTACCACGATCCGCGCATCAAGCCACAGAGAAGGTTGTTTTCGTGGCTTTTAGCTCCACGAAAGATGCCGCGCATCCCTACACCCGAGGAGCGCATTGCGTATCCATACGGAAACACCAATGTGCTGAGCCAGCTGTTGTTTCTGTGGTGTCTGCCGATCCTGCGTGTGGGCTACGCGCGCATTATCGAGCCCGAGGACCTGTACAAGGTGGACCGCGGGTCGAAGTTTGACGTGGAGCAGCGTGCCAAGACGTTTGTGGCCCATTTCGAGTCCCGCAAAAACCGTGCACAGGAAAAATACCTGCAAAAAAAGGGGCTGCCAGACACGCAGGAGAACCGGGATAAATTTGCCCGCGAGGGCGAGTGCCCCGATTTTGAGTACCCAAACAACCTTGTTCTTCTTGCCTTGTACGACACTTTCAAGTGGGAATACAACTTCAGTTTACTTCAGAAGCTCATTTCCGACGTGGCCACGGGGCTCAACCCGATGCTGATCCGGGCGCTCATCTCGTACGTGCACGAGCGGGCGCTCGGCCGCGGTGGCGGGGGTTCTGGCTACGGCTACGCGGTGGGAGTGTCCGCTCTGGTGATGACTACCGGGTTTACAATGGCCCATTTCTTCCACTCCGCGGTGTTCACTGGATATGAAGTCAAGGGATTACTGACAAAGGCGTTGCTGGACAAGTCGTTCCGCCTAGACCGCCGTGCCCGCTCAGAGTTCACGCCTTCCGCCATCACCTCGATGCTGGGAACAGATTTGTCGCGCATTGATTTCGCGGTGAATTTTTTTCCCTTCACCTTCATGTTCCCCACGGGGCTCGCGATCTCGATCGCGTTACTGGCGGTGTACTTGGGCGGCGCTGTGCTTGGCGGATTGGCGTTCTTTTTGGCTATGACCATGGTGATTGTCTATGCGACTCGGCCGTTGATGAGGTTGCGTCGGGGCGTCAATGTTTACACCGACGGCCGTGTGCGGTACGTCAAAGAGCTACTCAACAGCATGAAAATCATCAAATTTTACTCGTGGGAGCCACCGTACACGCGGCTGGTGAGACTGGTGAGGGGAAATGAGATGCAATTGATGCTCAAGATTCAGTTCTTGAGAAACTCGGTCACGGCACTCGCCGTTTCGCTGCCTAGTTTGTCGTCTGTCGTTGGATTTCTGTCGATTTACGGCTATAATGGCGGATTAACGGACGCCTCGAACGTTTTCTCGTCGCTCGCCTTGTTCAATATCCTATCCAATCACGTGGCATTACTACCGATCGCGCTCAGCTCGAGCGCAGACGCGTACATCGCGTGCAAGCGTGTGCAGAGGTACTTGCTGGCCGGTGAGGAACAGCCTGATCCAGGCTACCATGTTGTGAAGCGTGATAGCTCTGCCCACGCGATCGTTGTGGAGGACGGAGAATTCGCTTGGGATTCGTTCGGTGACGACGCAGAGGTCGTGGACGAGAAAACGGGCGAGAAGGTGCGTCTTGAGACTAGTCGGCACGTGAACGTGTTCACGGGGCTGCACGACGTGAACTTCCGCGTTGCTCACGGCGAGTTTGTCGTGATCACAGGTCCGATCGGGTGCGGAAAGTCGTCTCTTCTCACTGCTTTGAGCGGAGCAATGCCGCGGACGCAAGGCCGCGTCGACATCGCCGGCCAACTCTTACTCTGCGCTACGCCGTGGATTCAGAACGCGACCGTCCGTGATAACATTATTTTTGGCCGGCCTGTGGATGAGGTGTTGTACACTTCCGTTGTGTCGTGCTGCGGACTGGAGAGCGACTTTCAAATGCTGCCTGCGGGCGACCAGACGGAGATTGGCGAGCGTGGAGTGAATTTGTCGGGTGGACAGAAGGCGCGGATCAATCTGGCTCGTGCGGTTTACACGGTTTGCGGCAACGACGAGAACAACATCATTTTGCTAGACGATGTTTTGAGTGCCGTGGACGCCAAAGTCGGCAAACACATCATGGACAAGTGTGTCCTGGGATTGTTGAAAGACAAGACGCGGCTGTTAGCGACGCACCAGTTATCGCTAATCCGCTCAGCGAGCAAGATCATGTTTGTGAACGACGACGGGACGATCGACATGGACACTCCAGAGGCTCTCTTGGAGCGCAACGAGCAGTTTGTCAAGCTGATGGAATTCCAGCAGGAGGGAGCGAAGCAAGAGGAAGAAGAGATTCCGGCGGAAGACTTGCTCGACGACGACGATATCGAGGCAATCTCCATCAAGAAACAGGAAACTAAACGCGAATACGAGAAGGAGCGCGGTGTTTTGATCCAGAAGGAACACCGTCAAACGTCTGCTATTCCACTCAAGGTGATTCGCGAGTACATGGAGGCTGGCTGCGGCAAGCTGGGGATCTGGGGAACAGTTGGAATGATCTTCTCGAGCATGGTTCTGACTTCGTTTTGTTTTCTGTTTCAGAACGTGTGGCTGTCGTTCTGGACGGTTCGCAAGTTTCCCGACCGCAGCGATGGGTTCTACATTGGAATTTATGTGATGTTTGCAGTTTTGTGTGTGGCGTGCACGGTTTGGCAGTTCTGTTCGATCGTTTATGTGACGAATAATGCTTCTACGAAGCTGAATGTTTATGCATTAGAACGGATTCTGCGTGCTCCGATCTCGTTTTTCGACACTACGCCAATGGGTCGTATTTTGAACCGATTTACCAAAGACACAGACGTTCTGGACAACGAGATCGCCGAGCAGGCACGTTTGTTCTCGTATGGACTGTCCAACATGATTGGAATCTACATTATGTGCATCATCTACATGCCGTACTTTGCGATCTTTGTTCCGTTCATTTTCCTGACGATGGTCATTCTCTTTTCGTTCTACCAGGGGTCCGCACGTGAGGTGAAGCGTATCGAAGGTGTGAAACGGTCGGTCGTTTACTCGAACTTTGACGAAGTTCTGCAAGGAAGCGAGACGATCAAGATTTATGACTCTGTCAGCACATTCATCGACAAGAACACATCGCTGATCAACAGCATGAATGAGGCGTATTTTTTGACAAACTCTTTGCAGCGGTGGCTTGCTGTGACTTTGCACATGGTGACTGCCCTGATCAACCTGATTGTTTCGCTGATGTGTGTTGGTCAGGTGTTCAAGATCAGTGCGGCGTCGTCCGGTTTGATTGTGTCATATCTGATCACGTTGAGCTTGAATTTGATCAGCACGAGCCGTGCAATGGGCCAGCTTGAGCAGAGTTTGAACTCTGTGGAGCGGATTTGCGAGTACGCAATGGACCTTCCGCAGGAGGCGGCATACGCAACGGAGCCCGTGGAGAAGAAGCCGCCTGCAGACTGGCCTCAGCACGGCCAGATCAAGTTTCAAGACGTTTCTTTGCGCTACCGTCCTGGACTGCCATTTGTGTTGACAAACTTTTCCATTGAGATCAAAGCGGCCGAGAAAATTGGTATTTGCGGCCGTACCGGTGCGGGAAAGTCGACGATCATGATGGCGTTGTACCGTTTGAGCGAGCCGGAAGGTCTGATTGAGATCGACGGGGTAGACATCTCACAGATCGGACTACACGACCTGCGGTCGCAACTATCGATCATTCCGCAGGACCCCGTTCTTTTCAGGGGAACGATCCGCACGAACCTGGATCCGTTTGGTGAGCTGGACGACGATGTTTTGTACGATTCGCTGTTGCGTTCGGGCTGTATTTCTCCTGAGGAGTACGAGTACGTTCTGGCGCAGGTGAAAGGCCGTGACGAGCTGCACAAGTTCCATCTGGACAAGGTTGTCGAGGACAACGGGGCGAACTTCTCGCTGGGCCAGCGGCAGATGCTCGCTCTGACGCGTGCGATCGTGAAAAACTCGAAAATTTTGATCCTGGACGAGGCCACGTCGAGCGTGGACTATGAGACGGACGCCAAGGTTCAGGCCACAATCGTGCGCGAGTTTCATGACTGCACGATTCTGTGCATTGCTCACCGGCTGAAGACGATTGTGAACTACGATCGGATTCTGGTGATGGATAAGGGGCGTGTCGAGGAGTTTGACACGCCGCATAACTTGTTCAAGCTGGGTGGGATTTTCCGGTCTATGTGCGACAAGTCAGGTATCATTGATGAGGATTTTTTGAAGCGGGAGTGAGGGGGGAGTCTGAGAACCATTAGTTGTTGGTGGTGGATTGACGGTAGTCAAATATGAGATGATGTGAATCAACGGTAGTCGATATGATTCGATGTGATTCAAGCCAAGTTTAATTTACACAACAGGAGTCAACTTCGGTCCGTAGTCTGTGACTCGTGTGAAGTGACACTTTGTCACTTCTCACTCCTCATTTTGCATTACGCAATCTATAATATACAATTCCTAGAACATGCTCGGTGAGCTGTCGCCTTAAATACGCAGCAAATTTTTGCACCTCTCGTAAACATAAAACGAGCAGGCAAACATGGGGACAATTTTGATGAAACCAATCCCCAGTCCCACATAAAATCCCTTCAGACCTCTCTCCGCGTAAATCATCCCCACGGTGTGGCCGATCGAATAGAATTGGCCGCCCGAGTTGGCCACTCCGCCCACCTGCATCCGTCTGCGGATCACTTCAAACGGATACGCGGCCGCCTGTGCGAGCATTCCGGCTCCTCCTCCGGCGAGCAGCTGTGCCCAGGTCTGGAGCGGTTTCCGCGTGTCGAACGACGATTCCGACTTGGTTTTTTTCGTCTTGGTAGCCGTGTAGTCGAGCACGGTGTATTTTGCCAGCTTGCCCGAACGGAAAAAGTCGTGAATCAGATCGTGCGAGTAAAAAGAAACACCGGCGTACGGCACCATTCCGAGGATCGTGGGCACAAATCCGCGGTAGAAGTTGGTCAAAGCCTGTAAAAATTGCAAGTTTGAGCCAAAGACGCTGTGAAAAAGCCGTGAAGAGAGCGGCTCGTTCGCAATGTATCCGCCCGTGTTGAACGAGTAGCGCGGCTGTTCGTGGTAGATCACGTTAAGGATGTGCCATATTTTTCCGCGGCCGTAGTTGATTTGCTTTGTCGAGGTTTCGAACGCAAGCCGCACACGGATTAAATCCAGAGGATACGTGAATGCCACAGACAAAACACCGGCAAGAGAACCGGCCAGGATCCGCCGCCCCGCGGTCTCAAACTCGTCTCGCGGGATCAGAACCGTGCGAATCTGCTCGTAACAAACAAATTTGATCGCAGCGTAGGGGAAAATTCGCAAAAGCGTCGCCGAGTGGCCCTGGTATAGTCCGAGAATGCCTGCGTTGTGGTAGATCAGCTGGATGGTCTTGAACATGCCCTTGAACGAGCCGGCGAGGTGCGAGTAGTGCGGGTTGTTCGTCTGGAAGAGAATCTTCACGCGGTCCAACGGCGCAATCAGCGTCTTGGCACTGATCCCGGCAGCGCCCCCGGCAACTCCGCTTCGAAGAACGTACTCCAGGGACTGTTTATCGATCTTGTCCGGACTCCCTAAGGCTCCGGTGGCACCAGCACTCTTGGCCCGGAGCGTTGTGGCCCCGGGCGGGCTCGGCGACGGTAACTCTGTCGGCGTTGCTGCCGAAAGTGGCTGTATCGTGGAGTCAGTCATGTAAATATGTTATTTTGTAGCTTGAAAACACCGTGTAGCTCTATTTGGCCTATCAGGGTCCTGGGAAAAACAACGTGGCGCAAGATGCGGGAAGCAGCTCGAAGCACAGAGTGGGGCAATAAGAAAGTAAACCAAAGCAAAAACTGCAGCGGTATGAAAGAAACAGTCGGTGCTATGCAAATCTGACTGGAGAAAGATGAAGAAAAAGTGTCCTTGTTCTTGCCCCGGATGATGATTTTAGTAGAAAAAAAATTAGAAAAAAAAAAACTATCGTCGCACAAAAGCAACAAAATAGAGCAAAACGTCGCGTCGATCAGTCAAACGGAGTCACAACGAGCAGAGTACGTACTCTAATCTCCGTTTGAGGCCATCTTCATCTACTGAAAACCGCCTTATTAGTCCTATTGACTCCTCTGTCACCAGCACTAATCATGAGTGGTTGTCAACCCCGGGCTCGCCCCACCCCAAACTGCCCCGCTTTCTCGGCCGTGAGGAAAAATAGTCACCCTCGAAAAAGTGTCCTCGGGCTTCAACGTCCTAGACGCATCTACAAGTGTGTGCTCCGTAATCTCTTCGAAGTCTGCAAATCTCAAACACCATTCTGGCACAACGCAATCACAGCATCATCTGGGCGTAGATCATCTAATTTTGCACGTGATCTCAGTCACGTGACATCAAGCAGCTCCTCCAAGAAATCTCCCAGCTCCTCCTTCTGATCGCCTTCCTCAAACGACCACGCAAGCAACTTGACCAACCGCTTCAACTTCACATCACCTCCCTCGTTCAGCAGCTTCTCCAGGTCCCCGTCATCGTCCTCCGTCTTGTTCTGTGGCTCGTCAATGCCCTCGTACGAGTTGTCCACCTCGTTCAAACCAATTATAGTCCTGTCGTTCACATTGACTAAGATCGCCTTGTTCACGAGCCCGGCCACCTTCTTCCGGAGCTTCGGGTCCAGCAGTTTCTTCAGACTCGCAGGAATCATCTCCTTTCTCGGATCTTCTTTTTTCAAATGGTTTCCAAAACAGAGCAGCGCCATTGTCAACTCCAGCTCCTTGATGTACGCCACGTTCTGTAGAATTTTCACCGTAGAGAGCTTATCTGTGATGAACTTGAGTACCGTCGCAAGAAACTCTTTCTCGTCTAAACTCGACGCGTCGGCCCCCATGAATTGTCCACGAATAATTTCAATCAGGTTCAGATGCAAAAGCTTGAAATAGACAAACTGGTTCTTCTCAAAAAGCGTCGGAAACGACTCGTTGATCAGCGTAATCGACTCGTCCACGCGTCCATGCAAGATGTGCAGTTTGATCGCGTTTCGCACTCGGATTGTAGACAAACCCGAACTCATTCGCTTGTACTTGTCAAAATCTAGCATCAGATCTTCCTCTTCTGAAAAGTTACCCGGCTGTCGCAGCAAACTGTTATACGCAGTATTGATGTTTTTCTCCATGTTGGAGGTGCTGAACAGCAATTCAGCGTCAAACGGGTCATCAACCTCGTCAAATGGCGTCATCTGTACATCCTCCATTTGCACCCTAGGCTCCTCAGACTCCTCAGACTCCTCGGGCCCGCTCTCAACACCCTCCAGCTCTTGAACAATAAACTCAAACCCTAGTTCCCGCGCAAACTCTCGCACAGCTCCAACGTAGCCCTCGTAGATCAAGTAGTTCAGCACAAGACAGTTGATCTCTCGCTTTAGCTCGTAGTATTCTTGTGAGTGTCCCAGATCATCCGTCCAGTCTCTCCAATCCGCAAGACGAGACTGCGCCGAGTTTAGGCCCGTCTGAGTCGGCAAAACCTTGCGATAGTCCTGCACATAATCGTACATTGTGTAGTGGTAGGAGGAGAAAAAATTGGCTAGATAGACTGATGAAAGGCGTATCTGTACCGTTCGCCTCCAAGAAACTACAGTGTCTTATCGGTGAGCTTTTTGTTTTTTTTGCTGTGTCAGGCGGGGTGATTGGATAAACACATGACGTTAGTCACGTGCCTTTCCAAGATCCACCCACATTTACAATTTCGCGTCAGGTGACTTACATCATCTGTCTGTTACCCAAAACCAAACATTTTTCTTCATAGTGCTGCTTAAGCTGCATCTTTTTTCCAGCTACCCTGGAACATGTGTCTGACAAACGCCAGCGGATGATCGGGACTGTGTGAACCCATCTGGCCCACGCCAGGACTGAAGCTTGTGATTGGCAAAATCATCACGTCATCAATGATCAATGGGTCTTGTAGTTCACTCACAGTTCTCCAGCTGATCATTTGCTTGTCAGAATGCAACGGTTCGTTATTCTCATCCACTTCAACGTGCGAAAGTTTATATTCCTCCCCTTTGAGCCAATGGCTCGATCCAACTCCCCATCCATCACCTAATTTCCCATCACTAACCACGTTGTTCAAGTAGTCGAACAGCGTGTCTGTGAAAATGCCTGGACCGGTCCATTGCATGATATCTCCGCCCGCGTCTTTGCCTTCCAGCTTGTTCAGATGTCCCGACTGCTGTTTTCTGAACGTCTGTTCGATAATTCTGATGATCAGTTCTCTCAGCATCGGATGGCCTGGCTTGGCCTGCAGCGTCCATTGGCAGAACTGGATCCGTCTAGCGTACCACTCGTGCCAATCTGGCCGGTCTGGATCGGCCTCGATGCCGATAGTGAGTCCGATCGGGGTTTTGTGGGCTTTTGGATCAACTTCCGGCAGCTGTGTGGTCTTCCCATTGGTCTTCAGGTAGTGCGAAATGATCTGCTGCTCGTCAAAAGCCGCCCATGTTTCCACCGGTTTCAGGCAGATCGTGTCAATGTCGGAATACGTTCCTCCCCTGGCATAAACCACCAGATAGCGGAAAAAATCAGCCTTCAAAATATTTTTGGGCAGCAAATTGTACGTGTTAATCACTTCCGGAACGTTTGCAAATAAAGAGCAAATAAATTCTTCAACAATCGAATCCGGGATGAGATGATATGTGTAGTCTGAGTTCAGTTCTGGCCACGTTTCCTGAAACTTCCGGAAGTTCCTTGGAAACGAGCTGTCGTTAACATCCACCTTCCATGTCTGCCAGATCTGTTTTGGAATTGATTTTTCGGGCTCATAGGGGAAATAGAAGGCCAATTTTTGTCTGAGCGACGCGTTCGCCTGCGGAAGACGGTTCTTGGTGGCCAAATCACGTCCAAACGTCTTGAAGTTCGAATGCAACTCCTCTTCGCGCGTAATCAGATTGACACTTCCTAGAGAGTTGCCAAACGACATCAACCGGGACATCGCGTACAGCACCAGGATCACCGTGGCAACGAGCCTCTTGTTCAATTCAACAAACTTGCGGGCCTGACGAACAAGAGAAACCCGCTTGGTTTCATCGTACAGGTTGTGATACGTCATTTCAGCTTCAACTGTGAATTCGCTTGCTTCTTTGCCAGTAATTCACCACTCTTCAGCTTAGAGAACGGATATCCTTTGGATTGCGTTGTTGCGTTGCTGGAACCTACTTTGCGCTCACTTTACTCTTCTTCCCCTGGTTCCTGAAAATAGCTATTGCTGAAATTTCACTAAATCAGCCGAGCCACCTGCAGATCTAAGATTCGCCCGCGCACGACACACAGGAGAACAATCTACCCCGTGCAAGGATGTGAATATTTTGGGCAACGCTTCGGCTGAAAACAATAACGATTTGAGCTTCTATGATGCCACTGTGCTGCTGCAGCTGCGCCGCCAGAACTACCGTCCAACCAGGTTGATCTGTCTCGGGTGGAAACCTATATTATGTTGTTCTAATTATACATCCCGTGCGCGGACTTGCCAAGACAATCCTGCCAAGAACAGCGGTTTCATTGTTGTCTATGAGTTCTTCCAGGTGCCCTCGAGCTCGTCGTATCTTCTCTTCCCGCCCCGTTCTCCAACACTCCCAATCCCACTCACACGCATCGTCTCTCTCTTGAGTCTCCGGATGTTTCTCTCTCTTTCGATCTCGCGTTTCTCGATCTCCCACGGCGTCAACGTCTCCACTTTTGGACCGAAATCGCTGCCGAACTTCTTGCTGTCGTACCGCAGCCCTTGCAACTCCAGATTCACAATTGTAGGTCCCGGCGTCGCACCGTTGCTCGTCTCTCTCACCGATGGTTGATACACCTTATTCAGAAGCGGCAAGGACTCGTTGTTGAACAAAATCTGCTGCGGGTTCTCCAGGAACTCCCTGCGCAGCTTGAAAATGGCCTCGTGCAAAGAAATTGAAATCGCGTTATGAAACTCTCGTTGTAGTCCCATATCTGCCACCACCGTCTGTGCAAACTCCTCGGGAGTGACAGAACTGTTCAACAAATCCCACTCCACCTTGTCCTCGTAGAACTGGTTGTCCAGACTGATCGAAATGTCCAGGATCGCGTGAACCTCCTTCTCTTGTTGCAATTGCTGCAATGGTGCCGACATCACCGCGCGATACGACTCAAGCTGGTCTTTGATCTGGTTCACAATGGTGGCCTCCGTAGACTTTGGCAGCTCCAATTCCTGAACCATGACCGATGCAAACAGTTCTGGAGTCACCAAAGTCTCGTTCAAATTCCACATGAACAGATCGTTGACGCGGTTTCCGCTTGAATCAATGTTGATCTTCACTGGAACAAGCTGCTCGGGCGTAGAACAGTTGGTAAGCTGCTCAAACTCGCTGAAAACTGTGCGTGGACGCTCCCTTGGAGCCTCTTTTCCCTGGTAACTCGCCATCCCGGGTCCCACGACACCGCTGCCGTTCCCGGCACGACTCCCAATGCGCTCACCGTCCTCATCGTAGTCTCCATCCTGGTCATCTTCGAAATCAATGTCGTAATCCTCAGCGTAGTTCACTCTGTTAGACCGTTTCGCCCCACGTGCAGGCAATGACGGAATATACAAAGGGTTCGTGTTGTTACGCAGACGCAAAAGCAGCGAAGTCGACAGCCCCTGCGGGAGCAGCGGTCTTTCACTCATGACGATTGGATTGTGAATGATTTCGAAACTGGGCTTCTTGTTTATCTGATCCTTTTGCCATTTGTTTTTCCCTCTTTCTTATTTTTACCCTCCCGTGAGTCCGGCCGGGTAACACCCCGCGGCACAGCCTAGAAAAAAATTTTCAGCACCGAATTTTTGGTGGATCCAGTTGTGTGGGAAAAAAGATACAAGAAAAAACACACCTCCCTTTCTTTCTTAACCTCTCTTGTGTAACATTACAGACTCCGCCATTATGTCTTTCTCCGATTTCTCCAAGATTGAGACCGTCGCCAAGCTCAACGAGTTCCTGGCTAACAAGTCCTACATTGAAGGGTATGTTCTAGCATGACAAATATTCTGGGATGATGAATTACATTCTTTGGTCCATGTTTATGAGGCGGATTCAAGACCCGCAGCATGAGTGACACACAAGATCGTATCCTACGGGGTGCGGATTTCTGACAAACCAACCAGATGATTTGAGTTTTTGGGAGTTTTACTAACAAATTATAGTACTTCTGCCACCCAGGCTGATGTTGCCGCTTACCAAGCTTTCCAAAAGGCTTACCCAGACTTCTCCAGATGGTTCAACCACATTGCCTCTTTCACCGAGGAGTTTGAGGCTCTTCCAGCTGCCACCGCTGCTTCCAAGGAGGTTGCCGAGGAGGCGGACGACTCCGATGTCGACCTCTTTGGTTCCGACGACGAGGAAGTTGACGAGGAGGCTGAGAAGCTCAAGCAACAGAGACTTGCTGAGTACGCTGCCAAGAAGGCTGCCAAGCCAAAGGCTGCTTCCAAGTCGATTGTCACTCTTGACGTCAAGCCATGGGATGACGAGACCGATCTCGAGGAGCTGCTTGCCCACGTCAAGTCCGTTGATATTGACGGTTTGACCTGGGGTGGATTCCAATGGATCCCAGTCGGATTCGGTATCAAGAAGCTGCAAATCAACTGTGTTGTTGAGGACGACAAGGTTTCCATGGACGACTTGCAGGGTGCCATCGAGGAGGGTGAGGACTGGGTTCAATCCACCGATGTTGCTGCCATGCAAAAGTTGTAAGCAACTCGCACGGATCAACGGGTTGGTATACATATAATCAATTTATAACTGACGAATAAGCTCGAGCATCCGAGCAACGCAAGAGTCGGGCACGGTTCCTTCTTGCGGTGACGGGCTGCCAGTTCTAATGTAATGAGCCGTATGGAAATGTACCGTATCAGGATGATGAGGTTTATCTTGAACGATTCTTGATGATTTGAAATGATCCGAAAACACAAGATTTTGAGCTGAAATAACATTCCAAGATGGGTTTCAGTTGAAAAATCTTACTTCATTTTAGATGAAATATTTCTGAAATAAAGTCTATTCTAGTGTATAATTCTCCGATGAGTTCTCTCTATCTAATGTTGAACCCCGGTTAGCACGGCAGAAACTCAATTCCCGCACCCAGCCACTCTTTGCCGCTCATCAGCTCTTCCAATTTACTTCCCGTCTTCCAAACCTCCTCAATCAATCTCATACACGTCTTGATCGTTCCCATGTTCACGTTGTTCGACAAGACCTCCATAAACCCCTTCATCGTGTCGCGCGACTCTTGTAGCTTGCAATGCAGACTCACGTTGAAAACGGGCCAAACCATCTGCGTCACGATAGGTGACTGCGGGTCCAGCGATCTGTAAACCTCAATGAACTCGATCGTCAGGCTCTCGATCTTCTCCTGACTTTCCAGGTCGTTCTTGCACATTTCCAACAATTTAATGTACGCCGAAAGACTCCAACATTGCGCAGACTTGAGCCGCTCCTCGTACCGGAACGAGTTCGGCAGTTCCAGAGGAACATGGTCTCTGTAATTCACGAGCTTTGCCTTGAGATCGATGAAGGTCTTATCCAACTGCTCTTGATTAACACTTTTGATGTGTAGTTTGCTTCGCAACCAGCAAATCTCGTTCAAAATTTGGAAAATCTCCCCGGGACACCCGTTCATCTTGGCCGTAGAAATCTGATCCTTCTTTGTGCCATACCACTCCACTCTGCAGAACGGAACACGACAATCGGGCGAAACCATGGCAGAAATAGTATCAAACCATGACAGAACACAAATCAACGTCTGCGACTGGTCGATTCTGTTGAGAGCAGTCTTGAACGTCTGGTCCTCTGCGATCAGAGCGAACAACTTCAGAAAGATCCGCGACAATGCCGACCGTCCACTCTCCAGGATCGCAAACAGCAGGTGCACATATAGCAGCAACAAAATCACAAAAAAGTTCGATTGTCTTTTCTGCGACGGTTGTTTCTTCAAATTCTTCACAATCTTCTCAACGTTGATCCCCGAACCATCCTCGCCTGCTTCGTCGCCGGCCTCTTCCTCGTCATCACCATCCGCATCGTCCACCTCATCCTCTTCGCCAATTTTGTCGCTCTTCTTGCCCTTTTTTCCATCCTTCGACCGCACAAAATTGATCAAATACTCCATCGTATTGTTAATATGCAAAATTCCCTTCTTGTAGAACTCGTTCTGTCCGTTGTTCACGTACAAATGCATTGAACTCAGCGACAGAAAACACGATTTCGCCAGCTCCAAACTGCCAAACTTGATCATCAGCTCCGGCCACGGCGACGACGGGTGTGCATCCAACAAAAAGATCAACTTGTCGAAGAAATGCTTCAAAATGTAATTGTCCTCGCTCGGATTCGACCAAGTGAGCGCGTTCTGCGGCGACAAGGGGTAAACAATGTCCGGTGACGGTTTTGGAGAGTACTGCAGGTATTGTGTGAGCGAAGGGGTCGGCTGCGGTGTCGGAGCGAGCGTCTGTTCGAGAGAACCAAGCGATCCCTGGTCCAAAAAGTCCAATAAATGGATCTGGGGAGAATTAATCTGCTGCAAGATCTGGCCCTGTTGCTGCTGCAATTGCTGCAAATGGTACTGTTGCTGCTGGTACAGCTGTTCCGGACTAAAAGCGCTCAAGTCGTCGGCTGTGCTCAGCAGGTAATCGAGTCCATCAAACAGAGCGTCGTCGATCCCACTGCCGCTGCTCGTGCTGGCGTTCGTGCTCACGCTCCCGCGCCGCGGCTTCACGGAAACGGCTCCGTCTGTCGCTTGCGGTGTTATAGTCGCCACAGAAGGTTCGGAAGGAACTGCCGGGTTCTCCTCGAGCTTCACAGCCGGCTCGGACTGGCTCGCCAGCGTGTCCTTCAGCCGCGGTCGGCCACGAAACCCGTACACACGCTCTCCGCGCGAATTAACTGTCTGTGTCGTGGAGTTATTTCTGCTGTCGTCCACATCAAAGACAAGGCGCACTCCATATCCTCCACACTTTCTGCCAGATTTGACGCAGTTCTGGCACTCCGGCTTTGTCTCGTCGCACTTTCTACGTCGCTGCTTGCACGTGAAACAACCGTTTCGTGATCGTGTTATCTTGCCCATGTGGAGCGCTGGTTGTGAAGAGAGATGATGGGAAAAGGACCGGGAACAAGGGAAGAGGGGAAATAAATCATTCAGAAAAATAATATTTTTTCCACGATCAGAAAAGGGAAACTTATTTCGCGTCGATCGGCGCAAGGCGGTGTAGTCGTCAAAAAAAAAATTAAAAAAAAATTATATTTTTCACCTACCTCAACAGCATCCATTCAGCTAACCTCCACCTGATCCTGCACACCACAATGACCACCATGCAGGCCCTGTTTGCAGGGTGCAACCGCGAGCTGCAGATCAGCGACTATAGTCCCGAATTCCGTCTCGTGGCTTTTGGAGCCAAAAACTCCGTCTACATCTGGACCCCTCAACCACTGGCTGACGGGATCTCCCACACCCTGAAATCGCACACGCGCCACGTCATTGCCGTGAAATGGCTGCCAAAGACGCCTTTTCTTATTTCCACATCCGAGGACAATACTGTCAAGGTCTGGAAGTATCACCAATCCACAAACGCATTCTCCCTCCACCACACCTTGGACGCTCACAGATCAAGTGTCACCGCAGTGGCGGTCTGCAGTTCGGGAATCTTCACGACTGGAGGTGCCGACGGAACGCTGAATGTCTGGAAACTTGATTCTTCCGAGGAAATCAAACTCTTATGTTCTAGTCCACTGGCCTCGGGCTTCTTCCCGCTCTCTATGGCTGTCCAGCAGCTCTCCACCGACCAGTATATCCTTTTTGTTGGAGGAACCAACTCCAAATTATACGTCTATTCAATTGACAACTCTACCATCGAGAATTGTGCCACGCTTTTCGGTCACGAGGACTGGATCAAGTCCATTGCTATCAGGGAACAGTTTCCCGGTGACTTTCTGGTGGCCAGTGGATCTCAAGACCGGTACATCAGACTCTGGCGTCTGTGTCTTGGCTCGCTGATCGACGAAAGCGAGAACGACCCGACAAAACTGGGACTTTTGTCGAACAAACAGCACAAGTTCTGCGTCGGGTCGATCGACTGTGCGGTGAATTTCGACGCTATCATTATGGGCCACGACGACTGGATCTCGAGTTTGATTTGGCATCCCACGGAGTCACGACTTTTGTCGTCGTCTGCAGACACGTCGATCATGATTTGGGAGCCCGACACGGCTTCTGGTGTGTGGATATCGCGTGTCCGGCTTGGAGAAATGAGCATCAAGGGAGCGTCCACGGCGACGGGGGCCTCTGGCGGGTTCTGGAGCGCACTTTGGATCTTCCAGGACCGCGACGAGATGGTTTTGACAAACGGAAAGACCGGGTCTTTCCGTTTCTGGAAGTACGAAGACCCGAGTTACGTTCAGTATCCGTGTTTGAACGGGTTCACCAAAGAGGTCACGGATCTGTGCTGGTGTGAGTCTGGAGACTACTTCCTGGCAACATCGCTTGACCAAACCACGAGACTTTACGCTCAATGGCAGGGTAAGTCGTGGCACGAGTTTGCACGGCCCCAAATTCATGGCTACGACATGATCTGCGTGAAGACGATCTCTGACTCGCGGTTTATCTCCGGCGGAGACGAAAAGATTTTGCGGTCGTTCGACGAGCCACGGTCGGTGGCTCTTCTGCTGAAACGGCTCTGTGGCGTGGAAATTGCCGACATCGACGCGACTCCCGAGTCGGCGTCTTTACCGGCGTTGGGACTGTCGAATAAAGCTGCTCTTGACTGCGAGACGAAAGAAGCGGACGACGACGGCGACGAGAACGATGTCGAAGAAACACAAAACATGTCTTCCAAATTGCTCTCGGAGCTCGAAATGCCGCCGTTCGAGGACCATTTGCAGAGACACACTCTGTGGCCGGAGATCGAGAAACTTTACGGACACGGGTTCGAGATCACTACGGTGGATGTTTCTCCGGACAAGAAGCTGATTGCGTCGGCTTGTCGGTCGAACGTGGCAAACCACGCGGTGATCCGGATCTTCAGAACGGACAACTGGTTGCAGACGAAGACCCCGCTCGCAGGACACGATCTCACCATCACACGACTGCGGTTTTCCCCAGATAACAGGTATTTGGCCGGTGTTTCGAGAGACCGGAAATTCTCGCTGTGGGAGCGGATCGGAGACGAAGGAGAGTTTCGGCTGGTGGAACTACGCGAGAAGGCGCATACGAGAATCATCTGGGACGTGTGCTGGCTTCCTGTGGCTGTGGGAGAAGGACTCTTTGTCACAGGGTCCAGAGACAAATACCTCAAGCTGTGGAAGGCCACCACCGAGAAGGTGGAGCTGGTTTCGTCGGTGCGACTCGAGACGTCGATCACGGCGCTCGATGCATTTCACAAACCGGTCGCGGGGGCTGCCGTTCTCGCTATAGGACTCGAAAACGGCGACCTGTTGACATACTTGGTCACAGGGTCCGGAGAGTTTGCTCTGAGCCAAACCGTGGACACGGACATTTTGCCTGCAGACAAGGTGTCACGAGTCGCGTTCAGCCGCAAGGAGTTTGGTGGTGCGCTTGCGTTGGCTGTGGGCAGCGCCGATAACTCTGTGAGGGTGCTTTCGTTGAAAAGAGACAGTTAAATATGGGGTTATTTTGAAATTTTTCAGGGGTTATCTTTTTAATCTTTTTGTGCGGACGATCGACGCGTCGCTTAATATCCACCAGCGCAGGATTGGACAAATTTTTCACTCAGCCGGAGAAAAATTATACCGCTGTCATTGGATAATTATGGAGGACAACGCTACAGCAGAGACTGGATGATCTATCAACCCCAAACGAGGATGCGAAATTGTATTTATATACAGTAAAAGTGAACCCAAGATAAGAGATTAAGTACCACCGACGCTTTGACAAAACAAATGTACTTCTTCTATTAGTGGTAATTCATACAATATTGGTGATGCACTGATGGGACCGGGGAACCTCATATCAGCTCTATTTGGTAGCACCAACCAAGTAGGTGATCAGGTCGTTTCTGTCCTTTGGCTTCTTCAAACCACCAAAGGCCATCTTGGTACCTGGAATGTACTTCTTTGGGTTCTCCAAGTAGTCGGACATGGTTTGCTCGTCCCAGAGAACACCCTTTCTCTTGTTCGCGTCGGTATAGGAGTAACCCTCGGCTTGACCAGAGTGTCTGCCAAACACACCGTTAAGGTTAGGACCAACCTTGTGTGGTCCACCCTTCTCGACAGTGTGGCATTGCAGACATCTGGTCTTGAACAGGGTAGCACCCTTCTTAGCGGAACCTTTTTCGTATGGAGCTGGCATTGTATTAATGAATTTTCGACTTTTCTAAAAAATGCTTCAGAAAACACTTAGGAAAAGTATAGTTGTGATTTTAAAAACTATATATACATCCAACTTATTGGCTGGAGGCTGTTTTCTTTCTTTGTTTTTCTTTTTTTTCCTATTATACTCACTGCGTGTCGATGGCCGTTTTCGAACACTGACAATTTACTGCGCACCTATTGGCTGGTTTTTCCGCGCGGGCGCGGCTGGCCGCACGCGGTGGTCCGCCTGACTCCGTCGCGATACCGGGCCGCATGCCTGGCCGCTCGCGCCAACTGCCCGCGAACTTTCTCCCGGTTTTCCCCGGCGTCCCTCGGTGGAATTTGTAGTCACTCAACTCCGACTCCTAGAAAATTTTCTCCCCAGACCCCTGTGACCAAATCTGCGCCACATAGTCTGGAGTGGCGGTGACTGGTGGCGCAGTTCTCGCGACATCCCCAACTTTCGGGAAACAAATAATTATTTCGGTCTTGTCGTTCCTTTGCCACCACTCAAATCTCACTTTCTTACCAAACAAGTGCTTTCGTTTGCAAAACGGCGCCAACTGTCGTTTATTTTGGTGTTATTGGGCTCTTCTCTTGGAGGCACAACAAATTACCCGTTTCAGAATGAGTTTTGCAAGAATAATACGGCCTTTTCCGTTTCGAGGGCAAATCATGACTCATGTCATGGCACAGTGCAAGATGGTCCCGAAAAGACGTCTCGCCGTCGATTTGCATCGCCGTCTCTACTCTTCAGCCAACACCTCGTCGCTAGCGACCCAGGAACAGGCGGCAAACCGCGATTTGGGTAACCCAGCCGTTCAGGCTGGGTTTTACCGGTCTCTGATGAATGCTAACTACCCACACATTGTCGTGTCTAGATACGAGACCCCAGGAATTGCTACTTCTACCGAATGTTCCCAGCTCTATGTGGATGCTCTTTACAAGATGGGAGACCACCAAAAGGCGGAGTCTGTGGCCAGATCCCTTGGACTCACCGTGGGAGCGTCGTCGTCCTCGGGCTCAGGAGCCGGTTCTGGTTCGTCGGGCTCGTTCCAGTCGTCGTACGGCTCGAGAGCCGATCCAATCCACGTGGTGGTGACGGAATCTCCATTAATTACACTCAGTAAGTGGATCAAATGGCTGATTCCAATCGGTCTCACGTCTTACGGTGCTTATCTTTTGTTCAATTATCTCGTGGAAAATGGCTCTATTATCAAGGGTTCGAGTGTTGAGGACAAATCTGTGGAGGTTAGCGAGTCCAATGTGAAGTTTTCGGACGTTTGTGGTGTGGATGAAGCTAGAGCAGAGCTCGAAGAGGTTGTTGAGTTTCTCAAAGATCCTTCCAAGTTCACTGGTCTGGGTGGTCAGCTGCCAAAGGGTGTTCTGTTGACCGGTCCCCCTGGTACAGGTAAGACTTTGTTGGCTAGAGCCACTGCTGGTGAGGCTGGAGTTCCATTCTTCTTCATGTCTGGTTCGGAGTTTGACGAGTTGTATGTCGGAGTTGGTGCCAAAAGGGTTCGAGAACTGTTCGCGAAAGCCAGAGCAAGGGCTCCGGCAATCATTTTCATTGACGAGCTCGATGCCATTGGAGGAAAAAGAAAGTCCAGAGACCAAGCATATGCCAAACAGACGTTGAACCAGTTGCTTGTGGAGCTGGACGGTTTCTCTCAAACTGAAGGAATCATCATCATTGGTGCAACCAACTTTCCAGATTCTCTTGACAAAGCTTTGACGAGACCAGGAAGATTCGACAAGCTTGTGAATGTTGATCTACCCGACGTTCGAGGACGCCTGGCCATTCTGAAACATCATTTGAAGAACATTGCCGTTTCGAAGGAGGTTGATCCATCTGTGATTGCCAGAACCACCACTGGTATGTCGGGTGCTGCTTTGAAGAACCTGGTGAACCAGGCTGCCCTGTATGCGTCGCATCAGAATGCGTTGAGTGTGAACATGTCGCATCTCGAATGGGCCAAGGACAAGGTTTTGATGGGAGGTGAGAGAAAGACTATGGTGATGACTGAAGAGACTAGAAGGAACACGGCATATCACGAGGCTGGCCATGCCATCGCTGCCATGTACACGGATGGAGCCACGCCGTTGTACAAGGCGACGATTTTGCCTAGAGGAAGAGCTCTGGGTGTGACGTTCCAGCTTCCGGAGATGGACAAGCATGAGATCACGAAGAAGGAATGCGTTGCCAGACTGGATGTTTGCATGGGAGGAAAGATCGCGGAGGAGATGTTGTATGGACCAAGCAACGTGACGTCTGGATGTTCCTCTGATCTTTCCTCTGCCACGAGCACTGCGAGAGCGATGGTGACATCGTACGGCATGTCTGAGAAGATTGGTCCTGTGAAGCTGTCCGACCAGTGGGAGTCGTGGTCTCCCAAGCTGAGAGACATGGCTGACCAGGAGACTAGAACACTTCTTGTGGAGTCTGAAGATAGAACGAGAAACCTGCTGCACGATCGCAGGGTCCAGCTGAAACGTCTGGCCGAGGGACTTTTGGAATACGAGACGCTGACCAAGGAGGAGATGGAGAAGGTTGTGAACGGGGAATCGATCAACAAGACGAAGGTTTCTTCGAATAAGGTGATCAAGGGTCCTTCAACGAAGAAAGAGTTTGACATTGCTCCTGAAGAGCAGCCGATCAGTGTTTCTGCTAAGGCTTGAGGGATGGTCCACTCTGCTTGTAATTTACCGGCCTATCCTCAGTGTCTATATGTTTAAATTGGTATAATGTGCATACGAACAACTCAGTGTGTGAGTGAACATAACGTAGTCAATTACTTATCTCTCCATTGATATATTAAATACCTACCATTAGCAACTTAAAGCTCAGACATTATCTCGACGTTGTAAGCAACGGGCGAGTCCATTTCGACATCGTCTTGCTCCGGAGCAGGAGTTTCTGGCGGAACTTCGTCGTCCGCTTTTGTATCACCATCTCCCGTTTCTCCAACCTTCACGACCTCTTGATAAACTTTTCCGAGTGCTGCTTTATTGAGACTGAGTCTCTGAATGATCTCATGATCAAGCGGTGTCACTCTGTCGAACATCAGCAACTTGATAACGTAAGCACACAATTTCGTTTCGAGCTCAACGGTGTCTTTTTCTCCAGTTGAATACTTTTCGTAGTCGACTTCTTCTGAAACGTCACGGTCGAGAGACGCTCCCAGAGCCTCTGCTGATTGGTATTCCAAGATCAGGAACAGTTTCAACAGCCTGTCTTGGACCTGATAGGTCGGTTCCACGTTCAGTTCTGTGTCAAAGTAGTGTTCGAGGATGTCCTGGTGCGATGCAACATAGTATTTCAAGGCGTTCAGAGACGTCATGACGTCCAGATAGATGGTGGCAGCAATGTAATGGAATTTCAGCACAGACGTTTCCGGGAATAACACGAGCTGAGTCAGCGAGTCTTTGATTGGGGTGATTGGCGTGAGGTAACGCTGGATTTCTTCGAGAACGTTGGAATCAGGATCGGTTCTGAGTCTCGAGGTGAGGGTCTCAAGACTTTCAGAGGTGAAAAAGAGCAGAGCTTCAAAAACCTCCATCACTCTGTTGGAATTGACCAGCGACGAGAGACTGTCGCTGTCTTTCAGAATAGCCGACATGGTTGAGCACAGAGGCTCGATCAAGTCGGATAATTGAGAGATTAATTTCCCATTGAGCGATTTGCTTCTTAGCACCAACAATTTTCCCAGAACACCGTATGCGGAATCCCAATGCTGCTGTGTGATCTCCAATCCCAACAACTTCGCCAGCTCCTTGACAATCTCGTCCAGTTTGAGAGTCACTTCGACGGAGTCGCTTGACAAAGACTTGAAGAACGCACTGAACTGGAAATTGAGTGAGTCGTAGTACACGGAGTTTCTATTGCTGTAGTCAAACGAGACCAGCTCGGAGTCCTTGAAGATCTTGATCAACGCGTTGGTGATGTGGTTGAGCTCTGACACCTGGTTCGACTTCTCAAACACTCCTCTCGACACAAGCTTGTTCAGAACAAAGATGAACTGTGCCAGGCTCCCGTTTTGTTTCTTGCAACTGTCAAAGATTTTAGGCAGGAAGTGCAGCAGTTTGCTCAGATAAAAGTCTCCGTCGGGCTGTTGTTCGCCTTCTTCGCTCTTGATGGCGACGGCATTGATTTTGGGGAAAAGCTGTTTGTGGAACTCGCTCGAGAGGCCCTCGCAGTAAATCTCGCACGCTCCGGAGATCAGCGACAATAGCCACACCGTGTCTTTGGTGGTAAGTTCGATCTCAGTTTTGAGCCCGGAATCCAAAAGTCCGACCGCAGACAAATCTAGCAGCAAATAATCACACATAAGCTGTAAGGAGGCGTTTTTGTTATTGTATCTTGGCAGAGAATAGAGGTATTGACAAACCCGGCTCAGCTTATCAATTTTGGAGCTCGTGAAATGCTGTTTGACACCCTCTTTCCACGCATAGTTGTCGTTGTAGTACTCAAAGGACTCGTTGAGCAAATTGACCAGCTTGTGGAATTTCAACATCTCCTTGATACTAATTTTCACCAGGTTTTCCGAGGACGTGATGGTCGTGTTGTTGCTCTCAACATAATCGTTGAACCGCTCGGCCTCGGCAATTGAAATGAACTTGGCAACTTCACGGTTGAGTTTGCCCGTGCCCGTCTTTCCCTTCTGGTAGATGAAATCCTCATCATCAAGGAAAATCAACGAACTGATCTTGACGATCTCATCGTCCTCGAGGAATCCCTTTCTGGTGATCTCGCTCAACAGCACCAAACTGTTCCATCTGACGTGAAAGTCGGTCTCGTAAACAGCAATGTCGATCAACTTCTTCTTGAAATGACTCGTGAATTGTCTCAAAGCAGCCACCATGTGCTGGCGCTGGTACAGTCTCACCAAAACCCTCAAGACTTCTGTTCTGACGCTCGCTTCCCTGTCCGTCAGAAGCCACCCAAAGTATCTGATGTAGACACCGTCGTAGAAAAATTCCGGATATTCGTCAATCCAAACGCTCAAAGAACGGACACACTCTTGTCTGATCTGAGAGTCAATGTCGCGGTATCTGTGGACAAAAGTGGTGTTGAAAATTTCTTGGAGAAACGTATCAACAAAGTTCTTCTGGGTCTTGTAGAGTTGGATGTTGTCCTCGATCTGCTTGATTCGCTCGTTGAAAGAAGCCAGTTTCGCAGCAGCGTTCCTGCCCTTTCCATTGAGAGCTTTCAGGCCTTTCTGCTCAGACTCCAACTGCCGTTGGTACTTCTCGATGTAGTTTGCCATGTTGGACACGATTTTGCACAAAGTAGTTTCCATCTGCAAGCAAAAAAGAGTCGCAGCGTGTCTCAGTGGCCGGATATTGGACGTCGAAATGGCTCCCAACCAGGTCAAAATCAGCTCCACCAGCTCATCATCGTCGCACAAAATACCGCGTTCGTTGGCTACCACGAAAAGCTGGTTAAAAAATTCTAGCGCACTTTTCTTGAAATCCTTCCATTGGGTGTTCTTCGACGACGTGGTGGTTCCCAGTGGATACTCGTGCAACTGCTGCCGCTCAAACAACTGCTGAACCTCTGCTATCGTCTCCTTCGAAGAGTCGGAGTTGGTTACGTCGTGTTCACCAATCTGAGAAGTACAGCCGCACGCCCGTAGAACAAAATTCACCAAGTCCTTCAAGGCCTCGTACTTGTTCTCCTGGAACTGTGCCAGCCAGTCTGTGGCCAGCTCGACGATCGCCGTATCAGGACTGCTCAGGGCTTGGAAAATGTAGTTCTCCTCAAATCCCTCAATGCGGTCGATGTTGCTTTCAACGGTCTTCTTGGTGGTTCTCTTCTGTTTCTTTCTTGGTTGTTTTGTGCCTGCAGACTTGGTACCGCGCTTGGTACGCGTCCCAGAGGGACGATAGACCTCTTCTTCATCTTCCTCACTCTCCACTGAAGAGGAAGACGAAAGATCCACCGAGTAATCCTGCGTTTTCGCCTGAGTCTGGATCCGGTGAGACCTTCTTACTTCGGAAGCGGCAATTTCAGAAGACATGATTGGATTGATGGTTTTGCGATAAGTATCAGCTAGAGGGACACTTGATATAGGAACTCAAACGCGTCAAAAATGTCGCGTTTGGAGCTGATGGAAAAGTAAAAAAAAAAACACGAGAGTTGAAAACAGCGCGCGTCGATCAATTTTGGGGTCGATCGACGCACCACTGGAGGCTAACAGTAACACAAAAGAAGAATGTAGCGGGAGCCAAACAATCCTTGGAAGCTGCACCCAATAAGACATATGCGCTTATTGTCTTGCATTGGAGGAGGGTCTCGCATCGGAAGATCCCATGATTCGCTCCTTCACAGTACGGTCTTCTCTGTCAGCGTCCGATGCCAAACCAGCACTGCTGTAGTTCTGGTTGCCACTATCACTCGTGATACGTCCTGCTCCAGCTGTTGCACTTCCGGAGATGGCGTTGTAAGTCTGTTCTCTGTAGAACTCCTTGACGTCTTCGGGCGCCAGCTTGATTGTGGTAGGTTCTCTGCGCAGCATCGTTCCAGTAGTCTGAAAATGTCTTCACCAGGTTCAAAGGGGGCAGAACAGACGTCGAACTGTTCACTCTATAAACTGGTATCCTTGAGACTTTCGGTCACACAACACTCTCGTCTGAGCAAGTAGTCGTATTTTGTTTGGATTTGCAGAAAATAACTCCGAGGGGAGCGGCGTCGAATCCAAATAATCGACGCGTCGACTTTGTTCTGATGTTGTTTTGCTCTAAGCGAAAACGTTTCAAAGCATTCACTCTGAAAAAGCACTTACCGGGTGCCAGCACACAACCAGTACTTGAGCACCGGACCATTGAGACAGAAGCTTTGTTGCGATAGGACAAAATGAAGCTTGGATTTACGGTACTATGCGCTGCGATGGCCGCCTCTGTTTGCGCTGCCCACGGGATCCATAACATAGAAAAATCAATAGACAAGTCGGTGGAACCGCTGTTTTACGAAGATGGGGTGGTGAATCTGGACTCATTGAACAGCAGACTCGACAAGTGTGATGTTGTGGTGCAATTCAACGAGATAAATGCCCATTCGGCCAACGAAGACGAAGATTCGAGCTACATCCAATACGTTTTCTCGAAGCTTTTCCCCTTTGGGCCTGCGGGAAACGCTCTTCTGGCCACCACATACATCTCTGGGCCGCCAAACTTCATTTTGGCGTTGATCCCCGCTGGAATTGACGTCTCTTCGTTGAGTTTGTTGGTCAGTTTTGCTGTCGGCGGTCTTCTCGGTGATGTTTTTCTACATCTGCTACCGCAAACTTTCCTTGGAGAACCCCTCGGAAACAAGGCTTCGTTTGTTCTGGTTGATGAAAAGAGAAATTGTGTGCTGGGAGTTTGCATTTTCCTCGGATTCTTGATGTTTTTCGTGATTGACAAGAGTCTAAGAATTTTAGAACACACGGGCGAAGCCGGCTCTGGACACTCGCACTCGCACTCGCACCAACATACGGAGCCTGTTTCTGCTGTTAGTTCCGGTGTGGAGGCTCGTGGAGAGCTGAAAAACCGCAAAAAGAAGGCCACCGACGAGCCTAAAGAGGAAAGCGGGCCTGTTGTCGCCAATCCAAGCGCTTCCGTGAAGACATCTGCATACCTGAACCTGATTTCTGACTTTACTCACAACATCACCGACGGGTTGGCTATTGCCTCGTCGTTCTACATCTCGAAAAGCGTGGGCTGCACCACGACTTTGGCCGTTTTCTTCCACGAGATCCCACACGAGGTGGGAGATTTCGCCCTGCTGATCCAGGGAGGCTTTACCAAGTGGCAGGCAATGAACTCGCAGTTCCTCACGGCTGTCGGGGCCTACTTGGGGACGTTTATTGGTATCTGGATCCAGAGCGTTTCTGCTCGTGCCGTCGAGAGCCAGGAGCTTGCGGGCGTTGCACAGGTCTCTGGTGGTCTTTTTGGAACCACGGTGACGCTGGCTGATCTGACGCTTCCGTTCACTGCTGGAGGGTTCCTCTACATCGGCTTCAGCGTGGTTCCGGAGCTGCTCGAACTCCGTGAAGGCAGTTCCCGCGTGGAGGAGTTGAGAAGATTCATTGGCCAGATTTTCTTCATCTTTGTCGGGATCGGTTTCATGCTCCTGGTGGCATGGAACGAGTGAAGCGGGGAGATATAAAGTAGGAAATTTTGTGTCATTGTTTGTTGCATTTTTTTCGTTTTTTTTGCCCTTTTTTCAGATCAATTTTTTTTTATCTCTGAACAATCAAAATACATCAGTGCAAAACAACAGGGATCGCACCGGAACATTCTTTTAAAAAGGCCTTAGAACTGTCGAATACAACGTTCTGAGACCACGAAAAAAAGCATGACGGTCTATCGGTACACTTTTGAATGGTAAGTGCCGCTCCGGGACGGTTTCTCGGTTGTTTCAAGGCGGTGGGCTCTGAGAGGGGAAAATAGGCGGCCGATAAGATGATAAGAGGGGTAACAGGAGATCCATCTGTGTAATACCAGATCTACAAGCATCCTGAAGGCAATGCAACCATCATACACAAGTGAGAGACGTTGCACACACTTCCGCGGGATTGCTGGCGATAATGTCCGCTCATGGTTGCCCCGTTTGCCCTTGAAAAATCACCGTGTGGGATCGTGTGTCAAGCTATTGAGAACGCGATCCAGAACGAAATGTCCGTGCTTCATGTTTTTTTGTGTCTAACTAACACTGTCTAGGTCAGATACAAGTCCCGCAGAGGTCTATGTGACCGGGACGTTTGACAACTGGGCCAAAACCTGTCGCCTGGAAAAGGGAGAATCCGGATTCTCCAAGACCGTGGAACTGCCATCTGAGAAAGTCATGTACAAGTTCGTTGTGGACAACAACTGGTACACGTCGAGCAATTATCGCAAGGAGTACGACAGCTCCGGCATCGAGAACAACGTTTTGTACCCAGAGGACCTAGTCAGACTCGATAGCGAGGACGGTCTCAGCGAGTTCAGCGCCATTTCGTATCCCAACAGCGAGCTGAGCGAACTAAGTGAACTCAATGGGCCTCCGGCAGAGGCAGAGAACGAGGAGGACCTTGGAAGCTCGATCCAGGTCACTTTAAAAGACGACCAGTCTGTCAACAATGTTGCGGTGGGCGGCCTTGGCGCACCGGGAGCAGCCGCAGGAGGCAGTAATTGCTACGGCAGGCCCTCTGGAGTGTTTGCTGCATCTGGCGGTAACCATGGAATCCTGTCGCGACTCAGAAGCCTGTTCAGGCCTTGAGGGACTTTGCGGAGATGTGATCTGTTCGTTTTCTTAACACTCCGCTGTCCTTGTCCTTCCAAATGCGTTGCTCCTACATGTCCCGATCGCTTAGAATGCTAATGATTCCTCTTTTTTGCTCGATTTTTCTCTCCTGTTTGATTTACGGTGACTTGCTCATACAATTTATTTCTTGTTTAATTTCATACACATCGTTTAGCTAATTGATTTTTTCAGTCTGACTTTGACGCAACCATTTGCTGTACTCGCTTCTTGCACCGCGAATGTCCAGAAACGCAGGTCTGTTTTCCACCTCCTCGAACAGAGCAACCCCTTGAACCTCCTCCTCGGCTGTGGCCTTGCCCATCTCCACATACTTCAATGGCTCCGGCTCGTATCCTGGAACTATTTCGCCCGTTACAAGATCTCTCTTGCTCGCCGGTGGTGCAACAGATACTATACTGCCCACCATAATCAACAGGGACGCCAGAATCGCCTCCAGTTGCACGTCTCGTGGCAACGTCAGCGTGGCAGAACTCGTGGTCTTCATCAGCTGATTGAACTGATATGACGAGTAGCCACAGTTGGCAAACAGCGCCAGGCCGGCTGCGTAACACAACTTGGAAACAAAAGGCATTGTGCGATGTTACTCAGTAGTCTGACTGCACCTATCCTTCTGATTCTTTTTTAAAGCGAAAAAAATAACTGCTTGATCTTTTGGGTCGATCGA
The DNA here is from genome assembly GCA_030555865.1 of Ogataea corticis. Classification (NCBI taxonomy): domain Eukaryota; kingdom Fungi; phylum Ascomycota; class Pichiomycetes; order Pichiales; family Pichiaceae; genus Ogataea; species Ogataea corticis. The sequence continues at coordinate 395,659 of JANIVM010000005.1, read as the reverse complement.
CGCGTCAATACCCAAATCCTTAGTTCATAACCATTGCTTCGCGCAGCACCTATAGAAAGAAGCACAGCTTCATATTCCATATCTTGCAATAAACCCTACTTGTCACTTACACAGCACCTGTTGTTAACCCCGATTCCATGCACGCTAGAGATTGGTTATTAGCCTTTGTCGGCATCTTTCTCCCCTTCGTCCCAGTGGCGATCAAGAGAGGTATCTGTTCTGCAGACTTCTGGATCAATATTGCTCTCTGTTTCCTTGGTTTTTTGCCAGCACTTGTCCACTGCTGGTACATCATCTCGTGTTACCCACATGAGACCGGCTCGACTTACCGTGGAGTGACTCTCCCTGGACGCGAGCCTCACAACTACGGAAGCGTTTGAGAACAGGCCCGAACGGCCGAACGGTTCGCATCGTTCCCATCACCATCACCTACGGTGTGGCAGGCCTTTTGGGCTTTGAATATAGGGTCTCTCGCTGCCAGTGATGGGAGCCACCGGTCTACCGGTTATTCCGTTTCTGATTATGTAAATGCTTACGTACTGTCTTTTTTTTTGAAATTTCCCTCGCTTCACGATTAATTGATCCCTTTTATTCGTATCCCTCATTTTATAAATGTTTTGTTTTCTTGTTCGGCAAGGAAACAGGGTGAAATGTATCAAACCAGGACCCTTGGCAGCCAAGTCAATGTTCCTCTCACACGAGGTTATCTGTCCAGTTCTTACTGGACGGTTTCAACAACGTGTTTGGACGAAAATCGAGCTGAGTCTATGTGCAAAGACAAGACAGCAACGCTGTTACACCTCCCCAATCACACAGGGCTACATGTAAGTGACCAAATCGCGATCTTTTTTTGTCTTTATACTAATCGAGCTAGCTGGTGATAAACGTCATTCTCGGAGATCAAACACTGAGGCCCAGTACGCATCCACTTGCCTGTGAAATGATATCCCACTGTCTTTTACAAGGCCGTATATGGCCCCGACTCAGCTATCTGGCGTCTTTGACCAGAACGGACACCAAATCGGATGCCACTTGTGAACTGGTTCTCAAAGACGAGGCGCTGAACGTTCAGATGTACGATGATCTGGTGCGTGGGACCGAGCAGATCCTGAGGTTGAGCAACGTTCTTGTGTGTACAGTCGACAAGATTGAGATGGAGCTGACAATCAACGACTCAGAGCTCTTGGATCAGACATCAAACACATTTTTCTCATTGGTCATTCAGGATCTCAACTATCTCACAGCATGCAATTTTGTGGAGTTTCAAAGCATATATCCACTGGTTTTCTCTTTCTATTCGCGGTCAATTGCTGGACAATCATTCGAACTGATGTTGTCAGTTCAGGAGTCACTTCAAAAGTCAAAGAGCACTCAGGCGGTGGCAAAACAAGAGCTCACGGTTGGGTTTCTCAAGCAGGTCTCGAGTAAGACGATTGAATGGTACCTAAGAAACGTGAGCAATTATAGAATCAAATGGTTGCGCAAGGCAGTGAGGGAAGGAGAGATTACAGATGTGTTTTTGATGGAATTCTTTAATCTTCATGCGTCTTTGTAATGGTACTTCATCTTTTCCAAAGATGTGATACTCGAGTTCAAAGATTTGAGATCGTTGACGTACGTGAACAAAGTCAGAGATGAGAGGAAAGGGATCACAAATATCAAGTCAGATGTATCCTGAGAATGTTTCAGCTTGTACGCGGCAATTGCAAATGAAATGATTAAGTTTGCCACGAGAGCGCGATAGTTTCCTCCAGGAAGTTGTCTCTGGCTGATGAACTCCATTTGCAGTGTCAGGGACGAAGCCAGAATTGATAGACATGACAGGGAACTCAGCACGGGCTGTTGTTGGCGATACCGAGGGCTTGTTATTAGCAGAAAATTGACAGTGAGAAAGATAATTTGCACAACCCGGAGTAGCTTCAAGGTGCGTGCATCGACACTGTTGGCCATTCGATTCTTGTTGAACGGGATTTTCTCGCGCAGTTTCTCCACTATTTCAGCTTGTTCCTGTGTGTCAATTGGCAAATCATCTGAGTCATCATCCTGGAAGGAATATTTTGTGTTGAGTACCTTTCTCAAGCGTGGCATGGTGGAATTACTGTTGCAGATGAACAAAAGAGGAAAATCGAACTTCGATTTTTTTTTTCTATCGCACCAAGACAACGAAAAATCTACCCCATCTACCCCACAGAGTTAGTTACAAGCAAAGATTAAAACAACAAGCGCAAATTAGCATCGATCTATACACAAAAAAAGCTCAAGCATCGTACTTTTCGGAGTCAATCCTTTGGCTGATCGACAGCACAGGCTCAAGCTCACCAGATTTGACGGCTTTCAAGATGTTCTTTTCGTCAGAGTGCGACTTGACGCTCTGAAGCGAATGAACCACATACATTTCCTCATCGTCGCCGATCTTCTCACCGTCGTGAACAATACTTGGATCCTCCAGGTTACTCTTTGGTCCCTGATACTTGCCCTTTGCATAAGCATAGTAGTAAATAACAGCGATGATCATGCAACCCGGAGTGATGACAACGGTATAGTTCATGGTGTCTGGATCGACAGTTTGGTTAGAAGGGAACATCACCAACACGATAATGAAACAAATGAAAGCGCACGCGACCCATCCAATGATCGGAGACATGATATCCCCGGTATAGAACTTTCCTGGGACAAATTTGTGCTTACCGGTGGTGAGTCTGAGGAAGATTGGAGTTCCCCAAGAGAAATAGTTACCTGCAATGTACAAGGAGAACAAGGCGGTGGCCGCGGTGGTACCAATCAGACAGAGAAGACCCATGATGATGGCGAGGATACCTCCGTAGAAAACGGCTCTAATTGGAGTGGAAAGTTTCTTGTTGACCACCTTCACGATTGGTGCGAATGGCAAACCGTCATCTCTGGCAAACGCCCAGATTTGTCTAGAGATAGCAGTCAGAATGGAGGCACCCATGAGCCACTGGCAGAAGGCTATCAGAGACATAAAAGCAATAGCCCAGTTCTTACCCAATGCGTTGTAAACGATTTGAGCGATAGGACTTCCGAACTTACTGCCAATGATGGCGCTGACATCTGGACCCATGCAGGCAGCCAGAACGATACAGATGAAGAATCCGAGACCGAAACAGGCGGAAACAGAACCAATGATACCGATTGGGACACCGTGGGAAGCGTCTTTGGCCTCCTCGGACATGTGAACACACGAGTCGAAAGCACCAATGGTCCACACACTAGGCATGAAACCGTTCATCACGAAGTTGAAACCAGGAGTCCAGTCACTGAACTGTTCGTTATCAGCAAAGATGAACGAGCCAGAGTTGAACGGAATGCCGTTCACCTTGCAACCGATGGGAACAGCGATAAAGAACAGCACAATCAGACCGAGGTTGCAGACAATGGAGAAAGTCTGGAGTCTGGAGACGAAACCAGACGCGAAACAGGTGACAGCGATGTGAGAAACGACACAAGCAACATACACTCCGTATGTTTTTGCGTTTGTGATGTTGAAGTTAGCGTCTTTAGAAATAGAAACGGCGGCAAGCACTTCAGTTGCAAAACCATAGTCCACAGAACAGAGAGCACCGACCAGAGCGACCGAGTTGGTGTTTCCAACCAAATAAGACAGAAAGACTCTGATCTGATCTGGGGCGTAGTAATACGTCCAGTAGAACAGACCTCCGGATGTTGGCAAACTGCTTCCGAGCTCGGCCATACTGATGGCGATGAGCAACACAAAAGTCGAGGCGATGGCCCAACCCCAGATGAGAGTGATGGTTCCCCCAGTCAGACCCTGAGCCAGCACAGAAGCGATCGAGGGAAGCAACCCCATGATGGAGAAAGCAACACCAAACACTTGGAGGGTCGAGAACTTACGTTGAAGCTCTGCTTTGTATCCGATTTGAGCAAGCAGTTCGTTATCGGAGCCGACCACACGTGCATCGATCACGTCTGGGTGTTCCATTCCTCGGTACTTGCTGAAAGTGATAGCGACATCATGACCTTGTGAGTAGCCCGTGGCGTGGGACTTGACGGTGGACATGACTGGATGTTGTGGTGAAGAGAAGATTCAATTAGTGTGCTGCCTAATTGCTGCTTAAGTGCAATACAGTACATGTATATAGCTGTCTACCAGATGGTAGTGATTTAACCAAACAGGCAAGCGGTTTTTTTTGCGCTAGATATGACAGATTGGCTGTGACAGGGGCTCGTGTGAAGCTCAAAAAGGTTTCCTATCCTGGCAACTTGACGAGCTACCAGCCAGCTTTGTTCAGGAACAGTTTTGTTTAAACAGGGAATGAAACGGCATCACACATAGCCAATCTTATCTCACTGCCCTGAAAAAATTTATCCGCTCTGCAAATTACGCGGGAAATTCAGCCAGTGCATGGCCTAAGCGGCGCGAAGCAACAGCGAGTCCACTCTGGCCGCTGGATTGGTCGGATAACTAGATAGGGTACGTGATATGAGATATGGATGGTCCTAGGTGTGGACGAATGCCAGCGCACGACCTTGTCCGAATGCATGAAGCGAACAAAGAATCCACCGTTGCCGGTCTGCTGTTGTTCGGACAAGATCGCCGATGGCACCGGCAGATCGGAGACTCGCAGGCCAGATTCGCGCATCATGATCTGCGGAATTTATTACCCGTCAAGAAACAGCTTCTATAGTGTAGTGGTATCACCTCAGATTCTGATTCTGATAACCCCGGTTCGAACCCGGGTAGGAGCTCTTTTTTTTGCCTCTATTTTGCAGAGGTTACGTTACTCTCAGCGGTCTCCTGTTTTTTGCAGGCGCTGGAACGGCCTGACAGAACGATCAGGTTACTTTCTGGTAGTAAGGAAGATTACTAGAGTTCATGCCACCTCTGCAGCCAAACAAAATCCATCTATTGAGCTAGTAGCAAAATCTCTCCTTCTTAGTTTTAATAAATTTCAGGACTTAAAGCTCTGTAGTGGCCGAGCTATCAAAGAAACCTACGTTCCAGAAAGCGATCGAATACTGAGCATCTCATAGCAATTCTACAATCAGATCCTATGCCGTCGAATACATTCAGTCCCAAAATGTTCTGTATTCAGATACTCCATACTCTCAAATCACGGCTGTGCAAGGAGCCCGGAGATGAGCAAACCCCGACGAGACTCCATCTGGACGATCAGTGGTCCAAAATTTACGGAAAAAAGCTTCCCAGAAAGCCATGTCTCTGCGGAAGACATCAAAAACACAAAAAGTAATTGACGGATACCTGCACGTCCTTGCTATTCTGCCCACTTTGACACCCCCCTCAAAAGTGAAAAATTTTTATTATTCTTTAATTTTTCAGAGGTTTTTTTTCTCGAGAAAAAAAACGTTAGACATTACCATTGACTCACCAAGTTCGTTATTCACCAGCATTTCAATCTTACTCTGGCATCATGTCGCAAACATACAGATCCACCCGTTCGTCGCAGACACAGTCCGTGTCGTTTGAGGACGCTATCATTACCGGTCTTGCCAAAGATGGTGGACTTTTCGTGCCAAGCGAGATCCCACAGCTTGACGCTGAGTTCTTGACCAAGTGGGCTAATCTTTCGTTCCAGGAGCTCGCGTTCAACATACTGAGACTGTACATTGCCGACTCCGAAATCCCAGATGCCGACTTGAAGCAACTCATTTCCAAGTCCTACTCCACGTTCAGAGCTCCAGAAGTGACTCCTCTGGTGCCTATTGACTCCAGAAAGAACCTGTACTTGCTGGAGCTTTTCCACGGCCCAACGTACGCATTCAAGGACGTTGCTCTCCAGTTTGTTGGAAACCTGTTTGAGTACTTTCTCACCAGAAAGAACGCCGCCAAAAAGGCTGACGAGCCAAGAGACATCATCACCGTTGTGGGAGCTACCTCTGGAGACACGGGATCTGCTGCGATCTACGGACTCAGAAACAAGAAGGACGTTTCGGTTTTCATTCTTTATCCAACAGGAAGAGTGTCTCCGCTCCAGGAGCGTCAGATGACCACCGTTCTGGACGACAACATTCATACGCTCTCCGTGAAGGGTACTTTTGACGACTGCCAGGACTTGGTGAAGCAGGTTTTCAATGACTCCGAGTTCAACGACAAGTACCATGTGGGAGCCATCAACTCCATCAACTGGGCCAGAATCCTTGCCCAGATGACCTACTACTTCCACGCTTACTTCCAGCTTGTGAAACAGCTGCCTGAGGCCGAGAGAGCCGCTTTCAAGGTGAAGTTTGTTGTTCCAAGTGGAAACTTTGGTGACATTCTTGCCGGTTTCTATGCCAAGGAAATGGGACTCCCTGTTGCTGAGCTGGTCGTTGCCACCAACGAGAACGACATCCTTAACAGATTCTTGCTTACCGGCAAATACGACAAGGTTGCCGTTAAGGAGACCTTCTCGCCAGCCATGGACATCTGCGTGTCGTCGAATTTTGAGAGATTTCTCTGGTACATGATCAAGAGAACCGACGCCGGAAACGACGACCTCAAGGCCGGCTCCATCCTGTCCGGCTTCATGTCCGAATTGTCCTCCAAGGGTCTGTTTAACGTGTCGGCCGAGACTTTGAGTGCTGCCCGTGCCATCCTGGACTCCTCGATGATCACCAACTCCAAGACCGTCGAGACCATCAAGTCCACTTACGAAACCACCTCCAACAAGTACATTTTGGACCCACACAGTGCTGTTGGTGTGGCTACTGCTCTGCAGAGAATCGACGCTACTCCACAGGAGACGACCACGAAGTACATCTCGCTGTCCACGGCACACCCAGCCAAGTTTTCCGAGGTTGTGAACCAGGCTCTGGACGGTTTCGAAGGATACTCGTTTGAGAAAAGCGTTCTTCCTGCCGAGCTCAAGAAGCTGGCAGACCTGCCTACCAAGGAGAAGTTGATCGACCAGGTCGACCTCAAGGTTATCGAGAACGCGATTATCAAGGAATTGAACCTTTGATTAGATGTTTTATAAGTGTTGAATGGATGATTTCTTGATTATTTAGGTGCGCTGGTTATGAAGCCCTGTAGTATGAAAAAAATCCCGGAGCGAGAAAACGAGGAACCAAAAAAAAATACACAAGGTTCGCTTGTTTTTGGTGCTCTTCTCTTCACGTTGGGCAGCTGTTTTTGGAGGTTTTTCAGTCAATCACGTCCATTGGAAACTCTCGTGCACCTCTTTTTGAAATGTCCACCAGATACCACCGGGAAAAACACAGAAAACAGGGTAAGAGTGCCACGATGGCGCACTCGCGTATGCACGGCCACCATACCTCTGTTGGCGGCCAGGGCCAGCACTCGCACTCGCCCGCGACACAGCCACCACAGCAGCCCGCATCCATCAATCTGAAGCCTACAGACATCACGATCTCGCGCTCTGTTGCCGAGCTTTTCCCAGAGAAAGTGGGACATTTCAACAAATTGAAGGCCAAGGAACGGGAGCTGGACATCATGATAAACAAGTTAGTGATAGATTTGCAAGAACACCAGCAGGCAGCAAGCAACGGACTTGTTGAAGACTCGAGCGGGGACCAGATCTTGCGGATATACGTTTACAACACGTCAGAGAATCAGCCGTGGCAGGTGGACGAGGGCACTGCCTCCGGCCCACCGTCGTGGACGCTGCGCGTGGAAGGCCGCTTGTTGAACGACCTCGAGCCTTTGGAGTCGCCCGCGCGCAAGAAGCTGAGTTTGTTTTTGGCTGGAATTTCCGTGGAGATGAAAGCCAAAGACGGCAAAGACGAGGAACTTGTGATTGGAGCCGTTGGCGGAGGAGCCAATGCAAGAGTTGTGGAGTGGCACGATACTTTTGGCGACAATGATGTCGAGAGACAGAAACAACAGTTTGACGGCTTGGATATCAAGAGAGCGGGATCGTCGATTCCTCTTTCCGAGTTTCCTGAAAACGAGACACCAGAGCCGTTTGAGAAAGAGATTGTGTGCAATATTGTGATCCAGCCCAAGATGTATCCTATCAAGCTGCAAATAATCAAGGAGGCTTTGATTGAGCTTGTTGGGGCCAACGAGATCTCGCAGCCTGACTGTATCCACAAAATCTTCAACTACATCAAGATGAACAATCTATTTGAGACGCAAACGGTCCAGCCACAGGACCCGCAGATGGCTGCGCACCAGCCGCAACAAGTGGTGACTGTCAAGACGGATGATCTGCTGCACCGCATTTTTGAAACGAATTCGCTGACGTTATCGCAAATCATGGAAATCGTGTCGACGAAGCTACTGAAGCCTGTGGAGCCGATCCGGCTGCAGTACAGCATCAATACCTTACGCAACACGACGTTGGGGGGTCTTGTCATTGATTTGAAGGTCAATCCGCGCCTAGTGGACCCGACGTTCAAGCCGGGAGCGCGCCAGATCACCGAGATCAACCAGCTGATAAGCGAGAGCGTGATGAACAAGCAGGTAGCTGGGGATTTCAGCAAGCTGAACGAGAACCTGAGATTGAATTTGCAATTGCTGAACTACTCTAAGCTCAAGTATGATTTCTACAGAAGACTGCGCGAGAACCCGCTGGAGTTTATGAAGAAGGTTCAACAGAAGAACGCGGAGTTCTTGAAGATTTTGTCGAGCGACTCTGTCTCGTTCAACTCGGACGGTGTTATTGACGAGGAGCTGGTGCGCAGAAGCGATTTCTACACTGATGAGTTTTTGCGTGAGCACGTGAACATTCTGTTCAACTCGGGGAGACTGTGAGAGCAGCGTTCCTCTCTTGATATTGTGTATTAGTATAGTGATGTTAGATATTCTCAATTGCCCATCAATTGGTAGCTTTTGCCAGCCTCTCATTTACAGCACTGAGCCATCGGTGCCGAAAATCGATGCTGAGATCACTCGCAAGACTTTCGAATGTGGGGAACACTGGAGAGTTGTCGCATTGCCAACCGTTGACAGACACTGAGACGGAGACGCACACGTCTTCCCACGACTGGAGAACAATTTTCGGGGTCTCACGGTCCAGAACAAACGACTTAAAGAAACCAGAGTACTCTGATTGGACTTGTCGAAGCTCCATGAGCTGGGTGTGCAAATCCATGGCGCTGAGCACGCTGTGAACGAGAAAAGTACGCGGAGCACGCTAATTTCTGAAATTTTTCAGTTCAAGTCGCGTAAAATAATTTATTTTCCGTTGATTGAACAACCTCTTTCTCAGCAGCAAGAGACGTGAATATGAGTGCAAAACAGGTGAGTTTCGGCGACCTTCCACTTGTCGACTCGGACGATGAGGACAAGTCGCAGGATGGAGAAAAGGAAGAAGAGCTCACGATTCTCGAGGAGTACAAGCTATGGAGGAAAAACTGCCGGTACATGTACGACTTCATCAGCGAGACAGCATTGACCTGGCCGTCGCTGTCGATCCAATGGGTCCCCGCAAACACGTTTGAGAACAAAAACAAGGACACAGACATTGCAAAGGCACGGAACCTGCTGCTGACTACACACACTTCGGGCGAGGATGTCAACTATCTGAAGGTCGCGTCGACGCAGATCCCCGCGTCGATATTTCCAAAGGGCCCCAAATTGTCGAACGAAGAGGTTCAAACCGTCAATTCCAGACTCAAGATCTCCAAAAAGATCCCGCAGGACTCCGAGATCAACCGGGTCCGCACAATGCCGCAGAACCCGCAGACGCTCGCCACGATCAACGGCCAGGGTCACGTGTTTGTGTACGAGCTGGACTCCAGTTTTGCCGAAGTGAGAAAGACCCGGCTTGAACACCACACCGAAAATGGATACGGGTTAAGTTGGAATCCGGTTGTTTCCGGCGAGCTTTTGACAGGCTCGGACGACCACACCGTTGCGCTTTGGGATTGCACCCAATCGGGAGACGTTCTCAGGTCGAAAAAGGTGTTTGAGAATCATAAAGACATTGTCAATGATGTGAGATGGCACAACTTCTCTGGAAATACGTTTGGATCTGTCTCGGAAGACAGCCACTTCGTTTACCAGGACAAAAGAGAGGATTCCGCGTCCATGAACCTCGTTTTGAGCGACAAGACCCGGTTCAACACGCTATGTTTCTCGAGACACTCCTCGAATCTGTTTGCCGTGGGTGGAGAGGACGGAAACGTGTACTTGCACGACCTTAGAAACGTCACCAAGCCTCTGCACATCATGATGGGCCACACTAAAGCTCTCACAAACCTCGAGTGGGATCCGTTCCACGAGAGCATTGTCGGCTCTTCCTCCGCCGACAGACGTGTTATTCTTTGGGACATCAACAAGATTGGCCAGGAACAGCTTCAGGACGAGATGGAGGACGGTGTTCCAGAGCTGCTCATGATGCACGGAGGTCACACGGGAGGAATCAACGACTTCCAGTTCAGCGAGGAGATTCCGTGGACCATTGCGAGCTGTGCAGATGACAACATTGTGCACTTGTGGAAGATCAACCATCTCGTTCTTGACGAGGACGAGGAGGTGAAGGTGGAGCTGGAGTGAAAAAGATGTCGCGACACGATCTCTGTTGTGATTACCCGGATATAAATTAGTTTTGTATAGTGCCAAAATTTTCGCTTCAAACATTTCAATGTAAGCTCAACGGTGAAGAGGTGGTAGAGATACATACACAGAGTGCGCGATGTTGAGGTGTTTGCAGAGAGCGACTGCGCTGTGTCGCATGTCGCCACTTGGAAGATCTGGATTCTCCACGTCTGGTGTGATGGGTAAGTTTTACAAAAGAGATCACGTGCAGTGCACGTAGCAAGAGCTTGTGCTTATGCTCTTGCTCCTAGTAGCGTCCTGTTATGTCGCTGACTACAGAAATACTAACACCTTTTAGCTAAAGAAAAGATGATCGTCTATGAACCTTTGCCAAAGCTCCGCAACGGCCAGCCAATAATGGACTACATCAAAGAGGCACAGTTGAACAAACTCGACAAGAATGAGACCAAGAGAAAACTACTTGATCCATTGAACCCAGAAAGACTCCGTGCCGACGATGTGATCACCGTCGTGTACAAGGATCAGAAGCCTGTCACCGGCCAGGTGCTGATGGTGAAGCGTCAGGGCGTGGCGTCGACCGTGCTGATCCGTAACAAGATTACTGGTCTCGGTGTTGAGGTAATTGTTCCTGTTTTCCATCCAAACATTCTGCGTCTGGATATTGTGCGGAGACCAAACAAGTACCGTCCGAGAAACAGACACTACTACATCAGAAACTCCCGGCTGGACGTGGGCGAGCTCGATGGAAACCGCAGATAGCCGGGGGTCGAGAGCTACTGTCTTGTATATACGTTCCTGTCGCATCAAACACATGTTGTCTATTCGTACCACCAACGTTGTAGCGGGTCCCAAATACTGGTAGCTGTGGCTCCCCGAGGAAAGGTAGTGCGCGGAACAAAACTGTCCAGTTTTTTTTCCTCGATGTTGGAGAAGCTGATTTTCGAGAATGCCTCTTATCGTCTGCGGGCGACAAACAAGTGCTTTACAATCAAAGAGAGTATCGTACTTTGAAAACGATAATATAAGCTCTTGGACACATTGAGACCATGACTTTTGGTTTTGCGAAACTGGGCGGTGCACTGCTGACGATGGCTCTTGCTGTGCGTGGTGAGGCCACTGCACAAGAGACTGTTGTTGAGACCGTCAAGACGTTCAGAGAGTATTCTCCTGTGGAGTTGGCCGACATGACCATTGTGCAGAGACTCAAGCTGTATCCATGGAACATCGAGCTTGTTTCTGTGGGATTTATCATTGCGTACGTTGTGTCGTACTACTTTGGAGCTACCTACAACGAGAAGATGGTGAAGAAGTACATTGACTCCAACGTGGCTCTGCTCAAGGAGCAGTTCTACCAAGTTGGTGTGACTCCTTCGCAATTGTATGTGAAGGATGACGCAGAGAACTTTGCATTCTACGCTTCTGGAAGACTTAATATTGAGTCTCTTGTGGCCAAGTTCCGTCTCCAGGCCAGACAGAACGTCTTCATCTGGGCGATGGAGATTGCTTTCAGTTTTTTCACCGACAGCGTTCCCACTCCGCAAGACTTGGTGACTCTGCAATTCACGGTGAACAAGGAGGCTGCGGCGGGCTTTGATGACTTCATCTGGGCCATTGTTTCGAAGGACAAGATGAACCAGTTCAGACAGGAGAACTACTTTCTGTCTTTGACCAAGACTGCCGAGTCGTCCAAGCTGCCGATCGAGTATGTGTACATGAACGAGGTTCCGGAGATGAACGAGTTGCTGCACACGAGCAAGTTCAACGGCATTTTGGAGTCCACCAAGAACTTCTTGAAGTTTGTCGCCGTCACTGATCAGCCTGTTGAGAAGCCAGAGTCCATCAGAGACGTTACCAGCAACAAGAAGTTCATCGTGCAGATGAAGGTGCCAAAGTCCGCCGAGGAGCTGCAGGCCGCTCACGGCCTGTTGGAGTTTTTGCTGACCGACTTCATCGACTTTGTCGTCTCCAAGGCGTCTTTCAGAGCTGAGCTCACGAGAAGATGCAAGAGGACCAGAGAAGCCGAGCTGTCGAAGCTGAAGAAGATCGAAGAAGAGGCGAAGAAGGAGGAATTGGCCAACAAGAAGACCGAGGAGCAGAAGAAGCTAAAGGCGTCGCTCGGTGCCGATGAGCAGCGCAAGCTCGAAAAGAGACAGCAGGAGAGAAAGCAGAGAAGACAATTGAACAAGCAGAAGGTCAGAAACTGAACGAGCTGTTAATAGACATCACGTACTACCTAGTTGACACAGGACTGTCGAGGAGGCTACAGTTCTCCGTAAAATAATCCAACACTTTTTATTTACGTTCAGAAAGATATTCACGTCTTTTCATTGACCTCCGTAGTGTTCTTGTCCTTTTCATTATCCAGAGCCCACGTAATATACATCGCCTCACATGGTCTTCCCCGTGAGCTTGAAAACCCTTCCCACTGGCGAGTTGAAGCACTCCACCAGGCCCATTCCAACCATCAAACTGACAACCCAAACCATATTGATCCCGTTCAATTTGACAAAATTCGACTGGTTCTGCTCGTATCGCCGTCGCATATCGTCCTCGAGAATCTGCTCGAATCGCTGTGCCTTCAAGACACGGTGAACCGACTGCATCGCACCCTTTAACATCCGCACCATCGGGCCCAGGTTTGGTAATGTCAGCTTGTAATGCGAGTAGTTTGTTTGCGAGAGTGTGAGGAAACCGCGGTCAATCAGACTCCGGGAATCTAACTTATACGACTGCAGAAGCTCGGCCGAGATCTCCACAACGTTCGGATACGTTCGCAGTAGCTGGGCAAAACTCGTGTTCTCCTGCTTCTTGGAGTCCCTATCAATCAACGCCACGAGATCGTCTACCAAAATAACAAACCGCAGACTCTCGTTGTTCAGTGAGATCAGCTTCAGCTTGCCGACCTGGACCAGCCTATCGATCTCCAGATCCACAAACGTCTCGCTGTTTGGAAACAAGCAGTACAGTTGGTTCACGGCAACCACGTTCGGATACGACGAGCGCAGTCGCGTGATTTTAGCCTTGGTGGTCTTGGACAATTTTGCCTTGGAGACGAAATCAAACTTGATGCTGAGCAGAAACTCGATGCAGCTCAAAATGATGGCAGAGTTCTCCTCCCGCTCGGAATCGCCCAGATGTTGGCTAAAATCGATGTTCTCCACATGCAACCGCTCAAACCCGACTATGTTGTCGAACAAATTCACGTTGTAATCGACAATCTTGTAATTCTCTCCGGCACCCTTTTTCCCCGCTGTATCGTTTGGCATATCTGCCGGTTTTTTCTTCTTCTGCGGAGACAACGGGGTACCCGCGCGGCGACCCCGTCTGTTTCCTGCCTCCAGCTTCGCCACGAGAGAGCTCACGGCCATGGCGGTGTGAAAATATGTGCAATGAATGGTATATGACTATTGGAGATATCTGAAAAAAAATAACATTTTTCAAGACGTTTTTTTACTTATCTGAGATCAGCATATCTGGGGTTTTTACTTCTCAACCTGAACGACTTCGACTTCGTTGATATATACATGTCTATTTACTCTCTCTAGCGTTGACGGTCACCGTGAACGAGCGCAACTCCTTGCCGTTGTCCTTGACGTCTCTGATGACGGCTCTGTAGTCTCCCAAGTGTGTGATGGATTCAATCGGCTCGTTCTGCTCGTTCAAAAGCTCCAGCAGAACGTTGGTCTCGCGGAAAAAGTCCCGCACAGAGTCAACGCTTTCGCCCTCCTTCATGTTCCTGCTCACAAACCGCTCCAAATTGGACTGCACTTTGGCCAGCGTGATCGGGCTTCGAAGTCTATCGATTCTCGCATCGTTCAAAAAGATGAGTTTCTTTGGAATCCGGGCCGTGATCACGTCCTTCTCGGTTCCCAAAAGCTCGTTCAAGTCAATCGAGAGAAGCTCGTCCAACGAAAGCATGTCTGGAGCGGCAGCAGCAGGCTTCGTCGTGGCTGTGGTTGTCTCGGGTTTCTCTGTGCTTGGCTCGCTCTGCACGGGTTGCTCGCTCGCCTCCACAACAGGTATCACCGGCTTCGAGTCCGGCAGGTTCATGTACACAGCCCCGTTGTTTAGATGAAGCTTGTTGATCATCGTGGACGCCTTGACCTGCACGATCTGGCCCTTGACTCCGATGCCCGCAAAGTCTCGAAGCAATTGCACGGCAATACGCTTCTTCTTGCTGATGGCCGAGTGTCTCACGCCAATCTTTCTCGTCTCCGAGCCGATCGCCGAGAACAGCACCGATCCGCCCCTTCTAAACATGTTGTGTGTGTCTGTGGATGTGCTCTACGGGTGTAGAGTTGAGTGTCTCGTAGCACCGTGAATTTTCACCAAAAGCTGAGAAAAAAATTTTGGCCACAAAAACGGGTAACCGGTGTGCGACAATTTCGTAGCACACGGGAAAGGCTTTATTAAGTACATTAATGGCTATCAAAATGAATCATTCAAAAGAGAAGCAGAGAGAAATGCACACGAATCCAGTGAAAAATACATTGTCAAAATCCTCGAGAAGTCTTACACGCACAACCTCAGAATCTAGGTCTTCTTCTCCGCCCTGTGAACCGGGAATCTTCTGCCACCACCTTTCCTCTCTTCTTCATCAGCTCCTTCTTTCTGTTGATGTACTCCTTCTTCGTCTCGAGCTTTCTGGCCATCTTCTTGCTCAACTTCTTCTCTTTCTGCGGCTTGGTGGACTCAACCTCCATGTTACCGAGGTTCAAAGGCCGGTCGTCGGCTCCTCCATGACCGGCCTTAAGCACCAAATAATGCTTCTTGTTCTTCTTCGATTCCGGATCGTCGACCACGACACCGCACTGGAATCCGGACACCTTTGCCGCGCTAGTAATCTGGATGATCTGGTCCTCGTTTGCCGGGTAGAATTGCGCCACAAACTTGCCTCCTCGGCGCAGAGAAGCATATAGCGTGTTGAAGAAACGACCAAGTCGCACTTTTGGCTCGTTGTCCGTTGTGTCGGCGTTACACAGCCACTGTATAGCAGAAATCGAGATGGCCGCGTCAAAAGAACCGGCACGGAAGGGCACTCCTGTTCCCATATCGCTCAGCATGAGGTCGCCTTCAACGTCTCTGTCCAGTGCCGTGGCCAGCATGTCTGCTGATATGTCCATTCCGACCCAAATCTGGTTCTCCTCAGTGAGAATCTCTCCCGAAAGACCAGAACCACAGCCGATATCAAGCACAAAATGGGTCTTTCCAGGTTCTAAGTTCAAAAGCTCCAGCGCACGGAGCGTCATCTTCGCCTGAATGTGCTGCACTCTCGTGGACGTCGTGTACTTGCGGGACTCGGACTCATTGTAGAAGATCTCCGGCGGTGCCAATTGTTCAGGTCTCGACATGGTGGAAAAAGGAGGTCCTAATTTGGTGAAAAGAACCTATGAGAAACTGCAAGTTAGCGGTTCAGGATAACTCGTGTGTTAACAAAAAGACCTTGTGTACGTCTTATTGTTAGTTATCTCCTTCCACTGAAAACTCCATCACAGATCTGAAATTTTTTTTATTCTTTTCTCAAATTCTTTGTACGGCTGTGCAGCTCTGGGGCGGCGCAAAATTATTTATTTGCAACAGAAGAAAAGGGATTTGATGGGATGTGCGGAAGGAAGTTCCGGAACCTGTTCGGGTTTGGCAATTACTTCGGAACAAGTGGAAGACGCCAAATAAGGACAAGATAGAACATCAAGCGCCGGTGGTTATTTCAGATAACAGCGAGCGCCAAATCCGTGCAATTGCTAGCACACAGTATAAGTACACCACACAGTTGCCCCATCGTTTCATCGTCCAAAGCGCCAGATTAACACTACCGAATCACCATGAGCGATTCAGAGAAATCAAAACCCGTTCCTCCGGCGCCAAGGATGGTTCGACCAGCCTCCTCACTTTCCACTACAAACACCAAACAGCACATCATTGATAAAAACTCGGGTAACAAAAGAAAGTCGATTCTCGCCACCGATGACTACGAGTCCAGCAAGCAGGATTTGGCAGAAATAGCCGAGCCAGAGGCTCTTGAAGAATTGGACACATCCCAACAACCAGACAGTCCGGAAGTTTCGCACAAGAAGAAGCTTGCCAAGTTCATCGGCAACACGGGCGTGCGGTACAAGAAAGACGGGACGTTTAGATCGAAATGGGGAGACCTCAACTTCCAGCCAAGACCATCTATTTTTGACGAACAGGTCAAGTTTGGATCCAAATTCTTTGGTTTTTTCGTTGCATTCTGGCTGTGTGTCTTTTTTGGAGGCCTAAATGTGTTGCTGGACTACTATTTGCACCACGGAACGATGACAGAGTCCAAGATCATTGCTATCATGAAAACCGACCTGATTGGCGTTGCATTGACGGACCTCGCAATGTATCTGTCAATGTACATTCCCGTTTTCATCCAGATCGGCGTGAAGAAAGGGTTTCTGGAGTGGCAGAGCTCCGGATGGATTTTGGAGTCCATCTACGAGCTCGGTCTTCTGGCCTTTTTTCTCTGGTGGGCCGAGTTCAGAAGCTACCCGTGGATTGGCAAGATTTTTCTGTTGCTGCACTCATTGGTGATGCTCATGAAGACCCATTCCTACGCCTTTTTCAACGGATATCTGTGGGACATTCAGAACGAACTCAACTTCTCCAAGGGCTATCTCAAGAAACACACAGACACAGAGCTTCCGGAGGACGTTGTCATTCCTCTGATGAGATCCATCGAGTTCTGCGAGTTTGAACTCGCTGTTCAGTCCCAGACTGCCCCCTTCCCGCAAAACATCACTCTCTACAACTTCTTCCAGTACTCCATGTATCCAACGTTGGTGTACCAGATCGATTACCCACGCACAGAGAGAATCAGAAAAGGTTACCTTTTGACCAAGATCGCGGGTATTTTCGGGGTCATCTTCATGATGGTGGCCATCTCAGAGACGTTCTTGTATCCTGCGGTGCTCAAGTGTCTGGAGCTGCGTGAGACGCTTTCTTTGTGGGACAGAATCAAGGCGTATCCGATGATCATCATCGAGTTCATTCCGCCATTCTTGTCTGTCTATTTGTTGGTCTTCTACTTAATTTGGGAGCTGATTTTGAACGCGATAGCCGAACTCTCGTTCTTTGCAGACAGAGACTTTTATGGGTATTGGTGGAACTCTGTGGACTGGAACGAGTATGCCAGAGAATGGAACATTGTTGTGCACAAGTTCCTATTGAGACACGTCTACCACTCTTCGATCAGTGCGTTCCAGATCAGAAAGACGTACGCAACATTGATCACGTTCTTCCTGAGCTCTATTGTTCACGAGCTGGCGATGTTTGTCATTTTCCACCGTCTTAGAGGTTATTTGCTGGTGTTGCAGATGAGTCAGTTGCCGCTGGTGCAGCTGAGCAAAACCAAACTCATGCGTGACAAGTACGTTTTAGGCAACTGCATTTTCTGGTTTGGCATTGTCCTGGGTCCAAGTTTGATGTGCACCATGTATCTGGTGTTCTAAGGGCACACCACATATTCATAGATTATCTGTTATCGTTGTTCCAAGTATGTATTGACAATACTTATTCATTTGAGCTCAATGAGGAGGGCCGTTTGCCGCCCAAGCTCTATGTACACTAACGGTAGATCATCTCGAACGGCCTCGTGTCGTTGAAACAGCTCCGGAAAACCTCGTTCACCACCTCCTCGGCATGTGCCTTGTCCCGACAAGCCGGATGGCCAATCACACTGAGCACAGCCTTTCTTTTCACACACTCCTGGTGACCCTTGGCATATCTCATCCAGCCAAGTCTTCTCTTGAACTCTGTCACGATAGCGCACTCTCCGCTGAGGGAAGAAGCTCTAATTTCTGAGCACGCGTGGTGTCTGATATCAGTCCAGTCCACCTTGAACCGCGTGTTGTCGTACCAGTGGACGAGCTCGTGCGAAAGGGTGTCGTTGAGGATCCATTTGTCGCTGTTGATATGGTTTGCGCAGAGCAAAACTCCGAGTTCAGGGTGGAAACCACCGTACTTGAGGTCCGGACAAACCTCGCACTTGATTTTCTCGACATCGACAAAACCACCAACTTTTCTTATCTGATCCGTCATAAACACCACCGTTGGCGAGTACTTCAGCATCCAGTCCTTGTACTCGTCGCACTTCGTACACTGCTCCTTTTCGGTCTGTATTTGCGTCAGTCTCTGGTACTCCTGTTTCTCCTGCTCGCTGATCCCGAGCCCGGTCTTGTACTGTAGCGTTTTGGTCCACCAAAAAAATCCCTGGTTCGAGTCTGCCGGCGAAAGCGTTTTGCTCAACTCAGGCTGCTCAGCAGCTGGTGGAGGTCCCTGTGTCATGGCGCTGGGCTTAATATTGTTTAGTCAAGAGGAAGTAGGAGATTTCATTTGACTGTTCCGCATTTTTTTTTTCAATCAGTTTGACTTAAAAAAAATTATTTGGAAAAAAAAAGTTTCTCAGGCCTTCACTAGCCCTTTCTTCTACCCCAAATCATGTCCAACATCTGGGTTGCCGCAGCAGACAACAAACTCCAAGAGGTCCAGAGTTTGATAGAATCTGGAGCCTACACAGCGAACTCACAAGATCCTAACGGATACACTCCAATCCATGCTGCCGTTTCTTACGGGAACATCGAGCTTCTCAAATACCTCATCTCCAAAGGCGGGAAGATCAACATCCAGGACACAGACGGTGACACGCCCCTGCACCACGCCGAGTCAGTTGATGTGGCTAAGGTGCTCATCGAAGAGCTCGGCGCCGACTACAAGATCAAGAACAACGACGGCCTGACACCCAGAAAGTACCAGGAAGAAGAGGACGAGTTCCCCGAGTTGGTGGAGTATTTCTTGTCCCTCGAAGCTTTGGACGTTCCTAGTGGAATGAAGACGGGTGGAAATCTTTTCGGCAAAGACGACCTCACGTTGCCAAATGGGGAACAAATCAAGTTTGTTCTCTCTAAAGACGCAGAGGCAGAGTCTAATGATCAAGATCTCCAAAAAAGAAGACAAGAAATTGAAAGTATCATCAGCGGATCCACCTCAGAACAGGAAAAAGACGAAAGACTCAAACAATTTGTTCTCGGTGTCGTTTCGGACAATCTACAAAACTTCAAAGACGGCTCTGAAGATGGCCAAACATCCAAGAAGAGAAAATGAACTCGCAAATAACACCGGTTTTTCGTTCCCTCTATACACACGATAATCTCACAACTATTCATCGTCGCCCTCGTCATCATCATTGTCATCATCATCTTCGTCTCCTTCTCCCTCGCTCTTTTCAATCAACAAGGACCCATTCGGCCACAGCTCCTTCACGTCTTTCAACAACTTTTCTTGATCCGGCACAAGCCTCATTCTGGGCATTGGCGAGATCAAATCAAATTTGAACCCATGTTTGTACCCACTAATATCAATCTGTTCGTCAGAATCATCAGCCTCGATCTTCTCGATCAACTCTTGCTCGCTTATGTCCTGCTCCTTGCATTGCTCATTGATGTAATTTCGACATGCAACAAACAGAAAAATATCATACAACGTCTCGTCCTTGTAGAAACGTCTGACGATCCGTTGTCCTTCGTGATTTCTTAGTTGTATTGTCGTGAAGTCACCTCTAACCCAGGCCTTGTCGTCTCTATCTTTTGCTGCGCTCACATGACGTTTGTAGAACGCAACTTTTTGTTTTTCCTTCAGCTTCAACAACTCTTCTTCTTCTTTCAACTTCGCCAGTTCTGACTGTTTCTCCAACTCCTTCTGTTTCTTCTCGTCCTGCTTTATTTTGTCGCTGAGAAGCGACTGCTCGTACGCCTCGTCCTGCTGTTGTCTTATGAGTCTTGCAAAGTCTGCCTCTTGTTTATCATATCTTTGTGTAATCAGCTGCGGCTCATACTTGTCGATAATCTTTTGCAATCTTTTCGTCACTTTCTTGTAGTTTTCGCTGCTGTTGGCCAGACTTTCAAAATTTTGGAACCTCGTCACGACCGACATCAGTGGATATGAGACGCCGTTCGCCGAAACGTTGGCAATAAGATTAACATAGGGAACAGAGTACGCTTGATACACCTTTCCCACCACAAACGCCTCGGGATAACAAACGTCTCCGACATAAAGAATGACGTTGTTGTCCTTGATCAGTTTGATAAAACTTTCGGTGTTCAAGTATCTTTTGATGAACTTTGTGGAGAGGTCGAACTTGGAGTTCACCAGGATGCACATCAACCACCGCAGTTCCGACTTGGATTGTTCGTATGCGTTGTTGAAGCCCCCGTTAGTGAACACAGGCAAGTCCGAGGTTTCTCCGAGAATATCATCAATATACTGCTTGATGTTGTGGCTTTCAATGGCTTCCTTGGAAGTGTACAGTGCTTTTGATGGGAAATCTGAGGGGCTGGATCTGAGTCCCAGAATTCTGAAGAGAGTTGGAAACAATGGACCAAGGACTTTGTTCAAACCATAACCAACCACCCACAGCAGTCTTGGAAACAACATAAGGATGAATACAATTGGCGGCAGCAGCGAAAAAGTATTAGTTCTTGTGGCATTGGCGTTTCCAGCGTTCAGGCCGATTTGTGATCTCCAATTGTTAGGAATGGGCACAGCCTTGGGAAGTTTAGGGATCAAATCTGCAAATGGGTGCTCAAATGCTATAGCCTGTGGGATGGTTCTGTCCCGAAACGGCGAGACCGGAGATGCCGAGTATCCGGTATCAACTGACGGGTATGATGACGGCGGCTGTATCGACGTTCCAGACGCAACAGCACTCACCGAAGGATCAGGACTCGGAAAACCGGGTCTGTCTTCGAGCAACGTGGGGAAATCGTTGTCGAAATACCTAGCAACAGCAATTTCAAGATTCCAGTTGCATACCGTCAGCAGGCGCATCACCTTCTCAATTTCTTCCTCTTCGTTAAACGATGTGAACTCCTTGAAGCTGGAAAGAATGGACTGTTGTTCATCGCTGAGCTGAGACATGATGGGAGCAAAACCCTGGAAACGATGTATGTATTGTCACTGGGACGTCCGATTGGAGTTTTCGGCCTGTGATTGTTTGCTTTCCAATGGCAATTGGCGGTTGAAATAAACTGCTCAGAGGTTTCTCGATTTGCCACCAAGAATTTAGTTTTATGGGGAAAGAAAACAGGAGAACTAGAAAAAAACGGCGTCGATCGACGTGTTTTGTTTTTTGGCGATTCGCGTCGATCGAAAAGGGAAAAATAATAACATCAATGTTTACAATCTTGTGATGTCTTTCTCCATCCTTGTTCCGTCCCAGCGTACACCATGTTGACCGTGAAGAAAAGACAGACATTGGGAGAGGTTTCGCCAAATGTCGACCGCGTGGACTCATCGAGTGCGGTCAGTGCAAAGAAACCAGCTTCTTCTGTAGAGGTTGATCAACACTCTATCAAAGTTGTTGTGAGAGTTCGACCCCTTCTGGCGAGGGAACAAGCTAGTGCAGAAGACTGTGTTGTCAACGTGGATTCCCAGGACCCAGGTCAACGTTTCATTACCCTACAGCCTCGTGTGAACACTGAACAGGCCAAAAAGTACAGAGACCCGCAACGCTTCTCGTTCACACGGTGTCTGTGGTCGTTTGACAAGAACTATGGGCCGAAATTCGCGGGTCAGAACGTTGTGTTTGACACTGTTGGACAGGAAATGCTTGAAAACACGTTGAAGGGGTTCAACAGCTGTGTGATGGCATATGGACAGACAGGATCAGGTAAGACCTTTACCATGATGGGGACAGAGCAGGAGCCGGGATTGATCCCCACCATGTGCCAGAGTCTTTTCGAGAGGATTTCGGAACTCAAGGACACCAAAACAAAAGTTGTGGTGTCGTTTTTGGAGATTTATCAAGAAAACGTGATTGATTTACTGGGTAAAGACCAGAAATTGAGGGTCAGAGAGAACACGGAGAAGATGCCATTTGTCGAGAACTTGCAAGAATTCACTGTTAGCAGTGCCAGCGAAATTCTGGAGCTCCTTGCCACAGGATCCCGGAACAGATCTACTGCCGAGACGAAACTAAACAAAGAGTCTTCGAGATCGCACTCGATTCTCAACATCACAGTGGTCCAAGAGAGATTCAACCACGCGGACAGTTCGATCACGAAAATGACATCGAGTTTGAAACTTGTGGATCTTGCTGGGTCGGAGAAAGCTGTGGCGAGCAGCGGGATGCACAAAATGAGACAGCAAGAAGGAACGAAGATCAACAAATCGCTCACGACGTTAGGTCGTATTCTGACTCTTTTGTCAGAAAGGAAAAAAAGCCAGAAACTGGCTGTTCCGTACCGGGAATCGATGCTGACGTGGCTGCTGAAGGAGAATATAGGAGGAAACTCCAAGACGACGATGATTGCATGTATTTCCCCAATCGACTTTGACGAGACACTGAGTACGCTCAGGTTCGCTACGATAACATCGAGAATCGAGAACCAAGCCAGATTGAATCAGGAGACTCAGGTTGAAATGAACGAGCTGGTGAAACAATTTGAGTTTGAAAGAAACAAACTGCTTGAGCATATCGAACAGTTGAAAGAACAGAGCTTGGATACGTCGAGCGAATCCTTGAAAAAATTGGAAAACTACGTCAACTGGCAGAACAACTACATAGAGACACTCACATTTTCGCGGGACGTCACGGTCAACAGACTGAACGACAGTCTGAAAGCGGAGCAGGAGAAGAACCAGAGGTTGATATCGTCGCTGGTTACTCAGCGAACGCCGAGCCAGGACGACTTCTACGACGACGGGCTAGAGAAAATCGAGCAGCTGATGAAGGAGGTTGAGAATTTGAATATTTTGGATCCCATGACAGAGCTCGAGAACGCTTGCAACGACGAACTGGTTCAGCAGTATTTTCCAAGATACTCGGATATTGGGTTATAGAAGTGGAATTTTGACTAATTCTATGTATTTTACAGGCAGCGATTTGCCGTACTAGTCTACAAATATATACTAAGGATGGATACAAATGGTTGGTGAATGTGGCTCAACGCTGATTAGTTGTGGTGGTGACCAGTGATGTTCAAGGGAAACAGTTGACTGATGACGGGAAATGATGAACAAGTGCCATGACGATCATCACAACTTATGAAATCTTTGGAACACTGATGAACGCCTTTATTACTCATGGTATTGCTTCTGCTCAGTTTCTGTGTCTCTGGTGTTGCTGTCCACTGGTGCTCTCCTCAAGGGGATTACTAGATAAAATAACTGCTAGGTAATACAAAAACTAATGAAACTGTATTTTTTCATTTCTGATTCTCCCTTTCTTTTGAATTCAGGCTATCTCATGGTTCTAAAGCTTGACGAGCCAAGGCCAACGGTTGAATCATAGGTATTGAGGTAATAAAACACACACTGAAGAAAAACAAAGGATACATTGTGAATGGTGGAAACATTGAGCTTAGCATTGGATCATGAACATTCGATTGACATTGACATTGACATTGGCATTGACATTGACATTGCGTTCAGTATCTTGGAGGAGATCTCTCTCTGGCGTACTCTCTGTCCGCTGGAGGGGGTGCGAAGCCAGCATCGCCTTCTCTTGCCGATCTGTACTCGCTTCTTGGAGGAGGAGGTCCATCTCTGAATCCTCTGTCATAGTCTCTGTAGCCGCCTCTTGGTGCACGGTAGCCGTCTCTAGGTGGGTATCCCCCTCTGGAGCCTCTAGTTCCGCTGTAGCCACCTCTTGGACCGCTGAACTCTCTGTATCCTCCGCTTGGACCCACAGGAGCTCCTCCGTAGGCTGGAGCCGCTCCGTCAGGTGGAGGACCGTAGCCGCCTCTTGGAGGGTAGCCACCAAACTCACCACCTCTTGGAGGTCCTCTGTAGCTTGGAGGGTAGTCGGATCTTGGACCACCGTAGCCTCTGCCTCCTCTAGGAGGGTAGCCACCTCTGCCGCCTCTTGGGATGTAACCTCCCCGTCCTCTAGAACCGCCTCTTCTGTTTGGATTGAACGATCTAGAAGCAGACGCGATGTACGGACTGGTGTCCTCCTCCGCGGCGAGCTGTGTGTCTCTGAAGCTGACTCCGCTCAGCTGACTGATCGCCGAGTCCAAGTCTTCTCTAGATGAAAACTCCAAATGGCAAACAGTAGGCTCTTCAGGAGGGATTCTCACGAAAGTTGGCGTCAAACGCACCTCCTCTCTGATGAAATCCTTGAAGTCCTGCCATGCAGTTCCCGGAGGCAGCTGGGAAACTTTGACTCTGTGTTCTCCCTTCTTGGCGTACTCAGGTTTTCTCTTGGCATACTCGATCTGGAGCGTCTCGCCGGCAAAAGACTTGTCTAGGAACTCAGAAAAGGCCTTCTCAGCCAATTCTGGAGTCTCGAATTCAACAAAAGCGTAGCCTGGCATCAGTCGAAGCTCCTTGAGCGGACCAGCCTGCGAGAAAAACTCCTCCACCTCTTCATGGGTCACGTCCGGGCCAATGGGTCTGACAAACAGTTGCACGTCAGAATATTCGCTCATTGGTGGATGTTTTATTGTTGATTGTCAGGAGGGAGAGAGAAGAAAACATGGTTTGCCTTCAACACGAAGTTTTTATTCGTGTCGGTAATTTCACTGGAATGGTGCAAGGGTGTAAAAATTAGCGCAGTCGACGGGACGATCGACGTGGATTTTTCCATACGTGTCGAGCTGTTGTAGGTCTCGGTATCACAGTTAAATAGCAAGAAAACCATGTAATATACACACACAGAAATCTGTAGATGGCTTTCGGTAGTTGCAGTTTGCTTAGTACCCTGGCCGTTTAACTCTAGTGTTTTATTTAATTTCCATTAGTATTAAAAAGATCATCTACAACAAAAACAACAAGCTATCTTGTTTTGCCTCCAACAAAGACTTACCAGCTTGGCAGTCATTTCCAACCCTTTTTTCTTAGTCTTCATGATCTCTCAAGATCAAAATCACTTCTCTAACCTGCTCATCTCCAATACATCTCACTATTAGAGATCACGTGATATCGTTTTTTTTTGCTTCAGCACATAAGCTGACAGAAACCCGGCTCTGCATAAACTTTTTGATTTTCAACCCTCAATTGCCCAACATCGAGAAGATGATTGTCAAAACAGAGGTATACGCTTATGCTGAAGACTCTCCTCGCCAATTGGTTAAACAGTACACGCTGACTGTTCCAAAAAACAGCATTTCAGATTCTTGTTGTCCGCTGGTCTACATTCATGGGGGTGCCTGGGTTGATCCCTCACACTCATACGCTGAGCTTGATTTGCCCGCTAAGAACATTGACAAGATCCTGAATGGAAGTGAGTATCAAAGTAGCAAAGACACCGTCGAACTCCAGCTTTTTGGGGTTGATTACCGCCTATCTCCTGAGGTGAAACATCCGTACCATTTGCTTGATGTGTTGGAATCGCTTAATTCCATCTACCAGAGAGGAATAAGAAAAGTGAGCTTGGTCGGGCATTCCGTGGGTGCTCTTTTGTGCACTCAGATCATGTCTTTTCAGCCCGTTTTGCAGAAATATGGGCTCAAATTCACAAAGCCGATCCCCAAACTGGACTGTGTGATCTTTGTTGAGGGAATGTACGACATCAAATCAATGCTGGAGGAGTATCCGAGCTACAGGGAATGGTTCGTTGCAAAAGCTTTTGACACCGAGCAAGATTGGCTCGAAAACTGCAACATGGTTCAGTATCCTTCGGACACAACTTTGCAGGAAACTTTCAGCAAAACTCGAATTTTGACCATAATTCACAGCACAACAGACGAACTTCTTTCTCACACTGGCCAGCCCGTTCGGTTCAAGGAATGGGTCGAAAAGGTGGCCAAGCACCCGCAGTTGGAGACCATTATTGAAGATTTCGGACTCCACGATGAAGTGTGGGGCTCAGAGAGATTCGCGGAGTTGGTGGTGCAAAGGTGTTTCAAGTAAGAAGAATCAAGTGTGAAGTAATGTATACTACGCTATAATTATCTCCTTTCCATGCTAGTAACGGGAAAATTGACAGTTATAATCTACACTACCGGCCCTTGGAGCTTCTCGATTGCACTTGATTGGATGTATATTTGACGAAATATTATGGACTTTCAACTGCCGAGCTGGCTCTGAAAAAACAAACTCCTCACGCCTCTATAGAGCCTACTGCTTTCTTGGCTTGGACCAGTCCACCTTCAGGATCAAATTCATGAAACCTCTACCATCCAAAGCCTCCAGTGCCTCCTTGGCCTCTGAAATGGACTCGAACTCAACAAAAGCGATACCTCTAGACTCTCTGGTCTCCTTGTTTCTCAGCACGGTGGCTCTTCTGATCAGACCGTATCTACCGAACAAACCACGCAGGATGTCCTCGTCGACCTGCTCGTTCAAACTCGTCACTCTCAGCGTGGTGGAGTCGTCGCGTTCTCTTCTCTCTGCTTCGAACTCGGATCTCGTCATCACTCCTCCGGCCTTCTTTCTCAAATGTGGAGGAATGTATCCGCTCGAGCCAGCAGACATATCCATGGCACCAGAAGGCTCTGGAGTAGCTGTGGCGGAAGGATCTGCTGCATCGGCTCCAAGCGTGTCCTTGTACGGACACTTGACAGTGAAATGCTCGCCTTGACACAGTCTACACACGAGGGTCTGTTGTCTGTTTCCGGCCATCTCTTGTTTCTGTTTCTCGGTCTCCTTTTGTGCTTCTTGTTTCCAGCTGGTACCCAAAAGAAGTTTCACTTCTTCACCAAACTGTGTAGTTTTGTCGTCCGGTCCGATGGTCATGTTGCCCTTCTCCTCTCCATACTTGGCCCACTTTTTTCTAGAGGCGATGGCAGGGTCAACAGTCTCTCTCACCTTCACCAGCTTCACGGTCTGTGTCACCTTCACCTTCTTTCCCTGGTCGTTCAGTTTGTACGAGATGACTGTTTTCGTCCCATCTGCGTTCTCGATCACCTGCGTCGAAGGCAGGTCGTTTTCGGCGTCGGCCCACGAGGACGATTCCACTTGCGACATTGTATAGCGAGGGAGATGTTGTAGCGTGAAGAAGGAGATCTTGTGGTGATGTTTAATTTTCATCGCTGAAAAAAATTTCACGGAAAGTTGGCGCGCAGGGAAAAGCGGCGCGTCGATCGACGACAAAGAAAACTCAAGTCAATCGACGCTCCGCGAGGCGCCGCGAAGCGCCGCGTAGGATCGACGCTTGCTGCGCCGCTTTAGTCGCGCCGATGGACCCTGTCATGCAGTTCCCCGCCGCGCACCCGATGACAGGATCATCTCCGCCAGCTCCGTTGGCGCAATATAATGCCAAGACCGCCGTAAAGTGTGATGGCGGTATTTCAGGATCATGCCGGGCAAAATTGTCAGTTTGAGTATGTTGCAAATCCGTCCATTTAAAATGCAGTCTTGTCCCACATATACCGTCTCACACTGTTTTACATTATGTTACCCATGTCATCTCCCTTGAATTACTATCAAAAGAAAGTCTCTTTCAACGACTTCAACCCAGAGGTCATAGAGGAGGAGCAAGACAGCCCGAGCTCGCCCGGTTTTCCACCGGGTACGTCGACAAACGCGGAGGCCCCTGTTGTAGGAATTCTCAAGAACAGACAGCTATCATCGGCCTCCCGAAACCGCAAGAAGTCACTGGTGGAGATGACAAACGAAGAGATCTTGGAGCTGGACTCCCAGTTCTCCAAAAAGCAGATCAATGTCGACGACTTCAAGTTCGAGACCGACTACACGCTCGCTTCGAACGGGTTCTCGTCGTCCAAGCTGGCGCGCAAAATGTCCCAGTCCTACACAAACTCCACCGATTACCCGACAAAACCCGTGCTGAAAAATAATTCGTTGTGTCTCAGCTACAAACACCAGGACTACACACAGCAGATCAACAACAACAAATTCTATGTCGTGCTCATTGCGTGCAGGAGCTCGTCGCTCACTGCGGTCGACTACTACCTCAAGAAGCTGAGCAAAGACGGCGACAACGTGATCATCTGCTGCTCGTTCAGCGACGAAACCAACATGGACGAGAGTCTGCGCGAACTCGTGGACCTGATCCTCACAATGTTCATGAAACACAACGAAAAGCTCAAAGTGCAGGTCAATTTCGAGGTGTTCCGAAACTCCAATTACGTAAGGGACATTCTCAACCTGTACAACCCAAACACGATTCTCGTGGGCTCCTCGTTCCGCCGCAGACGGTCGAGCTCGATTCTCAGCCGCAAAAACTTCATTCCTGTGATCTACGTCAGTGCAAACTACCCGGACGACGAGGTGGAAGTTTCCCCACAGGATAATCTCATAGACTCTCCCGGCGGCGTTATGTTCCACCAGCCGTTCGCGAACGCGCTCGAGTTGCCCAAGAAGAACTCAATCGGGTCCTCTGCCGTGGCGTCGTCCGCGTCGTCGTCGTCCGCGTCGATCGACTCGCTCGCGTCGTTCCGCAAGTTGAAAACTAACGAGACTTCGTGCTCGCTAGTGTTTGAAAAGCTCAATGACCTGCCCCCAATCGAGGACCAGGCCAACACTTTGGCCGCGACAAAACCCGTCTTCAAGGTGAAGTCGTTGATCACCGACAATGACGACGTTGTTGACCGTCTCGAGCTGCCAATCGCGTCCAAGACCCGTTCTAATGGCTCGATCGGCTCGGGCTCGCTCTCCACGTCCCCGTTCACGCGGCCGGGAATGCACATGAGTCCAAATAACAGTTTGTCGGCCAAAAAGTCGGCACTTCCGGTTCTCGACCCGGCCACCGGAATGGCCGTTCCACTTATGCCGTCAACGAAAACAAGCTCTATCGTGGAGCAATACAACCGGAGAATGAGTGCACAGACGGCGAAAAAACCGGTCCTCGAACCCGCAAAGCCGCAGCCTCAGAAACAAACACAGCCGCAGCCACAGCCACAGCCCGAGAAAAAAAGAGAGCCTATTGGTTTTTTCAAAAAATGGATCAAGAAGTGATGGCTCGGTGCTTGACGAAGATACGACTTATGTCCACGCATTTTTTCAAAAGTTGATTGTAATTAGGCACCTGGAAACTTCTCCAAGCTGATGACTGAATATTTACGTACATTAATGACGAACACTACTGATTGCTTGGATACTTGTATCCCGAAATCTCGTAGAAGTTCTCCTTGATCGCTCTTGGCGTCACAAATCTCGAGATCAGAGACGAAGAACCGGCCTTGTCGTTGGTTCCAGACATACGGCTGCCTCCAAACGCCTGCTGACCAACAACTGCTCCTGTAGACTTGTCGTTGATGTAGAAATTTCCGGCAGAGTATCTCAGTCTCTCCTCGCACGCGCGAATAAACGTCCGGTCGTTGGCGAACACAGATCCCGTGAGTCCGTACTTGGTGGTGGTGTCGATCCTGTCAAACACTTCGCTGATGTCTGCGGAGTCCTCGTAAACGTACACGGTCAGAAGCGGGCCAAAGAACTCGGTGGACATGAACTGGTGCTCAGGATTGGTGGTTTGCACAATCGTTGGCTTGATGAAGTATCCTTCAGAGTCGTTGTACTCGCCTCCGGCAAGCAACGAAAGGTCAGGGTCAGATTCCACCGATTTGATGGCACCGGAAACCTTGTTGAACGAGGCGGCGTGGATCACCGGGCCCATGAACTGGTGCAGACCGGACACAGCGCTCGTGTTGGTTGGAACAATCTCGTTTGTGGTAGACACAAGAGTGTCGCGGAACTCGGGCCAGATCTTGGAGTTGACATACACACGCGAGGTGGCCGAGCATTTCTGTCCCTGGAACTCAAACGCTCCTCTCAGGGTCGACAGCGCCGCGTGCTTCACGCTTGCAGACTTGTCGATGATGTGGAAGTTCTTTCCTCCGGTCTCTCCCACGATTCTAGGAAAGTCGCGGTACTTTCCGGCGGCCGTGTTGGCGGCGATCTTGGCCCACAGGTTGCTGAACACCTGGGTGGATCCCGTGAAGTGGAGCGCGTTGAACTTCTCGTCGTCGAGAATCTTGGCAGTGATTGCCTCGGCGTCTCCAGGAATGAAGTTGATGACACCAGCAGGAAGACCGGCCTCTTCGAGGATTTCAAGGAGCACGTAGTTGGACAGAACTGCGGAGGCCGATGGCTTCCACACGACAGTGTTACCCATCAGAGCAGGTGCACCGACGAGGTTACCGGCAATGGCCGTGAAGTTGAACGGAGTAACAGCGTAGATAAAACCCTCCAAAGGTCTGTACTCGATTCTGTTCCAGACTCCGTCCGTGGACTCTGGTGGCTGCGTTTTGTACAGCTCCTCGGCGTACTTGATGTTGAATCTGAAAAAGTCAATCAATTCGGCCACACAGTCAATCTCTCCCTGGTAAACGTTCTTTCCCTGGCCCAGCATCGTGGCTGCAAGCATCTTGTATCTGTATTTGGTGGAGATCAGGTCTGCGGCCTTGAGGAACACGGCCGATCTGTCGCTAAAACTCATGTTGAGCCACAATTTCTTCGCCTCTGTCGACGCGGCAATCGCAGCGGCAACGTCCTGCTCCGAAGCAGTCGCGTAAACAGCCACCTTTTGCTGGTGGTTACCCGGGTTCACCTGTGTGAGGCTTTTCCTGTCTTTAGGATAGATCTTCTTGCCCCCAATAACCAGAGGAACCTCGGTGACAGTATCGGTCAGCGCAAACAGCTCGCTTTTCAGCAAATCCCAGTCCAGCTGATCGCTCTTGCCGAACGGCCGCACGGGCTCGTTTGTGAGGTGTTTTGGAGCGGTGAAGTAGGCCAGTTGCGCATTGGTGCGGGTCTGGCAAACAGATTTCACGGTAGCAACAGCTAAACCTGTTTTGGCAGGCGACGAGACGAGCATTCTCGCCACGGTGCGCTGGACAGCGCGACAGTTTCTTGCAGACAACATTTCTCGGTGGGAACTAAAAGAAGAAGCTGGACAGAAACACAAAACAAGACGTTCCACCCGGTATTTATACCAGCTATCCTGATCAGATCAAACAAGAAAAATTCCTTGCGGGCGCGGAAACTTTTGCCGAGCAGCACGCGAGAAATTGCAAGGAACAAGCGAGGAGAAAAAAGCCGTTCAGTACGGGAAAATACTCGCGAGTGTCTGTCAGAAAATTATCACATGTCTTGAGCCAACTTTTACCCCACATTGCTATAAAAAGGGCAAGGTCTGTCTTTTAAGTTATGCCATCACAGGAGCCACCTCCCCCATGTCAGAACCTATACTCAAAGAGATCAGCGGAAAGGTCTTCGTGATCCGCCTCAACCAGTCAGAGTCGCTAAATGCGCTCACCATCCCGCAGTTTATCCGGCTGGGAGAGCTTCTCCAGGAAGCCGATTCTCATCCAGACACCGTCGTGACGCTCCTCGAGTCCACAGGAAAGTTTTTCTCCGCCGGAGCCAACGTTAAGGCGATCTCCAAACTGCAGAACAAACCCGCAAACTACTTTCTCTCCGAGATCACAGCCAAAAACATGTACCTCGTGCATCTGCTCACAAGTCACCGCAAAGTGCTCTCCGTGGCTCTCAACGGTCCGGTCGTTGGCCTCTCCGCCGCTCTTGTCGCCATCTGCGACCTCATCTACGCCATGAACAGCAAAGTGTACATGCACTTCCCCTTCAGCCGGATCGGACTCGACAACGAATGCGCCGCGTCTGCTACCCTGTCTGCCCGAATTGGTCTCAGCAAGGCTCTTGAACATATCATGTTTGCAAAACCGATCTCTGCGCGCGAACTGGCCCGTCTCGGAATGCTCAACGAGGTTTTTGAATATGATGATCCTGCAGAATTCAACAAGTTTATTCAAAAACACCTCAACGAAAGCATTGCAGGCCTCGACCACCAGGTAGTTCTCGAGAACAGGAAGCTTGTGAGAACTCCGTTCGACCAGAATATCCGCAAACAGGTCTTAGACGAGAGCATGATGGGTCTCGCCAAGTGGACGGAGAACCGGCCGCAACGCGCGTTCGAGAGGTTTATCAAGTCCAAACTGTGATCATTGCACGCGCACATTCTCGTCCCAGTCGGCCTCGTACTCGCGGCTCTCCTCGTCTGCCGGCTCGTGGATCTGTCGCAGGAACGGTATATCGTTCGACATCGTGGCCTCGATATCCGAGCCGAATGGTAGCTTCTTGCTGATGTTCCAGCAGCCCAAAATGGCCACGGCCATGATGAGTATCGCGAGGATTCCTGATCGCGTGAGCTGCCATCTAAGCGACTCAATCTCGGACCGCAAGCGGGAGATCATCTCGGAGATGATTTTGTTGTTTAACTCCTGGTTTTTCAAATTCAACTGTTTCTGATGCAAGTTATTTTCGTGTTTGAACTGGTTGAGATTCATCTTAATTGTGTTGTCGTTGAGTTGAATCCGCGACGAGGTTTCGTCTTGTAGCGTGCTAAACACACGTTTCAATATAATAGACGAGTTTGTCAAGTTGGTGATCGACAACTCTCTGTAGTTTCGTGTCTCGACTAGAAGTTCGCTTTGAGCCGCCTCAAAGAGATAAGCCTCGTTCTCGAGATCCACTCTCGGAACAAACTCCTGATGAAGCCACGTGAGTTTTTCTCGTAACTTAGCGTGGGTCAGTTTCATGATGATCTCGCTCTGCGTGTCGCTGAACCCGCTCTCGCGTAGTTCCCGACACACCCTGTTCGTGTCCAGAAACGCCTCTACACGAATCTCGTCCTGCGCAAACAAACTCACAGGGCCGGGTAACGCCTGCGATTCGTCCCGTGTTATTGGAAGACTGTCTTTTTGTGCTGTCACGCCGTCGATTCCTCCTCTGTCGTGCAGATCGATCCGAAAATGCTGATCGTCATTGATCTCGTTGATCACGTCTATGATGTTGGGTCCCGTGGTGGTGGTGATGTTCTCGTCGTCAGAGGCGTTCCTCTGATCGGAAGAAAAATAGTAGTAGTTCCTCGAAAACGTCCCTGGAAGAGACGGTCTGTCTGGCGTAAGTGCTGTGCGAGGCCGTATCAGCGCGGGGGCGCGAACAAACGATCGGCGAAGAAGAGATCGAAATATCATGCCGACACGAAGAAGGAGAGGAAAACAAAAAGAGACTAACAGGGCTCGTCTGTAATTAATTATTGAGCTCTTCAAGTTTCTGGTGCAAAGATGTTCCGCGTGGGAGTGCCGTAAAAAAAAAATAATCACCTACCTAGTGGTGGTAGAATGTTTGTCAACTGCTGTTCCACCGACTATCGAAACTCGCCATGTCTGAGCTGGTCAACAAACCGAAGGCAGAGATGTCCCAGAAGGACCTGCAAGATCTGGAAGACTACGAGTTCCAGAACGGCCCGCTGCGGATTCTCACGCAGGCCATACAGACCAACTCCACCGTGCTAATATCACTGCGGAACAACCACAAGCTCATTTCCAAGGTGAAGGCGTTTGACAAGCACTGCAACATGATTTTGGAGAATGTGAAGGAGTTCTGGAACGAAACCAACCCGGAGGACAGAAATAAGAAGACGCTCCGAGAGAGATTTGTGTCCAAGATGTTTCTCAGAGGAGACTCTGTCATTGTGATTCTCAAGAACAGCGAATAGTGTACAAATTACGATACTACGTGTTCTGCAGAGCATTGCAGCGAGAAGTTGCGGCCAAAAGCCGCTGTTCTCGTTTCCGCCATATGTATATTATCACTGCCACTGTGTAGCTCGAAAAATTTGAAATTTTGAAAAATATTACAGAGAAATAATCAGCGAGTAGGTGAAAAATTGAATTCTTGGGATCGAAAGCGCAACCTCGAATCGTTTCTGTCAGTCGATGTTGGCACACATAAGGAGGCCCTGGAGCATTCTGACGGCTCCCAAGAGTTGGATTTTGCCGTGCAATTTCCAGCGGCGAGGCTACAAGGGGTATCTCGACTTCACCGTGGACAGGGTGAACAACCCTGTCAAGATCACATCCAATGAAGAGCTCGTGGAGCGCATGGCCCGCGTGCCGATCCAGAACTATCGGAACTTCATCATTGTGGCGCACGTGGACCACGGGAAGTCTACTTTGAGCGACCGACTGCTGGAATTGACCGGTGTGATCAAGTCCGGCGATGCCAATAAGCAGATCCTGGACAAACTAGACGTCGAAAGAGAGCGTGGAATCACCGTCAAGGCGCAAACCGTTTCCATGTTGTACCATTACAAAAGCGAGGACTATTTACTGCATCTGGTGGACTCGCCGGGCCACGTTGATTTCCGGCTGGAGGTGTCGAGATCGTACGCTTCTTGTCAGGGAGCTCTGCTCTTGGTGGACGCTTCTGAGGGAATCATGGCACAAACGGTCGCCAATTTCTATCTGGCGTACTCGATGGACCTCAAACTATTACCGGTGATCAACAAGATCGACCTCGACACGGCTGACATCCCGCGGGCCGAGGACCAGATCGAAACCACGTTCGAGCTCGACAGAGAGGACATTATCCATGTGAGCGCAAAAACAGGACTCAATGTCGAATACGTTCTTCCAGCCATCATCGAGAACGTTCCGCCGCCGCTCAACTGTCGGCTCGATATGCCGCTGCGTGCCCAGATCGTCGACTCGTGGTACGACCCGTACGTTGGGGTGATTCTGCTCGTTAACGTGGTGGACGGGTTTGTGAAAAAGGGCATGAAGATCGAGAGTTATCGCACAAGGGAAAAGTACGACGTCAAAGAGGTTGGAATCATGTACCCGGACAGAAAACCGATGCCGCAACTGACCGCAGGCCAAGTGGCATACATCATCCCCGGCTTCAAAGACCCAAGTGAGGCGTACGTCGGAGACACCCTGGTGAACGTGAACTCGAAAGTGGAGCCTCTGGCCGGGTTCGAGGAGCCTAAACCAATGGTTTTTGTCGGAGCCTATCCGGCAGACGGGACAGACTTCAAAAAGATGGAAGAGAGTTTGCAACATTTGTTTCTCAACGATCGTTCGGTCACGTTTCAACGAGCAACGTCGAGCGCACTCGGCCAGGGATGGAGACTCGGGTTCTTGGGCTCTCTGCACGCTTCCATCTTCAAAGAACGGCTCGAGAAAGAACACGGGAAAAATCTGATTATCACGGCACCAACAGTTCCGTACAAAGTTCATTATAACGACGGAACTGAGCAAATCGTGTCGAATCCTGACGACTTCCCAGACGAAACAAAACGGTCCAACATCTCCCATTTCAGCGAGCCCTACGTCGAGGCCCTCATGACGTTTCCAAAGGAGTACACTGGGACGGTGATGGGGCTCTGCGAGGACAACAGGGGAGAACAAGTGGAGCTCCAGTACCTCTCCAACGGCCAAACTCTGATGAAATATCTGCTCCCAACATCCCAGTTGATTGACGATTTCTTCGGCAGATTGAAAAGCGCAACCAGAGGATATGCCTCGCTCGACTATGAAGATCACGGGTACAAACAGTCGGACATTCACAAGTTGGAACTGCTCGTCAACGGCCGCAGCGTGGACGCCCTGTCGACGGTGATGCACAAGTCTCAGATTGAACGTAATGCAAGAAAGTTTGTCGAGAGACTCAAGGAATTTCTGCGGATCCAACAGTTTGAAGTGATCATTCAGGCCAAAGCAAACAACAGAATCATGGCTAGAGAAACCATCAAGGCCAGAAGGAAAGATGTGTTAGCCAAATTGCACGCGTCCGACGTTTCGCGTCGTAAAAAGCTGCTGTCTCGTCAAAAGGAGGGTAAGAAACATCTCAAGTCCATCGGTCAGGTCAATATCGCCAATGAGGCATACCAGTCCTTCTTGAGAAGGGACTAACAATATTAGCTTGTACATATTCATTTGCATAATATCATCCACTTAGGTAATCCTCCTGCGAAAACTCCTCAATCAACCTTCTTATCACCTCGCACACTGCTTGCTCGCTCATCTCATCTTCTTCCGGCTTCGTTTCGTCACAGAGCTCGGCCGCATCATCCTCACGTATGATATTCTCGTTTGTATGATTTCCGGCCTGCTGCTTAGCAAGATTCCGGTCACTGACTTTGTTTATCAGAACAGAAATCTCACTCAGAATGGAGTCATACTTCTCAATTCTGTGCCTATTCAATGGAGACGCGTGCGTTCCGACGGTCGAGCTCCTAGAGCCGAAGCCAAATGAACTCAGGCTCGAGCTGGAAGACACAGAGGAGGAAAGCATCGAAGGCGGGTCGTGTTTGTAGTCCTGGAAAGGAGAGAACAACTTCGTCACAATGGGCTTGCGTTGGTTGTTGTATTCCATGCTTGACGTCAGATTAGAGTGCGTCGCTGATGAATGTGGAGGAGCACTGGGTTTTCCAGATGGGTAGCCAAATTCTATCAGTTTGATCTCTCTCTGCCTCAAATTGATCATGTACGTTCTGGATTTCGATCCGCGGCCCATTTTGATGACATCGTCTTTCAGAGTGTCCGAAATTTGAGACTCCAAGTTATGATGCTGTGGACACGACATGAGCGAGAACTCGGGTCTAAACTGTTCAATGTACCCAGTCAGCAGAGGCAATGCCCTCTTCTTGTGCTGTGTGCTGGTTTTAATCAAAGGCATCTCCAACTCCACTATCTTCAGGCTATCGTGACTAATTGTTTTGTATTCGATGTCCGATGCCACCACTCTCTTGATTCTGTCTCTGATCTCATTCTCCAAGTCAATGGTGGGTTGAAGAAGACAGTAAGCTGATCTGATCACAGAAGCCGTGTCCTTGGTCTCAAATTTGAAGCCTCCACCTCTGGCAAGTGTCCGGAATCCAGACGTTGAAAACGTCGACACAGACCTGTATAGTGGTGGGGGAAAGTTCGGAGCCTGTGATGAAGACACAAAACCTAGGTCAATCGTAGAAATTGCTTTTCCAAGTTTGTGGACGGAGTCGGTCGGTGTGGTAACATTGCTTGTAGGTGTGGAAGCCTTCCAAAGATACTCGTCATATTCTGCGGCCGGTGAAGGCGTGGAGAGGTCGTAAGGATTGCCACCGTTACCGCTTAAGCCAAGCGGAGCATTTGAACCAGCTCTCCAGCGATCAACAAAAGATCCCAAATGGAATCTATTCCTCCAAGAGGAAGAAGATGCACCCTGTTGTGCATTGTACGACGTAGACAGATTCTGAAGCGATGCATACGATGAAGTACGACGCACTTGTGGGATTGGTATTCTTTCTGGCTTAGCAACATCTCCATTCTTGAACACTGGAGAGCTCGAAATGAACGGCTGTGGCTTCAAAGGAATCTCCCATCCTCTTGTCAGAGATCCAGATTGGAGAGTTGTTCCATGAGGTGAGACAGAATCACAGCTCGACGACGAAAGATTCCGATCCCTCAAGATCGGAATAGGTTTTGTAAAAATGGTGACCGAGTCATTATTGTCGTTCGGAATTGTCACTGGCTCGCCATTCACAATCGTGCTTTCATCTCCGCCTTCTGTGTCGGCTTCCTCTTTCTCATTCAAATCTTCCTCCTTTTCCATCTTTGATTCGGGAACAACCTCGTAATGTTCGTAACCAAGTATTCCAGCCATGATGAAGACAAGTTTTTGGGACACAATTGGGTTACCAGTGACAACAACGACTCTTGTAGTGATCAGTTTTTCTGCGTTTGAAGGGCCTTCCAGAATCTCATCTCTGATTGGAATCAAGATTGAAAGTAGTGTTGCCAGAAATTTGACACTGGTGACAGGCGCGTGCGTATTATGCATGTTCAGCGACAAGGAGATGGGTTGCGGCATTGTGTGATGCGTAGGGCCGCCAAAAGCCGATGAGCTCGGGATTTGCGGAGACGGTGATCTGTGAATCGGTGAATATTCTTGTGTTGGTGTGAGCAAAGCAGGAGTGGACTGTTTACCGTCCTTCAGCTCGAGCCATGAAGACACTGTGGAAGCCCAGTTCATTAGCATGTAGTCAGAGTTTTTTAGTGAGATGAACAGTCGCGGCGTCTCAACGAGAAAGATAAGCGAGCGAACAAAGTTGTTGAAAAACTGACTGAACTCACTATATCTTTGTAGAGCATTAAGCGGGAAGTTGAGTTTTCTTGAAGGAGACGGTGCCGGAACGGAAAATTGCGGAGAAACCACCATGGGTATCTGTTTTTTGTTCGATCTATGGGCCAGATATAGTTGCTTAAGTCTCGAGACCACAAGGATCTGGATTGATGCAAGATGATTTTCGATCTCGTCCCAGTTGTCTGTGAGAATTTCGTGCATGTGTGCAGGATCGGAGTCCACTGGCACCACCAGTCCGATGGAAAAACGCGTAGTTGAACTTTCGTGACACGGCGTGTCGTCCATGGAGACAGAAGACTTGGGAGACCATTCGCTGTTCGATTTGGAGATTTGTTTTAGTTTGAAAGACGGGTCCAGCGAAAACAGTCTAGTGACGAGCATCGAGCTCGGTAGCGAGGGAAGAGGCGGTAAGGAGTGTAGTTTGGTGGCAGATGCGGCGTCATTAATGAGAATCCCGTAGTAGCCAAACATGTACGCCGAGAGCTCGCTCAGCGAATGGAAAGATGTCTTGTTGAACAATCCCGAGGAGGACGATCCTGCGGGCTCCGGCGACTTTGATGGCTGTGACTGTGGCTGTTGCAAGACTGCAGAGTCGAACAGAACCTGTTTCGAACGGATCCCTGCGTCCTGCATCACCACCAACCTGAAAAGCGAAGTTTTGTCGGAGAGCTTGAAACAGGGCTGCGGAACGGTGTTTCCTGCTCCATAGAGCTGGCAGCCGCCATAGCAGTCCTCTGTATTTCCCGGGGGTTGCAGGTGCCCCGTCGTGGCCCCATGGCTCACAGACACCGGTAACGAGCCCGGCTTAGTCGCCACAGAGCTCGCCTGATCGGGGGAATCGGCCGTATAGTAGTCTTTCCGCCTGAACAGAGTGCCTAGCATTGTGTGACAGGCTTTTTGTGCTGTGCTTGAAAGACCTGAACGTGATCAAGGTCCCATATTAGAACAGAGTTTCAGATCGCCACTCGTTTCCCTTTTGTCGTTTAGCGGCAACTGTGAGTGCTGAAAGTGTGGGCAGGAGCTATGAAGAGACGAGCTATGAGAATCGAGTTACTCACGGCAGCAAAAGCAAACAGCGGGAAGTGTCGCGGCAAAAAGAGTCCACGAGACAAAACAGAACAAGGTCAAGAACAAGAGGGAATAAATATCTTGAAGTTCAAACAGATGACAATAATTTTATCGATCGGGGATAAATTCCTGTATCAGGTAATTGCTTACGCAATTGGAGAGAGCCCAATTTTGATTGGCCAAGGAAAGTCACATGACTAGAGTCACATGATGTATTATCCAAATTTTTGCTACCCTTACAATCCCGAAGGTTCCTCCTTGCTCCTTGCAAATAAACTTCGAGAGGCAGAAAAAAATACTGGAAATCAAATTCGCCCTAGGTACAGCCCCCTAGTGCCACCACCACTTGCAAACAGATATTTTCCTGCCCAATTGTCGCTCGAGAACTAGATTTTTTAGCTCACACAGCTTTTCCGACACGTTTGATAGGAATTCGGCAATTTTTGTGCAGCGTAGCAGCCACAACTTCGTTTTTTAGCAGACAAAGGTGGTTGTCACCTTGTGCCCCGCGATAAGTGTTGTCCCATTGAGCACCCACGAGCGCGCAGGCTTCTGTTTTCAGCGCGGAACTTGTCTCGAGTGAGTCAAGAAACACTAACACAGGCTGGATCACAGCCATCTGGTATTATGTCAGGCAGAACAGGCTCGGATCGCGAGCACAGCAGCGGCGACGAGCAGCATTCCCACTTCACTTCCAGCTCCTATGCCGCCCCGAAGTTCAATTCCCGCTATATTGACGATAACTACGCGGCGGATCGCACAAACGGAAACGAGACTCGCAATAAGAATGACTCGAGCGACTCCAGTCCTCTGACGTCGCCCACGTCGTCGCGACATCCCTCGCACGCAGGGCCCGGCGCCGGCGCCGCGAGACCGTCGTCGCCACCAAACAACTCGTCCAGCAGCATGTACCAGGACGGTATCAGCTCGCGCGTGATGAGCACGTCCACGCTGGCGAGAGTCGCGAGCGTAGGCAGCGCAAGCAGCGCGGCGAGCAAGGAGAAACAGCCGAGCAGACGATCGTCGCACCTTGAGTTTGGCATCCCGGCGTCGTACACGGGCTTCCATGGACTCCGGTCGAACTCCGAGAAGAACGTGCCACCTTTGAGCCAACCGATCAAGCCGAAAAAGACCCGGAAGTCGACGTCTTTGCTCAACAGGATCATCCCGTCTAGACGGGAGAGCGAGCCGTCGTCCGCGGGTGTGAAGCGGACTTCTGGCACGCATCTGTCGAAATTCGGAAGAAAATCTGACCCAAGCTCCCAAAGATCGCACACGTATCAGAGCAGCGACACGGAACAGCCCGAGCACGGACGGTCGCTGTTGTCGAGAAACAAATCTAAGTCACAGCTACAACGACAGAACTCGATTCCATTGCCGCAAAGACTGCAATTCTCGGCTCTGACCGACCAGAGGTCTGCGTCGTCATCGTCAAAAGGTGCTTCGCCGTTTGGTCTCGACCTCGACACCGACAACGAACAGATGTCGGCGATCACGAGAATGTCCGAGGGAAACATGTCTCGGGTGGGCTCGACGGCGAGCGTTGCGTCGCAGTCACAGGAAAAGTCGGACTGGAGACCGCCTGAAAGCTGGAAGGTGAAGAACACCAAGGGCAAGAGCGAGCCGTCTGCGCAGATTCGCCCGAGCCGCGGCTCCAACTCGGACACCATTTCTTCCGTCTCGTCGTGCTCGCCTGCAATATCGTCCGACGAGCTCTCGACTCCGCCGGAAACAGCGGCCACAACAGGAACAACACCGCCAGCATCGTCTCTGGTCACCAACGTGGAGACCGCAACAGTTGCAGACACCAATATGGACAAAAATACCTCCAAGTTGTCTGTTGTCGCGGAAAATCATCATCATCACCACAATCTGCACCATGCCTACCACGCAAAGGAGCTGAAGGGAGCGGCGCGGTCGTCGGTGCGAATCTTCAAGGGAGACAAGAGCTCGGTGTTGCCGTGCACACTGGACACAACGTGCAAGGACATTTTGGATGTGCTGCGCAGGAAGAGGTTCCTAAAGTACGAGGATGACCACATTATTGTGCTCAAGTGCGGTGGTTTGATCCGGACACTTTCGCTGGATGAAAGACCATTGAAAATTCAAAGAACGATGCTTTTTTTGTACGGTTACAACCAGAGAGACAACTTGGATTACATCGAAAGAACCGACTTGAGTTTCCTGTTCATGTTTGTTGTTCAGGATAGAGGTGTTGAGCTGATCAGCCAGGAGAGAAGAAGAATGATCAATCCGCAGAACGTGAACCTTAACAACTGGAATTTACAGGATATTCCCAACTTCCTTTACGCGGAGCCGATTGTCTCGTTAGATGTGTCACAAAATCCGTCGTTTGAGTTCACTAAAGAGTTTATGCACGATTGTCGGAATCTGCTTTCTCTGACATTCACCAGAAGTGGAAATCTCAAGTTTCCCACGCCGGTCGTCTATGCTCCGCGTTTGATGGACCTCAACTTGGAGGTGAACTACATCAAGGTGATTCCACCTGAGATCTCAATGCTTGCTACGCTGACCAACCTGAACCTGGCATGTAACCGGATCTCTAACCTGCCCGCCAGCTTTGCCAAGTTGCAGAACTTGCAGATCTTGAACCTGTCGTCCAACAGACTCAAAGCGATTCCTGAGGCGATAACCCTTATCAAAGGTTTGAGAGAGCTCGATTTGTCGTACAATTCGATCTCGAGCTTGTCCGAGTCGCTGGTGAACTTCTCGAAGCTGGAGGTCATGCAACTGGCAGCCAACAAGCTGGTCAAGGACCTGCCTGCGTTCTTCGACCAGCTTAAGACCCTTGTGAAGCTTGATATCCGGTTCAACAAGTTCGATTCGATTGGCTCGGTCAGATACCTGCCTCAGCTGCAAGTTATTAGGGCCACCGGTAACAACATTTCCGTTTTCAAGTGCAGTGCATCAAAGCTGACTGAGCTGGAACTCAACATCAATCCGGTCACTATCGTCAGATTTGATGAAGTCATGACGCGTTTGAAAGTGGTTGACTTCTCTAAGTCCAAGCTTACCTCGTGTTCCTTTGTTTCCAAGCTGCCCAACGTCGAAAAGTTGACGTTGGATTACAACCATCTGAGTTCGTTGCCAGAGGAGATTGCAAACATGGAAAATCTCACCTACCTTTCGATTTTCAGAAACAACCTGACTTCGTTGCCTAAAGCGATTGGAAAATTGACAAAGCTCACGTATCTGGATCTTCATTTGAACAACATCAGTGTTCTGGTGCCTGAGATTTGGTCTCTTGGTTCGCTGAAACACCTGAACATCTCATCTAACTTGCTGGAGTCTCTCCCTGACCCACCAAACGTGTCCCCATTCAATACAATTCCATCCCTGAACCGAGCAAGTACCACCACTACCATGAAGGGCATGAGAGTGTCTTCCAACACCGGCCCTGTAACGCATGAGCGCGAGATCGCTACTGTTCCGGCCGCTAAAAGAAGAGGAAGCGAGGTTTCCGGGAACCAGGTCTCTTCAAGAGACTTGAAGTTTGGCCTTGAAAACTCACTGGAAACATTGAGCATGAACGACAACAAGTTCACGGACGCTGTGATACACAGTATCTCGATGTTTGTCAATTTGAAGGTGCTGAACTTGTCTTACAACGAGCTGTTTGACATTCCACCAGGTCCGCTGAGCAATCTGACCAGACTGCAGAAATTGTACCTGAGTGGAAACTATCTATCGAGTCTGCCGGTGGAGGACTTTGACTCGTTTTCTGAAATGACGACACTGCATCTGAACGGAAACAGGTTCCACACATTGCCAGCAGAGTTGTCCAAGATTCCGTATTTGACGGCATTAGACGTTGGATCGAACAACCTTAAGTACAACATCGGGAACATCCCATACGACTGGAATTGGAGTTACAATCAGAAACTCAAGTACTTGAATCTTTCCGGGAATAAGAGACTGGAGATCAAGCCATTGCACAAGCGTGAAGGGATGGAAGACACCTTGGACTCGTTCTTGGTGTTGAAGGACCTGAAACTGCTGGGACTGATGGATGTCACCATTACCACGGACGCTGTGCCGGACCAGAGCGTGGATGTCAGAGTGAGATCTACTGTTTCCCAATTGGGAAAGTTTGGGTACGGTATTTCAGACACGCTTGGTGACAAGTCGAGTCTGACCACGAGAGATGTGGTGATTGAGAAGTTCAGAGGAAAGCCCGACGAAAAGTTGATTACAATCTACGACGGAAAGAACTGTTCTGACGAGACTGGTGACAAGATCTCTAAGATTATCCAGGAAACGTTTGCGATTCATTTGGCTAAAGAACTGGAAAGCATTGGAATTCAGGAAACGGGAGGACATCCTGTGAAAACAATTGAGGACTGTTTGCGTGGGGCTTTCTTGACGATGAACTCTGAGATGAGCATTTTGATCAACAGGAACCAGTCGTCGACGTTCAGTTCTGCTGCTGCACATAGAACGACAACGACGGACGAGCTGACTCTGGAGACAGACGGTCTCACCGGGTGTTGTGCGACAGTGATTTACATCAAGGCAAACGAGCTTTATGTTGCCAACATTGGAGACACAATGGGTATTTTGACCAAGTCGGACGGCGAGTACTCGCTGATGACGACGAAGCACGAGCCGTACGCACAGGAGGAGTACGAGAGAATCAGAGAGTCTGGTGGATATGTGACAACGGACGGATACCTTGACGGTGTTTCGGACGTTTCGAGAGCCGTCGGTTACTTCAAGCTTATTCCGCACATCAACGCGACGCCAAGTATTTCCAAGTATGAGCTGACGCAGAGCGAGGAGATGATTGCGATTGCCACCTCGGAGATTTGGAAAAAAGTCCCATACGATCTTGCGGCAGATATTGTGAGACAGGAGAAGTCGAATCCTGGAAAAGCCGCAGAGAAGCTGAGAGACTTTGCCATTTCGTACGGAGCGTACGACAAGGCCACGGCCGTGGTGCTTTCTCTGAGACAGTTCACCACGAAACAAAAGTACCACGAGAGATCCTCGCAGCCGGAGGACTCGCTGTTGCGCAAGCTGGACGAGGAAATTGAGCCACCAACGGGAGAGCTGGCGATGGTGTTCACGGATATCAAGAACTCGACCCTTTTGTGGGATACTTTCCCCGTTGCGATGAGATCTGCCATCAAGGTTCACAACGCCATCATGCGGCGTCAGCTGAGAATCATTGGTGGATACGAGGTGAAGACGGAAGGTGATGCATTCATGGTTTCGTTTCCTACGCCGACTAGTGCTCTTCTGTGGTGTTTCACTGTCCAATCGCAGTTGCTTTCGACGAACGAATGGCCGGCCGAGATCCTGGCGAGCGATCAAGGATGTGAGATAAAGGACGATCAAAATAACGTCATTTTCAGAGGATTGTCTGTGCGTATGGGAATCCACTGGGGTCGTCCCGTCTGCGAGCGTGATATTGTCACGAAGAGAATGGATTACTTCGG
The DNA here is from genome assembly GCA_030555865.1 of Ogataea corticis. NCBI lineage: Eukaryota > Fungi > Ascomycota > Pichiomycetes > Pichiales > Pichiaceae > Ogataea > Ogataea corticis. The sequence goes on along the minus strand of JANIVM010000005.1, from coordinate 350,845 downwards.
ACCGATGGTGAACCGTGCGTCCAGAGTCAGTGCCGTTGCTGACGGTGGTCAGATTACGATGAGTACAGACTTCTACTACGAGTTCGAGAAGCTCAAGAGGTTGCACGACTCTGTCAAGAAGGAGGGCAAGGATATTGCAGAGGTTTACGGCTCGAAAACTCTCGGCCAGTTTTTGGAAAACCAGATCAATCAGCTGGAACAGGTTGGCTGGGTCGAGGAGTCGATTGGAGCGAAGAAACTGAAGGGTTTGGAAACTCCAGAAAAGATTTGGATCATATTCCCTCGTCAATTATCTTCTAGGTTGAAGGTTCTTACGAACAACAATGGACAGATCGAAAACAAGAGAGACCTGTACTTTGCTGGTGGACTGTCTAGCAACAGCATTTGGAGACTGCGGCGTCTTTCTCTACGGCTCGAGGCTATTTGCAGCTTTTTGACGGGCTCTAGTCTTCGTGCACCCAACAAACAGCCGACACAGATCACCACTGTTACTGACCCGATCCTGAATTCCATAGAGGAGCAATTTGGTGCTCAGGCCATTAATGCCGAGACGGATCTACTACTTTTCATTGAGATAATCGTGACGCGGGTGGAAAACTGTGTTGCCATTCTGACCATGAGAAAGTCTCTGGGAACCCTGAGAAATACGGGGATGAGCGTTGGTCTGATCGACGAGCTGTACAGTGAAATCATCAACATTGGCCAGCAGGTAAATGCAGCAGTCAGTGGAAAAAAGCTTGTGGAGGCTGCAAAAATTGATTTCGTCTAGAATTTCGGTTGGTTTAGGTGACCGCATTCATTTTCTATAGCGTGTAGAGCATAGATATGGTGATAAAATAACCTTGACTTTTTTCTAAAATATTTTTTTGAGATGAACATTTTTCAAATCTCAAGATCAGTAGAATACTGCTCGATCGTTATGCTTCGCCAATGAGCGGTTCTATCAAAAGTTTGGGAGATGTTGGGGCCAAAATAGATAGTCAGCTAGTGGTACGGAGCTTTCGAGATGTAATCAGGGAGCTGATGGAAAACAGCATTGATGCTGGGGCGGACCTGATAGAGATCACAATAGGTCAGCAATCGGAGCAGCTTTGGGTGGAAGTGCGGGATAACGGGTCAGGAATCAGCTATAACGATTTAACTGTTGCTGGAACGAGACTCCACACCTCAAAGTTCAGGGGGACGAGTCTGGAAGCCCTGAAAAGCCACCGTCAATATGGATTTAGAGGATCAGCACTGAACTCCATACTGAAAGTGTGTTCCAGAAGCACTCTGATTTCAAACACCTACAAAGTGGAGTTTGTTGGCGAGAATCGGCAATTGGGTCCTGTGAAAGTCCACCAGGAAGGGGAAGGAACGCTGATTTGTGTGTACGACGTGTTTGGCCCTCTTCCCGTGCGAAAGAAGCAGCTTTTGGCAGAAGACTGGAAAGCACTCTTATCTGACGTGCGCGACTCAATTTTCAGATGTCTGGCGGTGCATTCAAATGTAGGGACAAAGGTGTTGAAGGTGACTAATACCGACAAAGCAGTGGTTCTACAGGTGTCGCATTCTCAGAACGAGGTGGATCTTCTACGAAGTGTCTATGGGAGCGGATTGATGGAAAAATACGAGGTTTTACATGCAGATTTTCGGGACGTTTCTGCGAAAATGGTGATCGACCAGGACTTTTCAGCCGGCCGAACGCACCAATACATGTTTTTGAACGGAAGACCGTTGATGGATCAAACGATATTCAAGGATGTCAACAATGAGTTTTCACGGCTGAAAAACAAAGGTCCTCAAAGCCACTTCAAGTCCCCCTCAAAAATGTTCCCATCGTTCATGGTGTTCTTTTGGAGCGAGCAGAACAGCATTTCGGACTTGACGCAAAATCCAAATAAAAGCTGCCATCATTGTGAAAGAGCTGAGGAGCTCGGAGCTATGTTGTTGCGTCTTCTTCGGCTGTTCTATGGCCAACACTTGAGTGTGGAGAGCCCAAGAAAGAGGAGAGCATTGCGGTCGTTGGCTGGGGCCTCCCATTTCTTCCGCATCGAGTCTCAGGTGGAAATTTACGCACGAGACCTGGCTGGATCGCACGTGGTGAGCCAGGTGGAGGACAAATTTATCCTGGTCAAGGCCGGAGCGGCCCTGGTGGCCGTGGACCAGCATGCTGCGGACGAACGGATACGCGTGGAAGAGATGTACAAGCAGATAATCAAGAGCACCGTCTGGGGTGGCGCCACTCCAAAGGATACAGACGTGCAATTTTTGTTGCCTGCAGACGAGTGTGAGCTGCTGCAAAAATTCGAGCAGGCTTTGGAAAGCTGGGGAGTGCGGCTGAGGGTATGCACTCCTCACGTGACCGTGACTCACGTGCCGGGAATGTTGTGGGAACGGTTTCACGACAATGCTTATCTGGTGAAGACTGGACTGTGCGAGTATGTGCATGATTTGAAAAGCCGGCGCAAGATTCAGGCAACAGCGTTGGTGTCGAACGATTGGTGGCAGCTGGTGCCGCAGATGCCAGAGGTTTACCGGGAGCTAATCAAGAGCCGCGCGTGTCGCATGTCTGTGAAGTTTGGGGATGCTCTTGCGCGGAGCGAGTGTAGCAGTATTCTTGCCCGATTGTCGAAGTGTCAAGATCCATTTCACTGTGCGCACGGAAGACCTTCGTTGGTGGCGCTCGCAGATCTTGGGGAGGAGTCTGCCTCAAATAAATAGTTTCGGAATTACGAGAAAAAATACTGCAGCGTTCCCCACACCACTTGATTTTCCCCGCGAAGCCCCGCTGCTGCGCGGAGTTTTCCCGCATTTGCCTGGCGTTATCGCGGGAACAAAACGTGCGGGACGTAAAATCTCCCGCGGTGGCGCGGCGCGGCCTCAAACAGGCGAAAAAGAGGTCATCATCTCCACAACAAGAACGAGAGAAATTGTGGGTTTTCTGGTTTTGTTTTATATGTTCCTTCTTTGACAAAAAGCAAGAACAGCAGGAGAAACGTGCAGAACGTGCGAATCGGAGACGGGTTGCGGACAGATTGGCAAATACGTGCTGAACTGAGGTGAATAGCGAAAGCAGCATTGGGTGATACAAAGGAACAAGTGGGAACACATTGGAAAACCAGAGGGAAACACTAAGTACAAGAAGCGTTTTGCAGGAATACAGTTGGAATCTTTGGGTACTATAGAAATCCAATGACTAGAGACGTTCAGAACCACCTACTTTTCGAGGTGGCCACGGAGGTGGCAAACAGGGTCGGGGGTATCTACTCTGTGCTCAAGTCGAAAGCCCCCGTGACTGTCGCAGAGTACAAGGACAGGTATACTCTGATTGGCCCTTTGAACCACCGCAGTGCGTCGGTGGAGGTAGAGGAGCTCCCGGTGCAAAACGCGGCGATGAAGGCGACACTGGACTCGATGAACTCGCGGGGTATCAACTATGTTTACGGCAGATGGCTGATAGAAGGTGCCCCACGGGTAATCCTGTTTGACATTGGCTCTGCTGTGGGCTATCTGAACGAGTGGAAGTCAGATTTGTGGGGTCTGGCTGGAATTCCAACCCCGGAAAGCGATATTGAAACCAATGATGCAGTCATGTTGGGCTACCTCACTGCCTGGTTCATCGGAGAGCTGTGCTGCCACGAGACGGGCAAGGCCATTATTTTGCATGCTCACGAGTGGCTAGCCGGTGTGGCCATTCCGCTCTGCAGAGAGAGGAAGATCGACTGCACGACGATCTTCACTACTCACGCAACTTTGTTGGGGAGATATCTGTGTGCGGGCTCGGTAGACTTTTACAACAATTTGGACAAGTTTGATGTGGACTACGAGGCGGGAAAACGTGGGATTTACCACAGATATTGCATTGAACGGGCCGCAGCACACTCTGCAGATGTCTTTACCACGGTGTCCCACATAACGGCCTACGAATCTGAGCATCTGCTGAAACGGAAACCCGATGGAGTGTTGCCCAACGGACTAAACGTCGTGAAGTTCCAGGCCGTTCACGAGTTCCAGAATTTGCATTCGGAAAAGAAAGAAAAGATCAACGAGTTTGTTAGAGGTCATTTCTACGGCCAGCTGAACTTCAAGCTGGAAAACACCCTTTATTTCTTTATCGCCGGCCGGTATGAGTTTAGGAATAAAGGTGTGGACTTTTTTATTGAGGCCTTGGCTAGGCTGAACCATCGACTCAAGTCGGTTGGATCCAACATGACTGTGGTTGCCTTTATAGTCATGCCAGCAGCTACAAAGTCATACACGGTGGACACTCTGAGGGGCCAGGCTGTGATCAAACAGCTGGAGAGTACGATCAAGGACGTTCAAAGTTTGATGGGGAAGAGACTTTTTGAGTTTTGCCAAAAACCCAACAACAAACAGAACTCGAACCAGATTGAGCTTCCTTCGCTAGATGATCTACTGAAACCTTCAGACCGTGTTGTATTAAAAAGAAGAATGTTTGCATTGAAAAGAGACTCTCTTCCTCCTATTGTCACTCACAACATGGTTGACGATGCTACTGATCCAATCTTGAACCAGATACGACAATGTCATCTGTTCAACACCAACGAGGACAGAGTGAAGATAATTTTCCATCCAGAGTTCCTGAACTCCAGCAACCCAGTGCTTCCGCTGGACTACGACGAGTTCGTGAGAGGCTGTCACTTGGGTGTTTTCCCATCTTACTATGAGCCATGGGGCTACACCCCCGCAGAGTGCACTGTCATGGGTATTCCTTCGATAACCACAAATCTGTCGGGATTCGGATGCTATATGGAGGATCTCATTGAGAATTCTGAAGACTATGGAATATACATTGTGGATCGGAGAATGAAAGGTGTTGACGAATCCATCAATCAATTGTGCGATCAAATGTTTGAATTCACGCAAAAGACACGGAGACAGAGAATCAACCAAAGAAATAGAGTTGAAAGACTCAGCGACCTACTTGACTGGAAACGGATGGGACTCGAGTACGTAAAGGCACGCACGCTCTCATTGAGAAGAGCATACCCTGACCAATTCAAGCAGTCTTCGAATCCGTTCGAGTCTTCGTCAAGCATGAAGATCAGCAGACCTCTTAGTGTGCCGGGCTCGCCGAGAGACAAATACACGAACGGACTCATGACTCCTGGGGACCTTGGAACACTGCAAGAGAGCAACGATGCTGATTACATTGCTTGGAATTTGAATCAGGCGGGATATGACGAAGTGGACGTGACTCTGAGAGGACTGAGCGTTGCACCGAGTGTTGACGGCGACAGCGAAAAGGAGGAATGACCGTCTTTGCTTATGATGAAAACTAGATTTTTTTTTTCTCCCTTCATCCTCTACTGCACTGCAGAGCTTTTGCTTGTTTGAAACCACCATACTGCACACTACTTTTTGTTGTATTGATCTAATTGATATTCTTTTTATGCAATTTGTTTGCTTCGCCAGTTGATTGCTTTCTTGTACTCTTTGCTGTCGACAAAAACCTTTTCCACTGCGCTTTTGGGCACGGAAACAAGGCCTAGTTGTCTTTCTATGTCGCCGTTTCTTTCCAGGACGTTTGTCATGAGCAAATTTGATTGGTCATCAATCGATACCAGGTAGCCTTCCAAAGTGCGACCATCCTTGATAGAAAGACGGTATGGTAGAGAGATCAGATCGATTGGCTGAAGGGAGGTAGTCATAATATGAAGATTTGATAGGAAGACAGATGTGGTGAATTAAAAAATCTATACGAATTTTCTTGTTTTTTTTTTGTTTCTGTAGAACTTTTTTTTTCGTCAAGATTCAAACATCGAATCAATTATTTACGCTTTTTCGAATCAACAGAATTATGACGGAAGCGAATCCGTCTGCGATCAAACACGTGACCCCGGACGGGGGTCTTCGAGGTATCACGCTGAAATCCGACATGGCAACGAAGTTCATAACGCAGAACGAACTGCTGCTGAGCTTGTTTGGGATTACAGAGGACAACACGCCGGAGGGACTTACGCTGGCGGAGTCGCTTGTGTCAGTGCGCATAGACAACGAGGGAGATTATCTGAAAGCTTGGGTGCAGAAATTGCAAGACGAGACAGACTTAGAAGCCAGTTTCGAAGTGGACGCGGAAATCAGCCATCTCAACACAATCATCGGGGCACTCGAAAAGGAATTTCTGAACCCAACAGACGCGAACTTGAAAGAGAATAACGACAAGCTATTCTCGGAGTACTCCGAGCAGTACAAGCGACTCATCTACGAGGTAAAGGGCGGTCTCAAGCAGGACAGCGAGGATCTGGACGCGGGTATCGCGGACGGCGAGGTCGACGTGGACGACGACGGATACAAGAGTTCAGTGTATTATCGTCTACCAGGCCCCGTTGAGTTTCCTGGTGTGAAGTACGAGAAGGGAGACTACAAGAGAAGAAAGATCGAGAGGGAGGAGTCTACCAACGCTGTGTAAAAAGATGTATAGTTATCCCGAATAGGAAAGAGTTGCCGAATGAGGAAGTCATGCTTTGCCTTCCGTTTTGGGAATGATATCCTTTTTTTCTGTATTGCACACAAAATGTGACTATAAATCCTTATTACTATGTTTGCCACTACAATCTCTTCTTTGAACTTGATGACTTTTGCTGTGAGTTTTCTGCTGGAGGGATATCTGTGATACAACGAGAAGAATACGCAATGAGGTATGTTAAGAGCCGTGATCGGGTTTCCCCGCATTTACCGGCTGAGAGGAAATGACTAACATTTGCAGTTCACCAAAGAGAAGAATTGAGACCGATGTGATGAAGTTGTAAGTGTGCGGAACGCCATTGAGAGTATCAGTACTGGACACGGAGACTTTGGCGTTCAACTGGTGAATTCTTATTGCATTTTTACTAACCAGATTCCGTCAGGCTGATGAGCGACTATGAGGTGTCCCTTGTTGACGACAACATGCAGGAGTTTTACGTGCATTTTGAAGGCCCAAAGGACTCTTGGTACGAAGGAGGTCTTTGGCGGATTCACGTGGAGCTTCCTAACCAATATCCGTACAAATCGCCTTCGATCGGGTTTCAGAACAAAATTTTGCATCCAAATATAGACGAGTCATCCGGTTCTGTGTGCCTGGATGTGATCAATCAGACTTGGTCGCCGATGTTTGACGTTTTCAACATTTTTGAAGTGTTTTTACCACAGCTTTTGAGATATCCGAACGCTACAGATCCGCTGAACGGGACCGCGAGCTCGTTGTACATGCGAGACAGGGAACAGTACATTGAGAAGGTGAAGTACTACGTCAAGACATATGCGGATCCGAAGGTGATCCGACAGGAGGGACTGGATTCCGGGGCGATGGAGGATAACCAGAACAAGAGCGATGACGACGACGACGACGAGCTGAGCAGCGTGGACGGCAGCGCTGACGACATGAGTGATGACGAAATCCCCGGCGAGATGGATCTGTAGCCGGGGCTACGAGGGATTTGAGTTAGGTAGTTCAGTTTAGTTTTTTATTTCACATGGCCAGAGTCAAAGATAGTTTGCAGAAAGACGTAATCGCAACTCCACGGCTGTGCAGTTCCGGAGGCTGTCACATGATAAGAAGTAAGATAGTCCAAGTTGGGTGGCGCACGCCGCGCTCATTTCGCGCGTTTACCGGCCCGCTCAGCTATTTTGGCAGTGGCTATGCGCTGCACTGCTCTCTCTGGCGATTGACTGCGCGATTGTGCCTAGCTAAGCACAAGGAACCCTTCGTGTTGTGAATAGCAGACTCGTAGTGACGTCAGAGGAGTTGCTGCAAGAAAAATTACAGACACGAGTGGCGTGTTGTGCTTGTGCTGGTGCGCCTTTTATGCTTTGAATAAAACATCGTGTATGCATCCTGCATGGAATTTTCTGAATATAGTTTCCGCGATGCACTCAGCCTCCATCACGTGTTAGTGGAAGACACGAGAAGAGTTCCCACTGGCGAGGAGCTATTAACAGGTAGGTGACGTTATCCGCGATCTGCAACCGGTAAGGGGGAATGATCTAAATTTGTGCATTGCATCCGATGGCGCGTTTCGTGAACCACAGAAACCGTCAAATGTGACGTTGTCGGCTTGATGATTCGGCATTAGAGTGTGTTGGTCATCGCAGCCGGACTATCATATCAAGATCCCGGGCATCATCTGCAACAGGATCTTATTGTTTGCAGACCTGAGAGTCCAGCCAGAAACTTGGCTGGGTTTTTGGTACACTACTGGAGTTTTTTCAAAAGGTTTTCGTTCGTGAAATTCGAGGTTTGAGCCCACTGGCCCTGTTTTTATAAAGTAAAAGAGCGAATAGTCCATGGGACGTTAACGTGAAATGCATGTAACAATGAGCGATCGCAACGTAGCCGTTGCACATTTCTAAAGGAAAAACGAATTCTTAAGAACCGTTTAGGTATTGAGTAATCTGGGTATAGAGTAAATTCCACCCAAGTTCGGACACCTCAAATCCACTATTTTTCAAGCAGTCCGAAAGTCTCGAGACTGGCTGCGCTGATCGGTGTCTGGTAAAACGATTGTCCATTCAGCTGGCCGTTCAGCTGTCCTCCCCACTCCTCTCCGCCAAAAAGACCAAGTGTATCATCCTCGTTGAACAAGCCCAGCTTTTCCGGGTCGTTCGTCAAATGCTCCAGCTGTCTTTGTGTTTGAAGCTGGTTTTGTTGGTGAGTGATGTACTCCAAGGAGGGAGTGTAGCGGTACGTAGAGTCGGCCAACGGATCAACCTCGGCCTGTGGCTTGAACATAAAGCCCATCTCCGGGGCCCGGTCCAGGTCGTCCAAGGCGTTGAAACTGTTCACAGCAGCAAGAGCCTCCTCCGGCCGCTCCGTCAGCTGCGTAATGTCGGGCTGGCCCGCCGACGAGGCTTGCACCAAATAGTTTGGCTGAGAGTTCGTGGTCTCCATAAAGTTGTCATAGATCGAAAATAGCGACGACGACGACTCCGCGTCGCTGAGATCCTTCACATACGACCCCACAGAGTTGTCGTCTGCCAGTGGCGAATCCAGCTCCTCCTGCTTGACCGGAGTGGTCTGTGTCTGGGTTGTCTGCGTGAGAGAAAAGTCTGGCTTGAGAAGTGATTCGGTGGCTGTGTTTGTGTTATCGTTGGCGGAGGTGCTAGTAGCGGTATAAGCTGACTCAGAAACAGGTCTTTCCGTCTCTGTCGTACAAGGACGCTCGGCAACCTCATTAGCTTCGTCAATTGCTAGTGTTGGGTTGGCAATCTTTGTGTTGATCACAATCGAGTTCTTCCTCTTGCCGCTTGGATTCTTGATCTCATACTTGTTGATAAACTCCCAACACTTGTCGCCGTAAGCCTTTGGAGTCTGGCCTGTCACGGACTTAAACACCCTGTGGAAGTGCCAAGGACTCAGGTTGGACTTCGATGCAAGCTCCTTGAACCCAAGAACACCGCCTCTTCTTCTCTTCTTCCTCACCGGCTGCTGTGGAATTGTGACACTGGATCTCCGCGTAGGAGATGTTGGCGATGGTGAGAGCGAGACATCGTCAAGAATGGATGCACTAAAACTCATCGACAGGGCAGCGAGTGCTATGTGGCGACAGGCAAGATCGATCAGCTTCAAGTGGTCAAACTTGTTTCTTGAAAGCGAAGACAAATCATCTTCTGACGAGCCCCTCGTAGCCAAAACGCTCGAAAGCCGTTTCTTGAGGTTCACATTATTCGATTTCCAAATAGACTCCTTTAGGTCCGCGCCCTTTTCACTGTCCTCGTTCATCATTGGCTTGATGAAACCGATAGACTCGTTCACGTATTCAACCGTCTGCACCAAAAGGTTCAAATCGATCGAAACAAAAGATGAATCGTTCAACGCATTCGAGTCCAACTGCTCATCGGGAAGACAGTACTTACACGGCTTCAAGCCGCGGGACGTGGCCTCCTCCACAGTATCAACAAAAACGATATCGCTCTTGTCAAAACAGGAAAATCCCATGTCACAGTTTGGCCGACAACAAGTCTCCTGGCCCACGTGGCAGACGAGAAACTTATCTGCCGCAAATGGATCCTTGAACTGGAAGGCGACCCACTTCGATTGTTCTGATGAATACATGGTGAGAGAATTGATCAGTGACTGGCTATCCTGTGTTTGCTTAAGTGTTCCTGTGTGATGTGTATGATTTCTCAATTGTCTGCAGTCAGTTACTTATAATAAAAACTGACACTTTGATCAAACTCTTCTTGATGAATGCTCCACTTTCTCTCAGCCAGACAAAAAGAAAAACGCTCCATATTTATACCAGATTTTACCCAAAAAAGCTTTTAGAAGAAAATGCTAGACTCACACACATGACGCTTACTCCCTTACTAATTAGTACTTGCGTCTGTGTGCCTGCATAGGCACATCTTAAAACAAAATGTGTCACAAGAAACAATAAGACTCGCAAAATCTACAGAAGCACAATAGAGTTGTGCGCATGACGGAATGCAGGTTGTAGAGAAAAGTTATAGTGCGCCTTACTGTTATTGCTCTCCACGCTGCACCTCTCTTGGGGCTTCGGCCTCAGGTGATGCAAAAAAACGCTAGCCCGCAGCTTCTTGCAGGCGGGAAATTTTTGACACTGCACACCGCGTGGCTGGTGACGGCGTTCCGTGGAACGGTAAGCACACGAATAATCGGACTTCATGGCTGAGGTGCCGTTGCGGGGGTGGCGCGGCTGGAAACGGCATACGTCAGTTTTGCTACAGAGTAACAATAGAACCTCATGAGCTAACCGCATGAACTCAACATGTCGTCACTATCAAATACCTGATGAGCTCACTTAATTTCCGCTAAAGGAATAAACTAGAATTGACGCAGATTCAACATCTAACCATCATGGCTCCGCCTCCGCCTCAGCAATCCCTGTCATCTGTGACGCGTTCACTTTAGTCCACTCACAGGCCGCACCGCGCCTATACCTGTCCTTCCTCTCCAACAAGTCTCGGACAATCTCGCTCAACTCCTTGTAACTGATTCGCAACAGAGCAACTCCCGGCCAGAACAACCTGGACTTACTGTGTTCAGTTCCGCTCCATCAGCTCGGAAAGCGTGTCCTTCTTCGGGATTCTAGCCCGATCGGCTCAATTGACATAATCGACACAATCGACCGAATTAGTTGCCTGTCTACTTTTTCTCGGGCTTGGGCTTGGCCGTATTCCAGGCCGTGCTGCCCGCTCCTTTCGCGGCTCTTTTTTTTTTCTTGCCCGCTGGAGTTGCCCGTGGCGGAGTGGTGCGCGACACAATATTTCTCACCTAACACCGTATTCTAACGGGACGGGTGTCGCCACTACTCTGACCTTACTTATCTCCCGGCCAACTTGGTTTGTTCCCATCTAATAAGCTTTGATGAGCTCACGTCCTAAGGTTTAGCCATCGTGTATGCACGCACAGTCCTGTATTTACGGTATCCCGCGTCGTGGGATGTCTGAGTTCCCGTGGGGCTCATATGGGTTGCCCGGTGGTCCATTGCGCGCACCCTTAGGGACCCATCCGGGCCTCGAGCGCCACGCTCGTTTCCCCCCCGTCTGCGTGCAGCACGTCAAACGCCTAATTTCAGTTTTAGAAATTATGCACGCGGAGCTTAGCAGCAGAATTTGCTGTATATTCCAAAGCCGGTTGCCGCTTTAGGCAATGATCGGCTATTACGGCTATATCAACCGAAAAGCTGGACTGTGCAGCGTGCCCGGATTTGACGTTTCAGTGTCCGAATTGGCTTGCAAGCGACCCAATTCGCACCCAACATGCGCATTAAGATGCCTTCAACGCATTCTGCGCAGCTAATCTCACTCCAGCACGCTGATTTTTTGTTGAAATCACCAGACTAGAGCCGGTATGTATCACCCAGCCGCACTCAGCATGCCGTGCTCAGCACGCGCCGCACTATTTTTGAAAAATTTCCGGCCGAATTTAACCTGTTTCGCTTATCTTCTTGCATATTTCACTAAAAAAAGATTACAGGCGCACTTCATTTTTATTTTCTCTTCATTAGATACAACATCCTTGGATTTCAGACTGAAATCTTAGCTCGTATAAGATCCGAGCCAGCAGATGGGTTAGGACAGGCCCAGACACACTGCGTGCGACACGCAGCTCGCACAGGACGCACAGGACCCGCCGTCACCCGCCGGCAAGTCAGTAGGGAATGCGCCGCACTAGCGTGTATTTGCACAGACGCGTCAAGCCATTCGGCAGCCCGCACTTACAATTTGGGCTCTTGTCTGCACTGTCGCGTTACGAACATGTGACTTTTCTGGATTTTTGGGTTTCTGAGTCCACTGACATATGTGAGAATCAGAATTGTTGAACACTGTGCAGCACGTATCACACCCAACAAGCAGAACCACCAACACGAAGTAGACTTGCTCTCATACTGTATCCCAGATCCAATCTTTTGCAGAGATAAGGGATGGAAACTATTTTTTTTCGCTTGCTCATGTAGTGCGCTAAATCTCCGTGGTGATCACATGGAGTATTCTTCGCTTGCGTACCTACATCTCGATGCCTCCGCAAGCAGCTGACAATCCTTGTTGAGCGTCTGCGGACCGCACGAAATGATCCATTTGTTGGCGTAATCAATCGTTCTGTTGAGATTTTTCGCTAACACGCCGTGCAGGTCTGGTCTTTTGCCATAATATACCTTGTTGGAAAACTTTTCTGGTGCTCCAGCAGCAGATGTTCCCCTGATTTCCTCGTCAGAGTCGCGGAAATCGTCGTCAAGAGTCTCTAATTCGAACGCCTCGGACTGCAAGTTATCCAGAGAAGAATCGCTCAACAACACCTCCTGGAAACTGTCGTCAGAGAGTTCAGAATTGTTCCTGCTCGTCACATACACTTCGACACCGGTGACCTGCAGCTGCTTCAAAATAAAAAGATCCTGTACGTTTCTGGTGATCCAAACAAACGAGATCTTGATATCTTTAGAGTCCTGCTCGATTTTCCTTCTGAAATGATTAAACAAGGCAATTCCAAGGGAAATCCCCGACCCTCCGCACACAATGTTGACGTTCTCTGCCGTCTGGAAAAAGTTCAGCGAGAAAGATGATCTGAAAAACGGCTGAATGGAGCATTTTTGAAAAGCACTCACAGCAAACTTTGTCTGCTTTATCACCAGATTCACCTGAGACGTTCTCTCTTCGTATGTCGTGGCGACGGTGTACGGATGTGACGGCAAAAGCCAAAACAAAGGGTTTTGCACCGACCGGCCGATCCGCACGTGGCAGCCAGGAAGGTATTCGTCTGGCAACAGCGCTTTCGGAATCTTCACTATGCTCAGCTTGGACCCCTCGTTCGTGATGACGTCGCCCGTGGTGAAGTTCTTGGTGCTCACAATGCGGACAAAGAATTGGTATAGAAGCAATAGCAGGTTCAGGACAAATATCGGTCCAACTCCAGGGCGTGCATGCAGTCCCGTCAGTACAATGTATGTCCAGAGAGTCACGTTATGCACCACATAGAAATACTTGTAGCCCACGGTTCGGATACTCTTCCAGTTGATCACCATGAGAACGTCAAACATGAAAAATATCACCACTCCTAGAAAGTTGAGAGGCTTGAAGATGCGTGAAAACGTGCCCAGACTGATCCATTTCACTGCAAACCCAATGCTGTGCAGAATTCCAAACAAAAGGATCAATCTCGAGATCCATTTGTGCAGTTTGAGGGTGTCCAGGTAGTTATCCATGCTGAAAGGACACGGCCGGAGGGCCAAAAACAGGTCTAGCGGAGTCAATGCATACGCCAGACGGCCGAATCGCTTGATGTGAATAGTGAAGTCATCCAGATGGAGATTGAAGAACTCAATTACCAGTGTGATGACAGTGATGAAGCCCATCACATACCCCACCGGCGTATTCACGAGTCCCAATCTTGTTGTGGAACGGCCGGAATTTTTCCATGCCTTGTTATAATAGGAAAGAGACACTGCTCTGAATGCGAGGTAAAGTATGCACAAGAGCAACACGAGATAGCCGTATTTGACGTTGATGAAATGGTGGTTCCCATGTCGCTTAATGAGATCGACAATAGTCATGGTGGAGGGGAGGACAGAAATCTATCTTGTATGAGTCCTGGTGGAGAGCTGGGGAATCTCCTCTCCACTTTTGTTGATTCTGGACTCGAAAATGGGATTTTGCTTGCGAAACAAAAAGAAGATGAGAACAAAGAGAGTATCGTTAAAGTGAGCATTTATTTATTTTTGAACAGAACTTTTGTTTTCAAATCGGGCTGTGCATGACAGAACGAAAAATTACAATCGACAGCAGTCTGATTGGAGAGAGAGAGGAGGAAGGAACTGTTAGATTGGTGTTATGATTCAAAAATGGAGCCGTTTAGCAGAGTGTAGGCAACTGTTTGCCGTTGCTGACACCGTCCTACTTACGCGAGAAACAAGGTTTCCTTCTGACTTTTCATGTCCGCCAAAGCGTCGATCGACGCGTCGATGTCTTGGCCCTTTTCTAGCGCTTAAATTTTTAGGGATGTTTATCCTTATTTCCCAACCTGACAAAGAGCTTTTCGCTGTTTTTCTTCTCCCAATGCCACCTAAAGTACAGTACTTAGCAAGCACCAAAACATGCGCGTTTTTGACCTTTGGAGGCTGACACTGCTGATTACAATTGTTCCCTTTGCGGTTGGGACGCCGCCTGCGTGTCTTTTGGCATGTGTTAACTTGCAAGCGTATCTATGTTATGAGAAACAGGCGGATTTTTCTTGTCTTTGTGACTCTCGGATACAGATGCTGAGCTGTTTGGTGGCAAGGTGTCCTTTTGGCAATTATCTCGAGGCCAGAGACCATTATCTGGGGACCTGTATAGAGAGGATCCCCATTTTGGGCGAGGATCCAAACTACAATATGGACCTCAGGAAACCCAACGACGATTGTCCAGATATGAAAACACACAACCAAAAGCATTCGATTTCGTCAGAGCGTAACAAAAAGGCGTCTTTTCTGGACGATATGCGCCACGATGGGTACGACGAGGACGATGATGATGACGAGTTTGAAGAGTATGACAGTGACATGGATCCAGATGCTATGTCGGAAGCCGAGTTCTTTGCCAGAGAAAAAGAAGCACGTGAGAAAGACTCAAAAGACCTGCTTGCCGTACTGAAAATAAAGGCACAAATCCGAGAGATGATGGCGCAGAAAAAGAAGGAGACAGGAAACACGGGATATCAGAACACGTCTGGTGTAGTGATACCATCCGGGCCCATGATCCAGAATCCTGCCTCTTCGGTTCCCGATTCTGAATATAGCATCGATATGAGTGAGCTGGACCGTCATTCGCTTCATTTGGAGTTTGCAACGCCGGAACAGATCATGGCAACCGGATCTTCGGCAAGAGCGTTTGAAAAGACGCCAGACCCGGGAGTCTCAAAGGCTCAAAGAGAGCAACTGGACCAGCTTTTGGGGACGCAAAACAACGGTTTTGCAAGAGAGAACGAAGTTGAAGGATCTGAGCTGACGTTCAGCAGTTTGGCCAAAAAGGGCAAAAGCAAAGGTGTGACCGCCAAAAAGAACAAGAAACGGAAGAAGAAGTCTAACAGAAACAGAAAAGCAAGGGCCAGATCTAGAAAGATGGCTGCTGCTAGCGAGAGTGGCAGCGACTACGGCAGCGACTACGAGGAACAGCAAAGACCAAGACCAAAGAAGAAGCTCAGAATCTCGTCCAGTTTCTTCCGTCCAACGGTCGCCGACTAGACTTTGGACTATAACCTTTTTGTACTGCCAAAAACCCTCTGAAGCGGGTAATGAATGAGGTATGCGTTAATGAGTAGATTGCGAAGGTAGCGTATATGAAAGTATTATAGCGGGCCAGCCAGCTCTATAAAAACACCGTGTTAGCTGACAGAGGTATCGATTTTGAGGCTGTGCCCGCGTAGTTTCTTATCTGGAAGTCTCTTGCTGGAGACGATGGCGATATTGACGTCTGACTTGCCAAAGAGACAATAGTGAGAGGCCGAACATTCTTTGAGATCTGACTCCGAAGGGAGTTCTGGTGTAGAGGTTATTTCCTGTGCGCTCTGCTGCAATTTTTTTATTGAGATCGGCTTTGGCAGAAAGGGGGTGATGGAGTCCGAATCCATTGGCGACGGGTACGGGTTCACGTGGGTTTCGGTGGCCGGCACCTCAGAGTCCTTTGGTTGGATTGATTCACTTGAGTTTGGAGCTGTAGAGGCGTAACTTTGGGCACTTTCGCCATATTGGTGTCGGCGGCAGTTCTGTGGTTCTCGTTGTCTGCAGACGATTCGCTTGTAGTGGCCTCGAAAGTTGCTGTTCTTATTCTCCAGTGACTGTTCCCATCCTTCGGGGAGCGGTTCATTCTGCTGGAGAGCGAAGTACCGCTGGTACGGGTCATGTGCCCATGACTCCGTCTCACTCAAAAAAAAGTCTCCCTTATCTTCCAGTACAGAAACAGGGTGTTGTTGGTCGTAACTCGCGGCGTGAAGCTCCGCCAACTCCATTTCAGGGTCACCTAGCTCTTGTAATCTTCTCTGGTACGGGCTTTGTTTCTCAGCGCTGGTTGTTTTATGAGAACTGTATTCAGATGCTCCGAACTGCTCTGTTGTCATCATGTTTAAAACTGGTCGTGTGACACTCATCAAAAAATATCTGCCGATAAGATACCGTTGAAGGCCGTTTGACTTTCGCTCAGAACTGCTGGCTAGGCCTTTCGCAGAAGTCCGGGCCTTCTTATACCTGTTGATGTCCGTTTGCCCTCGACTCTAATGGCGTAACTTTGCATATCCGTAGCCGACCAGGTAGAATGTAGCCTCTGCCAGCTGCGTACCCGTTGCCGAGTGAGTCATCAGAAACACCCCTCATACTCATCAAGTTATGAGCCCTCGCGACACGGTAAGGCCATCTCGATGAAAAAAACACGCCACAGAGGGGTTACCGGGGGTGCGGGCGTGGGGCCCAGGGGTTACGTAAGCGATCACGCTTGCCTGACATAATTTTGCCGAGTGATAAGATCAGTTGTAACTATTCTACATACAAAGTCCATGGGCCGGGCCGCGCCCGGCCGGTCAGTCCTTCCCGATCTCCTCCTCGGCCTCGGGGTTCATGAACAGGTTCGTAGCTTCTGCGCCACCGTCGGTCCCCAAACACTTGGAACACATGTTAGTCGCGGGGTTGAAGCTCAGGTCGTCGATGTGGATGTGATCGCCGCACTTTATGCATATTTTGTCTGGATCCGGAATGGTGAGAGAGTCGCCCACCACCTCGTCGTCGTGCACGCGTCTGCCGTCGTCGTCATCGTCGTCGTTGTCACCGTCGTCGTCAGTCGCGGGAGAAGATGCGTTGTTTAGTTGTGTCAGCTGATGGTGCAATTGATGGTTGAGCTGCTGGTTGAGTTGCGAGTGATGGATCTGCGGAAGTTGATGGTGACGGTGGTGGTGTGCACTGTGGCCGATGAACGCGTCCGGAAGCAGCATTTCGTGGGTATTGGCGTCCTGTTGCGCGCTCAAGACCGCAGCGGCAACAGCCGACGCTGCTGCCGACGCTGAGTCTTGCATAGACTGTTTGCGCTGCACCTCGGAGCCATCCTGGGACTCTTGTTTGGGTAAAACATTCCGCTCAGTCTTTGGTCTGCTCTTTTCAGGAGGTGAGTCTGCCGGATCGGACATCGGTGCGCCGCGTTTCTTCTTGGTCCGGCACCTGAAGCACACCTTGTGGTCTTTATCGGCCTCAGTGAGGGCCTGTGCACACCGGTTGCAGGCCCCGATCTTTTCAAGGTTAGATCTGCGGATCTTATCGTTCTGCCGACACCGCGAACACACCTTGAACTTGCCGTCCAACGAATCATTCGGCCCAGAACAATGCACACATTTCCCCAGAGCTGCCCGGTTGGCCTTGCGCGACCGCAGGGACATCCGACAGTGCTCACACAGCACATACTGCGAGTGTTCAGGAGGAATCTCGACCCCGCAACGGCGACAAACGCCCGATTTTTCCTTCGTACGCATCTGCCATCTGCGCGATCGCTGTCTTTGCAGCTCCCTGCAGTGCACACACAGCTTGTAGGTCTTGTTGGGCACCTGGGGAAACTCTTTTTTGCATCTTGTGCACTGTGTGCAAACCAGATCGGGTTGTCCCGGAGGTGGGAACAGTCTCTCGTGATCCAGTTTCGAGCTGACCATTTCTTGCGGCTGTCTAGAGCGATGAGATGTTCTGGGAGCGCCCCCTGAAGTCCTCATAGAGGCAGTTTCCGGCGATGATTGCTGTCCCTGCTCGCTATACTTGTCCAATTCCAGTTGTAACGCCGGATCCAGTACGAACTTGTCGTCATTGACCCCTTTGTCGGCATTTGTGCTGGCTGAAGGACCCGTTCCGTCTCCAGCACGACTCCAGGCCCCGTCTGTGTGCTGGTAATTCTGAATGACCTGGGCCGCAACACGTGCAGCCACCCGTGCAGCCGCCTCCGCCTCCGCTTCCGCCACCACCTCGGCCTGCAACGATTCCATATTGGCACGGATATAAATAGAGTAGTTTTGTGCAAACGCGAGTCGCAGGGCTCTGATCTGTTTGTTGAGACGAAAGGGAAAACAAAAGAGGTTTTGAGCCAAGGGCAAATTTACAGGTGGTAAGATCAAAAGAGGGTAACCTGTATGGAGCTATATGTGTGTCGCGGTGCACGGATGTATCGACGAGGTCAAAAAAACTATCTCGACCAGAAATCAATAATCTGAATAGTTCTCCATCTTTTGTTGCTTCTCTTCTTCCTCTCCCCAACATGTCTCCTCCAAACATCATTCTCGACATCGAAGGAACGATATGTCCGATATCCTTTGTCAAGGACACCCTCTTTCCATATTTCTTGTCAGAAGTACCATCACTTCTGGAGAAATACCAATACCCTCTTGTCGCTAGCGAAGACTCGGTCCAGACCATTCTAGCACAATTTCCATCCTCTGTTCTTGAGTCTAAAGACTCTCTGCTGTCGCACATCAACACACTTGTCCAAAATGACGTCAAAGATCCCATATTGAAGCAACTACAGGGATTCTTGTGGGAAACAGGGTACAAATGCGGCGACCTCAAGGCCCCTTTGTTTGCCGACGCCATCACCGCCATCTCCAGATGGCATTCTGAGGGTAAAAACATTTACATCTACTCGTCTGGCTCGGTGAAAGCACAAAAACTGCTGCTGGGTCACGTGACCGGCGTCGATTCCGACATGAACCATCTGATTACCGACTATTTCGACACAGTGAACGCTGGTCCAAAGATGGAGAAAGCCAGTTACGAGAAAATTGCTGCAGTGATCGGCACAGCCGAGTGTCTTTTCCTCAGCGACAACCCAAAAGAGGTGGAGGCCGCAATTGCTGCCGGGATGGAGAGCTTTATCGTTGACAGGCCGGGTAACAACGCAGTTCCACCAACAAGCATACGCATTCTCACCGATTTTGAAGCATTGTGACGAAGATTGAATATATACGTAAAATAAACACACAAACAATTAATCATAACCGAGCTTTACTCAGCGTGGTCGCTGAACAGCAGGTTGGCCGTCATTTGTTCGTTCTTGTCGCAAGCAAAGTACACCTGGATCACCAAATCTCTCTCAAATCCAAGCTCGCACAGTCTGTTAATGGCCTCGTTCTCTTCGTTGGTGATCTGGATCTGCGTAACTCCCTCTGGAAGTTCTCCCTCCGCTCCTTCAGCGCCCTCCATGTACTCTGGCGGAACCCCCAGGGCCTCCGCGAGAGCGTTCTGGTCTCCGTCTGTTATGTATCTCATGAACGCCTCTGGGTTCGACTGCACAATCTCTGCCAATTGCGGATTAGACGCAGCCAACTGCTGCAAAACAGCTTCGGCCATCTCTGGCTGGTGCTGTAAAATCTCGCGGAGGGAAGCCATGAAATCGCCGCCTTCTGGAGCAGCTCCTGCATCGCCTTGTGATGCAGCAGCCGCAGAAGCGGCATCAAACAAATTGTCAGGGTTTGGAGTCGAAGAAGCTTCTTCGCCAGTCTCACCAGCCACATCAGCCACAAGCGCTTCTCCTCCCTCTGTGGCTGGTGCCTCGGCGGCCTGTGGTCTTTCTGGAATGCCAGATAAAAGATATTCAACGGCCCGGTCCGGATTGTTGAAAGCGGCCGTGAACGCTCTCTCGACCTGTTCCCTCTCAAAACCCATTCCGACAATGTTCTGGATCGCTGTCTCTCTTACACTGCCCGAGGCAAACGTTGAGGCGTCAAAAGAGGCCGGAGCAGCAGCAGCAGCGGCCGACGCGCCACTCTCGCTCGACTCGCCCGTCACAGCAGCAGTCGTTGACGCACTCGTCTCCTGTTTTGGCGGCTCAGCAGGAGCCGGAGACTTCTTTGGCTTCGAAATCATAAAGATGATCTGGTCGTTTTCCTTTATTTTGAAGGCCTCGAAGGTTTTGTCATCTTGTAAAACCTTTCCCGAGTACACAAACTTCACCTGAGACGGCTCACAGTCCTTCACAGAAGCCAGTTTCTCCTTTGCCGACAAGACTGAGTCAGTCAGCTCCACTTCCAGCGGAATCTTTTCCTTCTTAAAATCCTTGAAGATAACCTGCATCGTGGTGCTGTTTAAGGAAGTTTCACAGTTCCTGCTTGTTTCAAAGGGATTTCGTGCAACAAAATAGCAGCAAAACACAGAATTCAGCTGACCAAATGAGAATATAAGACATGGTACAATTGTTGAGGACGACCGACAAAAACAAGGTCCCGCGCCCTTGGTTATGTCAGCATTTTTTTTGCCACTGGGAAATCTGCTTGGTCAGCAAGTATGTAATATACAAATCTATAGTTTTTCAGGCTTCGTGTCTTTGGAAATCGGCCATGTGCGCTGTCGTTAGAGCTGCTGCAGGCTTAACGGGGAACGGTAGTCGTGTCTCGCGCGACGCCATGAAGATGTTGGCGTTCCCCACATGCTCATTTTCAACCCTCAAAAATAACCAAACAAACCTCCTCAAAAGCTCACCCAGAGCGACAAAAAAAAGCAGGTCGGAACGGTTCAAATTATTTGCCGGTGCAAGGATGAGCCAGGAAAATCTGAGCACAACGTCAGCAGCCATTGCGAAGTAGTAGAATTCTTTGCGAACAATGAGCTCATCACGGAGCAGCCAGTTCTTCGAGTCCAGCTGCAATAATGACCAGTCCAACACAATATCCCAGACAGAGTTGTAAAGCGAATTGATCGTTGCAAGACAGAAGAACGCACTTTTCCAGCCTAAATGGTCGATTTTTTCCCGGTAAGTACACAGGATCAGGGCAAAAACCGCAGAGATCGTGTATTTGAGCATGTTGGCGATGTGTGGGAAGTGGTCGCCGGTGTCCACGTATCTGCGGAAACATTGTGCTCCTCTCCAGACGCTCGGAAGTGCCGTAATGAGTCCCGTTATTTGGTAGTTTGGCAGCACTCCCAGATATCCGCACCCCCAGACATAGATGGTGGAGAGTGAATATGTGAGCGAGAACAGCACATCGGCCATGAAAAAGTCTTTGAACTCGACCGGGTAAAACCCGCTGAGAAGCACGCGGATTAGCGTGGAAACCAGCCATGCCCTTGCGTTGCGGTAGAGTATATCAAAGGGGCAGAAAAGGGCCCCAAAAAATAGGGAGAAATAAAACAGGGGCCAGTTTTCTGGTGTAAGGATGTAGTTTTTCAGGCCTGCCCAGCACGAAAAGCACAGTGCAAACAGCAGAAAGCTACCGATCTCCAGTAGCTGTTGGTGGTCCAACACGTCTCGGGGGTTGAACTCAAAGATGAACTTGTAATTGATACGGTTTTCGGACCAGAAAACGCACGTGACCGCAAAAAATATCACAGCCAAAATGATGAGAAAGATTCCACTCCAAATTTGCAGGTCAATTTGAAAGGAAGCCAGAGGAGACAACAAGGATAATGAAAGGCCAATGAGTGAGCCGGACACAAACACAGCAAGATTGTGTCGTTTTTCTACTTTTTGCGACGATTTGAGTTTCGAAATCGCCATATTTTTATCCCCATTTTCGAAACAGTCAGCAAAAAAGAGCTCTAGCTTCTGCATAAGAACGTCTGGGACGTCTGAAACGACAAAATGCGCGCTGCGTAGCCGTTCTGACGCGTTTGAATCGTTCGCAAGCTTGCGATACTGCTTCAGGATCTTATCAAACGTGTTCTGGTTGAGTCGTTTGTACGATTTGAGCAGTTCCATCGACCGATAAGACTCGTAGATGGCATTTTTCAGCAGTCTTCGCGCAGTAAAGTACGGAACCTTTTCGTCTCTGGCCCCAGAACGTGAGACTCGTCTAGAGAAATCATGTTTATTGAACCTGGAGTCTGCGTTTCCGAACGAGGGGGCCTCAAACTTACTCAATATTGGATGTTTGCGTATGTTCCATGATTCCATGACCACTGAGTCGTCTCCAGCCAGCAAGCTCTCCCCGTTCCGTTTTAAAAAATCCCTTTTCAGCTCCTTAAAATGATGAACTTGATCTTCAATCACGGCAAACCGCTCAAGCCGCATCGTCTCCTTCTCCAGGTAGAACGTCTCGACCCTGGCGAGCTCGGTATCCACCCAATCAAGAAACTGGTCGATGGAAAACCGCTGCAATTGCGCCCCGATCTCCTCGTCTACGGCACCGTATTTGAAGGGTTTTGGAAAAGAGTAAGTCCTTTTCAATCCGGATTCGACAGGTTTGGCCCAAAGATAAGAACGCGTCGTTTTGTTACTGGCATGCGACGTCGTCTTAAACAGCTCACATGTGATCTGGTCAGGGAGATATTGGTGCGGCGTCTCTTCCTCCATGTCACTGTCGAACAAAGACTCATCGTCCAGCGGACCGATCACGGGGGTTCGACTTACAAGACTTCCCGGAACATCCCTCTTTATGCCTCCCGCCGTGTGTTTTTCCAGTACCTTGAGTCTTTTCTTGCCTTCCCGGTAGTCCACGTACTGGCTCTTCCACTCAGGGATGACGCACTGGTCAAAAACATCCTCGAAATTCATGTATCCCGCGGAGGAAGATTAGTTTCTGTGAGATCTGAATTGCGGGAAACAATCAAATTATATGAGCATTTATGCGGGAATTTATTAGCGAGATCCATCTCGAACCAGAAGTGGAAATTTTAAGAGCGTCCGAGCGCTCTGAACACACAAAAGGTCTGTGTCGGCGCTTGAGACAATCCAGTTGTAGTGGACACATTTGCTTTGTGTTGTTTCTGCCACCAGCAACGGCCTAGTGGACAGTCTCAAAAATGGGCCCATGGAGTCCCTGCAGCAGCCTCCACACACCTCCTGGATCGGGAAATGACGAAAAAAACGGTTTATCCATGGCTTATGTAAGTTGTGAGCCGGGTAACTTTTATTATTTTCTATTTTTCAAAATGTATAAAAGTTCACACAGAAGATGTCTGCATGAAGCTGTTTTGTTCTCTCTTTACCACCACCTCTACCTCCACGATGGATCTTACAAGCCCGGACACCGCGTTTTCAGCGGGAGACTCACGCACACTGGCAGACTTCCCACAATGGGAGAAAGTTAGAACAGATCTGCAGGATAATTATAAAGACGTGACCCTTTGGGAAGAGCTTGTGGCGTTGATTGAGGAGCTTGTTTCAAAACATACGAAGGTGATCCAGAGGAGTTTGACGCTTAAGGAGGTCATAGAATCCGATTTCGACCTTCTTTTGTCCAAATTCCCGTTCTTAACTGACTATTGGAAGCGTTACGTCACTATTGAGTATGCTTTAGACGGGCTGACGGCATCTGTGGCGGTCCTGGAAAGAGCTGTTTCGGTGTTTCCGAGCTCTTTGGATCTCTGGCTGGACTACTTGAATATTACAATTGCAAACAATTCGTTGAACGAGGCGAGCATACGGAAACTTTTCAAAGATGCCGTTTCCAACGTGGGCAGACAGTTCATGTCGCATCCAATTTGGGACCTTTATCTGAGCTGGGAGGCGGAGCAT
The DNA here is from genome assembly GCA_030555865.1 of Ogataea corticis. NCBI lineage: Eukaryota > Fungi > Ascomycota > Pichiomycetes > Pichiales > Pichiaceae > Ogataea > Ogataea corticis. The sequence continues at coordinate 326,956 of JANIVM010000005.1, read as the reverse complement.
TCTGGCAAGAACTCGAACGAGTATCTGAATATTCTTTTGCGAGTCATTGAACTTCCATTGCACCAGTACGCAAGGTATTTTGAGGCTCTCTACGAGATCACGCCAAACTTCACAATCGAAGATCTAATCCCAAGCCCTGTTCTTGACGAGCTGATTGCGCAGAGGTTTTCTGGATCGAAGCTGGAGGATTTGGACGCCGAGCAGATCAAAGAGCTCAATGACTCGTATTTCAACGACATTTTCAACAAGTCGTACAACGGAACAAACGAGCGTTGGGAGTACGAAGCTCAGCTGACGAAACAGACGTTCGACCTTTTACCTGTCTCTGACGATGAGATGTCTAAGTGGTTAGATTATCTGGGATACGAGGAGAAACAGGGCGATTTCGAGCAAATCCGGTCGCTTTACGAGCGAGCACTGGTTCCGACGTGTTCGTACGAGACCGTTTGGGTGCGATATCTCGCATACTTGACGGAGAATTATGCCGACAAGAAGGAGTATATCGCAGGTGTGTTTAACCGTGCATGCGACGTATTTGTGAGCGTCGACCAGCCAAAAATCAGATACATGTTTGCGGATTATTGCGAGAACAACCTGCAAGATCTTGAGCGGGCCACGCAGATCTACATCTCGCTTATTGCCAAACTTCCAACAAATGTTGATCCGATCACAAAATTCTTTGCATTTTTGTGTCGCACAAGAGGAGAGAAAGAGACGATCGATGCAGTTTTGCGTCTTGTGCGATATTACATCCAGGAGAAGTCGACAGAGATGAGCGAGCCAGCCAGAAAGAAGCGGAAATCTGCGCCGGCACGGACCGTTCTCGCGCCGCAGGACGCGGAGCTCAAAGAGTTGTACGAGTGTCTGAGCGTGTGGAACGTTGCGCAGCTGATAGTCGAGCCGGCGAAGGTTTATTGGCTGAAAAACCGCAACATCAAGGCGACAAGAGACTTGTTGATCTCATTCTTCAAAGAGGAAGTTGTCAAGTGTTCGGTATCATACTGGTCGTTCTTCTTCAAGTTTGAAATGGTTCAAAAAAACAAGAAAAACCTCACCAACATCATCCAGTATGTGAAATACTACGGCCAGATCCCGACAAATACCATCAACAACCTCATCAAATTGTATCTAAATTTCATGTTTGAAAACAGCACGCCGGAGGAATTGAGTGCTGCGAGTCGAGAGATGGTCAGATATTTCTTGGAGATTGATCCCGAGTCGTCAACGCACATGAAACACTTTCTTAAGTCCAGACTCGATCCGGGTCACGACGAGGAAGTCGTCAACAAAAGACTTATCAAGGAGAACGGACACCCGGGAATGACCACTGAACACAGACCCAGACTGCTCGATCCCCTTGTTTACGAACAGAGTCTCTTGGAGCAGCAAGAACCGGCTTCAATGCCACGGTTTTCCAACGTTGAAAGGGCCTCCATGCCCGTTAAGTACGTCCAGGAGTCCATTTGATACAAATTCATATACTATCGCTCTGTCTGCCGATAACTCTGAGATCGGGCCGCACCAAAGCGTCTGCAGTACACCTGTTGTCGCCGTACACCTCCAACACAGTGAGTTTTGGTGCAATTCTCGAGAAAATCGCCAACACCGAGTCATCGCACGACCGAACAAACCCTATATCCAGCGACGTGAGCAGCGGAAACCTCAGATTCCTCGACAACTTCTTGAATAAATTCTTGCTGAGTCCCTTGATCGAGTTCAGGCTCAGCTCCACGAGAGTCTGCGACGAGTGTTTGAGCATTGCATAAACCGCGTCGTCGGTCAGTTCAGTGCACCGAGATAGATTCACGTCCATCAGACCACCGTTGATATCCCAGTCACTGAACAACTGCAAAATCCCGTTATCGGTGATCTGGTCAAGTGATTGCAGCGAAAGTTTTGTCAGGTTTGGACAGAAAGGTTTCAAGCCGCCAATGATGAACTTGTCAGTGAGACCCGAACAGCCGTCCAACACGAGCGTCTCGAGTGTCTCGCCGCACACCGCCAGCAGGTTAATCAACATGTCGTCGTCCACCAGCTCCTCTTTATTCGGGTACGAAATCTCCAGGTGTTTGAGGTTGTGCAGGTAGTGCGGCAGCAGGTCATAGACGGCTTTCGACGTGAGCCCGTCCAGTCTGCTCAGTGTGAGAGCTTCCAAGTTTGAGCCGCAGTTGTCGAGCAGCGAGATCAGCGAGTCGGGAAGAAATCTGTGTGTGTTCTTCAGATGGAATCCTTGCAAATTCTTGCCGACAGAACTGTCGAAAAACTCCTGCCACATCGTGTCGTTTATCAGAAACGCACCGTTCAAATACAAATGTTTCAGGTTTGTGAGTTTCTCGGCATAGTACACGAGATTGTCGTTATGCAACCGGCCGCACATGTTGAGCGTGAGTTTCTCAACGTTGGGACAGTACGACGCGATCTTGTTCAACGCGTTGCTGTCCACTTTCGAGCAATCCCAAAACTCAATGTCTCGCATCGAGCTGTCCAAAAACAAACTCATCGTGCGATTGTCCAAAGACCGGTTTTTCGACAAAATCCGACTGATCTTCTTCATGTTCACGATACCAATATCGCCCAAAAGCTCCACATCTTCAATATTCCTTGAGATCACACCGATACAGCAGTCTTGTAACGACGGAATCTTGTATTCCTGCTTGTCCAGGAGCGCGGCAGCCACCTTCTTGCGCCGCTTGCGCGCCTCGATCTCGTTCCGCTTGGCCATCCGCTGCCTCTTGATCTCAAAGCTCGTGCATTCCGGGCACAAATAGCCCAGCTTTCCGTACTTTTCCATCCGTTTCGAATAAACAGATATCAAAAACTCTTTGTCGCACTCCACACAGAAATTCTTGCCGTCTTCCCGCTCGTCGTCGTCGATAAAATCGTCATCGTTAGCCCTCTGTCGTTTGACACGAGCCCTTTCTCGTAATGTACGGATCTCTTCAGACTCTTCTTCGCCTTCCAGAATCTCCTCGTCAGAATCTTCAGCAGGTCTACTAACTGGTTCGGACTCCGCAGCAGGAGCTGCACTGCTTGAATTAGCCTCTTCTTCCTCCTGCTGCCTGCGTAGACCCTCTTCGTATCTTAATCGGATCGCCTCCGCACTGATTCCTTGTTCTCGCAGAAATGACGTCAGAGCGCTGCTCGGGCCGCGCACGCCCTGATCCTCTGTGTTATCTGTGTTTCTGCTGCGTCTTCTGGGCATGTTGAGCGTGATTGGTGAAGATTTCAAAAGGAAGGCAAACGAGGGCGACCTATGCTCTGAATTTTTCAAAAGCACAAGTGCAAAATCATATCTCTGATTATGTAATCATTTGCGTAATTAGATTTTGGTATCAACACTTCCGACTGTTCACTCAGTGAACATTTTGAGACATGAAGCACCTCTTAGCGGTTGCAATTCGCTTTTCTCAAAGCTATCAAAGACAGCACCGCTTTTCATAAGTTCGATTCTTCATTACTAAATTCATCTATCATGCTATACAGCTACAGTACTAATGCACGGCGCGGATGGCTGAATAGCTCGGAGGCGAGCCGTAGAGTTGCAATTGGTCGCAACTAGACAGCAATACAGGGTCCGGGGTCATTTCCGGGGACCCATAAGCGGGCGCGGGAGTGTGCACGATATGGTTGTAATCGGGGATCTCCTTATCGGTGAAGCCAACCACCAAATCGTTTTCCATGGTGAAGGTTCTTGTGTGCGAGCCGTGTGCAAGAGTCACTTTGACACAGAGCTTGTTAGAGTTTGAGAAGTAACTTCCCAGAGCGATCGTGGGCATGACGGGTCTTTGGAGCAGACTGAGGAAACTTTCCTGGGGAAGCACGGTCTCAAGCGGGATCACGTGATAGAAAGCATCTGACGAGCGGTCGAAATCAGCAACATCGATTTCAGGCTCAAAACCTCGCTGATACTCTGCCGAATACACAGTGACAGGCTCAGCATCATTCTCCGTCTCGTGCGAGTCCACACGGATATGGACGTGGGAATGAATCTCTACTTGAACAGCTCTAATCTTGAATCTGCCAAGCTGTGTAGAGATGTTATTCATTCTGAAGTCTGGCTCGAGGGCCGAGACCCCGTTGCAGAAAACAACAACTTCGCCGATATTACAGAGATCTGACGACAAATCGAGCCTGCTCGAAGTGGCCAATTGCATTGTAAGATGAACATCTTTGACCAGTTCGTGAAACTTGTCCCATTTGTAATTGCTGTTCCAAAGTTGACGGATTGCCCGTGTACGGGTGTGCGGCGAGTCAAGAGGATTTTTCACCATAGAGCGGGTCTCGCGGTCGAACACGAGCCGTTTGATGTTGTCTTTGAATGTGCGTGTATGTGTGCTGACAACCTGTTTGACAGGGCCTGAGAAGTTGTCCAGTCCACACTGGAATCTAAGCGGGAAGTGCGACACGATTGGGGAGCGATTTTCCCTCACAATCTCAAACTCGAGCCCGTATTTTACATCGAGATACCCCTTGCGTGGGCCCAGCTCGCCGTGGCACGTGCACGACGAGGGCAGAACCTCGTCCGGTGGAAACTGGAACCGGATGTTGAAGTGCAATTGCTGTTGGGCCTCAAAATTCAGTGGTTTTTCGCTGTCGCTCTCTAATAATTTTTCAGTCTCGAAAAATAAGGGATATTCCTCACACATTTCTGTGAGGTGGGATTCCTCGTATTCGTTACGACTTCCATCCATCTCAACTCTTTCCTCGGTGGTGAAGTACTCGTGGATGTATGTTGCGGCCGCGAGCCCTTTAAAGTGGGTTTGAATCGCCCTCACACAGTCGAGCGGCTCTTCAAACGACACTATCAGCGTCCCCGTGACCTCTCTCTCCCAGGGAGAAAAGACCAGTTTGCGCGGCGCTTGGTGGAATTTGAACGCAAAACTAACCATTTTGGCGAAATTGGGGCTTCATTTGGGGTTGCTAAAGTGGCGACTGTCTACTTCATATACCCTTTTCCGATTGTGTTCCGTGCGGTTCTTGCTAACCCCGAGTGAATAAGCCGCACGCCCGGGGCCCTTAAACGGGCGGGGCCCTTTTGGCAGGGTTCCGCGACTTTTTGCTGCTGTCACAACGGATTTTGCTTCAAAACGCGCGGATTTGCCAAGAGAAATATCCCGCGCGGGACCCCGCGCCGGCGAAATTCCGCATGTAATTTCGCGTGCCCAGGTCTTTGCTGCTGGCCGGGGGCAAAAAACTGTCGTGATTTAGTCGTTTGGTCTAGTGGTTACGACATCCCCTTCACACGGGGAAGGTCGCGAGTTCGACCCTCGCATCGACTATAAACGCGATTTTTTTTGTCATTTTTATTTTTCTGGGGTGAAAATAAATAATAAATTTTTGCCTGTCGGTGATCCAAGCTTGTCTGGTCTAGTGCTTCCTGCTTACATCACCATGAGGGATCTTCGAACCCTTTTTGCACCCAACGTGCGCCAATTCAGGTGTTATAGCTCTGCACAGTTGCGCACATCCAACACGCTCAAAAAGACCCAATTCGATCTCCGTTTTTACAACGACAACGTCGAGCTCTTCAGGAGCGTCTGTGCCAAGCGGAATGTGCCGTTCCCGCTCGAGAACTACCGAGAAAAGTATCAGGCGTTTTTGCACTGTCAGAAGCGGCTGTTGGACATCAAAGTGCAATCCAATGAGCAGCGCAACCAACTAAAGAAGCTCAAGCAGAAAAAGCAGGATCCGGAACAGCAGAAGAAGCTGTTGGCGACGCTGGCAGAGCTCAAACCCGCGCTGAAAGAAGAGCAGGATTTGTACACAGAACTGGAGGATGAATTGATGCTGGACGTGGAACGTGTGCCGAACTTGATTGCTCCAGACGTGGGAGAAAAACAGCGACTCGTGGAGTACCTGAATCCAACGGCGGACCTGCCGCAAGATCCTGAAGCGGATGTTCCGCTGGTAGCAGATCCGACCCGCGACCACAAATCCATAATGGAACGGTTCGGACTCGTGGAGTTTTCAATGGCGACAAAAGTGTCCGGAAGAGGCTGGTATTATCTGCTGGGCGACGCGGCGCTGCTCGAACAGGCGCTGGTGCAGTACTCGCTGAAACTGGCGCGCAAAGCCGGGTTTCAGATGGTGTTGCCGCCATCGATCGTCAAGACAGAGGTGACTAATGCGTGCGGTTTCAGACCGAGGGATACCAATGGAGAGCGCCAGGTTTATGAGCTGACGCATGATAATCTGTGTTTGACTGGTACAGCGGAGATTCCGCTTGCTGCCCTGAGCATTGATCGAGAGTTTCGCATGGCGGAACTCCCGCATAGTGTGGTTGGATTATCGCGGAGCTTCCGCGCGGAGGCCGGGGCTGCTGGCAAAGACACTAGAGGTCTGTACCGTGTGCACGAGTTCACCAAGGTGGAACTTTTTTCGTGGACGGAGAACAGCGTGGAGCAGTCGAGCGCGGAGTTTGAGCGGCTCGTGGAGTTCCAGAAGTCGTTCATCCAAAGTCTCGGTCTGACGGCGCGGGTTCTGGTGATGCCGTATGACGATTTGGGGGCTCCTGCGTACAAAAAGGTGGATATTGAGGTGCTGATGCCCGGCAGGGGAGCGTGGGGCGAGATCTCATCAACGTCGAACTGTCTGGATTACCAATCGCGCCGCCTCACCGCACGGTACCGGGATGCTGATAATCGGTTGAAGTATGTGCATACGCTGAATGCGACGGCGTGTGCTGTTCCGCGGCTGGTGTTGGCGATTGTGGAGAGCTTCTATGATGCGGAGAGAGATGTTGTTGTGATTCCGGAGGTGTTGAGGGAGTACATGGATGGAAGGAGGACAATGGGGGGGGTAGACCTGGATTGTGTAGTCGAAGAAGCGGGGCGTGTAGTCGGTAGTCGGTAGTCGGCGATCACATGATAGACTGTAAATATAATTACTTTTCAAGCTATTTACATTTGTGCCACTCGCGTTGCGTCGGCCGCGGGAACGGGCTCCATTACGGCTTCGCCAGCGAACTCAACAACCTCTGCTCGTCAGCATCGCTCAAAAACAACAACGTCTTCATCACCGGCAACAGAATTCCCCGCTGATCTCTATGTTCCAGGAATCCAAGCAGCACGTTCTTGATATACTCCACCTTCTCTTTCACTTCTGCGTTCGCCGCTGCGTCTGCCGCGGCTCCCTGAACCACCCCTGACACCCCGACTACACTGCCGGACCGACTAGCCACCGGAGACGTCGGCGCGGAGTCCTGGCTGATCACCGACCCGCGCCGTTCCCTGACACTCCGGTACTGCTGCGACAAAAGCTTGTACTTCTTGCTCATTCTAATCAACTTCTGCGATGAATCCTCATTGGAACGCTTCAAAAGAGTGGTAGTCGACTCCAATTCTCTGATTCGCGATTCACTTTCGCGCAACGACTCGCGCAGCGAGTCCAAAAGTTGCCGTGAGCCAGAAGGAGACACCGCACGCTGGGAATCGTTGTTCTCCGCGTGTTCGTCTCGCTCGCTCAGCTGTTCCAGCCTCTTGAGCCTCTCAGAAGCCAATTTTTTGGCCTGTTCGCTGGCTTGCTCCGCCACTTCGAGCTGCCCCTTCACATTCTCTAGCCTCATTCTCAAATCCTCCACCTCCCTCTGCTTCTTACGCAATTGCAACGTCGACTCCCGCTCCAAAACATCCCTTTCCTCAGCAATACCGTCCAATCTCGCCTTCAATTCCTTCAACTGCGCGTTCTGACCGTCTTCGTTATCCATCAACAACTGCCGCAAAGTCCCCGCCTCTCTCATGCGCTCCTGTAACATCGATCTCGCGTCCGCAAGCTCATCTTCCAACGAATCAGCACGCCCGGACAACTCCTTGTTGCGCATCGCCAGCTCGTCGCATCGCCGACGCAACGACTCCGTCTCCGCCGACGAACCCTGCGTCGCATCCTGAGCATCACTCCACTTGTCCCGCAGCTCCTCAGCAGTCCTCACCAACCGGTTGTTCTCGGTGCTCAACTTATTCAACTTGACCAAAAGTTCATTATGATCCTGCCGAAGAGCTTCATTTTTGCTCTGAACAAGCGACTTCGCCTCGTTGGCAGCAGAACATGCCGAGCGAAGCTCACTAGCCTCAACACGAAGCTCGATCACCGCATCATTAAGTCGACTCTTTTCAGCTTCAAGATACTTGATACGGCTTTCTTGCTCGCGAATCGTCGCGTCGCGTCGCGTCGCCGCCTGCGCTGCCTGCGCCACGCGCTCCTCCAGCTGCGCCACGCGCGCACGCGCCTCGCTAAGATCGCCAGACAATCCACTCTTGGCCATCTCGTAATCTTTCAAAGCAGCAGAATTTTGTATTCTCAACACCTCCAACTCCTGTCGAACAGCATCCAATTCCTTTTCTTTTTCTCCAAATTGAGAGAGCTGTTCTAATTGCTCCTCCGTCACTGCACGCTCCTTCAAACTCTTCACTTCATCCCTGGCAGCAACCAGAGAATCTCCAACGTCCCGCAACATGTCCCGCACACTCTCGAGTTCTTCCTCCCGTGCACGCATTTGCGAGCGGAGAGTTTCGCACTCGTGTTGGAGTTCAACAGCTGCAATAGCACTATTCACAGATTGCTCTGTCGCAGCCGAACGATCAAGAGTCTCCGCCACAGCCTCCTCGACAGTCTCCGTGTCTTTGCTGTCATCAACATCGACTGTCTCGGGCTCCGGCACTTCGGTCTCCGTTTTGATTCCACCCTTCTTCTTCTTTCCGCTCTTCTTTTTTCCCTTTTTCTGCTGCGCCACAGGCACTGCCACATTCTTCTCGGTTCTCTCCGGCTGCGCCACTGGTTTTTCTTCCCTCTCTTTCAACTCCTCGCTCAACGCAACAACCTTCTCTTTGAACAACTGGGCCAATTTCTTGTGCGAATCCACCGACGCAATGGCTTCCGCCTTCTCTGCTTCCAATTCAGCAACTTTTCCGGCCAACTCGGAGTTCTCTACCTTTAAGGAGTCCAGATCGGCCTTATCAGTCTGCCCAACTTGTTTTGCCAGCTTCTCCTCGAGCTCCTGGACTCTCCGCTTCAGCGAAGCCTCCGAGGCTGTCATCAAGCGCAACTCCCCCTCTAACAATCCCGTCTTGCTGGTAATCCCTTGCAAATATTCCCTTAATCCGTCCACATCGCCAATACTCGAACACGGCGTTGTCTCGCGCAACATTCGCTCAAAATTTGCAATAATTGCCGTCTTTCGCTTCTCTGTTTTGTACGCATCAAACAAAATCGGGTACTTCTCTTCATACTTGGTGAACTTGCGGAGACGGGTGCGGATTTCCGGGGGTAACTCGGTGTATTTGATGTTTGTACCCACCACAAGCGCAGAGGCACCCGCCGCGGTACTGGAAGGCACTAATTGAGGAGTCCCTGGCTCAGAAGCGGATGCTGACCTCGAAACAGGCGAGGAAACAGGCCCTGAAACAGGCCCGTTTGTCTCTGGCGAGCCCGATCGGGCCAATTCCTCGGGCTGGGTCATGCTATCCGGATCTGGCGTTGCCGCCGCCAATATTCTGGTGGCTGCTGCCGCGTCGATCGTGCCTGCGGGCGTTGTTGTGCCCGAAGGCTGCCTTCTTGCCGTCGAAACCTCCTCGTTTATCCGAGAAAACTCGTCGGACAAATTCTTGCTGATCTGCGTGATCTTCGAGAACATGATGCAACGCAATGCTAATGATCTATTTGTGAGTCCCCGTGGCAGCAAATCGCTCCAGATGGCACTAGATAAGCGTGTTATTGCCCTCGTGTAACCTGGCACGTAAATTTATATACATATATATATTTGATTTTTTTGGATAAAAAACTCAATCAGATTGGGTGGTGCACGCATTTTGGTAGCTACATAAATCTTGCTTCGGGGTGATAGTATGTTGGACAGAGCCAGTAGGGACGGCGGACGGTGGACCAGACGGAATCCGCAGGATCCTCCTTCGCCGGCTGCGTGCTGCTCGGCACTGGCAACTCCGTGTACTCCACGCTCAGCCCGTAATTGGCCAAATCCAGTTCCACAATCCGCTTGTACACCTCGTAACACACCAGTCTATCCGCTCCCAGCCCATTGAAAAACGAGAACGTCCCCTGCGGCTTGAGTAATCCCACCACCAGGTCGAACAACTCCAGCATGTGCTCGTAGTGCTCGCTGTATGTGTCATAATAAATCCCATCAAAAAACACTCCCTGACTAAGTAAATCCGGCAAAGTGTCCTGCCATTTTCCACGCAAAACCACCACGTTTTCCCGCGCAAACCACCCGTCCTCCTCCATCTTCCGCAGAACGTCCGGATGTGCCTCGCAGATGTAGTGTTTGGTGGGGTTTTTCTTCTGGATCATCGTGTCGATGATTCCCATACCGAACCCGATGTTCAGCACGTTGACGCTAGTGGTATCTTCAACGCTGGAAAATAGCGAATCGCAGCCCGCTTTCATCAGCGTGTCCTCCCATTGCATCATCACGCCGTCTCCGCGTTCTTCGGTGACCAGAGCGTTGTCTCTGTACTCGAGTTTGGTCTCGAGGTACGTGGACGTTGTGTTTGAAGGGTCCATACGAAGTTCCTCTCTGATAGCCTCGATGGCTGATTCTTCTGAATCTTCCCGTTCCTCGGGTTGCTGCTGCTCCTCTTCCTCCTCCTCCACTGCCTCAAGTTGCTCCCCCTCAAATTCATCCTCGCTGAGAAATTCAATATTAGAATCGTTTATCTTCCTTAGAAGCACCTCCGCTCTGACTCCCGCATCAACCATTAACCCCCAGTATTGGGACCCGCGCAGGCCCCTTCTAGCCAGAACACACCCCGGAGTCTCGTCCCGATCGTTCGTCAAACACCACCCGGCACCGTTCAGAAACAGCTCATTGATCATCTCCACAACCACACCCTCCTCGTCCTCGGACAAGTCCAGCGGGATCGACTCGCAGATCAAATGCAGCGGCGTCGTCGTCGCAGACAGCGGCTCGTTCTCCGTGCCCTTCTCAAATTGCTCCACCTCTTCGAGCGTGTACGTCGCAGGAATCCCCGCCTTCAGGTACATCTTCAGCTTCGCAACATAGTCGGCCGTGATCGGCCGCGTCTTCAAGTAGCACAGCTCGTGGAGTTCAGACATGGAGGAGATATGTGAAGAGATAAGTAGGTGACAAAAAGTTGATGGATAAAAAAAATTCAGAAAAACTTTTTCTCCGAGATCTCAAATCTGGTGCTAAAATCAGATCTTGCAGCTTCCCCACATTTTCAAAGGCTTCGAAATACATTTATTCATTCTTGAATAAATGGGTTTTTCGCTAATATCTTCACTCGCAAGAAAGCTAATCAACACATTACGAATATTACACCTCAGGGGCATTTGACTCGGTCAATACATCATCTAATCTACACTCTATTGTCCATATAATACATTTGATTAGCAGAATTCGATACTTACTGTACATTTTATTGGCACGTTGCGCCAGCGGGGCCTGCTACCGCAGCCTCCCCCTCCCCTTCAACCTCCCCTTGAAGATACCCCGCCAGATATCTCAGGGAACTTTCTCTCAGCCGGGCAGCATAAATCTCGTCAAAATCCACCTCGGGCTCCTCCTCAGTCTCCTCTACCGTATCCCCGACCAGCCGCGCAAGATACGCGTACGACTCGTCGTATGCGATTCCATTGTGCAGGGAGGTCTGGGAGGCCAACTTCTTTTCGTCCCACACGCCTAAAAGGACTTTTCCCTGCGTCGTATCCTGCAACTCCTGCAAAGCCGAGCACAGCGACGTTTCGGCCGTGGTGTCCTCGACAGGCTGCTCCCGGAACTCCCGCTGCACAAACACCGGCGTTGCGTGTTCTCGTGGCGTGAAGTACTCAACGTTCCCGTCGTCGCTTTCGGAAGTCTCTGCAGGCACAGACAGATCCAGTTCGCCTAATTCGGTAGAGAGATCGGGCAGGGAAACGTCGAACGAGGTCGAAGTGAGGTCGATCGAGCCGAACATGTCATTCTCCGGCTCGGGAATCTCAACGCTGCCGCGGAAAGTTTCATGGGGTACCGGCGAGCGTGTAACAGGAGCCGCCACGGGCTTTGGCATTTCAGAAACCGGCGCAAGCAGACTTCTGTACTGGTGTTTGTCGGGCTTCGCTGGCTCGGTGGGGCTCTTTGCTGCCTCGCTCAATCCAACTTGGCTGCCCTCCCGGCTCGCAAATGCCGTCCAGTTGCTCTCCACCAAATCCTCCGCATCCGCAGTCTCCGCAAGTCTGTTGAGTCTCTGGACCGTGCTCGTGGAGACATGGAGTGTTTGTGGATCCAAAGGAAGCACCTCGCGGACCTGCGAAATTCCCGTTAGTTTGAGATTGGATTCGTAGGTTGCGGAGGAGGAAGCTTTTTTGGGCTGAGCAGGCTCAGCAGGCTCAGTGGGCTTCTCGACGTCTTCAACTGGCCGTCTGACGGGCTGAGCCGTATATTTGACTGCTGGCTCCCGCAAACTCTCACGTCTGGCTGGAGCAGACTCTTCCGGTAGCGGCGTGGTGGCCATAGTGTCCGTCTTGCTCACTTTCCTTTTCAAAAACTTTGAAAAAACACCCTTCTTTGGCTCCACTGGTGACTTTGTAATCCTCGTTGAACTCACTCTTCCCTTCGCAAGCATGTCCAACGAGCTCCCCCGCGAGACAGTCTTCGCGATTCGAACCTGCTCCTTCTCTGCTTCCCGCTCCGCTTGCGTCTTTTCCCACGCCCTTCCAATTCCCCTCAACTCCTCATGTCGACGGTCATCAGTGAACGCAATCACTTCAAGAGCACGTTTCACCAGCTCCTGATTCCGCTGCAACAGCGTCTCAGCCACCTGGGGATTTCGGTACGTGAGTCTGGCGTCCAGCAGCGCAGGAACCTGTCCCACGAGAAACTTTGACAAACAGTCCTTCGGCAGCGTCTGGTCAACAGTGTCGCCCGCTCGCGTGTACCCCTCCACCCTCACGTTCTCCTCGTCCGCAAAGTTGACCACCATGAACCCGAACAAATTGTGCTCCTCGAGATACCTTTTCTCAAACGACATGTCAAGAAACAGTGCAAACGGCGACTTCACCTCTTCCACAGAATACGAGTCGAGCTCGTGTGCGGTGAAATACACGCACCGCGGGTCGCTCGCCGCACGGAACAGATGGAACGGCTGCGACTTGTTGAGAATTCGCGCCTTGTTGATGATCTCCACCACGTAATGCCCGGTGTAGCGTGAGACTCCATACACGTCGGTGGAAGAGGCATCCAAAAATTGAACATACGACTGTCCGTCGTAGTTGTAGTGTTGCACGTTGACACGGTCAATCGGACACCATCTGTGAACGGCCATTTGGGGAAGATTGGCGAACGGAACTTCGTTGACGAGAGAATGCATGAGGAGATCCGCGATAGAAGGACGGTAGATATCAGACTTTGTAGTGTCATCTAAACTTTCATGATAATATCCATCATCGACAATGTCCAAGAACACCACATGGTCACTGAAAACGACAATGACTCCGTGATTTTTCACTGAACTCTTCAGCAAACTCCTTGAATCAAAAACCGCAACAACACGCCGCGTTAGCCAACCATATTGCAGTTCTGCGGGCCACCCGCTCGCGAGTTCCGTCAAAATCTTCCCCGTTGGCGTGAAAATCCGGTGATTGTACGGCTTCAATTTGTCATTTCCAAACGCAACAATCGTTTCCGTGCACGAACGGTGGTACTCTTTTGCCGCATCAGCCTGCTCCGCTGGCCATTTCTTCGTGGACATCAGTCGATCCAGTATCAATTGAAGTTTTGGAAGGTTCAGCGACGAATGGACAATCGACTCAATCGCTTTTCGGTCGTATTGTGCCGAGCTCACGTATCCAGATTCCTTCAGATCCAGCATGAATGCTTCCAATTGCGACGCAAAGCTCTTGGTGGCTGCCTCATGCCGCATGTGAGCTTTGTAGAAGTACGGAATCGTCGTCCCGCTCGCTTTCAACACCTCAAAACTGCCATACGGAGCTGCCAGCTTCAACATGTCCAGATAAATACAGTTGATTCGCGTCACCTCGTCAATCGTGGGAGGAAACACCTGGTTGAGTTTGGTTGTTGTGTAGCCAGGAACGCGGTTTTCAAGCACCGCAACACGCAGGGGAATCAGGAATTTCTGCAGAAATTGAACGAGAAGCACCGTGAAGTTCGTTTGAACGCGCACGAGCTCGTTGCAGATGGAGCGGACAAGAACATCATCATTATCGGCAACATATGAGTCTTCCGGCGGCGGCTTGTACGCCTTTTCTGTCGGTTCCGGGCTGTATTCTGTCAACGGATCGAACAAATGCTCTAATTGTTCACCCAACAAAAAAGCAATCTCGTTGTTCCTGTCCAATCTCGTCTCATCGCCGTTCCCATAAACCACATCCACCACGTGCGAGTCCACATTCTTGCGTTTCTGCGTGAAACCGAGCGAAAGAAGATACTCTCCAACGTCCCGCGGCGTCCGCGTATCCACCAAGTCCATCCGTGAGGCCAAATCACCGGCAATCGCCTCGTCCCAGTCGAAATTCGGCGAAACATGGCCTGCTTTGTACAACAACTCGCGTGTTTCAGGCTCCAAACGGGCAAACGTGCGCAGATTCGACATCGCAAGAGCTCGCCGCACATTGCTCTTCTTCATCTCCACTGGAAGACCGCGCACAGCCGGATAGTATTTCGAGTCTCTGTTTAAAGACATGGAGTCCACAATCGTCTGGCCATGCAGGGAAATTGTAAGCGAGCTCAGTTTTGCGGTGGACGGGTTTTTATAAATCATGGTGATCACGTCACCAAACAGCGAATCATGTCCTTTGAAGTACACAGCGTCGCCAATCAGTGATCGCCAGTACTGTTCGTTGATGTCTGTGGACGACGCAGCGGGGACGTCGTTCATGTACTGACTGGAGGACTTTCTCATCGTTGTTGTCGCGTTGAAGCTGGAGTAGTAGGACGGTTTTCTGTCCTGCACAGTTTCGGGATATCCCAGCCGTGTGGGATATTTTGCGGCCATGGCAACTATTTATGTGAGAGCTGACCTGTGTTGTTGAAACCTTACTCAAACAGATGGACAAGAGTTTGCTTAGAGATAGTTAAAGAGTTTTTTCTGATCAATTCAAAATTGTTTTACTTGTGTAAACAAATAAAACTTTTTGGGAATGGCAGACTGAGGGTCAATAAGAGAAATTTCACTCGGACCCAATCTAAATTTGTCACCGCCCGTTTTTAACCGATCTCCTTGGCTTTGCGTGCGCGAACCGAACGGCACCCCACCTTTTCCAAAGTCCGCTATGCACCACCCCACAAAACGCAACAGTTTCCCTCTTACGCGCCAGATTATGATTGCTGCATTATTCACCTATTACTAATTGGCAGTGGTGAGACGACAAAGCTTCACATGAGCTGCACTATATAACCGGCGCATTCCCCCTTGTTTTGTCA
This sequence comes from Ogataea corticis, assembly GCA_030555865.1. Taxonomy (NCBI): domain Eukaryota; kingdom Fungi; phylum Ascomycota; class Pichiomycetes; order Pichiales; family Pichiaceae; genus Ogataea; species Ogataea corticis. The sequence goes on along the minus strand of JANIVM010000005.1, from coordinate 311,565 downwards.
ATTGTGTTCACTACCATACTACTCACTAAAATGACTAAAAACATCGCCGTAAGTAGCTCATTTTTCTTTGTTTTTTTACCAAACTAACCTCCCCAGATCATCATCTACTCTATGTACCACCACGTTGCCACTCTGGCTGAAGCCGTCAAGCTCGGTGTGGAGGCCGGAGGAGCCAAGGCTACTATCTTCCAGGTCCCAGAGACACTTCCCAAGGAAGTTTTGGACAAAATGCACGCCCCAGCAAAGGCTCCTTACGAAACTGCCACGCTTGACACTCTGAAGGATTACGACGGGTTCCTGTTTGGTATTCCAACTAGGTACGGCAATTACCCGGCCCAATGGAAGGCTTTCATTGACAGCACGGGCGGTCTGTGGACCACGGGAGCTCTCTACCACAAGCCTTTCGGCGTGTTCATCTGCACCGGTACGGGCGGTGGAAACGAGATGACGGTGGTGAATTCTTTGTCCACGTGGATCCACCACGGTATGATCTTTGTCCCATTGGGATACGCCAAAGCGTTCCCAGAGCTAACTGATCTGACCCAGGTTCACGGCGGTTCGCCATGGGGCGCAGGCTCGATCGCTGCGGCCGACGGTTCCCGAAAAGTTACTGAGCTGGAGCTCAAGATTGCGCAAATACAGGGAGCCGAGTTTTCGGCTTCTGTTTCAAGATACCATTAGGAGTGCATAAACAGTTTGCTATGTGGAGAAAAAAAGAATTTTTTGGATTTTCTTAATTGACAAACTTGGAGACGTAGTTGTTGTGTTCAGCATGGTGGTAGAGTTGTTTGTCGTGCTTTGAGTCGGTGTAAAGACTCACCAAGTCACACAGTGTCTGTGATGCTGTGAAGTCTGAGCGCGGCCCGTCGCTGTACACTGACGAGGAGCACGTACCGCCTCCCTCGCTTGCAGAGTCTTGCAATAGCCAGTTGCGGTTCAAGGCGTGGACAGACGGGTTCGTGGACGATTGGTGCATTTCGATGAGCGATATCACATCCTCCTCAAAATTGGAGTCGATAATTGTTTCGCTGAGAGTGACAGTCTCGGCTTGAATATAGGGTTTTGGGGGCAGGGGCTTTTCCACATGAGTGTGAGGTGGAAGAATAGGTGCTGTTTTGCCCGGTTTGGCTTCCCTCTTTCTCGTGAGCTTTCTAAGAAGCTGTCTCATCCTTATTGTTGACCACCACGACGGAAAATCCTATGGATCAACAAATTTCCTTCTGAAAACTGTGCTCTTTTTTCATATATCCCCTGCAGTAACAGAATAATTTTTTTCACCTTTTCAACTTGAACAGGTATTTTGCAGCATCTGTCTGTCGATCTCGGCATCCTGACACCACTTGAGCTCCAATTCCTTCAACTCGTCGCCCCACTTGCTCTTGTCGTACGGGTTGGAGCTCATTTTCAGCACTTTGGCAAGGTACGCCGTGTCGTAATCGTTCTCCTTGGTGTATTCGATCACATCTTCCAAGATCCAAGTCCGTGGAAGGAACAATGGGTTGTGCATTTTGGCTCTTTCAAGACGCTGCAAGTCCAGCAGCTGTTCGTCGTGCACACGGGCCTTGAAAACTGCAAGGAAACCCTTTAGTTCTCCCAGGACTTTCTCCTTTGTGTAGTCGGTAAACTCGTCGTCTTTGAAGTTTTCAGGAATAAAGCTTTCGGCAACCACGTCATAGTCAAACTGAGCATCGTCTTGGATTGGAGAACTCTGCAGAATCGTGAAAAAACGGTTGTAGTCGAGTTTCGTGATCTTCAACATCTCAAACATAGGAGCCAAAACCTCTGTGTGATCGGTTTCTCTTGGTGAGATTCCCAGTCTTCTGCAAACCAGCTTCAAATACTCGTCAATGAACACCTTTTCATACAGTTCTCCGGCAACATCGATGATCTTACCAGCCCGGCTAACGATTGGACCTTTCCACTCCTCCTTGACACCAACCTCGAAAAAGTGAGGATCTTTCAAGATCTCCGGACCGGCACCGATCAGCTCGGCAATATCCTCCCCGAGTTTCACCAGGTTGAACCAGATCGCGCTCGGTGTGTTTCTGAAACTGTATCTCAGCGAAACGTCGTCGTGGTTCGACGTGTAGTCGGGATCAAAATTGTCCATGAAGGCAAACGGACCAAAGTCGATAGACAAGCCCAAAATAGATGTGTTGTCCGTGTTGAGAACACCGTTCAGGAACCCATATGCGTGCCAGTAAGCCACGCTCCGCGCGTTTCTCATCACGGTCTCAAAGTACATCTTGTCGTACTTTGTCAGTGTTCCGTTTCCCAGCTTCAATTCTGGCTCCTGTCCAAGGTCTTGTGCACTCACAAGGTTGTCCTCGCCTCCGAAAACGTGGTCAATCACGTAATTGCTCAGTTCTATCATTCCTTTTCTGTCTCCTCTCCATCTATAGAGATCAAATGTTCCAATCCGCACCCAACTTGGAGCCATACGACACACAATGGCACACTTTTCTGCAGCTCCTCGTTTGGCATACGTCTTTGGCAGCGCGGTAATGGCCAGCGCTCTCGAGCTCGGGATTCCAACGGCCGCTAGAGACTCCGAGATAACAAACTCTCGGATACTCGATCTCAAAACTGCCTTTCCGTCAGCAAATCTCGAGAACGGAGTCTTTCCTGCACCTTTGAGTTGCAATTCAAACCTTTCCTTGGTCTCTGGATTCTCCACTTCAAACAAGTTCACCACCCTTCCGTCTCCCAGCTGGCCTGCAAACTCACCAAATTGGAACCCAGCATAAGCGTGTGCGTACGGATACGGATCCTCTGTCACCATCTGACCGCTCACAATCTTCTGGAATGACTCCAATTGCGGCTCGGTTGCCGGATCAAGCCCCAAATCGACCAACGCCTTCTCGGACGCCAGAAGAAACTTGTACTCCTTCCGTTCCTCGGGCTTGCACCACGTGAAAGCGCCACCAACGAGCCGTCTGGCAACGTGGAAAAACTCTTCTGGCGTGTGCGGGTCTTTGGCAAACTCCACTGACGGCACGCGAACGTCAGGAGTCAGGTACTTGGTGAAAGACGAGGTCTTTGGAACGGTCTGGAGTGTATGTTTCGACATGTGCGAGGCAGACGTGGAAATCTGTCGTGCTAGAACTGCCAGTCTGGTTATGTGAGTGTTCTGTTTCAATGAAAATTGCAGCATCTCCGGCATTGAATGTCTAAACAAGGGAAGAACAATCCATTTTGCTTTCTCCGCACTGAAAAATATACCCTTGTTTTTTCGGCAAAAAAGATCTGCACAGCCGTGATTAGTCAGATGTCGCTAATACGAAGAAACAAGTGGGCGACGCCCCAATTGGAGGCATCTGGAAGCCCAGCCACGGTAGAAAGGGGCCTGTAATGTTGTGCCTTTTTGAATTGATGTGCTGGGGACATGGCTTTGGCTTGTTATAACGCTCTCCCCATACGAATCAGGGTGGTTTGCATTGCAAAAAGCATCGCTTTGTCATTAAACGGTCTCCGCCAGGTGTTTAAAGCTGAACAGAGTTGTCTTTCCAAGCTAATCGAACTGTGTTTCCTATCAAGTATCTCTTTTATAAGAAAGAAGATAAAAAATTTTGAGGGATCATTTGTAATATAAAAAGATCCCTTTTTATTTTTATTTTCTTCCTCTTTTGTCTAGCCAGTTCTTTCTAATCTTTTGTAAAAACAACAATTCTGCCCACAAAACCACCATTTGGATAACCAAACTACGATCGTTTTGTACTCAGTGACTCTCAAACTCCCTCTAACCGTTGAGCCCCACCACCAACCCGACCCTTTTACCCTTACTCATCACTTACATAAGCAGCAGTTGCATAAATTTTTTTTTCGTGAAGGAAATTTTCAGTCAGAGTGCCGAAATTTGTCAATTCACGAAGATAAGAACGAGCTCGACATTAGCCTACTCCCATTAACGTCTGACATACTAAGATGAGTGAGATTTACATCAACGAGAAGATTGGTCTTGACGAGGAGACTGCGGTCGGAAGCAAGGAGGCACCATACAAGTCTGCTGCCTTTGCTCTGTACAAGTCTCCAGAGGCCAAATTGTTCACCTTCAAGGAGGGTGAAGACGGAACTGGCGAGTATGTGGACATCTCTGCTTCTGCTTTGAAAAAGGCTAAGAAGGGCGCTGAATCGCTCAAGAAGAAGGAGGATAAGGCCAAGAAACAAGCCGAGGAGAAGGCTGCCAAGGATGCCGACGAGAGTGCTAAGCTGCTGGAGGCCATGAAGATCACAATCGCCGAGGACAAGTCTCTTCCTGCTGCCAAGAAGATCAAGATTCAGCAGATTGGCAAGGAGGTTGACAACCGTGTGCGTGTCCAGGGATGGATCCACAGACTGAGGGTCCAAAAGGGTCTTGCTTTCGTCGTTCTGAGAGACGGTACTGGCTATGTTCAGGCTGTCTTGACCGGAGACCTGGCCAACGCTTACCAGACTTTGAACCTAACGATCGAGTCCACCTTGACTTTGTTTGGTACCATCAAGAAGCTTCCAGAGGGTAAGTCTGCTCCAGGTGGAGTTGAGCTTGTTGTTGACTACTACGAGGTTGTTGGCCTAGCTCCATCCGGAAAAGAGTCTTTCACCAACAAAATCCAGGAGGGAACCGATCCTTCCATTTTGCTAGATCAAAGACATCTGGCGTTGAGAGGAGAGACTTTGTCTGCGGTGATGAAAGTCCGTGCATCGCTGCTGGCCTCCATTAGAAGAGTCTACACCGAGGAGTCTGTCACCGAGGTGACTCCTCCATGTATGGTTCAGACTCAGGTTGAGGGAGGATCTACTTTGTTCAAGATGGACTACTACGGCGAGGAGGCTTTCCTGACCCAGTCTTCGCAGCTGTATCTGGAGACCTGTCTTCCAGCTTTGGGAGATGTGTACTGTATCCAGGAGTCTTTCAGAGCCGAGAAGTCGCATACCAGAAGACACTTGTCTGAGTACACCCACATTGAGGCGGAGCTGTGTTTCCTGACTTTTGACGAGATGCTGACACACATCGAGACCGTGATTACCAAGACGATCCAGTATGTTTTGGAGGACCCTATTGCCGGTCCGTTGATCAAGCAGTTGAACCCAGGCTTTGTTGCTCCACAGCTGCCGTTCAAGAGAATGCAGTACATCCACGCTCTGGACTGGCTGAACGAGAACGGCATTCCGAACGAGGAAGGCGAGAAGTTCAAGTTTGGAGACGACATTGCTGAGGCTGCCGAGAGAAAGATGACCGACACCATTGGTGTTCCAATCCTGCTGACCCGTTTCCCAGTGGCCATCAAGTCGTTCTACATGAAGAAGTGTGCCGACGATCCACGTGTGACGGAGTCTGTTGATGTTCTGATGCCGACTGTCGGTGAGATCACCGGTGGTTCGATGAGAATCGACCAGACCGAGGAGCTGTTGGCTGGTTTTAAGAGAGAAGGTATTGATCCGAAGGCATATTACTGGTACATTGACCAGAGAGTCTACGGTTCTTGTCCTCACGGTGGTTACGGTCTGGGAACCGAGCGTATTCTGGCGTGGTTGTGTAACCGTTTCACGGTTAGAGACTGCTCATTGTACCCACGTTTCACCGGAAGATGTAAGCCATGAGTGGAGACCTAACTACTTAGCTTGATAAATTAATACTGTATTTGGCAGAGAGTGTAAGTGGAAATCCGGTTTTTGGGTTTGAAGTTTCAGACTGTTTATTGGAAATGTAGCGAGTGGTGGATGCACATACGAGGCTCTTGTTTCCTAATTTCGTCTCGTAACATACTCATAGTGTCGTGGTTTTCAACTTTTTCACCGTTTTTTATCGTCAAAATTTTCGCGGGTTTCTCCAATTTTTTTGTCTTCGACAAAAATTAAATTGACGACCCTCTGAAGCAGCTCTTTTGTTCTCTCTATACTCCTCTGATCACCTAAATTTGTCAGTCATTTCCCACCCGACACTCAAAACTGCCTCAAGTTACTCTCGGTAATATGTCGCTGGAATCTGTGCTTTCTCTGCTGTCTTTAGAACAGCCATCTCCAGAGGGCTCCATCCAGCTCAAGTCGCTGGTGTTCAAGCCAAAGACCCCAAAGTCGCAGACAGCCGTTCCGATCGTGCTCATTGCGCCAACAAGCGCACAGACTCCCTCAAACGTTCTCGCCAAGAGCGTCGGCGTCAAGGAGCCAAGATTGGCCAACGATGAGCTCACACAGCAGTTCTTCGGTGTTCCAGCCAAGGAGTTCACCATCGCATCTCTCGGAAAGGCCCACCAGGACGGCAAGGTCAGCGTGGTTTTGGACTCAACCATCAAGTCTGATGCCACCAACTACGTTATTGCCAGCGCCAGTGCCAAGTTGGTCTTGACTGGTGAGAAATTGGCTGGGTTCTTGGCCCAATTCGAGCCTACTGTTGTTGATTTTGCCGCTGAGATCGCCGCTGCCGCCTCTGCTCCAGCTGCCGCTGCTCCAAAGGCTGCTGCCAAGGAAGCCAAATCGGCCAAGCTCGAGGAGGCCAAGCTGATCGGTGTCACTGTCGACAAGGAGCTCGACTTCTCAGGCTGGTACCAGCAGATCCTTACTAAGGGAGAGATGCTCGACTACTACGACGTCTCCGGCTGCTACATCATGAGACCAGCCTCCTACACGATCTGGGAGAAGATTCAGAGATGGTTTGATGACAGAATCAAGAAGGACGGTGTCTCGAACGCATACTTCCCGATGTTTGTCTCGTCCAGAGTTCTCGAGAAGGAGAAGGACCACATTGATGGTTTTGCTCCAGAAGTCGCTTGGGTCACCAAGGCCGGTAGCTCTGATCTCGATGAGCCTATTGCCATCAGACCAACTTCTGAGACAGTCATGTACCCATACTACGCCAAGTGGATCAGATCTCACAGAGACCTTCCTTTGAAGCTCAACCAATGGAACTCTGTTGTCAGATGGGAGTTCAAGCACCCTCAACCATTCCTGAGAACCAGAGAGTTCCTGTGGCAGGAGGGACACACTGCTCACATCTCCCACGAGGAGGCCAAGGAACAAGTGTCCAAAATCCTGGACCTGTATGCCGGTGTCTATGAGGAGCTGTTGGCCGTTCCTGTTGTCAAAGGTTTGAAGACCGAAAAGGAGAGATTTGCCGGTGGTTTGTTCACCAGCACATGCGAGGGTTACATCCCAACCACCGGAAGAGGTATTCAGGGTGCTACTTCCCACCACCTGGGCCAGAACTTCTCCAAGATGTTCAACATCTCTGTGGAAAACCCACTTGGACCCGAGCATCCTAAGATCTTTGCCCACCAGACCTCGTGGGGTCTTTCCACAAGAGTCATTGGTGTCATGGTGATGGTTCACTCGGACAGCAAGGGTCTTGTGATTCCTCCTAGAGTCTCGCAACACCAGGTGGTGATTATTCCTGTTGGAATCACCAACAAGACCACCAAGGAGATTGAGAACAAACTGTACGACTCCAGTGCGGACCTGAAAAAGAAGCTGCTTGGTTTGGACGTGCGTGCCATTACCGACTTCAGAGACAACTACTCTCCAGGTTGGAAGTTCTCGGATTGGGAGTTGAAAGGTGTTCCGCTCAGAGTGGAAGTTGGTCCAAAGGATATTGCCAGCAACTCTGTCCTGGCTGTGAGAAGAGATACTGGAGCCAAGGTTTCGATTCCGCTTGACGAGATCGAGACCAAGATCCCAGAGTTACTCGAGGACATCCAGAAGTCTCTTTTCGAACAGGCTAAGCAGAAGTTTGACAGTCACAGAAAGATCGTTGAGGACTGGAAGGACTTTGTTCCTACTCTTAACAAGAAGAATCTCATTCTGTCTCCATGGTGTGGTATTGAGGAGTGTGAGGAGGACATCAAGGAGAGTTCTGGTAAGCAAGACTCTGGCGAGGATTACGAGATTGATGAGAAGGCTCCATCCATGGGTGCCAAATCGCTGTGTATTCCTTTCGAGCAGCCAGAGCTTAAGGAGGGCCAGAAGTGTGTCAAGTGTGGCAAGCCAGCCGTCAACTACACCATGTTTGGTAGATCGTACTGAGCGAAGTTTAGGCTATGATTGCATCATGGATATACGACCCTAGGTGAAGTAGTTTTTATTTAGTTCATAAGACAACTTAATTTTTCGTTGGTGGTAGAACTTTTCAGGCGGTGCAGATAGCTCGAGACATGATTTTTTTCAATCAAAAAGTTGTATCGAGAGTTAGTCAGAAAGAGAGAGAGTCTTGAACAACTGCTGCTCCCGCGATGTTGAAGAGCAGAACTCTGGGATTCTGTGCTGTGAATGGCCTGTTAGTCTGTACAGCACGGCAGATTGGACGTCCGACTTTCTTACTGCCGCAAAAACGCCGTTTTTCAGATGCCTCCTTTCCTCTCCCTGTCTGCATCAACGAACTATACCGCAACCCTCCGCCGCTCAACACCACTGTCCAACTCAACGGCTGGGTTTCGGCGTCACGTTCTTCGAAGAACGTGGCGTTTGTGGACGTTATGGACGGGACGTCGCACGAGGACGTTAAATGCGTGATCCGGCCTCCATCTTTACTGCCGAAAAACCTCAACACCGGCTGCAGTGTCAAGCTGCAGGGTGTTTGGGCGGCGGGAAAGGGCAAACAAGCGTACGAATTGCAAGTTTTCAACGATGGAAACTCGTCTGTTGAGGTTCTTGGTCAAGTCGAAGAGCTCTATCCGCTGCAAAAGAAGACTCACACGGCCCAATTTTTGCGGTCGATTCCGCACTACAGATGGAGAACTATTGGATTAAGTGCGATTCTGCGGTTTCGGTCGGTGGTGGAGTCGAGTTTGGTGGAGTTTTTTAACCAGAACTCGTTCACCAAGACACATCCGCCTCTGGTGACGAGTTCCGACTGCGAAGGGGCCGGGGAGCTGTTCAGAATCGAGTCGGAGTCGAAACTGAAACAGGGTGAAAAATTCTTCGGGAAAGACGCGTTTTTGACGGTTTCGACTCAACTACATTTGGAGGTGATGTGCGCCGCTTTGAGCCGTGTGTGGACACTCACGCCGTGCTTCCGGGCCGAGGAAAGCGACACCAACAGACACTTGTCGGAGTTCTGGATGCTGGAAGCTGAAATGGCTTTTGTCGAAGACGTGCACCAACTGACCAAGTTTTCCGAGCTCATGATCAAACACGTGGTCCAGAAACTGCACAACGACCTCGACAGCGCAGGAACGAACCTGAAAGAAACCGTGGACAAGCGAGTTCTCGATTTGATGGTGCAGAGATGGGACATGTTGCTTGCGAAAAAGTCCTGGGACATCGTCACGTATTCCGCGGCCGTGGAAATTTTGCGCAAAGCATATTTTGACAGGACCGCGGAGTTCCAGTACGAGCCTGTTTGGGGCGAGTCACTCAAATCAGAGCACGAGAAATGGCTTGCCGGAGAGCATTTTAAAGGCCCTGTGTTTGTCACGGACTATCCGATCGGCGAAAAGCCGTTCTACATGAAAATCAACGATGACGGCAAGACGGTTGCCTGCTACGACCTGCTGGTTCCAGACATCGGGGAGCTGATCGGTGGCTCGCTGAGAGAGCACGATCTGGACAAGTTGAGCAGCGAGATCACGCGTAGACAGATGTTTGTGGAGCCTCTACACTGGTATTTGGCTCTTCGGGAAAACGGTACAATTCCGCACGGTGGGTTTGGTATGGGCTTCGAGAGACTGCTGCAGTACTTGAGCTGCACAGACAACATCAAAGACGTGATTCCGTTCCCAAGAAGCGTGAACTATTGCTTGTGCTAAAAAGGTGTTTGCAATAGCTGTAAATAGATAACTGATTAGACCTCAGTGGACATGTAATATGTGCGTGTATAGTCGGCAGATGGACCCAATCAGTACGCTCGTCTGATCTGACTGAAAAACATTTTGGAGGATTTCCTAAATAGGCAACGATAAAGTAGAAAAAAAATTGATTTTTTTTTATTTTTTTTCAAAATATTTTTTTTTTGATTTTTTTTGATTTTTTTTTTTTTTAAATTTTTTTCAATTATTATTCTGACCGTTTTGCCGTATCTCATCATAGAATGAACCAGTGACCTTCCGTTCAGACCCAGGAAAATACGCTCAAACAACCCGCAACAACGTCGTTTCCCTACTACACCCCATATGGCTGTCCATTTGATATGAACTTTACCGTAAGTGGCTGTCACGTTCTGTCCCACGACCTTTCCAACTAACTTCCACAGACAAATCACAAGTTACCAGTGATCTCACTGCCGCCGAACGTGCCCCCGCCTATCCCAACCATTTCCTCTTTGCCGCCACTTAACCCCGAGACGTCTTATGTCCTTCCGCCGCCCATCGCCAACAATCTTCCCGGAGACACACGCTCCACGGCCAGCGTTCTGCCGTACGCGTGGCCAGGCGACTCTCGGCCCCTGAACCTGCTATCTGTGTCCGTTTCGTCAGAAAGCCTGCCAGAATCCAGACAAAATCCCGAACCAACTCCTGGCTCTGTCAAAGTCCAAGCTAGCCAAGCCAGCTTACCCTCGCCCACGCCCAGCAGCCAAGGGCTGTCGAACGCAAACAGTCCGAATGGCGGACAACTCAAGAGAAAAAGAGGAAGACCGCGCAAATACCCGCCGAAGGATACGGTGTCGGTCGATGTTGCCGTTCCGACGGAAAACCCGGTGAAGAGAAAGCGAGGAAGGCCGCGGCTTCCTCCGCTTCAGGCGAGAGAAAAATCAAAGTATGTGAAGAAGTCGGAGGGTAAAAAGGTGGCTAAAATGGAGTGAAGAGGAAGAGGAAGAGGAGGAGTGCTCTTCAAGATCAGACAGTCATCATTTTCTCGTCAGTTGGCGATGTTTGTACAAAATATTATTAAAATTCAGGTAAGACCATTGTAAGTTTTTTCACAGGAAATTTGGTAGCAGATTTTTATTTCTAATAACCTGAACAATGTATTTTCTCAAAAACCACCCTACAAAGCATGAAATCTTCGTGAACCAAACTCCTTTTGACACAAATGCACATCCCTCGCTACAACTTCGCCTTTTGCCAGCCAAACTTCAATTCCCCACTTCCTTCAATTTCAAGGATGACATTCACCAAACAAACTCCTCCCTCTGCAACCTTTTGCAATGCATTCTTCATCACTTCTTTCAACTCCCTTCCATTCTCCACATAGAACCCCGTGCCGCCCAAAGACTCGCACAACTTATCATACCTTGTTTTCTGACTAAGCGAAGTGGCCGGCAGCGGTCTGCTCCCGTATGGCTTGTACTCGTTTGGATTCTTCACTCCGTCATAAATTCCCGAATTGTTGAGCACAACAATAAGACAACCGAGCTGTTCTCTCACCAAAGTCTCTACTTCCATCGCAGAAAACCCAAACGACGAGTCTCCCAGAATCGCGACTACTCTCTTGCTTGGATTGGCCAGCTTGGCGGCCGCCACGTAGCCCAATGCCAGCCCCATCGTCCCGTTTGTGCCTGCATCGAGCCTCTGTTTCGGCCTAGTCAGCTTGAATGTCAATCTGGACGAGTCCATTGTGCGCGCACCTTCAGCAACAAAAATCGTCTCGTCGATGTCTCCAATGCTGCTTCTAATCACCGCCAACGCTTGTGCGTGGGTCAAACCATCAGAGATGATCGCTTCCTTTTCAGCCAGCTTCGTCTCATTCTTTTGCACCGCCTGAAAAATTTCTTGCGAAATCGCGGGGAAAATGTAGTTTTCCAGCTGCTGATCCAGCTCAGTGATAACGGCCCCAACGTCCCCATAAATGCCATATTCGAGACACTTCGGGTTCTGCGATAGCTCGTCGGCATCAGTGTCAACTTGCACAAATTTCACGTCTTTGCGGAACCGTGGATACTCGCCAAAATGTAAGATCCAGTTCAGTCTCGCACCGGCAAGGATGATTACGTCAGCACTTCTCAGAGCCTGTGATCTCGCAGACAGAACGCTCAAGTCCCATGAGTCCGGAACAACGCCCTTTCCCATCGGTGTGGGAAGAAACGGAACGTGGTGATTTTCCACAAAGGTTCGTATGGCGTCTGAGCTGTTGGCTGCCCCTTTCCCGATAATCAACAGTGGAGACTTTGCTTTCTTTAAGAGAGGAACAACCCTGGATAAATCGAACGAGGTAGCAGAAAGATTCACCCCCGAAAAGGAGATGTCTTCCATCGCCCCTCCGTATTCCTCAATCTCCTCACCAATCAAACTTGCCGAGATGTCCACGTAGGTGCACCCTGGAACTCCCGAAGAACTCTTCTGGTACGCCTTATTGACCAGGTTTGGAATTTGGCAGACGGTTGCTGGCCGGGCAGTAAACTTTGCCCAGCTGGCCATCATGCTCACCTGGTCCATTTCCTGGAACGCGCCCTTGTTCTGTTCATCAAAGCCGCAGGATCCAGAAAGAACCATCAGCGGCCACTTGTTGGTATTGGCGTTGTGCACGCCCGCGAGCGCGTTCACGAGCCCCGGGCCACCAACAGTGAGAAGAACCCCGGGCTTGTTTGTGAGATAACCGTAGACAGAGGCTGCGTGAGATGCCTGTTGCTCGTTTCTGAAGGAAATGAAACGGATTCCCTGGGAAATGCATGAATCGGCGATCCACTAGGTGTTAGTATCACTATTGGGAGAGGTATTGGTGGATACTCACTTCAACAACCGGGATGCCCACAATCCCAAAGACCGTGGTGATCCCGAGCTTCTTGAGTGTTTTTGCAATCACGTTTGCCCCAGATGACATGTTGGAACCTCAATGTGCAAGAAGGAACTCTTTCTGGTGATAGCAAAGGAGAAGACCGCAAGAAAAATAATAAATATTACCCCACAATTTCTCCCAAAAAAAAAATCTCCTTGAAATACTTTATTTTGGCACCTTCATCTTCATATCTCATTTTGTTGTAGCATTAATTCATTGGATAAGCGTAAATTTACAAACAAACGGGCAGCTTTTTCGATCAAACACTGCTCCCGCTACTTCTCGATCATCTTCTCCAGCACTGTTTCGTCGTTCAACTTCACCAGCTGTCCTCTCTCATAATAATCCTCCATCTCGTTTTTCAACATTCCAAGCTTGCGGTCGTTCTCCATCAGTCGGAGCACCTCGATCAACGAGTACGCCGACGTCGAGTGACACATCGTGCCTGTTACTGCGCCGCGGTGGATCGCGGTAAGCGGGTTTTCCACCTTGCTGAAGTCCAGTTTTGGGCCCACGGTGTAATACTTGGAGTAGAATTCGAGCTCTTGCTCGGGACTCATGAACCCGTCCTCGGGCGCAAACTCGTTTTTGAACGGTGGATCGTACTTGTGCGAGTTGCGGATCTGCGAGATCACAGACGGGTAAGTTGTGCCCCGCTTGGCCTTCTTCCGTGGCCGCTCCCCCCTAGAAGACGTGGATCGAGTCTTGAGACTGTTGATCGGAGAGTACTGAGACTGTTTGCGCGATGGGTTCTCTGACGGCGTGCTGTTTTCCACAGGCGGTATCAAGTTGGCAAGAACAGATTCTTCAAAAAGGTCGCTGGAGTCGTCAAGGTCGAGGTCGATTACCTCAGGCTGGTCAAATTCGGGCTTGCAAGAGGATATTATCTCGTTGGAAAGAGCATTATCTTCCTTGAAATCGTTCTCGGATTCTTCAACTTCCTTGGGGGAAGGATCGCGAGCGTTCTCCGCAGACCCAACCTTTGTGAGTACAGACTCCTCAAAAATGACGTCTTTGCTTTGCGTATCTGCCTCCAGTTCCAGCATGGCGAGCTCACCATTCGCGATACCTTTACGTCTCTCAAATCCACTCTTTCTGATGTCTTCATCATCACCCTCATCAGTAAAACTCTCTTCGATTTTCGAGTCAAAAACTTCGTTATCAGAGGAAGTCGTGCGAGTGCGCTCTGCCGGACGAGCTGTTTCTGCGTTCTGAGGAGCCACCAGCGAAATCAAATCGTCGTCGGAAAACTCATCCAAATCAATCAGAAGCCGCTCCGTATCAACTTTCTTCTCCTCCTCATCCAACATGATCGAGTGGTCAATAGTCGATCCCAGAACACTCGGATTAATTCCCCGGTCCGTCTTTCTCGAGGAATTCAAAATCGACGAACTGAAAAGCTGGCTCGGCTTCAACTCGTCGTCGTCGTTGTCAGACAGCTCGGGATCCGACACCTCAGACAGAATTCTCCTCTTCTTTGTCACCTTCACAGGCTTTTCAGCAGCATTCTCAGCTTCCTCATCTCCTTCCTGGCGTTTTCTCACCAGTTTCGACGCATTTTGGAACCCGGTTTCCACTCCGTCAGGCATGAAGAACCGTTTGATCGGTTTCTGCGGCTTCTCCGGTGGCTCGTTCTTTTTAGTGGCCCGTTTCCTCGTGGCACCCCGCGTCGTGAGCTGCGTGGCCAGCCGCAAAAACTCATCATTATCATCAGTCTGCTTCACAATCTCCTCGTTCTCCCGTGGGATCTCAATGTACCGTTTCTCGGCAAATGGTTCGTACTTCGCCGGCAAAATCCGATCCGTCTTGTGATACGTGATGGTTGTTCCCGTCTGAAGATGGTTCTGGATCCAACTGTAATTGTCCATCGCCTTGTCAAACTTCTCACGCTCGTTGCTCGACAGTAGCAATACAATTCGCCCGTCTCTCTTTCTTCCGGTACGTCCCATCCGCTGAATATTCTTGATCGGAGACGACGTCGAGTCGTAGCAAACAATCAAGTCAACTTCACCAATATCCAGACCTTCTTCTCCGATAGACGTGGCCACCAACACGTTGAAAACTCCCTTTTTGAACTGCTGTATCAGCTCTTTCTGCACCTTCTGGGTCATTCCCTTCAACTGCGCATCTTCAGAGCTTCCAACGCGATCTGTTGGCCGCGCCTTGTACTCCTTGGTAGCGGGCTTTGGTTCCTCGGCCTGCTTTTTCTTTCCTCTCCCCTTCTTCACGTTCTTCTTCAAAAACGACTCCTGGTCAAACTTCTCCTTCTCCTTCGACTGTCCAATGAAAATGTGCGGTCTGAACAGATCCGCGTGTCCGTTCAAGTGATTAGACTTCACAAACTTGTTTGCAGCCTCCACACACTTCACAATCTCCAAAGCGCTCTCCCGGAACTCAGTGAAAATGATGACCTTCGAGTCTTTGGCTTCCGGACGGTCGAAGAAATTCTGCAACTCGTCGACCAAATACTGCAGTTTCGTGTGCGAGAAGACACCAGCTATCCTTTCTCCCTTCATAGCCTTGAAGTCGTCTTCCTCAATCATCTTTTGAACGCGATTTTTCATCTCCTTAATTCGGTTGTGATAGTAGAACCACGCAGCAGTCTTGTTTGTCGACTTCTTGTTGTCATATTTGGTCGTAAACTCCGTGTATTTGTCCATGAAAAACGAGAAAAACGTCTTGATCCCGTACACGTTCAGTCTCCTGAAAAGCTGTCCAACCACGCCCAAAAGTTGCAATTGGAAATAGTACGTCCACTTGATCCCCTCCGCCAAGCTCGGGTTCCGTGCCACCTTCTGGGCCTTCTCCATCGCCATGAAATGGTTGATTTTCGCCGGATCTGTGATATCGTAGATCCCGCTCGCGTTGGCTTTGCGCAAAACAGGCAAAATGGCTTCGCTGATCATGTCGACAATGTACGCAATCTCGTCCGTCAGCTCGCAGTCCACCTTAAGAAGATCCTTGTTCTTCATGTACTTCGCCGTGTCCTCGCTGTCCTCGGTTCTCACCTCGATCTTGGAGATCGCCAGCGTGTCGACAATGGCCTGAATCGACTCGGTGTCGGATCCCGGTGTGGCAGAGAGACCCAGAACGCGGAAACTGGTGTTGAACCGGCGAATAAACTTCACCACGTTGCTGTACGAGTAGTTTCCCTTAGCGCGGTGGGCCTCGTCTACCACGACACAGACAATATCTTTAGGGTCCAAAAGCCCGCTCTTCAAGTCGTTTTCGACAACCTGCGGCGTGGCAAAGAAAACACGCTTACTCCGCCAGATCTCCGCACGGTTTCGTTTGCTCTTGTCCAGCAGAATCGCCGTCTGGTCGCTTGGAATTCCCGTGATTCCGTAGCAAGCCTTGATCTGTTGGGCCACCAAGGGCCGTGTCGGCGCCATAAAAATCACTTTCGCCGACACCGTCCAGCGGAAAAAGTTCAACATCACCGTCGACGCAATAAATGTCTTTCCCAAACCCGTCGGGAGTGCACAGAACACGTTCTCGAACAAACACTGTTTCACGATCTCAAACTGGTAGTCTCTGACTTCAAAGTTGGTCGGGTAAACGTAAGATCCGAGGTTATCGTAGTTAAGCTCGTGGTGCGTCGGGCCAAAACGCACATTTTTCTCGCGTATTTCCTCGTAAATTGTAGTCCCAGAATCGTCCTGGAACTCCACAACGCCACCATCCAGCGTTCTCTGGCCTGTTTTGATCACCGTGGATGTTCGGTTAATTGCAGAGTTCGCAGCAGTAAAAGTTCGCTGCGCCGGCCGCGGCACAGGGTTCAAAAACACAATGTCGCCGTCGTCGCTGAATTCATCCTCCGACGACGCCATATCGCAGGAAAAGAGGGGATTGGTGATTATAAATACAGATCATACGCGTATATTTTTATTTTATTTTTTTTATTTTCATTTTTTTGATATTTTTTTTTTTTGAGATCGCGTTTTGGGGCTCCACTACAAATACTCCTTATTGAAGTTGTAGTTGATAACAATCTTGTCCACCGGATTCGACAATCCCTGATAGTACTCCTTTAACACGTTGTTCAATCTTGAGAAGCTCACGTTGTACAAAATGCTGAGCGAGTTCAGACACCCGTTGAACAGATCTCTTTCAATGTCCGTTGCTATGCTTTTGCTGATTTCATTCTCCTCGGCCTCGACAAACGTCATTTTGCCAACAATCTGGCTGGACAGACCAGTTGAGAGCTCGCGAATGCCAATTTTGAGATTAGCAGACTCGAACCTGTTGAGCATTTTCTCCATATTCGCTGCAGAAAACGCGTTTGTCCGCGACGGGTTCGTGTGCGATTTCACCAGCTCCTCAATGCTGTCCAGGAACCCGGTCAATTCGCCGATCGGCTTCGTTTGTGCAAACGCGTTGCAGAATAGATGCATTTCCTCTGATTCAAGCTCACCAATTGACTGGCGAACCTCTGTTGGGAACGTCGCCAGCTCTTTAGTCTGCTCGTTCAGCCATTTGTAGTTCAGCAACAGCATCAAATGACCGCCCAAACTCTCTGCCAGCTTCTCCGGATCGTCGCGCGTCGTTGCCGACATATTTGTCACGCTCGTAGTGAGATGTGCCGTGCTGTCGAGCTGTTCCAGGGTAGCCACGTTGCGACGCAGGGTCAAGTCAATGCTCTTCCAGATCTTTTCGTAGTCTTCCATCAGCTGCAGATAAATCGGATAGTCTGTGAAGTTGGAGATCTGCAAAGCCGTCATTCCCAGCTCAATCTTGCGCACAAACTCTGAAAACATCTTGACAAACCTGTACACCTTGGTACCCACAGGCTCGCGGTCGATGACGGCGATCTGCGCGTCAATGTTCTGGTTCCAAACAACAGAAAGCTTCGACTCGATTCTTGTCAGCATGTTCACCACGTACTCCTGGTTCGTAGACGACAGTTCTCTGGTCAGATTCTGTGCAAACAGCGTCACAACTGGGAACAAAAGAATGTTTTTTCTCGAATGGTATGTGACACTCTTCAACATCGTAGTCATCGACTCGCCAACAGTGTTGTGCATCACGTTAAACACCTCGTCGCTCACCTCTCTGTCCGTCTCCATTCCGCCAACAGAGTTCTGTGGTTTCAAAAAGCTTTCCACCCGCACAGAATTCGGCTTTTTGATCAGCTCCGCAAACGTAAAGTCTGCCGACGACGACAGCGAGAATAGCTGGGTCACAAAGTGTTGGTGAAACACAATCGTGTTGAAGAAATCTTCCATCACTTTGATCACCAGTCCGTCAGCCTTCTCTGCGGTCTCGCCGTTCTGCCGTGGCGCCGTCAACGCTGGCTGTTTCTCCTCTTTCTCTTCAACTCCAAACCCGAGCTGCTCCAAAATCTTCGTGTTGGACGACGACTTGCTCTTAGACGCGTGCGAAACAAGCGGCTTCGTTTTAACACTGGCCTGGGTAAAAACGTCGCCAGGAACACTGTCAAACGAGAAACTACTTCCCATTGCAGGAGAAGACAACCGATCCACCAAAACCTTCGCCAGATTCGAGTAAAACGTGGCAAACTCTGTCTCGTGCGCATTGAGAAGCTCGTAGTAGTCCTTCAACGATGTCTGCTTCACATACGCAACGAGACCTTGCAAAGACAGCAGCTCCGAAAACTTCTGGCGCAGAGCCGTCTGCAAAACGTCACCAACCGTTGACGTCTGCAACTTCAAATTCAAACTCACAACCACAGAATTAAAGATGCGCATAATCTGTTTTTTGAAGTTCGACACAAAAATCTCGTTCGTCTTCTCGTACTTGATCTTCTTCTCCTCGAGAGCACGCATTTGTCCCATCTCGTCTTGATCGTCCTCCTCGCGTGTTCCTCGGATCTTCATCAAAGCATGGTACAAGTCGTTTAGAATCGTCTCCAACTTCTCATTCTGAGCTCCAAGAGCAACCTTCGAGTCCAACAGGAACCGCAGTTTCTCGTCAGAGATGTCCACAGAGTGAAGAATCTCGTTCAGCTCCTTTCTCAGAAGCTTCTTGTTGGTGGTCTCAATCTGTAAACCGTGTCCCTGTTCCTCAAGCTGGTTGATCTCGTCCTGGAAAGAACCCAGCTGCACGCCAAAGAACGACAAAAGCGGCTCCACAGCATTGCACTCCTGTATCGAGTTGCGAATCGCCTGAGTCAGCAAAGACGAGCCACCAACAGCGTCCGTAAGCGCTTCAACACGCTCGTACTCGATCCGCTCGAGCTCCTTCATCAGCTTTATTTGAAGTGTTTTCGAGTCATCGCACTTCGGATCCCAACCGATCTCGTCAAACAAGTCCGTCAGATCTTTGGAGCTTTTTAACTCTGAGTCAACCCTGCTGAACGCACGCGAACGAGCATGCGGCCGCCTTGTCGTGTACGGCGAAACTGCGTCCGCATCCGCATCCTCCTCCTCCTCCTCCGTAGAAAGCCGGCCCGTCACCCCCGTATCGCGAGAAATGGTCTGCGGAACAGCCAACTGCTGGACGTTCTTCTCACCAATGTTCAACGGGGCAGTTTTTGTTTCTGGCTCGTCGACATAGCTATCAAAAAAGTCATCGTAGCCGTCGTCGTCCAACTTCTCGCTGTGCTGTGACGTCATCATCTCGATCTCATGGAGCGATTTTCTGTGTCCCACAAACGTGATCGACTTGACAGACTCGGACTTCACCCGGTATAGGTCGCTGTCACGGGTACGGGTATCTTGGGCAATCAAGCGATCAATCTCGCTCTCGTAGTCGACCTTCCGAGAAGTTTGCACAGGCTTCTGTGCGGGCTGGGAGTCCGCGAACGGTGCGGGGGCCTGTACCATTGGAGTCGCCGCCGGAGGACTCTGGAACGCCGGAGGAACTGAAGACATCGGAGACGCTGTCTTTTCCGAACTTTCTCTGCTCTCCCGCTGGAAAACAGTCGGCCTTTCCATCTTCTCCGGTGACGGTCTGCTCTCCAAGCTCTGTCTGCTTCTCTCGGGTTGGGAAACAACCGGTCTTTCCGTTTGAGATGGTCTTGCAGATAGTTTTTCGGAACTAGACTTCGCTGAAGGCATCCTCTCAACTGTCCTCTTCTCAGGACTAAAACGAGAACCATCTGTTTGTCTCCCCGGTCCAGAACCCGGCCTCCGGACCTCTCTGGACCCCTCTGTCATATGCGAGCTGGGGATGTCGTTGAACGGAGTGGGCAGCTTTGAAGATGTCTGGGCCTTGGGAAGGGTTTGTTGCGGTTTTGGAAGCGTCGGCTGAGAGTGCGACTGCGTCTTTGGGACAGTCGTCGCAGTTGTGGCCGTTGTAGCCGTCAGAGCTCCGCTGGAAGACGAAGTAGCGCTGCTGGCGGTCACCGGCGGCCGCTGCACCGCTCTTTCCTCGTACTTCCTCATCAAACCACCCAGATGGAAATACTCCAGAGAACAATTCACCAACTTTGGCAGCTTCTTCCCTTTAGTATATTTCGTATAGTGTTCCAAAATGGACGTGAGCCACACTCTTCTTTCCTTTGGGGAGCCTGTTTCCCAATAATACATCTTCTTCATCTCAAAGGTGAATCCTGTAGGCACCTCTGTGTCCAGCTCGATCTGTGTGAGCTCCTCGAAATCCCATGTCCGGCCGATTTGAACCGAACTATCTGGATTTTCTCTTGCCTTGTGCAGCCGGATGCGGCCCGACGCCTTCACAGACAAGATCAGAATACGGTCCTTCTTGTTCTTGGGGGGGCTGTTAGCCGGCGGCCGTTGGCTCTGCGACTTGGAGTCCTCGATGATCCGCACATGCGCAAGATACCTCTCAAGCCGGTGGCCTTTGTTGTCCACCTCGTGAAACAAATACTTGTTGATCAGGCTCACGTCACGCTCGTACTGCCGGGCAAGATCCATCGACGAGTGGGAAACAGACTTCTGGTGTGCTTTCTGAAACTCGGCGGCCCGGAGCGTGTCAGAGCCACTGGATACTCCTGTTCGGCCAGGGTTGCTGTGTGAGTTCATTTGATGGTTGAGTTGCGGTGGAATACTAACAATTGACGGAAGAATAAACGCAAAAGTCTGTTCATCATATCAACAAAACACGATTTACTTTTGTTCTATTCTACGGAAAATCCCTACACCAGAAAAAAAAAATCTGAAAAATATCCAGATCGTGAAGCAGTACAAGAACCTGAAACTCTCTGCCAAATAGCAACTATATTGATGGTTTTCGCGGGTTTGCATACGTAGTACCTTCTTGGTCACTCCCACTCCACCAAGACCTTCCCCTTGACCTTGCCAGAGCCCACCTTCTCGCAGGCGGCGTTACTCTCAGACACCTTCATCACCGAGTCGATCGGGACCTGCAGCACTCCATCCTCCCACATCTTGGCCACCACCTCGGCCCAGTCGCCTCCCGGATTCATACCGGTGGCGATCACCTCGGTGTTTGTCAAATGGAGTTGGCTCGCAACCAATTGTTTGAAAAACCCCCATTTCGGAACAAAATCAAGATACCTGATAGTGCCGTACTTCATTGTGGCTGCGCTCATCACCTGGACAAACTTACCGCCCTCTGCACGGCTCTTCAACACCTTGTCGAGATCGTACATGAGCGAATCGTCGCGACACGCGTCGAAAATGAGGTCGAACTTTCCGATCTCCTCAACCACTTTCAACACAGCTTCCACCTCGTGTTTGGCTCCCTTTGTGTAATCGATAGTCTTGCTTGCACCGTAAGAAAGCGAACGCTTGGACGAGCTCTCTGAGCACGTAGTGATGACATTCTTGGCCCCGTAGTGGTGCTTGGCGATTTGCGTGGCATACGCCCCCACAGAGCTGCCACTCCCTAACACCAAAACGTTGGCATCCTTCAAATTCTTGTGCTGACTCACCAATTGATAAGCCGTTCCAAACGGAATCGGCAGACCAGCCGCCTCAGTGAACGACATCGACTTTGGAATCTTGGCCAGATGTTTGAGTTTTGTTGGGTTGATCACTAGGTAATCGCGGAAACCACCCAACGAGCTCATCGGGTGTAGGAAATCACCATAAACTTCGTCTCCAACCTGGTAATTAGTCACCTGGGCACCAGTTTGCACGACAATTCCCGAGAAATCAGACCCAAATCCCTTGAGCGAAGGCGATCTGAGCAAACTCAGGGTTCTGCTGTTCTCAAAAGCCGGAAAGATGGCCTTCAACAGCACATCAACAGGATTGATCGCGGAAACTTTGACCTGGACGAGCATCTCGTCTGGCTTGACAAGACTTGTTGCCGACGCGGCGTCGCATTTCAGCGTCGTCAGCTCCAGTGGCGACGCGTGGCTCTTGTACGTCACCGCGTGAACCTCGTATTTGCTATTTTGAACCGGTGGAAGAGACATTGAATTGGTGTGGTGTTGCGTAGATAAGCGCTACAGCGGTGTATTGATCTGAAATTTTCCTAATTTGTTTTGACAGGGTGCAAGAACCGTTGAACGGTACATTGAGCGCGTGTTTTGTGTCACGTGATCTCGGGGAAATTCAAAGTCTTCCTGACAGTTTTACTACTTTTTTCTACACTGCTCTTTGATGTTGCGATATCGTTATTTTATATAACAGTTCGAAGCGGATAGAAAACGAGTGCACATGGAGATGGCTTTTCATACCGACACCGCCTCCTCATTCTGGTTCACATCCTCCCGTTTCTGTTCCTCCAATTTCTGTCTATCGGCCTCGCTCGTCACCTCGTAACATCCCGCTGAGGTGTCCACAACGGTCAGCTCCAGTCCCGAGTCCATTATCTTGTCAAAGTCCTTGTGTTCAATGCGCCAGCCCAGCTTCTTTCCCGCGAGCCACGTGATCACCTGGTCGCAGTAGCCCATAATATCAATGTCAAACTCGCAATGGTTGATCGGGTCTTTGTTGATCAATATCTGCGGAACACGCGAAGGAACCATGTTGACAATCTCGCTCACAGGGGCCACTTTCAGCGACGTTCCAATGCAGATCAAAAGATCGCACTTCTCCACATCAGCCCTTATGGTGCTGTGGAAACTCTCCGGCAAATCCTCGCCGAAAAACGTGATATCAGGCTTCATCACTCCAAACGATTGGGCGGAATCAAACCGACGAGACGTCGTTCCTTCGTCCTCCATCTTGTCGAGCTTGGCCAGTAGAATTTTGCGCTCGGGCTCGCAGAACGGACAGTACGCGATCTCCTGTCTTCTCAGGTTCTTGAACAGAGCCTCGCCGGGGACCTTGTACTTGCACGTAACGCAGCTCGCTGTAGCAAACGAACCGTGGCACTGCACGAGTTTCTCGGGTAAAACACCAGCATTGGCTTCGAGGTTGTCGATGTTTTGCGTGTAGTTTCGCAGCAGTTTACCCTTATCTTGTAAGAGCTTGATAAAGCCGTGTAACGGAGTGAACGCAAAGTCCGGCGGAAGAATCATGTGCGCAATCGAGTAGAAAACCTCGGGATTTTCTCTGAAAACCTCGAGACTAAACACGTCCTGCGGATCGTCCAATCCCAGATGCTGCATCTTTGAGTAGAAACCTTGCGACGATCTGAAGTCCGGTATACCTAAGGAGGTGGATATCCCTGCTCCCGTAAGCACCAGGACGTTTGTGGCTTTCTCCAAAGCGGCACAGAGATGTTCGATCGTGTGGAAAGTAGGCATCCTCGTGCGCATCCGCAACACTCTGTTGATCGCTTTTTGGAGAAACAAGAGACATTTTTGCATGTAGTAATCGGGGTTGTCTTCGCTTCTCTTGAATCTAGCAAAATTTCGCGGCATATACCCCAACATGTTGGACAATCTCAATATATCCTGAGCAGAAGGGTCTGAAGGAACGGTTTTCTCCAAAAACTCCCCGAAACCTTCGTCTTTCAAAAACATTCTCATGAAGCTGCAAACGCGTTTTGTCACCTTGATCTTCTGGATCTCCGCTGGCGTCATTACTTCCCATTTTCCCTCCTCGAAAACCTCGTCTCCCTCCTCCTCCTCCTCCTCTAAAACATACTCCGCGAGGCCCAATTCCTCATCATCTTCTGCCATAGACACCTCAGCCTCAAGCACTTCTATACTGTCCGAGCTCGAATCATTCCCACTCTTGACTTCGTCGTCAAATAATGCCTTTCCAACCGACAATCCCTCAGTGGGATCAGGTTCCTGAACCTTTGGCTCCTCTGTATCTGCCAAACGTGGCAGTTTGCTGCTGGACTCCGCTCTGTACTCCAATTCAAGGTCCTCTAAGCTTCGCGACCGCTTCGGTGTGCTTACTGTTGACACTTGGATCGAATTGAGCGGCGACGGAGACACAGAAACGCCCACGCCGACCTCACTGAGCGTGTTTGAGACGGATCTGTTTTCAGCAAAATCGGCGGAATCACCCGACATCTTCGCAAGCTGCTTGTGTGTCGACTGTCTGTCCAATAGCAGTCGTCGGACACGCTGGTGAACTCTGCGTAAATCCCCTCAGCAAAAGCAGATGTCGATCTCCTGGAGGGCAAAACAAGGTCTTGTCTTGTGAGAGGTGAATTTTATTTATCAAGGTCCACGATACTTTTGTCCGGGTAACTGTCTGCTGACGTAAAACAGCTTGAATTTTTCAAGCTCTCGAAACCTTGAAAAAAAATTTTGAACCTTCCTAGAGCCAATTCATTGACAAGAAGCACCCCTCTTCACAGCATCGCAACATGGTTCCCAAGAGCAAGCCTGCGGTTCCGCCGCTCCCACGCTTGAGAGTCAAGAACCAGGTGGCCAAACAACAAGCAAACCCATGTCTGGTGGTGATGTCGCAAATGCTCACGTGCTGGGCCTCCAATGGTGAGGGCTCGCCAGCTTGCAAGGATCTCGAACTGCAGCTGAGAGAATGTATGGCCAAGGGCATCAAGGTCGCGCCTCCTCCAAAGCCAACGTTGAACTACCACGCGTCCAGGCTGTTGCCTAAGATTCACAAGAAGGAGTAGGAGTTCCCGAGCGATAGAACGATATGTACATAGCTAATACACTAGACTCGAGCGGAGCGAGAGTCCAAATGGAAAGAGCCGGTGTAGTTGGCAGGTCCAAGACGACTTTCAGGAATTCATGACGTAGTGGTCTCGAAAACGAAGACTGCCTGTTTGTGGGCGTACCTGTTTGATGGTGCTTGTCTCGGTGTAGGACGAGCTGTCAGGAGGTGATTATTGTCGATTGGGAAGACTTTGAATTGTCTATTCTGGTAGATTGAAAGAACATAGCGACACTGGAACAAGGAAGGCACCATGGGATAAATCAACGGTTGATGAACTAACGCAAGGGCTGCTCATCATCCGTATCTGTGATATTCTTGCCAGCAAGCTTCGTGCGGCTCAAAAAGATTGATCAAGAGAATGTGTGATTCCCGGCTTTTAATGTTACTGAAAAAAGCACCAAACAGTTCGCTTCGTATGATCAAAACCTTTCTTATTGCCTCTGTAGACTCCGTGGTCCTTAAAGAGTTGTTATCTGCCAGTTCAGCGGATGTACATCCCAGACTCTCAGCAGAATTCAGCCTGAAGGGAAGCTATGATACACGAGAAGTAATTATCTATTCACACGATATGTACTTCTGTGCCTCTCACTACATCTCTTGCCTTCTCACCTCCTCGTTATCCCTGTTCACCTGATCTTAGGTTCGTACGGTGTCACTGGCTGCTATTGTCATTGTATTGTTCTCTATTGTTTTCGAATATTAAAAAAAAATTGAGAGCTGAAAAATAAAAATTCAGAATCACTCTCACGACAAAAGGCTACAGATTAGCGCAACAGTATCCCCGACAACACTTTGGACGTGCTTCTTTTCTTGCACAAGGCTCTCCATCATGCTCTCTGTGAAAAGAGGCCTCACCAAGAGGCTCCGGTCAGTGAAATCCTCGATCTATGCCCCCTCTATTCACGCATGCCGTCGCTGCTACTCTCGTAAGGTCGGGGCCACGCTCGGCGAGCTCACGGCAGAGAAGCCTGCCATTCCCTCCGTCGCCAACAACATCGCCAACAACATCTCGTACAAAAACTTTTTTGATGACTTCTCCAAGTCGGTGACGAGCCAGAGCAAGCTCACGTCGGTTGGTGAGCAGAAGACGTTCACCAAGGTTTTCGACTATCTCATGAAGAACACCGGCTCGGTCGGTGTCACAGAAACGCTGCAGGAGTTTGTGGGGATCGACAGTGCGTCGATCCCAAGCAAAACGGACCAAGGACCGCATTTTTCGTTCAAGCTTGACTCCGCAGCCAACCAGGTGCTAAGAGCTTTCCAGAAGAAAACCCGATACAACAAAGAGCTTCTGGAAAGACTCTCGCCGGTGCTGCAATACATCAACACAGAGATCACTACGAGCGAGCAGTTGGTGGAGTTCATCAGAAATAATCTGATTGAGGAGTTTGTGAAAGAATTCGAGAAGAAAACCCCAGCACTGCAAGAATCTGAATTTCTCGATAGAGTCGAGCAATATGCCACGGAAAACCCGAAAAAACCGTACATGAACACCAAAACGCTTCCTGTGCTTCTGCGGTTCTGTCTGAACTCGCTCACGTTTGACTTTGACTCGCTGGACGAGACCCTGTTTGTGCTCAACCACATCAGACAGCACCGTCTGATCTACGTGTACGAGTTTGGTCTGAATATTGATGTGTACAATTCCGTGTTGGATCAAATCTGGCGCAAAACACAGAACCTGCAGCTTTTGGTGCGGCTGCTGGACGAACTGTCCATCAACGCGATCCAGCCGGACCTGCTGACGTACCGGATTCTGGCAGAGGTGTATTTGCATTGCATGGATGTGAAAGATCACAGCAAAGCAGAGCATTATTTGTTGTGGGGAAGCAGCGCAGACATCCATCGTGTCAAGTCGTTTGTCGACTCCATTAAGCTGGCGTGACGGACAACACCAATACTAAATAGACTTGTATCATCCATACCTCCTGGTGCTGCTACTGCTGCTACCATATATAACACCCTTGCACCAGGTATTTTTCTTGTAGCGTGAATTTTCAGAACGCGAACTCTGAAACGCGTTTGTCTCACGGGCCTGCATTTGTTTCCAAACACCCTGACTGCGAGCTGTGAAGGGAGCGGCCGGACAACAACCGCGAGCAAAGAGCAATCACCAGCTTCAAAATTCCCAGTGCACCGAAAAAAGACCGTTTCCCATACTTCCTAAACAGCATTTACCAACCAGTTATCCTTCGCTAGTATATGGCTCTGACCACGAGAACATCCCCCAGCCATGATCCTCACGCCGAACGAGTTCTCGAAGGCCTTTGACGAGATCAAGAACACCTCGCTGACGCACTCGACGTGCAAGCTCGTGATATTCGTGTCGTGTCTGAACGTGGACGCGATCTGCGCGTCCAAGATCATCTCGATGCTACTCAAGAGACACCTGATAGTGTTCCAGCTGATCCCTGTTGTGGGCTACAACGATCTCAAGACAAAATACGCCAAGCTGGACGACAGCATTGCTAACATTCTGCTTGTAGGCTGCGGCTCGATGGTGGATCTCGAGAGTTTTTTGGAGATTGACGTGAACGAGCACCTTGACCAGGATTACTACCAGACGGCAGCGCCAATCACGCCCGACTCCTCTGCCAGCGAGACGCAGTTCCGGCTCACGCGCAAAATCTACGTGTTCGACGGCCATCGCCCGTGGAACCTCGACAACCTTTTTGGGTCGCACATGGTGGCGTGTCTGGACGACGGGTCGTCAGAGAAGGAGCTGAAGAACGAGATGAGCGCGTACCAGCTGCTGGTTTCGGTGGGCAGCGAGGACGAGGAGGAAGAAGAAGAAGAAGAAGACGAAGAGCCAGAAGATCTGGCAGACTCCGATTCGGACGAGATCTCCAGAAAGAGAAAAGCCCCGGCAATGTCATCTCGCCAGAAACGCAAGAAACTCATATCGGACAACGAAAAGACCATCGAGGAGTACTACAACCAGGGAACGACAGTGACGATCTCGACGGCTCTGCAGGTTTACTCGCTGATCTCGACGATCGGAGAGACCAGCGTGGACTATTTGTGGCTGTCCATCGTCGGAACGACGTCATTGAGTTCGAGCTTTAATTCGATTTATGACAACTTGGTGCCACTGCTGAAAGACGAGGTGAACAGACTACAACAGACGGCGGATGCGGTTGCTGCGGAGCCGTCGGAGTCGGGTCTGGACGCGGATCGCAGCAAGAAAGCAGACAGTCGAGCACTGAAAATGGACAAAGATTACTCGCTTTTTCTGCTCAGACACTGGAATCTGTACCACTCGTTTTTCTTTTCGAACTACGTGAACTCGAAACTGCAGTTGTACACCAACACGGGCAAGAAGAAGCTGAACACGATGTTTGCGCGCATGGGTATCTCGCTCGCGGCCGCTAACCAGAACTGGCACTATCTGGATATCGATCTCAAGAAAAAGCTGCACACGATTTTCCGCAAGAACCTGGCGCAGTTCGGGCTCACGGACGTGATCCGCGACGGGTTTGTGCGCGATTTCGGGTTCCACGGGTCTGTTTCTGCGCGGGACTATGTTGAGGCTATCACGGCGCTGTTGGAGTACGACGGAGAGTTTGCTGCGACTCTCGAGATGAAGACGCCTGCGACGCCTACGGACGACGATGCAGAGGGAGCAAATGGCAAAGATCTTGGGACTTTGATTCAAAAACGCGAGTCGCAGTTTGTGGCCAACTTCTGGAAGTCTTTCGACTCTTTAGACCGGTTCGAACTCATTGATAAGGGGTTGAAAGTGGCCAAATTGCAACAGCAGTTCATCTTCGACAAGGGATTTGAAATATTCCAGAAAAAAATGATCAAGAATTTGCGAATTTTCCGGCTTGTGGTGTTGAAAGACAACTTTGCATCGAGCAACACGATCCTGGATAGATCTCTGCATGAGCCGTCTGGGGCCGGACCGGTGGCTGCA
Organism: Ogataea corticis; assembly: GCA_030555865.1. Classification (NCBI taxonomy): domain Eukaryota; kingdom Fungi; phylum Ascomycota; class Pichiomycetes; order Pichiales; family Pichiaceae; genus Ogataea; species Ogataea corticis. Next base: position 283,107 of record JANIVM010000005.1, on the reverse strand, counting down.
CAGATCGACCACGACTCGATCGAGATCCAGACGCTGCACAAGAACTCAAGATTGTTCCAGAACCCGCTTATTTTGACCAAGCTGGGAAATTGGATCCTGGAGTCGTGTGCAGAGCTGGACAAGGCGTTGCTGCCACTGGTGATTGCCTCGCTCGACCAGGATACAGGAACATACCTCGTGTGCGGACTGCCGCCAAAGTACCCGAACATGAAGGGCATGGAGAACGAGGACGATAGCGGCGTGGATCCGGACAAGATCACCATTCTCAATACGTTTTCGCTGGCGTTCCAGGAGATCGCCAACAGCACGGGGGCCAAGGCGCGGATCGACAGCTTTGAGAGCTCCATGATCGAGATCCGCAAGGAGGATCTTCCGATGTTTCTCGAGCGACTTAGTTTGAGTGGGCTTGTGTAGTATTAATAGATTGAGGGTAACATAAAGTACAGGAGTGACCAAAAGGGGGTAAATTTTGAGGAAATCCTCTTTTTCTATCCGTATTTTTTGAGATTTTTGAAACTTTTTTGGAATAATTTTTTCTTTCAAATGGAGCGCGTTTTTATTATTTACATGTTTACCTCTGACTTTCTGCTGATAAGCATCGAGTTACAGCTTACAGCCACCCCGCCATGTCCAGTCCCGTGAAGTCGCCCGTGAAACCCGGTTTACGGCCCCCGCGAGCAGGCTACTCCGTCGAAAGAGTCCCCAGCATGCTGTTTCCAGACAGTATGGGGAACTCCAGATACAAGGAGCCTAGAATCGATTCCAGGGGCACCTCTCTCACGCCAAAGCTCAGCTCCGAACAACGCCGCATCGTCAACAGAAAGGGAACACTGTCCTACGTTTCTCCGTCAACGAGACAAACGGCCACGCTGGCCGCGTCGAAACAGGACGCCCTCAAACCGATCTCCATGACCCCGTTGTCGGCAATGAGGAAACAGACGACTCCAAGGACAGAGCCGGCGGCTGCCAGACCACTGCTCAACTTCCACAGCGCCACGAAATCTGAAAAACGGGGCAGTTTGGTGTCAAAAGAGGTGGTTTCTTCGGCCAAACGAACCCAGGAGGACGCAGAAAACGTATTTCTGTCACCCAAACAGGCCAAAAAGACACACATTGAGACCGACCGTGAGCTCAAGGACCTGCTGGCCGAAAATACGCGAATGATGATGCAGGTGAACAGAAACCAGGAGATGATTCTGGAGTATTTGAAGAGATAAGAGATGGACTATTTAATACGCTTCTGCAGGTTCCTTTTCACGATCTCCATTGGGATCACCGCGTCCTCCAGCGAGTCGTGCTCGCCCGCCTGGATGTTCTTGCTGAGATACTTCCACGCGAGCTTTTTCAACGGGTCTTTTCGTCTTGGATCCACCGTGTTTTCCGAATACAAGATCGATGTGTCGACGATTTTCGGATATATCACACGCAGAACGTTGAGATCGTTCTCCAGACCATGACCAATCACCACGGTGTTTTCGTCGGTCACCGAGGCCAGTTTTTCCAGCATCTGGTCGTATGTCATTGCGTCATTCGGGATGCTGTCCACTCCCGAAACAAACGTGTTGAGGTCAATCACCTCGCCTTCCGGCTTAATAATGTCGTCAAAAACACGCTCGCCACCAGGAAACTGGGCCACACTTAGTTTCATCAGCTCGAACCCGCGTGTCGTGAAACACATCTCGCAGTCGAGTCCTACAGCACGCAGCTTTTGGCCCTTGTGTCTCTTGCTCAACTCCCCAATTGGCACAAACGGCTTCTCATAGTGCAATTCCCCAGCAGTGGCTAGCTTGTACACGTGTCTGTCGAGCAGCTGACAACCCTCGGTCACACCAGGCGTCTCCTTGCAACAGGAGTACTGTCGCGAAGCATAGTGAAAGTTATATTTCTTGACGTTGGTGTTGAGACTCGTGAGAATTTTGCCCGGATGGAAGCGACACGTTGTCGTGGGCTTTGCAGCAACCTCGTTGTATTCCTGGGACACAGAAAACTTGATTTTGCAATGCGCACACTCGAGCATGTCGTCATATTTCACAGGCTCTGGAAGGTCTAAGACAAATCCGCTTCGAAGCAGACGCTCGCGCGGGATGCATGTTCTCTTGAGCTCGGCAAACAGCTTTTCCTCTGCCGACGAGCCAGATGTTTTGGGCTTCTCGGCCCCGTCTTCTGACCCGTATTTCTTGAGGTTAAACATGACACGTTTGATGCTGCTGATGTATTCGTTTTTGTGTTTGGTGGTTGACGCGAGTTGGTATTCTTTTTCGACAGCCCTGCGTATGCGTTCTGCGGGTGCTGTGGTGGTCGCGTACTGCTGGTGGAGCAGTTTGAGGTAGTGTTGTCGCTCGTCCTGTCTAGCTGATGCGAAAGGCGTGACGGGTCTGGGGACCAGATGGGGCAGGCGTCTCTTTTGAGCGGGTCCATCCGCGTGAGATGAACCCAATGCGCTCACAGTCCGCTTTTTAGAGTCCCCTGGCAACATGCGAGGGTGTGGGGAATCAATGGGTAGAACGTAGATCAGATAACGATTTACGATTATTGAAGCATCTTTAAAAAAAATCCAAACGAGAAAAAAAAAAATAAGCTCCCTCGGGTCGATCGACGCATTGATCGACGCGCCCACACCACCCTCCAGGGACCGGCACGGCTAGACCGGCCCAACGCAGCTTGTAATTGAGGGACTAAGTGGATTAAATGCTTTGCATCATGCCAAACACGCGAGGGGAAGAGCCGTTTCTGCAGCAATCTGCACCTCGGCTGCATCTGACTGACTCAACTGCCCTGGAAAATGGCTCCACAAATGATAACGGCGTGGTTCGGTTCGAGGGTTGTGCGCCGGGGATTTGCCGGGGCGGCACCGAGGCGGTGAATCAGGTGATTCGCCTTCTGGAAAGTAGATCTCGTGTTGTATTCCGGAACCCGTTTTCGCCTGGTCACGCCTGGTGATTTCCCAGTCTCTCGGCTATCGCATGTTTTTTGTCGGAGGTTCTGGATGCAGAAAACAGTATCACTCCATGCGGCTCGCGGGCTCGAGAAAATTCTATTGTGTCTATTGTTTCCCGCCCTGGAGTAGTCTCGTGTCAAAATGCTGTGATTTGACATATGATTTTCGACAAAGTTCGATGTGACTAACCGCCAGAAACAACTTGATACACGGGGTTCTACGGCTAGCCATGCAGGCCTTTTTTGAGGGATTTTGAACCGCCACAGAAAATGTCTGGAGTTGCTACCAAAATGGTAGCCACGGGTTGCCACAGGCCTCAAGGAAGTTTCGGAGGTCACACTTGAACGGTGTTCGGTGCTCCCGCTTCATCCGAATTTATCCACTATAAAGGGCGAGCTGTGCTCCATCTAATCTGCTATTCCAAACCTATTTGTAAATTAGATTCAACAAGTAATTATCTGAACGCTTATCAAAAATAACTTCACCATGTCTGACCACGATATTCTGTCCAACACAGACACTGCAGTGCACCCACACGAGGCCACCAAAGAAGACGTCCAAACTCCGTCTCCTTTCATCGCCCCTTCAGCTCCCGTGTACAAGGTCTATCCTCCTAGAACCGGGCTGCTGAGAATCAGCTACTACAAGAAGTCCTCGCAATGGAGACCATATCCAGCAGCCTGTTCTGCGGGACTGGCTCTGGTGGCTGTCACTCTGTTCTCGCTCGGTCTGATTCTGTGTCAGGCCGACTCCGTCACAAGTCCTGCCATTTTGGCCGGTGCCTTCTTCTTCGCTTCGGGACTCGTCCAGATCATCACTGGTATCTGGGCTGTTGTTGACAACAATCTGTTTGGTTCTGTGCTGCTTCTGTGCTACGGTGCCTTCTTCATGTCTTTTGGAGGAATTGTTACCGACATCTTTGGTGTCCAGAGTGCGTACTCCAACACTGACGATCTCGACAACGCTTTGGGAATCTACCTGTCTTCATGGACAGTGTTCTCCTTCTTCCTGTGGACGTGCACATTCAAGTCGACAGTTCCTCTGTTTGTGCTGACCTTCTGCATGTGGTTCTTTATGCTGCTCTACACCATTGCCACGTTTGGAGAACACACCGGGTGCAAAGTCGCTGCCGGTGTCTTCTGTTTCCTGACGTCCATGTGCGCATTCTACGCAGTCTACGACGGCTTGACCACCTCGGCTAACTCGTACGCTCCTATTCCGGAGACCAAGTGGCTCAGAATGCCGGGCTCCTGGAACGAGCCGGACGAAAGCCAGATCCCACTCGTCTAAACGAGCTGGTGAGCTTCACGTCTTGAGACGTTTTTTTTGCTCGCTGCCAATTGATACCGGAGAAATCTCCAGAGGCAGCTGATAATATTTAATGATACTAATGATGCTCGAGAATTCCTTGATTTAGTTATAATAACGAGTTATACCAAGATTTATTGTACTTATAAGCGTCCCTCATGGGTCTGGTCTACAGAAACATCCTACTGGTGCTTCTGCTTTGTGCGTTCGTTGTAGCCATAATAAGATGGATTGAGATGTGTTGTAATTATGAGTCGTCACTCTCATAGCCATAACTACTTATGCTAAGAGCTCCTATAGTTATACCCTGGCAAAGATACACTATAGTTGTGATTTTCATTCTCATGGAGATATGCAATGTCTAATGGAGCTCTGCCACACTGATAACAAACCTTTTTTCATACCTCTACTCAAATTAAATTACACTAGTAGCTAACTATTCTTAATTAGATAAGCCTAACAAAATAATATCACACTCATAATTTGCGCATCTAAGCTACCCAAAGAAACAGCGAGATGCTGGTCCAGTCATCGTGCATGATAAACCAGCGGCGCCACTATAAAGAATATAATAACCACGATCATTATCCACATCCCGATCAAACATCGACGACGATTCCTCTTTATTGCACCCAAAGTTGCTCCTCTTTCCTCCTCAGCTCCATCATCAACCGAGAACTCTGCAACGGGCTTCCCAGCCATCTTGACCACCTCGGTCGACTTCTCCAGCCCGCTCAGGAACCCCTCCAGACGCTGTTGCTGCTCAATCATTCTCCCCAGCTGCTCTAGAAGCGTCCTATCCTGGTGCCCTGCGCGCTGGTACGTTGCCTCAAAAACCTCCTGCTGTCCCAGTCTCCGCAGGAACTCCTTCACGCTCTCCTCAGAGTTTCCAGGGTATCTGTTCTGGTACAATTGCACGCCGTACGCACACAGCTCCTCCAAATAGGAGGCACAATTCCGCCGCAATTCCCCCAAAATCTCCAAAACTTCTCCTGAAACAACCCTCATCTGTTCAGATTGCTCCCGGAGCTCAACAGACCGCCCCAACACACCCAGATCAGCGGTCATATCGTCTGTCAGCTCCACAATGCCTGCAATCTGCCGACCAACCTCCTGGATCAGCGACTCATCGAACACACTGGCAGTCGTTTGGAACTCAATCAGCTCGCTCCGCAGCGTATTGACCTTTGTTTGCAAGCTGTTCAGATTGAAATAGAACGTATCACTGTCCAGAGCAAAGTCCAAAGAGCTCTCAACGCTGTCGGATCGCTGGTGCGTTACTGGGAACCCCAGTAACGGCTTGCTTGCCCCTTTGTCCTGTATCTGTTAGATTGATCGCCAACTCTGACTAATAACTTACCATATCACAAATGTCAGTGTTATAGAGCTGTTTGAGTGCTGCTTGTAATTGTTGTACAATCATAAAAGCCCTTTCAAAAAAAATCACAGATAAACACAGCCCACCTTCGCACCACAGCCCAAAAGTTCCATTTTTTTAACCTCTTCTTTCACGATAATCTCACCATATTGGTTACTATATTACAAAGCATACATAACACATCACTGTTTCACCCCCAATGGAGGCGTGGATCTCCCAGACACATGGGACCCGCTCGGGCCTTTGCCCAACTTCTTCCCTCCAGCGGCCAATCCCTTTGGAGATTGCGAGGAACCTTTTGACGGAGTACTTGGAGCAGCCACACTGTTTGGACTCGAGACGGACGCAGATAACGACGAGCCAGAACGAGCAGCAGAACCGGGTATTTGCTGTTGCTGTTGCTGTTTTTGCGAGCCTTGTTTCTGCTGCAACAGTCTCTGCTGCTGTAAAATCCGCTGCTGATGAGCCTCAATCTGCTTTTGCCGAATGTGGTGGATTCCATCATAGGCCTTTGTGAGCAACATACATCCGAATCTAATGGCCTGAGTCTGATTTCCAATCTGGTTCAGTTTGGATGGATCCAGAGGAGTGTATCTCGGCAAATCCGAGTCAAACAGGAACCGCGACGCCAGCCGTCTCTTGCGGTCCTGGACAGAGTCGTAAACGTTGATCCGTTTCCGTTTCTTCTCCGGAGACTCGCAAACGCTTTCTGGAGACGTTGCCGGTTCCTCTTGGTCAACCTCCATCTCAAGGTCGTCCGACTCCTCCTCACTCTCGCTAGACTGCTCCAGATACTCCTCAAAAGAGCGGTCGTCTTTCACACGCTTGCGATCGATCCACAGCCGTCCGCCTCGTCCAACTCTCTTTCTCAGCTTAAACAGCACCTCGGAAACATCCAGCTTGCCCCGGCTGTCGTTGTGCAAACCATACGTGCCCTCGTCCCCATAATCACGATCTTGACCTGTCAAATCGTAAAACTCGGGCAGATGGTTATGCCGATCATGTTTCAACACCTGACCGGTGGCAGCATCGATCTTGACAACCTCGTCGTTTCCGTAATGTTTGTTCCCGTTTAGAACATCGCTGAAATCGATCTCTTTCGAGCTCTCAATCTCGTAGAGCGATGAAGCCAACGAAGAATACGGCAAATGAGACCGTTCCTTTAGAAGCTCATCCTCGTTGCTCGCAATGTCAAAGTACGGGTTGTAGGGGTCGTCGGTGAAATTCACCCACCCTTCGTCCTGCGCCTTTCTCTTGATCAGCTTGTCAGAGACAGCTTTTTTGATTCCTTCCAGCTTGTCCTGCAAAACAGCATTGACAGTCGTCAGATCAAGGTCGGGAATTCTCGACGACGGAAGCTTCACGTACGGCTGGACCGCAACTGAACTGCCAGACGTCAGTCCAACACCGTTCTGCTGCCCTGGAAGCATGTTCTGCAACTGCTGGCTCTGAAGCTGTTGACCAGCTGCTCCTTTCTGCAGCTTCTGTTTGGCCGAATGCGACATCAGAATCATCTCCTTCTCGATCTGCTGCTTCTTGCGCTCCTTGGCCAGTAGCTTTTCCTTCTCAGACATCTGCTGTATCTTCAGCTGATCCGTATCAAGCACAGGAGCCCTCTTCTTCTTGTGTGCAATCAAGTCCTCGTCCTCTCCCTTGATTCCAAGATCTCGCTTGAGCTTCTTCACTTCGCACCGCAGATTGAACACGTTCAGTTCCGTCTTGAGCTGTTCCAGCCTCTTCACCTCTCTTTCAGCAACCATAAACATCAGCCGTTTGGCCTGTTTCAGGTCCTTGTAGAACACTCCGAGTCGCTCGGCACCTTGGGTATCTGTTCTCCGCGTTTTCCTGGCCTGTCTGAATTCTCTTCTTCTGAAACAAACGTACGGATCGTTGTCATCTTTCTGAGCAGCCTCTTCAAATTTGAGAGTTGGGAAAACAGGCTTTCCTTGTCTAGCAATTCTTCTCCTTTTCCAATGCTCGTAAATTTTCGTTCCAAAAAGAGCAAACAGCTCTTTCAATGGTCTGGCCTGCTTCCCGCTCGTGGGCTCTGCATCAAGCAAAGTCTTGAAAGGATGGATATTCAGCTGATTTTCAAGTGTACGAACAACATCAGCAGGATCGCTCTTGTCTGGAACCAAAGCTACCTGCACAATCTCCTCAAACGATAAAACCTGCTGTGGATCCATCGAAAGGAACGGTTGTTTCTCGTTCACCACCGTTTCCAGTCGATGCGCAACAATCTCAAACTCGTCCTCGGTACATTTCGTCTTTGCCTCGGCATTGAGCTGGTTCAAAAACTCCTCGTCCTCCTCGTCCATGCAGTATGGACATCCAACCGTGTCCTCCACAGTGGCAGAGAACTTGATGTAAGAGGCAGGAACGACAAACTTCTGGTTGTAGTACTTCGAAGCCTCACTCCAAACCTTGGACGCATCAGGTGTAGGAATGTACACCTGCTCGACCTTGGCACCCGATATTTTTGCTGCAGAGGCATTGATGACGGCTTGCAAATGATGTTCCTCTTCTTCTCCCTTTTCAACACCAGTTTCAATCTGCTGTAGTTCACGCTGCTGTTCAGAGATCTCCAAATCTGGGATATCCTTCTGTTTCCAAACCTGCAAACTGTGCTTCACCGAAATCTTTCTTTGCCTGAAACGGGCACCCGCAGACGATGGTAACACCATCTTTGGTTAGGCCCTTGTAATTTGTGTTGTTGTGGTTTCTTTGTTACCCGGTTTCCTCGCGACGCGTCGATCGACCTGTAGGCGTGACTGGACGAAAATTTTCCAAATAATTTTTTCTGTAATTTCCGAAAGCCTCCAGCAACCCGACGGTGGCAATAAACGAGCTGGAATAGCACAACAGAATGGCCTCGTAAGCCAGCCAAAGCAGGGGAAATCAGTCCTCTTGTTCCTATGTACAGAGCTTGGTTCAAGCAGAGAGACCTTTACACCAGCAAAACACCACTAGTTCACTATTCAACATCCACTGTGACACTTGACCAGTAAAAGATGAGTGCACACTGGCTTGCTGGCTTCAGTGGTTTCCCCAATTCTCGCCTTTTTCTCCGCGACTTTACGAAATTCGCGTGAAATCTGGGCGACCGCGCGGTGCGGCCGGGGGAATTTCCCAGGGGGCGCCCGCCCAGCCCCGCCATCTACAGCACGCGCCGCATGGGAAAAACTCCGCGAAACGCCGTCAGCGGAGGTTACCCGGCCTCTATATATTTTCTCCTTTTACTACTCCAGTTTTTTGACGTGGTACGGAGCCAGCGACTCGTCGGCGACAACGCTTGGCGACCGGACCACAGGATCGACTCCCGTCTGTGTCTTTGGGAACGAAACCACGTCTCTAATGTTGGACGAGCCTAACAGCATTGAGCACAGCCGGTCAAATCCGATAGCGAGGCCAGCGTGCGGCGGACATCCGCTGTCCAGGGCAGCCAGTAGATGGCCGAAAAGCTCGTCTGGGTTCTCAATTTCAAGCACTTCAGTGAAGATGTAGCGTTGCAGCGCGGCGTCGTGCACTCTGCGAGATCCACCACCCAATTCGACCCCGTTTACCACCAAATCGTAGTGATCTCCGCGAACCTCGAGTGGCTTTTCAGCCAGGTTTACGTAATCCTGGAGATTGGCCATAGTGAACGGATGGTGTGTTGACTGGTACTTTTTTGGGTTGTAGAGCGGATAAGACACTTTTTTGTCGCTTTCCACCTCGGCTGGGCTGAACAGCGGGAAGTTGACGACCCAGGATGCGACGAAAACGTCTTCTGGAGTTGTTCCTTTCGGAGTTCTTCTTCTCCATCTGTCGGGGAACCACTGGATGGCGAGCTGTCTGAAGCGTCCCAAGGGAGTTGGGTTCTCGTAGGACAGTTTTGCGCGGTCAGAGACGGCAACAATGTCGCCAATTGCCAGCTTCAAGGATTCGTTGATCTCTGCTACTGAACCCGTTTTTGAAAATGGCAGATTCTGAGTCCAATTCTCCAGGCTCTGCTGGTCTGAGATCTTGACGATGTGAGGTCTTCTGTTTGAGTAATTGTTGGCATCAAAAAGCGATTTCGGTAGTTTTCCCGCGTTGAGCGCTCCTGGAAGAACGCACGCCTCGATCACTGGGAACTCTGGGTTTGTTTCGGCAAAATATTGCGAAACCTCGTGAAATTTCAGCCGAGATCTCAGATCCGGTTTATCGATTCCGTATTGGGCTAAAGCGTCGTGATAAGTTAATCTCGGCAGCGGTTCCTCGGGCGAAAGTTCGTGTAGTTCGTCATCTCCCACTGTCTTGTAGAGAGGAACGTTTCTGACGGTTTTGAAGATTTCCGAGACCAATTTTTCAACCACTTTTTGAACGTCCTCGCTTTGGGCGAACGACATCTCCAAATCGATCTGCGTAAACTCAGGTTGTCTGTCTGCGCGCAGATCTTCGTCCCGGAAACACTTTGCGATCTGGTAGTATCCTTTGAACCCGCTGGCCATGAGCAGCTGCTTGTATTGCTGCGGAGATTGTGGCAAAGCGTAGAAAAGGCCCTTTCTCCTGGTCGGAACCAAGAACTCGTTGGCCCCCTCTGGGGTGGATTTGAACAGCAAAGGGGTCTCGATTTCGGTGAAATTGCACGCATCCAGCACAGAGCGCGCGGTGCGAGCCGCCTGGGAGCGCATCTTCAGCGCTTTCTGGTAGTAAGGGTGTCTTAGTTGCAAATACCGGTACTCTGGAGGGTACAGAGCCGGAGTCTCTTTGAGAGATTCAAGCTGTGAGGTGCGAACGTCCGAGCCGTTGAGAGTTTGGATGCTTTGCAGAAGAATTTCCCACGAGGAGGACCCGTCCTTGTTTTTTTTCGGGGTAACAATACCAGACATTGCAATCACGTCCTCTGGTTTGGCACTGCGCAGTCTCTGCGAGAGCTGCTCATCCCTGGCGACAATCTGTGCACGGTCGGCGTTGAAGTCGCGGAAACCTGCAAAAACAAGATGTTTGGACACTTTGCGCGGCGGACCGTCAATCCATCCCGTCAGGGTGACAGTCTGAGTGAGATATCTGTCTAATTCTTGTGCGATTTGGGTGACTGTATGAGTGTGTTTCGGGAAATCGAATTTTTCCAGCGCTGTGGCCAGCTCAGGCAGATGAGAAACATTTCGCAGCCCAAGACGGCACAGATGGCCCACAGTGCGGATCCTCAACATCTCAGGGCAGATATTGGATAGATCAGACGATGATGCTTGAACCGGTTAAATCGCACTTATTGGATTATTTCAAAAATATCAAAATTGTTGTCTGGCTGTGCAGAGATTGAAAAATTGTCAGATTTCTGCGCCGCGCACCGCCACAACACAGTCCCGCACCGCACCGCCACACCTTTTTGGGTCGCGCACTAAGTAAAAATTTTCCAACATCGCAGCGATTTGTAAAGTATTTTAATACTTTTGTCCCTGGTGGCGACTCTTTCTTATTCCCTTGATAACCCATAGAAACTATCAAACATGTCGCAAGGAACACTTTATGGTGGCTCTGAGAGCAGAATGCTTGTGCCACAAGGTCTGGTGAAGGCACTCAACCTCGATGTGAAGTTGGCCGATGGAGAAGCTCCAGAATACAAGGCTAACTTCCCACTCGCCAAGGTGCCAGCTTTCATTGGTCCAAAGGGCTACAAGCTGACCGAGGCTATTGCCATCATCTATTACCGTGAGTATCCGCTTGATATCCGTCGCTTTCCGCTCAAATGCAATGATGAAAAAAAATTATTCAATTATACAGTTATCCCTGTCTTAAGATACTATGTCGAGAAGATTATTCTGAAAAAGATTTGGCGAGCGACAAGTTTTCACCCCTGCAATTACTAACAGTTTTTTAGTTGTTTCTCTCAAGGACGAGAACTCCCCATTGCTCGGTAAGAACTTGAAGGACCGCGCCCTTGTGCTCAAGTGGCTGTCCTTTGCTACCTCTGAGGTTCTCACCAACGCCGCTATTGCCTTCGGTCCATTCCTCGGAAAGGGTCCATACAACAAGAAGGTTATTGACGACGCTCTGGCCAAGTTGGACCTGCACGTCAAGGTGATTGAGTCCAGACTCAAGGAGTTCACCTACTTGGTTGGCGAGAGACTCACTGTTGCCGACCTTTTCGTTGCTTCTGTCTTCTTCAGACCTCTGACTGTCTTGTACGGTAAGGAGTGGAGAGCCGAGCACCCAGCTTTTGTTAGATGGTTCACCACCGTGACCTCTACCGACTACCTGAGCTGGTTCTTCGCTGACGTGAAGCTGGCCGACAAGCCGGCCGAAGCTCCAAAGCCACAAAAGAAGGAAAAGGCTCCAAAGGCCAAGCAAGCCCCAGCTGCTGCCAAGCCTGCCGCTGCGGAGGCCGAGATTCCAGCTTCCACCGAGGAGAAAAAGCCAAAGCACCCTCTTGAGGCTCTGCCAAGATCCAAGATTCCTCTTGATGAGTGGAAGAGAAAGTACTCGAACGAAGATACCAGGGCCGTCGCTTTGCCATGGTTCTGGAACGAGTTCTACAACGATGAGGAATGGTCTCTCTGGAAGGTTGCTTACAAGTACAACGACGAGTTGACTTTGACCTTCATGTCCAACAACTTGGTTGGTGGTTTCTTCGCTAGACTGCAAGCTTCTACCAAGTACCTGTTCGGTTCCGCTGTCGTCTACGGTGAGAACAACAATAACGGTATTGTTGGTGCTTTCTTGGTCAGAGGTCAAGAAGCTATTCCAGCTTTCGACGTCGCTCCTGATTGGGAATCCTACGAGATCACCAAGTTGGACGCTTCCAACCCAGAGGACAAGGCTTTCATTGAGAACATGTGGGCTTGGGACCAACCTGTTGAAGGTAAGGAGATTGCCGACGGTAAGGTCTTCAAATAAATGCAACCCGATCACTTTGATCAACTCGATCAACTCGAACGATGTGAAAGTTGGTTTAATGAATACAATAATTTTATTGTCAGTGGACATAGCCGTGCTCGTAGTCATCGTTTACGTAACCCGTCTTTGGTCTGTCTTGCCTCAGCCAATGCTATCACATCGACGTGACCTTTATCTGGGTTGTAATCAAGAAACTCCGCCAGTTTCAAACTCTCGTAAGCCACGTCACTGATGCACTTGAACCGAGCCGGTCCCAACGCCGTTCCTCCGTACCATCTGCTGGCCACTATGAGCACGTTTACCAGTTTAAGTCTGTCCAGCAGTCCCATCAGACGTTGTCCGGAGCCACCTTCGTGGTTATCGTTGGATCCCTGGTTGAGTCCGTCAAGTTTTGCTACTATAGGGGAAAATGGAGCTTGTTTTTTTGTATTCTTTGATGGTTCTTTGTCTGTGGTTGCTGTTTTCCAGGCCAACATGGTGGGATGACTGGCTTTATCAAGTCTTGGATCCAGATCAAAGAGCTGAGTAAGCAGGGGCTTTATTTCTGACTCGTGGCGTAGAGGGATGCACCAGCCTCTGAATTTGGATTTCTGGACGGTTAGTAGGCTGGATGCTGTCCATTTGAACGTGACGGGGGGTTTCATCGGCGTATAATGTGCAATTGAGTGTCCGGATCTTATGAAAACCAGGGGAAAAAATATCTGAAATATTTCAGATTTGAAAAATGTTGAAATTATTTTCTGTGAAGTATTTGGTATATTTACTACACTACTCTTTTGAGATACCTTCCTTCCCCGTTATGTCTTCGAAAAACGACATGAAGGTTGTTTCCGAGAAGGAGAACAACCGGAACCGGTACAAGTACCGCATTGAGATCCAACAGATGATGTTTGTGAGCGGCGAGACAAACGATCCGCCTGAGTCGACGACGGCAGTGATTGAGAATATTGTGAAGGACCAGGTTGTGGAACTTGTCTTGCAGTCACAGAAGACGGCGATGTTGCGCGGACAAAAGTCGATTTCGCCTGAGGACGTGATATTCATGATTCGCCACGACAAGGCCAAAGTGAACAGACTACGCACGTATCTGTCTTGGAAAGACGTGCGGAAGAACGCAAAGGACCAGGAAAACGGGGACATTGGTGCAGGAAACGACCTGATCGATGACCCAGCAGGTGCAAACAGCGGTGCTGGAGCGAACAGCAACTCCCTGGACAACAAAATGCTGGCCAAGCAGAAAAAATCGCAGATTCGTCTGCCCTGGGAGCTCGAGTTTATGTTCAACGAACAGCCGTTGGAAAACACCGATGATTCGCTGGCCGCGGGCGGCGGCGACCAGGTGGATGACGAGGAAAGAGAGGCGGTTCTGGCGCAGTTGAAGCGGCTCAAACAGAACGACGAGCGCACGAGGAACATGACGCAAAAGGAGTATGTTCATTGGTCGGAGTGTCGGCAGGCCAGTTTCACTTTCAGAAAGTCCAAGCGGTTCAGAGAATGGTGCGGGATGTCGCAGATTACCGACAGTCGGCCAAACGATGATGTGATCGATATTCTCGGGTTTTTGACGTTTGAAATGGTGTGTTCGCTGACGGAGAGGGCTCTGGAGATCAAGAAACAGGACCTGTTAAAGAATCACAAGGAGAGCGAGACGAAGAAACGCAAGTACCTGTTTGACGAGCCGAGCAATGACTCAAAACCGATTTTAGTTGAGCATGTGCACGAGGCGTGGAGGCTGTTGCAGGAGGTGAGTCGGCCAAAGAAGTGTCTGTACAACTTCAAGGGAGGACGTATGAAGAGGAGGACGAACCTAATCTAGGGAGGGAGAAGCAGAGACGAGTTACGTTGGCTGTGCAGTTCTAGAGTACGGTCATTTGGTGCAGACAACGCAGATTAGTAAAAGAGTCGTTTTCGAAGACTACAGTGGGTTTGAATAAAGAAATTTATAACTTTTATGTCACTCCATATGACTTCAGATAAGACTCAGAAGAAGATATATTATTTTTTTCAGATAAAAAAAATATATCGCTGCGAATATTTCTTCTCTCACAACCTATCTATCCTCATTGACCATGACATTGAGAGCCGAGACGTCTTACCTTCCGCTTTTAAAGTCACCCGGTCCGTTCACCGATCCCGAATATACGCCCGAGTTTGGGCTCGGCTCGCTGGAGACGGCCAAGATCCTCGTTCTCGGTGGTGGTGGATTGGGCTGCGAGATCCTCAAGGATCTGGCCCTGAGCGGGTTCAGACACATCGAATGCATCGACATGGACACCATTGAGCTGAGCAACCTGAACCGGCAGTTTCTGTTTCGCGAGAGCGACGTGGGCAAGTCGAAGGCGAAAGTGGCGTGCGAGTTTGTGTCGAGACGGCTGGGCAGTTCGTGCGGCCTGCAAATCGTGGCCCACCACGCGCGAATCCAGGATTTTGGCATGGACTTCTACGCGGGGTTTTCGATGATTGTGTGCGGTCTGGACAACATTGAGGCGCGGCGGTGGGTCAACAGGCTGCTGATTGACCTGGCGGCGTCCACGGGGGTGATTGTGCCGTGGGTGGACGGCGGGACCGAAGGTTTGCAAGGTTCTGTGAAGCTGATGATCCCCACAATGACTGCGTGTTTCGAGTGCTACATGAAGCTGGTTCCAGTTCAAACGACGTATCCGCTGTGCACGCTGGCGTCGACACCGCGTTTGCCCGAGCACTGCATCGAGTGGGCCCACCAGCTCGAGTGGGACCGTCTTTATCCGAACGAGACGTTCGACGCAGACGTGCCCGAGCACGTTGATATTATGTACAAACTCGCGGCCGCGCGCGCGGAGAAATTCGGAATTGCCGGGGTGACAAAATCCAAGACGCTGGGCGTGGTGAAGAACATAATTCCTGCGATAGCATCGACGAACGCGGTGATTGCCGCGGCATGTTGCAACGAGTGTTTCAAGTTCGTCACGAGCTGCAACCCAGGACTCGAGGACAGCGTGTACTACAACGGCGAGAGCGGCGTGGTGTGCGCGAGCGACGCCTACTCGCGCGTGGAAAACTGTGGTGTGTGCGGGAACCTGCCGCAGGAATTTGAGACCGCGCGCGGGACGAGTCTCGGGGAGTTTGTGGGGCAGGCGGTGGAACAGCTGGACCTAAAGGAGCCACTGTTCTTCACAAGCACAGGAGACCTGTACAACAGCAAGAACGCGGCCAGGTTCGACCTGTCGAAGCAATTGGACGAGCTGGTTCCGTTCGACGAGGACGGAGTTTGCAAGTACCAGGTGAATGTGCTGGATCGCGGAGCTGATGCGGTGAAATTGATTGTGAAAATGGTGTAGTAGCGAATTCCTAATTTGGATAATTAATACACAAAATTACAGACAAACAGAACGCACTGCTCAACTTTAACAAGTAATTACTGCTCTTTAATTGCTCAAAAGCGTTTTAATCTGAGGCTATCTAAGTCTAGAAAGTGTACATGTGGCTTAACCGTGCTTGCTGAAGTACTTCTTGGAGTCGTCAACGCCTGGGACAATGGTGTCGGCACCTGGAGTCCAGTTAGCTGGGCACACCTCACCGTGCTTGTCGGTGAATTGGAAAGCCTCAAGGAGTCTCAGGGACTCGTCGACGTTTCTTCCGACTGGCAAGTCGTTGACAGTGATCTGTCTGAGGGTTCCTTCTGGGTCGATCAAGAAGATACCTCTGAGAGCAATACCCTCTTCCTCAATGAGGACACCGTAGTCCTTGGACAGGGAGTGGTTGGTGTCGGCCAACAATGGGATGTTGACCGGTCCGAGACCACCGTCAGCACGCTTGACGTTGGTCCAAGCGAGCAGAGAGTACTCAGAGTCGGTGGAAGCAAACAGAACTTGGCAGTCCTTGTCGGTAAACTTCTTGACAGCCTCGGAGTAAGCAATGATCTCGGTTGGGCACACGAAAGTGAAGGCCAATGGGATGAAAGCGAGCAAAACCCACTTGCCCTTGTATTGGTCAAGGGAGATTTCCTCGAAAACACCGTCAACGACGGCAGTCTTGGTGAACTTTGGAGCTGGCTTTTGGACAAGGGCAACCATTTTGTATTTAATTGCGTAATTGACTAAACCAGGATATTGCAATGGCACAGAAAAAAAGGGGGGGACTCTCGCTCATTATATACCACCGGCAACATCCAGATTTCTCTCACTTATCGCGCTGCGGGACTAAAATGAGAAAAACCGTTTTTCGCACGGCCGCAGACCGCGTCCATGGAGGGGCGTCCGCGGCGGATCCCGGTGCCCCCCCCGGGTCGCCACCGGGGCTTTCGCGAACTCACCACCACAAATATATTACTAAAGATTTTTAAAGATCTGGATTCTTGCTCGGCGGACTTTACTTCCAATTTCTAATTGGATGCGGCTATCAACGTGTATCGCCCGAATTTACTAGAATCTTGCACGAAAATATTAATAATGTGGCCGGGACCAGCCACAACCATGTGATTCAGTAATTTGTCGCGATCTGCCCACGTCATCTACACCACTGTGGCCGACACGTCTGGAGGTGGTGGTGCACCAACTACTCAATTACGCCTTCTCCTATGCTGCCATTTCATTCGTTCCTAAAATACCCTCAATTTCCCCTCCCAAGTCTAGCCATCTCCTCGTTGTAAACTTGAAAAACGTCTGGAAACACCGTTATCGCAAGCAGCAGGAAATCTTGCAGAAAAACAATCACGTAATCTATTACGTAATCTCGTGCACCAAGCCTCAGATCGGTTTGTTCTCTCCTGTTCAAGATGAGAAACCGCACGAGCCTATGCACTGCATCCGTGGGGAATTTCCTAATCACGTCTGTTCCGTGGATTGCCGCGTCTATTAGTGGAACGGCCCGCCGCTGGACGCGGGTCGGCAGATCGTTCAGTGCAATGTCCAAAAGCGTCAGCCAGACCTGTTTGTTGGTCAGAAAAAAGTACAAAAACAGCAGGTAGATCAAGTTGCACGCAAATCCACGCAGTCCGCGACTGCCATCAAAAGGGCCTTTGAAAATGTACAGTCCAATGAGGTATTTGACTGAGATTGAGATGAGTTTGTACGCTCTGAACACTGTTCCTGCCGTAACAAAGTGCACAACTGATCTCCAAACAACGGAGAAGAGCCATTGAGCCGTGCGCATGGCTGCTGTGAAGAATTCGGGCGCATCAGTGGCCGGGCCAGCCGCGCCAGCCGCGCCGTACCCGCCAGGGGCGTTCGGCCGCCCCGCACTGGCCCTCCCGTGGCCACCGGGACCACCCAATTCCCTGGAGGGCACCGTTACCACCTGCGGACACTCTACTGCTGCCAGGCCGTCCAGACGGTCTCTGGCGGCGCTGGAAACCAGCAAATACGGCTCGTGAGCGCCCGTGTCGACCACAATACACTCATGACACCCGAGTTCGACCGAGTGTCTTGTGCCGTCTGTAGCCGAAAGAGTCACCTGATAGTGCACGGTTTCTCTCGTGGTGTCTTTCTCGAAGTAGGGCGAGTTTTCTGTGCCTCCGAACGGCAGAACGACCGTCACGGCGATCATCGTAGGCACCTGGTCAAAGGACACTTTTGGTCCGCACGCGAGAATTTGATAGAGGGGAAGCGAGTCATCGAGCGTACTGGACGAGTACTCGTTTTCGACGACCAATTCCAAGAACTCGTCCGCTCCGCACATCTGCTTCAGCTCTGCGAGCGTCGTTTGCAACGTGACGTTGTCCACGGTTTTTGTGGCTGCACGGCCCGGAATGCTGCGGTGGCCCGGGTCCGTGTAGGAGAACTCAGCCTCAAAGGGGACCTGCAATGGTGTTGTGTCAGTGTTCATTGTGGGTGGGGAGAAAAGAGTAGATTGGGCACTGTTGGCTCGATTTAAGACGTGATTTTTTTTGATTTTTTTCTGGAGATGTCTCTCTTTGCACCGCCCAGTTTGTGTTTTTCATTTTCTTATTTGAAAATTTTTTGAAAATTTTACAACTTGCCACAGCGGACGACAAGCCCAGGCCAGCAAAATATAGAGCGAGACCGGCTGAACACGCGCAGCAACTCACTTTTTACAGCAGATCCGCACCGCCACCGTCTGCCTGTCTTTGCACGTGCACCTCGATATCCGTGTCCACATCATCCACCATGTACACGACTCTCGCGAAGCAGCAAGCCCGCCGGCAAATGTACAGCAGTCCGCTCCAGCACCGGCAAATCGGCTCGTTCATCCGCAGCGTGCTGTGTATGGACCCGCCGCAATCGGCGGACGACCCGACGCCGGAAAACCGGTTCCACGTGTGGGACCAGTCGCCGTCGCCGGACCTGAGACTGCGGGCAGCCACGATAAGAGCCAAGGCCAAGTGTCCTGTGACGGCCAAGGACATCAACTACTCGTGTCCGTTGTCCGGGATTCCGACGCATCACTCGAGAGAAGCGTGGGAACAAGACACGGCCTACCACGCCAGCAAAAAGTACGAATTGCTCAAGAAAGTGAACATTTACGAGCACGATCTGAGATCTGGCAGACAGTTTCCTGAGTTTGACTTCCCAACCGTGCAACCGCAGGACACCCTCGTGAACTTTGCGTCCTGGGACACGTACCTCTACACCAGACAGTTCTACTCGATGGACACGGAGTTCCAGATGGCTGTTGTCACCAAGATGTTGAGCTTCCCGCTCACCATCGCGTCCATTTTGCATCAGTACTCGCCGTACTTTCTCAAGCCAAAAGGCCCGATTTCTCTCGAGGGACTCAAGAGTCTCGCCGCTCTCAGATACACCTTGTATCCTGAGAACCGTGTCTCGTCGCTCAAGGACAGACCCGTGCGGATTTTCCTGCTGAACGCCCGCTCCGAGTCCATTCTGCCGGCCCATGTCTGGAAAGAACTCACCTACTTGTTCCCGGGAATCTCGTTTGAACTGCACTACATCGGCCCAGAATCCTACTACGACAGAGAAAAGAAACAGAATCTGGTGTCGGACAGACCCATCGTCAAACGTGTCGACGACACGCTCTGTTTCATCCACCACACCCAGGACTTCCACGTTCTCCACGAGGCCCAGGACTTCTTCCCTTACGACCCGTATCTCGACGTTTTTTTCTGTTTCCACCCAAGAATGGGCTCCTCTGAGCTGACCGACCTGTGGACAAAGTCGTTACCCGGCCTGCTCGACTCCAAGTGCGGCATCTTCGTCACCGGCTACCACCAACAGGACATCGACAGAGACTACAAATGGCTCGTCGACAACTACCAAGAAGACCTCGACATCCTCATGGACAAGACTCCAAACAAGTTTGGCTCTACAAAATGGGAACTCAACGACTACGACCCCCAGGAAGTGTTCCAGTTCAACCAGCAGGTGTTTGGGTTCAGAGGAAAGAGATACCATGCCATCAACCAGGGATAATGGCCCTATTCCCCGTCTTGTGTATAGTCAGGACAGCGTCCGAATAAAATATACAGTTGTCCTACCAAAACCCGTAGCCCTCGCCGCCAAAGATGTTGTAGAAGTCGCTGGAACCGGGGCTCGTGGGGTTCGTTGTTTCCGCAGAACTCGCTCCTTGTAACGGGTCCATGAACATCATTGACCCGCTCGGGTTCAGGTTCATCACGTCGGAGTCGATCTGCGAAAACAGATCGTTCAGGAAGTTTTGCTGCGATTGCTGGTCGTCCATCGCCGGAGCAGCATCAGGCTCCTCTCTTTTGATAGGCGACTCCTCTCTTTTAATGTTGATCGGCTCAAATGGCTGTTTGAACACCGATTGTGCGGGCTGCACCGGCTGCGCGGTCTGAACACCGCTTGGCTCTGGCTGGTATTGCGGATCCAGTGGAAGATATGGCGACTCGCCGAGCTCCGAGTTGGTGAAT
Source organism: Ogataea corticis (assembly GCA_030555865.1). Taxonomy (NCBI): domain Eukaryota; kingdom Fungi; phylum Ascomycota; class Pichiomycetes; order Pichiales; family Pichiaceae; genus Ogataea; species Ogataea corticis. The sequence goes on along the minus strand of JANIVM010000005.1, from coordinate 262,794 downwards.
CCAATCGGCGAGGGAATGAACCCTCCCACCGAACCACCGCTTTGACTCTGTGCCGTCATCTTGGGAGTGCTTTCGCCGCGAGCCCCCACGGGAGTCTCACCCTTGCTCTCGGCCCTCCGTCTCGTCAAATTCTCCGCATTGTAGTTGATAAACTTGCTGAACTGGATCCGTGAGTCTGGGTTCAGTGTCCCATTGTCTCCCTCCCGCTTGCGCATCGTGATCTTGATGTTCTCAATCGCCTTCTCCTTGCCCAGCTCGTCCAGAAGATCCACCATCGAGTTGGTGGCTCCGTCCTTGTTGAACTTGTTCGAAACCTTCATCCACTTGGAGATTCTCGTCAGAATGATCGCCATCTTGTTAGCAACCTTGCTCTTCGAGCTTGTAAGCTTCAACGCCTGCGAAACCCGCTCGTACTCCTGCTCCACGTCCACCTCAAAATCCAGGTTCTGCGACTTCACCAGCAGCCGCGCCCGGATGAGCGCAACCAGAGCGTGCATCGGCCGGTAGTAAAAGAACGTCGGAAACTGACAGCCCTGCTGGCACAGCGCGACGAATGAGTCGATCACCTTCTCGCTCGCCTTGATCAGCCGGTTCAGTGTTTGCATGTACACCTCTGTAAGTACGTCCTTTTTAAGCAGAACGCGGCAAACCACGTAGTCGTACATGGTCATCAACAGCTGGTAGTAGATGATCGAAAGCAGGTTCTTTGACTTCGAATTTGGAGCAAGTAGCGTCGATTCCGACGCCAATTTCTGCATCCGCTTCTCGTATCCAATCATCATGGCACGCAGATCTTCCAACGGAACAGAACTGAGATCAACAGAAGAAGTGTACTCTGTCGTAGCCTCCTCCCCAGCCGGCTCCTTGCGCATCGCAAACGACGGTATCGACGACGTTGGACACAGGAACTGGAAAATCTCCTCGCCGATCGCCACGAGCCGTGCGTAGTACGACAGAAACTTGTCGTACCGGTTCGACTCGCCCATGAGCAGTAACTGACAACACCGCTCGTGCGCTGCCGTCCACGTCACCACCTTGAACCGCGGCAAAGATAGTCCCAACGACCCGCAGCACGAGTAAACGCCAATGTACGCGCGCAGAACTTTGCGCTCCTCGGTCCCGTCGCGCAGCACGTTCTGGTTGTTTCTGTACGACTCGTTTCCGAGATCGAGACACAGAGTCAGATTTAATGCTGTCAATAAACTCATCTGGTGCTTGTAAGATCCCCACTTGCGCGGCGGCGAACACCACAGCGACATCACCAGATAAATCTGGATAATGCTCACGGTGATGTCGCCCATGATGGAAACATGCTGCGCGAGACTGCCGTCCAAGTAGTACAGCAATGTGTCGTGCAAGTCGGGCTCGTTCAGACAAGTCACTGTGATGAACGACAAAAGAACCAGCGGCTCGCGGTCAAGCAGCCACTCGTACGAGTAGTGCTCCGGAATCGATACACACGGCCAGTAGCACAAGAGGTCGTCCACAAAGAAGTTGTACCGGGCTTTGGCGTCGTCCTCGGTCAGAATCTTGAGCTTGATCAGCTCCTTCACAATGTTGAGCTCGTACGGGATCCACGGCAGGTTCGGCACCGACTTGATCGGCCCGTCCTTCATGCTGTTGACCGACGACGCCACGTTCGACTGCGCGTCGCCCGTGCTGTCGCGAGAATAACTGATTGCGTGCGACAAAAGCCGCTGCAGCTCGCGCAGCTGGATTTGCAGCTGGCTCAGAGTTTGCGGACTCATGTTCTCGTCAACGGACGACGTTCCGACCCGTTTGAGCACGTCGTCCTCCTTTGTCTCGCCCGTCTGCTCGCCATTTTTCGTCTCGGTGACCCGTTTTTGGAAATTCTGCAGCAGTTTCGACGCCTCGCTCATCGCGCCTTGCAGGTTCGCCAGCGGGCCCGTTCCCTTGAGCTTAATCTTCTTGCGTGGCCGCGCCCGGGCAGAGGCCACCGTCGGGTCCTCCGTCATCGAGCACTTCAGATCCGCTTTGAAACACCGAGTGCACCGCTCAAACGACGGGTCCTCGAAGACACACCGCATTTTGAGCCGGTGGCACCGCGCACACGCGCGCAGCCGCCGAAACTTGTTGGCGAACTCCGTCGTGGAGATCGACTGCGTCAACTGTTCCGACGACGACGTCGGCGTGCTCGAACGGCCGCCCTTGTCGTTCTCGTTCTCGATCTCGTTGTCATTATCCAAGTCGCTGTAATCCGACGACGCAAACATGATTTGTGGTGAATCTCCTCTCTCCAATTGACTGTTTGTGTATGTTTACACGCTTGTTTGCATCTCCAGCAACAATAGGGTCTTGTTCTGATAAACCGGTGATTTGCGCAAAACTAGCAGGAAAAACCTTTCTCTCAACGTGCAATTCAACCAATCTCACGTTTTCCGTGTATCTTCTTCCTCAATTTGGCCCGCTGCCGTTCCAAATTGTTTTATACAGCCCTTCTCAAGACAAAGCAGCCATCCTTTTCCTGATGCAGACATTTTTTTTTATCGATAACAAAAAAATTTTTTTGAGATTTTTTTGAATTTTTTGAATTTTTTCCTTTGCTCGAACCCCTGTCATAATAAAATGGCACCGGCACGCCGGTTTCGGAGACCGCCGCCCTACGAAGCAGCACGTCAAATTACCGCAGATCGCCGTCTTGGAAGAGATAAGACTTCTCATTGGGTTCGATCCCTATTGTCATGTCCGCCCCCCACCTTCTACACGTTGTCATGACGCAGCATTGCTGTCATATGACGCACTGGAACACTGCATCTTTCTCAAAAATCATCAATTAGTTACAAATTGCATGCCATAACGAGAGAAACAAAGTGCAAAGACCTCACAACTCCACATAATCATCGACTTCCACCAAGCCCTTCGCCAGGTTGCTGTAGATGACATGACCTGGGGAGTACTTCATCAGCTCGTCAAGAGCAGGAACCTTGCGCACTTTAGTCCCGTCCACAACAACAGATTCGTCGTATTCTCCCCAGTAGCACGACACACTCACTCCCAAATTTCTTGGAGCATCCACCTCGTCCTCCTCTTCAAACGACGTCGGAAGCCACTGGATACCCACCCGGTAGAACGGCTGGTCCCAGTCCAACTTGTGCAGCTGCACCTCGTCGATTCCCTTCATCAGCTTGAAGAAGTAGTTTCCCTTGTCGTCTTTGGAGAAGCCGGAAGGAACGCTCCCAAAATCAGAAACCTCTGTCTCGCTCTTAAAAATCTTAATAATCTTGACCGGAGAAACCACCTTGTTGTCGTCGGCAGTGTGCTTCGAATCGTACTTCGTCGTGTTGAACCTCAGCACACAATTTCTGTTGTCTTTCACATTGATCTTGAACTCGGCGTCAAACGGCGAATACTTGTCGTGGCTCGACTGGCCGTCATTCGTATCGCTCACCACCTCAATATTGAGGTACTTTGAGAAAGCGTTCTCCTTCCCGCTTCCGTCGACCAACCATGGACGCAGGCCTTCGAACTGACATGTCTCAGTGTCTGTCTTGTTGTAGTGCGTGCACGTGATTCCCGACTTGACATCCTTCAGCGACGGAATGTCCATCAACATGGGCTCGATGTAGCCTGCCCGTCCGTACAAGCTCACTGTGGACTTGGCGTGCTGTGTCGTGTTGGCTGTCAACCCTGAAAGATCAATGGTCTCCAAAAACCTCAGCTTCAGCGGGTTTGCGTAGGAGTAAGGGTACTCAAAGTAAGAGATCGTGGAACACACCGCTAGCACAAGTGCCAAAAACAGCACCAAAATCGAGTTCAGTTTGTGGATGAACGGCAAGACAGGCACTCCCAGCCAGACAGCTACGCCCACTAAAATGTGCATTGTGATGTGACCGAACTCGGAGGTTTCCTGGACAGTCTGGTTCATCGCTTGCAGAATCAGCTCTCCGCTCGTGTAGATGATGTACACAGCCAACGGAACCAGGAGCAGGAACTGCAACGACCAGTCGTAGCTGAACGAGTTGATTGCTGCTTTTTGCAACTTCTGCTTGTAAGTGTCCTCTGATTCATGTTCAATCACCACGATGGTGGACCCCCCGTTATTGTTGACTGAAGAAGACTCGCCGGCAAGAAGTGGATGCTGCTCAGAGTCGAAAGCGGTATCGTGTGAAAAGTCTGAGTGCTCCTGTGCGTCTGGAGAGTTCTCGTGTGACGAAGCAGATTGTGACTGCTGATGCTGTTGATCCTCCACCGAGCCATAGATTCTTGGTTTCATGACTCTTCTGTATCTTGGAGGTTTGCGCTTGACTATAAGGGCCAAAAGGCCAAAGATCGAGGATGCAGAGACCAGCAAGTACACCAGAGTGAAACTGTAGCCGGCGACGTTCGACTCGGATCCTTCCTTCGTAGTGATCCAGATGGTAGCAGCCCACGTCAGAATGTTCAACTCCAGCAGACAAATCAACTTCTGGTCGTGAACAGGACGTAGCCATGCGGCAAAGTTCAAAAACAAATAGTTTGTGAGCAAGTTGAGCGCTCCAAGAGCGAGCAACGGAGACGTGTAGTCGTTCGAGAGCAAGAGCGGGTCGTTCAAGTAGATGTACTTTGAGACAAAGGCAGTGAGCAGATACGATGCTCCCAAACTGACAGGAAACCGCAACCAACCTTTGCCAAAATTGACAAACCATGTTCCTCTCTTGGCAACAATCAGGAGCAGAATGAGTGTGACGATAGGAACCAAAGACAAAATGATGATGTTCAAGACGTACAGTGTCTTCACAGAGACGTAAAAAAACAGGTAGCCAACGACATCAAAGAACACAGCCTGTGTAAGGTCGTCATTGATAGGTTCAGGATCGTAAGCCATGGCGTTCACTATGTCCAATGCGTTCTTCTCCATGTGCCACAAAGAGCCAAGAGTGGTTCCTGAGATAGAATCTCTGTAGGTGTGGTACAAAGCCCGTGGCTTGTAGAAAGCAATATCCAAGCCTCGGAGGCCATTTTCCGTGTACACCTTGTAATCTGTCTGCGATTTGATGAGTCCGCTCTGGAAACCCTGCTGGAAAAGGGAGTTTGCGAATGGTCTCTCCACGCCGCTATAGTAGCTCAAGACACCCACATCAGTGCTTCTGAACAGAATTGCCTTGCCGCCTGCGCCCGTACCTTCCAAATTGACGAAATACTTGACAAGACTGGCCCACTCGTGCTTGAAGAAGGCCTCTGCACCAAGCAAACCAAACTCCTCGTTGTTGTTGAAGTTGAAAACGATCGTTCTTTCTGGCTGTTCGGTGTCTTTTGCTGTGTAATATTCAAGCATTCCAAGCATTGAGGCAATTCCCATGCCGTCGTCAGTAGTTCCATACGCTGTGGGCACCGAATCGTAGTGCGCACTAACAAGGACACCCTCTAAAGACGGATTTTTGCCCTCAATCTTGGCCACAACGTTGCCGCTCTCGAAGTAAATGATCCTGTTGGCCTTGCTGTCTTTATCGAAAACGTCGTGCTGATTGATCAGAATGTCCAGCTGGCCGTAATCGTCTGTGTAGTTCACGTATGGCTTGCGCTCGGCCATCTGTTTCACTCTTTCCACGAGATATGAGTGGACTGCATCGTTAGCATGGGAGTCGTACGGGTGGAAATTGGTGGAGATCGTCTGAAGATCAAGCCACGCAGACGAAAGAATCCGCGGAGTAGGACTTGGCGGGGTCAATGCCGCCTTGTCGAAGTAGATGTTCACCAAGATGCTTGTGACGTAGGAGACCACCACGAGGAGTGTGAGTGTGGTTTTTCGGAATCCGAACGTCGACCGCACAAACCGGGTAACGGGACCAGGCGGTGTGCTGTCCATGATGACAAAGTGAGGAAAATTGGAGATGTTGAGTTGTTGTTGTAGATGAAAAGAGAAAAGAGGGAAGAGTACGGGGGGCAAAAAAGAGGGTTCAGTTTTTTTTATTTATTTACTTTTTTGGTTGCGATAATCAGCCACAAAGATGTGTGTGGCGGTGCAAAGTAGGGAGGCACTTCGGAGGGGTCAACCAAGAACTAAAGCACACGGATAGCAGATGGATATTGGCTGATTATTGTAGGAAGCATTTTGAAAGTGGAAAACATTTTTTGGTTGCTGTTTCTCGCCGAAAACCCTTTTTTTGCTCGGTTTATCGATAAATCCTCATTTTTCACTGTTTTCTGGTGATTTTTTTTTTTCAACTCGAAAGAGCAAAAGTATCCAAGAACGTTCGTCTTTTGACCTTACCCATTAATATTCCACCGATGTCGCACAACTTCCCACCTTTACAAAATGACCTCATTCTGAGAGCCGCGCGCGGGGAGAAGGTGGAGAGACCTCCCGTGTGGATCATGAGACAAGCAGGCCGGTATCTGCCAGAATACCACGAGGTGAAAGGAAATAGGGACTTTTTCGAGACCTGTCGGGACCCAGAGATTGCGTCTGCGATCACGATCCAGCCAGTGGATCACTTTGACGGCTTGATCGACGCGGCGATCATTTTCAGCGACATTCTGGTCATTCCACAGGCCATGGGTATGGAGGTGAACATGATTGACAAGGTGGGTCCGCGGTTCGCGGACCCGCTACGTGTTCCTGAGGACCTGAAAAGACTGAACGAGAACACCGATGTGGCCAAAGAGCTCGCGTGGGCGTTCAAGGCGATCACCGTGACGAGACACAAGCTCGAAGGCCGCGTTCCTTTGCTTGGATTCTGCGGGGCTCCATGGACTCTGATGTGCTACATGATCGAAGGAGGCGGGTCCAAGATCTACCGTTTTGTCAAGGAGTGGCTGTTTAAATATCCAAAAGAGTCCCATATCTTGTTGCAAAAGATCTGTGATGTTGCCGTGGAGTTTTTGGCACTGCAGGTGCAAGCTGGTGCACAGATGTTGCAAGTTTTTGAGAGCTGGGGCGGTGAACTTTCTCCGGCCGATTTCAGAGAGTTTTCGCTGCCTTATCTGAGACAAATCACCGAAAAACTGCCGAAAAGACTTGCGGAACTCGGGTCGGAGAACGTTCCCGTGACGGTGTTTGCCAAGGGCTCGTGGTATGCCTTGGACGAGCTGTGTGAGTCTGGCTACGACGTTGTGTCGCTGGACTGGCTGTACGAGCCGGAGCAGGCTGTGAAGGTCGCTCGCGGCAGAGTGTCGTTGCAGGGTAACCTCGATCCGTGTGTGATGTACGGGTCGAAAGAGACGATCACGAAGAAAGTAACGGAGATGATCGAGGGCTTCGGACGGCAGAAGTATGTGATTAATTTCGGCCATGGAACGCATCCCTTCATGGATCCAGAGACCATCAGGTTTTTCTTACAGGAGTGTCATAGAGTTGGCAAGGTGGAGGAGTAGGAGTGGGCAGAGACTGTATATAACTGTTAGTATAGCTGTTAGGAAAAAGGCACCGAATAGACACCGGAATCGTCATTTGGGGCCACGACGGCCTGCTATCCAGGCTGTGCGGCGTCGATTCGCTGAAAAATTTTGAAGCGGAGAGAAACATTAAAAAAAAAACTCGAATCCAAAAACTTGTCTCTTATCCTTTCTTCACAGGTTTCTTTCCATAAAACACCATTCCTTTACCCCGTCATGTCCAAAAAACTCAAGAAGCCCCTCCTTGTCTCTTCTTCGAAAGATGACAACCAGTTTCGCGAGGCATTGAAACTGTACGACGCCAAGCAGTACAAGAAATCTCTCAAGATCCTCGACACGGTGCTCAAGAAGAACTCGCAGCATGCGCAGTCGCTCGCCCTCAAGGGTCTCGCGCTGTACTATTCGGACTCCCCCGACAAGAATGAAGCAGAGTCTTACATCCTCAAAGGTCTCTCCAAAGACAGCACCAACAACGTCGTGGACCACATTGCCGGGATCTACTACCGGGCCGTCAAGCAGTACAAGGAGGCGGCCAAATGGTACTCTGCGGCGATCGACAACGAGTCCACGAACAAGAGCATTCTACGGGACCTCAGCTCGATGCAGTCGCAGACCAGAGACTTCCGCGGTCTGCCAAAGTCCCGGCTCGCGTACCTCGAAGACCAGCCGGGCTACCGCGCAAACTGGACCGGGGCCGCCGTGGCACACCACCTGAATGGCGACTGCGCCAACGCGGAGAAAGTCTTGACGAGAATCGAGGATCTGATCGAGGACAAGCTGCAGGAATCAGACTTGTTTGAGCACTCGGAGTGTCTGTTGTACAAGAACCAGCTCATTGCCGAGAGCGGCGATTACCAGAGAGCGTTGGAGAACGTTGAACGATTGGAGCAGTCCGGCCGTGTTTTTGACGGCTTGGCGTTGCAGGAGTTCAAGGCAGACTATTTGATGAAGCTGGGAAGACAAAAAGAGGCGTCGATCGTTTATCGGGGGTTGTTGCGGAGAAACCCAGACAACGCAGAGTACTACCACCGACTTGAAGAGAGTCTGGGAACCACCAAAATGTCCAGTGGTGTGAGACTCGCTTTGTACGAGAGACTCGCAACGTTCTATCCGAAATCGGACCCACCAAAGTTCATTCCATTGACCTTTTTGAAGGGCGAAGAGTTCCGCAAAAAAGCCAAAGAGTACGTTCTTGGACAGCTGAAGCGCGGTGTCCCGTCCACTTTCGTCAACGTCAAGCCATTGTACAAGAGCAAGAGCAATGCGGCGGTGTTGCACAGCATCGTGGAGGAGTTCTTCCGCACTGAGGCGGCACAGAACCCGCTCACGTACTGTTGGACGGCGTACTATTTGTCGCAGCACTTCTACCGGCTCAAAAAGTACGCTGATGCTCTCGAGATGGTTGAAAAGGCCATCCAGCACACTCCAACACTCGTCGAGCTGTACATCCTCAAGGCTCGGATTTTTAAGAGAACCAACGAGACCGTCCGCGCGGCCGAGGTCATGAAACAGGGACTCCAACTGGACCTTCAGGACCGGTTCATCAACTCCAAGACGACCAAGTACTATTTGCGTGCGAATCTCGTTCACGAGGCGATCGACACGATCTCGGTATTCACGAGAAACGAGGATTCTCCAAACGGATTGAAGGATTTGCACACGATGCAATCGGTGTGGTTTTTGATTGAGAGCGCTGAAGCGTACTTCCGGCTGTACAGAACCACTGCCAGGGAACTTGAGTCGTGTGAGGATGAGGAGCAGGCAGAAAAACTGCGCAAGGACTTGGCCGTGTTTGTCGGACTCGCGTACAAGAGATACACCAGTCTCACAGCCATCTTTGACGACTTCTATGACGACCAGCTAGACTTCCACCACTATTGCATGCGCAAGGGAACCCCGCGCACGTACATGACGATGATGGCATGGGGTGACTCGCTGTACGACCAGCCGGTGTACAGGCGTGTTTTGCAGGGTCTGGCGGACGTTGTTTTTGCTGTTGTCAACCATCCAGACGAACTCAGACGCGAGAAGGGCGCAAGAAAGACCAAGAAGAAGGACAAAAAGGAGGAGATCAAACGGCACGAAGAGCTCGTCAAGTACTCGCAGGGAATCGCCGACGACAAGGACATCTTTGCCGAGGCGGAGATTGCGAAAATGGTTGACGAGAACACCGACAAGATCCAGGTGCTGGTCAAGCAGCTCGGTCTCGTGGACACCAACTTCTCTGTCTTTGCACAGGTTTTGGGGTACAGAGTCAACCATTATCTGAGCAAATACGTTCTGTGTTTGCAGACTTTGAACAAACTCGTGGGTCTGGACCCGGCCAATCCGCACATCGGATACATGTATCTTGGTCTGCGGTCTGCATTGACTGATTCCGAGACCCAGGAGCCGATCAAGAAGATCCTGGCTGTCGGGTTGCTCAAGAACTTTGGTGATTTCGGTAAGTTGGACGGTGACGAACTCGCTGAAAAGGTCATTAAAAAGTATTTCAGTGGTGACAATTTTGAAACCGGCCGGGTTCTGGCCGCATTGGACGGCCCGAAGTATGCTCAGCGGTTGCAGCAAGTGCAATCGGTTCTAGACCCTTATAGAGCTCACTATCTGGAGTATTATAAGCACTGAATATAATAAAATTGCTTGATTTGGTCATGAATTGATCCAGCTTTCAACCTGCGCTCTGGCCACATTTCCCGTGAGATTGAGACCCTGTCTTCCGTAGGGGAAATAGCTGATTGTGTAGCTCAACGAGGAGATGATCTGTAGTGCTCCGCAGATGATCACGGCAATAGTGCTTTTCCAAACAAAACAGAACCACATGGTGGCGATAATCGACCCCACAAAGCTCACAGTGAACCAAAGACGCTCGGCCGATACAAGATGGCGTGCAAATTTGGAGAATCCGTTGAGCAACGCAAACGCCAGCAGGAAAAGGACCGACCCGAGGGACCAAATGAGGGCGAATTTTTTTGGTTTGAGGGATAGAAAAGGCAGGAGAGCCAGACAAATGCTGTAGCACGCAAAAGAGCCAACTAGAGTCACCGAAAACAGCGCGATCCGCTCAAAATAGGACAGATTGAACGGGTTGTCGGAGGGCGGAGTGGGCTCGGTAGTGTTTCTCTGAAACGGGTTCCATGAGGTGGCGGGAGCGGGAGCGACGGGCTCATCAGACTCTTCGGGAAGACTGATTCCGGGGATGTTGTTGAAGAAGGAGCGGAAGGACATGGCGGGGGGATTTGTTGTCAATTGATAACAGAAGAAGGGGAGAAAGAGGCGCACGAGAGATGTTTTTTTATCAGTAAAAATAAAGAGGACAGAAGTGTTGTGTCACGTGATACTCTGTGCGTGACATGGGGGCAGCTACCAAGATAGAAGGGGATGATAAAATGGAGGAGTCTGAGTGAGGCAAACAAGAGTTACTTCATTGGCGGGAGTCCAGTACAACTCTACACAGCGATTGGGGAATTTGATATTTCAAAAGTGAAATTAGCCGGAATATTTGGGGTGCGAGCACTAAGAGATATCTCAAACTGGCCGGTGTTGTGCGGGTTTGCTGAGCTATATGAGCGAAAAAAGCCGCCGATCAACTCTTGGCCGTGTACTCCACTTCAACCACCTCTACTTCCTCGGAAGTCACGGTCCCCTTCTCCGGTGGAACAAACCACTTGTTACCCAGAACACCCCACGGAGCCTGTTCGAACAGAGCATCCACATCCTCCAAGCTCACTCCCTTCGTCTCCACCCAAACCCAGTACAGCGCAGCTGTAAAGATGATGTTGTACCCGGCGTTCAAGAAATAAAACCTGTATCCCATATTTTCCATAGCAATTGGGAGCACGAAATTAGCGAGCAGACCAACACAGTTAGAGCAGATCGTGTACCAGGAAACACCCACAACACGCAGCCTGTTGTTCCAGGTTTCCGGGGTGTATGCGAAGTTTAACGCGGAGAAGGAAAACGAGTAGAACAGCTGGAAAACAAAGATCATTGCCACGGGGCCGTATGCGCTGATATCCGGGTTATCGTCTCTCGCCTTGATCAATCCCCCCATGATGAAGAACGAAACGCTCATTCCAATGGAACCGTAGAAACCAAGCGTTTTGCGGCCAAACAGGTCAAATCCTTTAGACCCTGCCAACGCCCACACCCAGCACCAGCACGACGAGACAATTGAGACCTGCAATTTCTGGTTCTCGTCGGTGATTCCCGCCTGGTCCAGCAGGAAAGATTGGTAGTACGAGCAGACGGAACTTCCGCCCATTTCTGCCAGAACTGCCTGGATGAAGTTGCTAACCAGTCTCCGTTGGTTGACTCTTCCCTTGAAAATATCCGCCCACAGCGTAGCTTTTGGCTCGATGGTTTCCTCTTTAATGCGTGCGACAATCTCGTCAACACTCTCATCTTCAGGACTCTTTTCTGTGACTATAGCAAAGATTTCCCGGGCCTCCTGGTCTCTGCCCTGCGAAAGCAAAAACCGCGGGGACTCCGGCGACCACAGCACAAACACCGTGGAAATCAGCGCGGGAACTCCCTGGATAATCGACGGCAGCCGCCAACTCCACGTGGACTTTATGTCCTTGCTCCCGTACGTGACGGAGGATGAAATGATCGATCCCAGAAGAAAGCAGGAGAAAAACGCTCCAAGGATGAATCCCCGGTGTTCAGGAGAACACAGCTCGGAGATCAGTGTTGGAACAGCAACGGCTCCGATGTTGAACCCGAATCCAAGCAGAATTCTTGCAATGACAAAAGCTGCTGTATTTTGGGCAGCAGATTGTAATATGATTCCAACGTAGATGAAGAAAAGACCGGAGATGATCGACCATCTTCTTCCCCAACGGTCGGCAACAATCTCAATAAACGGCGTGGAAAGCAGCTCACCAATCCACAAACTGGCGGTGTTCAGGTTGGACGTGGCAGTCGTGATGTGGAAATAGTCCTTGTAGTACACAACAGAGTTGAGTGCAGACATCATCATGGCGTCGTAGCCGTATGCCACGGGGAAACTGACAGTCATCCCGAGGATGACAAAGAGAAGAAGTTTGCGGGATCTCGGGATCCTCCTGGAGAGGCTCTTCGATGCGGGGCCAGGGCTGGAGGAGCCATGGCTGGCTTGGCTGGAAAGGACTTTTATTTCTTCCATCTTGAATGGTTTGAATCATTCAATGGTCTTCAATGAATGGGGAATCGTTCAAGGCACATTTATATAGTTACAGGTGAAGTGAGAAAAATCGGGGTACACGATAAGAGAGTGTCTAGTACAGTGTAGTCCACGATAAGGAGGTCTCCACGATAAGAAGGTCTCTGCTACCGTGTAGTCAACAATGAAAAGTTTCCAACCTGCTGCCACCAAAAGCGATAAGAAAAGCCAAAGATAAGGATTTTGACATTCGTACCAGTGCCACCACTGAAGCTTCATGGTTGCAGATCTCGGGGCCGTCATTGGGCGGACCATCCGCCAGGGGTCCAGTTTGTCAGCTGACTACACACCCGTCACAATATTTGATCGTCGCCATGGAGCGGATATTCCGCACACTCTATCTCCGCACTGGCGGATGTTTCCCCGATAACCGATCAAAATCTGGCGGACCTTCCACCAACGTAGTCGCATAAGTTTGCGGAGATCCCACAAACTTATTGTTCTAAAAAATTTAAAGCATGCAAGATAAGCACGATAGTCTCGGGTACACCAGTTCACTGCCCTGTCTGAATGAAATAAAAAATCAGCAAAGAACGCTCTCAACTCTTCAATTGCTTTTCATCACCAGCAATGTCTAGTGAAACCGTCACCGCCACTGCCACCGCCACTGTCGAGCCGACCGTTCTGAAGCCGCGGCTACCAGAGCTGCCACAGAGATTCGCAGAGCTCAAAAAAGAGATTATTCTACCAGAGAACTATGAAAAAGTTAAGCAGAGCTACAAAAGACTTCTTGCTGTGCTGAAAGAAAAGACCGAAGAGATTCACCAAGCCGGCAATTCGTATGTCCCGCAAGTTCAATGGGCCGATGTCAAGAAAAATGGAATGAAATTGCCTGAAGAGACTCTTCAACAGTTCAAAGAGCGCGGGTGTATCATTATTAAAAGTGTTGTTGAGCGCCAAACTGCCGAAACTTGGTTTGAGAAGCTGCACAAGTTTGTCACCGACCACGCGGAGCTGAGCGGATATCCGCTTCCGAACCCCACCACGTGGTTTGCGTACTGGACTGAGACCGAGGTTCAGGCGAGATCTCACCCTGAGGTTCTGAAGTGTCTGAAGGTGATGGGCCAGATCTGGCACTCCGAGCCCGACTCTCTGATTGACACGGACTCCCAGACCGTTTATGCGGACCGGTTCCGCATCCGTTACCCGGGAAAAGAGGTTTCTTTAATGCTTCATCTGGACTCGGGAGCCATTGAACGGTGGGAAGATCCGCAATATCGGTCGGTTTATCGCAAGATTTTCGAGGGAAATTGGGAGGAATACGATCCGTACTCTTTAGACGCTCGTCCGTACGCAAAGACGGATCTTTATTCCGGCCTCAAGGGCAGACCAAGTGCGTGTTCGTGTTTCCGCTCGCTTCAGGGATGGCTTTCTCTGAGCGATACCAACGAAGGAGAAGGAACCATCAGATTTTTGCCAAACGTGCAACTTTTCACGGCATACATGATGCTCCGGCCGTTTTTCTGGAAAGACGACGATACTTTGGACATGGAAACGTCGAAATTCCCCGGGGCAACTCCCGGTAGCGGCCAATTTTTCCCTAACAAAAAATGGTACCAGCACTTAAATCACGAAAACGCCGTTATTGGGATCCCGAAAGTCGAGCCTGGTGATTATGTGTTCTGGCACTGCGACCTCGCGCACGAGGTGGACAAGACGCACACGGGATCCGCACACTCGTCGGTGCTCTACAACCCACAGGTCCCGTTGTGTCCCTACAACATCGAGAGCGTAATCAAGCAGAGAAAGGCATTCGAGGCGGTGATTCCGCCGCCGGACTTTCTGCCAAACTCCGTGGCCAATTCGCAAAGAGAGGGGGTTGAGTTGCACTATGAGAGGGAGTACGCGGACCACGGAGCAAGATTGGAGAACATTCTCTCTGAGGACGGCTTAAGGGCCATGGGATTCAAGAAGTTTGACGTGAACGAGGAGGGAATTACCAGTGGACAGAGGAGAATCAGGGAAATGGCAAATGAGGCTCTGGAAAAGGAGTTTGGGGAGCTGATGGAGTAGTGGAGAGGTAGGAAAAGCGGCTTCCAGGCCTGGGGAGGTTCCCCAATTTTTAGCAGCAATAACGAGTAGGTAGTTCTGATAATCCAAAAGTCTGTTCTATGCAAGTTAGTTGTTCATGGTAGTTGTTCATGGCTTGTCCCCAGTCTGCCGTGGCATTTGTATCCTGCTACGTATTTTTCACGTGTATTTTGTCACGTGACTACCCCTCACACCTTTTTTTTTAACGAAACAAAATTAGCCAAAAAATAACCAGCCCTTGCTTGATTGACAACACACTCTCTTCAACCACCCTGTGCCACCCATGTCCGATCACCACGCCGTCAAATACGTTCGCCACTCTGGAGCACCAACTCCAAAAGCCGGCCCACTCTACAGATACACGGCCACTTTCCTCGGTGCCACCATGTGGTGCTGGCTGTTCTACAGAGCCAAGCATGATTGGAAGCACTGGACCGGCATTGAGCATCCATGGGACCATGCCCATTAGAGTGGGTGATGGGAACAACAAGGGAAGAGCAACTATGGTGACCAGACTCGTGGACCCTTCGACAGCTCCCAGCTCCATGTGGTGCGAGTCTCGATGGGTCTCGGTGGCATGAATCGGACCGGACTTGTCCGCTAGCACGTTCGGTAGACCTGTTTCTTGTCGCTTTGCCTCCCTCACTCCCCTTTATTTATTACTATTTATTGGAACTACCCATCTGGTACTCAATTATTATTTTAACTTATTATTACTACACATCCATAAATCGTCAGTGCATGCCATCATTTAACTCGCTTACTTGAACAGTTTTTTCAACTTCCCCACAAAGCCCGGGCTTCCCTTCTCCTTGGAGACCGACTGTGTCTGCTGTGCGTGCTTCAGCGATTTGGCGGAGTGGATCGGCGAGAGCTGGTCCTCCATCTCCTCCTCGATGGTCTTGTGCTCGACGGGGTTGTGAACGGTGTTCCCCGCACCTCCGCGACCCGTGGAGTACACGGGACCGAGCTCGTTCTTGAATGCCTCGGGCCCCGTCTTTGGCGAGGGAGCCTGCTGTGCCTTGGTGACGTTTCCCGCTCCTCCACGTCCGGACGACAGCGTCACTTGTCCCTTATCATCGTGTCTGAACGACGAGTGCTGCGGTTTCATCGGCACAGACGACTCGGCCAGAACAACCTCGTCCGCCTCGCTCTTGTGCACCATATTTCCTGCTCCCCCTCGTCCCGTCGAGTAGACAGGGTTCAAATCCGACATTGTGTGTGATGTATTATGTGCTCTCTGTATTTGACTACCGGTAGTCAACTTCTCTGCTCCCTCTGCTTCTAATTTAGTCTTTCTCCACCATTCGTTGACTCCATAGAAATTTTTCGATGCTAAAATTATTTTTTTTTTGACAGCTAATTTCAAATTTGACAGGCACACGAAAAAAGTACAAAGCTGAGTTCCAGGCACCAACTGTGGGGACCTCCACGGGGAACACATCTGCCAAATCCCAACACCAGCGAATCTCGGTGTTGTTTGCTATATACAGAAACCTCAAATACATCACTGAATCACTTTTCCCCCTTTTCAATGTCTTCCCTCCTCATCCTGATGTCTCCCTCCTTCTTCTCATACTCGTCCTCCTCAACAAACCGATACACCGGGGGAATTCGATACTCCAGCCACTCGTCCTCGCACTCGTCCGGCCGCATCACCAAGTCGAAAACCTCGTCGTACGGCTCATAGCCTTCATCTTTCTCCACATTTATCACTCTCTCCACGTACAGCTTCCTGAACTTCCCATAAACAGCCCGCTGTAACTCCACCAGCGTCTCCACATTCTTTGTTTGTCCCATGGACGGCTCGAACTCCCGGCTGATCACGTCAAACTGGGCCAGTTTCGTCATCTCCTGCTCGCAAAAACCGTCCACCAACTCCAGCAAACGCATCAAAGCCCTGTTGATCTGGTCTGCAGACACTTCTTGCAGCACAAGATCCACACAATTCTCGCCAAAGTCCTGTTTTTCCCATTCAAAGTCTTCGATCAACGCCAAAAAACTAAAATTCTCGTTCATATTCAGTCTCACAGAGTCAATTTCGCCCTCTTTATAACTCACCAAAAACTGCAAGTTGCACGTCTGTCCCAATTCATAGACCAACTCGCTATACCGCTTGTCTCCCTTGAAGTATCCCCAGAAAGGAACTTCGTACAGCTTCCAGTCTCCACCGGATTTCGGAATAAATCCGTACGTCAGGAACATCTTGTTCATCTCCTCGACGCTTGAGTAGCTAATGAATACCTCAAACATGTCGCTCTGTGCGCGTTCCAGCACCAGCACAACGTCCCCAGTCTCAAGATCAACGTCGAAATGCGCATTTTTCCGCTCGTTATCGTGGTTCACAAAATCCATCACGGGAACCAGCGTCACGTCCGTGACAAAATCGCCGTCATCGTCCACTGCGCGTGGAATCTCCAACGTACGTGACCGTACGGCAGCGATAATCTGCCGGACTTCCTCCTCTAGCACCTCAACGGAAAACTCGCTCTCAATAAAACTGCACAATTCCAAAACATCCTTACACCGTCTGTCCAGAACAGCAGCGTTCACCAAAGAGTTCCCCGGCTGCCATTGCACGTAACTCTCCAACAGAATTTCGTCGTCCGCATGCAAGTTACCGACCGTTGTTGTGGTGAGAATTTGCAAATATGTGTCCCACGGCGTGACTCGTCCAAGACGCTGCAACACCACCAGAGCCACGATGTAGCACACCAGAATCCGGGTCTCACTCGGCGGACCGTTGCAGTAGTGCTCAAGCAGCGCTTTCACGACCGTCTGGTCGTCTTCCGATAGCGACTGCAACAGCCCGAGACATGTGTAGATGCTGAGCGTGGAATCGCGCGGAATTCGGAGCAGCTCCTTCTGCTCACCCAACTTGCTCGGGTCGCAAAACAGGCCCAGACCACCAGTAGATGACGCCCCAAGAGACACAGTAGAACCCACTTTTATCTTCAGCTCATCCGTGCACCAGTCATTGAGTTTGCTGTTGGGAAATCCGTCTATAAGATTGTCAATTTGCGTGATCAGCATTGGCGGGGTGAAATATTCAATGAGCTCTTTTCGGTGAAAAAATTATTATCATATTATTTCAATATTTCTAGTCTCTATCTACACGTCTATTCACGAAGAAACCAAAATGTTCGAGCTGATCGAATCGAATTTACTGGTGAACAACCGCAAAGTCACCACCAGCAACTCCTCGTACAAGTCGCGGTCCTGTTTCTTGAGCAGCTCGATGCTTGAAGAGTCCAGCTTCCAAACAACGCTCTCGGTAATCGAGTAATATCTCACCAGACGATGCGATTGTGTGCGCACCAAGTCTCCAAACAGAGTCAGCGGAAGAACCGAGCTGTTAAGAGAGAATTTCACGTCGTTGAAAAACATGTCGCAGCCAATCAGACCGGACTCAACAAAGTAAATACACGGCTGGTGGAGCTGTTTCTCGTAGAGTAGCTGGTTGGCTTCGAGAATCTGTTTGCTCAAATACGGTGACAATCTTGCCCAAAAGCTCTCATTTTTGATCTCGCTCACGCCCTGCATGACCGTCAGAATCAGCGACAACGGCTGTTTCGTCAAGCCCGTCGTGACAGAGAAGGCTCTCTTGGAAACCTTGTGACCATGGTCTCCCTGATCCGCCTCCCAAGACTTCTTAGCGGCGTTCAAGAGATGTGCGTGTCTCGGAGACCCGAAAATAGGACTCGTCGACAAACTTCCACCACCGGAAGACCTCGATGGGTCGTCGAACAGCGAAATAGTTAGTTTCCTCTTTTGTTCCGTTAAAGCGCTGTTGGCGTTCGCAATGAGCTTGGATCTCGCCAGCTCTCGGTAGGCGTCCAAAAAGATGTTCTCGCACCATTCCAGCGCCGAGTTCAAGTTGTTGAACAGTTGGATTCTCTCGTGGTGTTCCTGCGCTTCCCACAAACCCGACTCTTTTAACGCTTGCACGATCGGTGAGTTTCCCTCGACAGACGAGATGATCAAAAACGAGTCTTTTTCGATAATCAAATTGCGGATTCTTCTGAACCCTTCTGCAGCCGAAAAGTCAATGCTCAACACCTTGTTCATGTCCAAAATCAGATACTTGATCGGCTCAGCGTCGAAAACCCGCGACTCAAACCTTTCTCTAACCTTTTCCTCCAGTCCTCCAATCGATCCAAAGAAGAGCGATCCTTGCAACTTCATGATATAGATCTGTTTTCCAACGTCTTTCAAGAATTCCTGTTGCTTTGGGTGTCTCACCACAATAGATCTGGCGTATTCTCCCGTGTAAATTCCAGAGACGATTGGCTTACGTGCAGCCTCAACGACAAAAGACACGCACGCCAACATCACACCAACTAGAATACCATAGACGAAATCCCACGCTCCCATTGTGACAACAATTATCACGATTGTGAAGTACTCAAACTTGCGAAGCTTGCCTTTTGTATCGTACAGAGCCTCTTTCAGAAGCTCGTATCCCAGCAAATAGATCAGCGCACCCACCACAGCGACGGGAATGAACCCAATAATCACAGGGCCAACCCACATGATAATCCCTGTGGCCACCGCAAGCATCACCCCGCTGAGTCTCGAGTCCGCGCCCGCCTTGATGAACAGCACGGAGTTCGTGTAGACAAGATAATTCTGAATAGACCCACACAGCCCCGACAGAGCGTTCGAAATGCCGTGTGCAACCAGCTCTCTGTCCACGTCAAACTCGTCCATGTTCACCGTCACGGCCAGCGCAGGAACGTTGATGGGGACGTGTAGAATTCCAAAGAATGTCAACGCCAGCATCGTGGGAAGCTCATTCAACACGGCCCACCAGTTCACGAGGCCAAACTTGTAGAATTTGTAAAACGAGTACCACGGAGTGTTAGTCTCTTGTGCTTCAAAAACCCAGCCAAAATCTCTTGCATCTTGTAGGCTCCACGCAGGATTGATCATCACCGCCAAATGGAACAGAATAAACACTGCAATGAAGTACATCGGAACAATCAGCGAGCTCGAGTTGTAATGCTGGATCATGACGAGAATGGCCGCCAAAATGAGGGGAATGAACCATTGGCAGAACACCAATGGAGCCAAAAGGTACTTCAGTGTTGGCAAATTGTACTCAAGTCCTCCTTCCAATCTAGATGAAACCTCGATTCCCGTGACAACCAAAAAGTATCCAACACCGCCAATACATCCAACAAGGATGTGTCTCGGGAAGAAGCCAACCAGTTTTCCCAGTCTGCACTTGCCGAGGACAAAGAAAACAAGTCCAGTGACGATCGACGAAAGAGCAAAAGTCACCATCGTGGTGGCCAGGATCGCGCCCTCGTTGTCGCCGAGCTTCAACATAATGTTGATCGCCATTTGGTGGAAAAACGGAGTCACCTCGATCATTTCCGAGCCGATTCCCGACTTGAACGCAGATCCGCCCAGCGAAAACACCAGCTGCGAAATGATGGTGGAAATGTAGAACATTGACAGTCCATGAGGGCCCATAGCACTGAATGCGGCCTCTCCGATGGGGAACATGATCATCCCGTAACTCAATCCGTCCAGGATGTTGAGCAGAGACCCCAGAAACACGGCAGGCAGGTATCCGACTGGTCTGACGACACACTCGTGCACGACAGTCTCGAGATCTGCGTTTCTAACCGCTCTCAGCGCCTCGTGGAGCTTTCTTCGCACCTCTACGACGCGCGACGGCGTCTCGAGCTTCGAGTAAGGACCCAAAAGACCTACGTTGGCGCTGGAATCAGATTCGTGGCGCTGTGCTTCCACGTCAGAAACGTATTCTGTGGCATAATTGGGCTCTCCAAACGCACCGGTCGACCGGTAGCTGTCTTTAAAGTGCTCTTCGGACATCAGCGGCTGTGTTTCTGCCGCGAGATAGTGGTCTATATGGTTCTGTTCGTCATTCAGATGCGATAAGTCTGACGAATAGCCTGCAGATACAAATAATTCCGGGTAGGAGACACCACTGAAATCATCTCTTGTTTCTGAGTGGTCATCCTCAACTTCGGGCACGCCGACTCCCGCGAGGTCCACTGTTGTCTCGTTGATCGAGCTGGACGAGTGCACTGTTGCTGTAAACGAGCTGAGCGGACTCTGGTTTTCCGGTCTGAAACTGCTGTAGACAAAACTGCGTCCCAGGGCGTGATGCTCGGCAGAGACGGACTGTCTACGGCGCGAACCGGCAGTGTTGGGCGTTTGTCTTTGCCCTTTGATTGCCTTCGGCAGAGAGCTGCTGTGCAAAGACATGACGAATTCGGCCAAAATGAGTGGCACGAGCAACGATTCTTAGCAAAGACGTAAGCTCTGCGGTTTTTTATACCGACTGATGCTGTCTGATCTGTCCGATATCGGATGAAATATATCGTTTAGCAAAAAACTAACAGACAAAGAGCCCGTTTCCCCGTCAAAAATCTATTCTAGTAAAAACTTATTTTTTTCATAAGAAATAATTTCTGTCATTTAATGCGTGATAAATTTGGAAAACTTGGCCAAAATTAGATGCTGTCACATGTCGAGAAATCAAGGAATTAGAGAATACAAAACCTCAGAAACCTCACAAGACTCACATCAGCACTCAACATCCTTCGTAACTAATATCACAACCCTCTTTTGAGTCCACGGAGTCTGTTGTGTCCCTTTGAGACTGGTTCACACACGTCCGTTCATGTAGCAGCCAAGTGTCTAACGAAAGTCACTACAGCTCGTCCTTGACACTCATATCAGCCTCCACCGCCTCCGCCTCAGCCTCAGCCTCCACCTCCAGAGCACCGCAATCGGCAATGGCAATTGGCTTGGCTGGCCGGTCGCCATAACTCGTCTTAGTGTTCTCGATCGCCTTCACCACGTCCATCCCCTCCACAACACGGCCGAAAACAACGTGTCTGCCATCGAGCCACGACGTCTTGACGGTGGTGATGAAGAATTGCGAGCCGTTCGTGTCCTTGCCCGCGTTGGCCATCGACAAAACACCCGGTCCAGTGTGCTTCAACTTGAAGTTCTCATCAGCAAACTTGGCTCCGTAGATCGATTTGCCTCCTCTACCATCACCAGAAGTGAAGTCTCCACCCTGAATCATGAAGTTTTTGATGACTCTGTGGAACTTCGAGCCTTTGTAGCCCAAAGCAGGGTCGTCCGAAATGGCCAATTGGTAAAAGTTCTCGACGGTCTTTGGAACAACATCTCCGTACAATCCGATCACAATTCTGCCCAATGGCTTGGCCGTTTCACCAGCTCCCTCAGTGATGTCAAAGTACACCTTGTGGGTGATCTTGGCGTCCTCGACAGAACTGTCATCGGACAACGCCGACCGCACCTGGCCAATCAGCAGGAACAGAGGAATCAAAAAGCACGCAAGCAGCGACAAAACCTTCATCATATGGATTGATTGAGCAGGAATCTTAGCTGAGTTTTGATGCGTGGTGGCAAAATGCTTGAAAAATTTGAGGCTGAAATGGTCTCAATTTTATTGAACCGTTTTTTATTATGACAGACATCTAGATAGTGAGTTTTTCAATGGAGTAAGATGGAACCTTCTTGTTGACCAGCTCATCCTTGATAAATTGCGACGATTTTCCGTGTATGCTGATGATCGAGTCCAAGTGAGACGTTTTCTCGACAATACTGCCGTTGTTGAGCTCCGCCTCGTTTCTCTTGCTCTTTCCCTGTTTCTTCTTGGTCTGCTTCGAGTGCTCCTGCTCCCTCTCCGAGAGTAGCAGCGTCTGGTTCACCAGGGTCAGCAGCTGCGTGTCGGTGGTGAGTGATTCCACCTTCGTTTGCGCCTTGTTGATCAGCTTGAACAGCTGGGCTTCGTTCTTCGAGTAGTGTAAGCTTAAGACAAGTCCATTCGAGTCAATGAACGAATTCAGAATCTCATAGCCGTAGTTCAGGCGTATGATCTTGCTGATGATCTTGTCCAAATCAGTGTTCAGTTCTCTCTTCATCAGCTTCGTTATTCCCCTCGTGATTCTCTCGCTCGAAAACTCCTCAACAAGTCTCGCAATGATGTCCTTGAAAACCTCCTCGTCTTCGATGTGGCTCAACTTCTCAACGAGGTCCTCGCACGGAACGTTCGGACACGTCACGATCGCCTGTCTCATCAAACGCGGCGAAGCTTGCAAAGCGTCCAGCAGGCCAGTCGTGTACTCTGCAGGGAAAAGCGGATGAGTCAGCAAATACGTAAGTGAGTTCGTCGGTAAGAAATCACCGTTCAACACCAACTTATCCTCGTCTCTGTCGAGCAGTAGCAAAAAGAGCTTCTTGACAAATTCAGGATCAACAACTCTATCTTGCTCGATCTCGAACACTTTGAAGCCTTGCTGATTGGGACCGGTTTCGTCGTCCAGGTCCTCAATGGCCATATTTTTCAGGAACGACACTGCGAGCTTTTCGAACTGCTCAATGTCGCCCTGTTGTTTCAGCTCCACCAGCTGATTGTAGACTTTGGCAGCCTCGTTGCTCATGTGATGAGATCTGTTTTCCAACGATGAGACTTCCTTGGAAATTGATTTGAATTCGTGCTTGATGACTAATGGTGGCAGTCCAACAAACTCTTTTTTAGGTCCGCTTTCCACAGCTCTTAGACCTTTTCCTAGAACGTCACTCAGCTTCCCGAGACCAACGTCGATGGAGAGATATTCGAGCAGCGAAGACTTGTCCTTTGGATTCTTGAGCAGCGTCAAAGCAAAAGTTTCTCTTGATCTGAGCGAGTTTCCCTTCACAATTGGACATGCCAAAAGCTCTGCTGTTCTTGGGAGCTTTACATTAATGTCCTTGTTCTTGGAGCCGTTTAAAGTATCTTTTGACTTCGAATAAAGGTCGACAGATCCTAAAAGAGCTTCGAAGTGTATGTCGACAAGCGCAATGGTGCTTCCCTTAGAGACCAACACTCTATTCAGCGAAGCTGGAATAATGGAGATGGCATGTTCTGGCTGTTCGTTTTTGAACACCTCACTCAAAGACACCACAGACTTCTCCTTCTTGGTGTAAGGGAGTGAGTAGACTTGCAATTCAAGGTTTTTGTTGTTTTCAAAGACCAGCAGCTTTCCTGAAGGATCGTAGGCCAGTTCTATGGAGTTGACGTCTCCAGAAAGCTCGATAATGGAGTGCGAGATCTCCAGCACTGTGGACGCTTCGAAAGCAAATATTTTCACGCTCAAAAACTCGCTGGAAGTCCCTGTTTCCACAGTAAGCAGGAGTTTCTCCACGGCTTCTGACTTGTTGATTTGCAAGTCTTCTGGGTTGATGAAACAATGGTAGAGTATCTGCTGCTTCTTTCTCGATGATGCTGGCTCGTGAGAGTGCACAAGGTTGTCTGTGATCTCTCCATTCACGTTAAAGCTCCATATCATGATTTTTCCTTTTGCTGAAACAGCAAACGCCTTTTTACCGTCGTCAGACAGCTTCAATCCAACAAGCTGGTCGTCCAAAACGAAGTCCTTGGTCTTGACCTCTTTCAAAGATTCGGGTTCAGCCGTGTGTCTGTCCTCCTCGTTGGAAACAGACACTGAGTCGTGCGTGGCTTTGTCATTCTCCTCTGTCTCGTGGCCCTGAGGCTTCCCGTACGTGATGAACCTGAGAATCGACTTCTTTCTCTCAGTCAGTCCAATTGCAAAAAGCTTCGACTCCTCGCTCTCGGCCGTCTCTTCCACCGTATACGAGTCCAAAGCGTCCACTCTTGCCTGTGGAGACAGGGCATATGACCAAGTCATCTTCGGGGTTGGTCTGGTTATGAAAGACCCGATGTAAGATCCACTCACACCAATGTCAAACGTCGAGGCCAGCGGAGAACTTATGCTGGAAATCACACAAACCTTCGAGCTTCCGGTCATCGCCGGCAACCGCGGCAGTGAGGTTATCACAAACGGATCTGTCAGTGTGGATGAAGACATTTCTGTGGTTGTGAGGGGGTTGAAGGGTAAGAATGAAGTAGTATGGTACTAGTTGATTTGGAGATGAAAAAAAAATAAAATTAAAAAAAATTTTAGTTACACGAGCCACGACTTATTGCGACAGTGAGTTTGTTGTAGTGGTTTCGACTGTGGAGGATATAGTGATGAATGAGAAAGAAAAGAACAAAAATCCATGTGGTTGCCCATTGCCAGAAACACACAAGATGTTATTGGTGTGGGTTGCATCTAGCTTTCGAAAAGTTCTGAACCGTGCTTGAAATCTATTTCTCATTATCTCCCAGATTATACTTTTAACGTAATTATTATTCGAGGAGACTATAGAAAAATTTAACTCAATCGAAGCTGAGAGACAGGTTTACGATGCATCTAAAACATTAATAATGAAGCATTTTATTAGTTCCTTCTACTATTCAGTAAATGGAGCACTCTTGGTATGCTGACCTCTGATTCTTCTAGCCTCACACAACACAGTTTATGTCGCGCCATTACATAATCCAGCCCCCTCGAAAATGTAAACAAAAGCTTCCCCAGCTTTTCTACAAAATTCCACAGACACAACTCTTGATAATAGAAATCATTTCCCATTACAGATACTAATATACACCCTAGATAGAACTGATATAAAAAGAACTAGCAATCTTTTCCCAATTGAATTAAACAACAAAACCAAAACGTCTTTCCGCTCAAGCAGAAGTGGCAGAGGTGTACTTGGTGACGGCTCTGGTACCTTCGGAAACAGCGTGCTTAGCCAATTCACCAGGGAGGATCAATCTGACAGCGGTCTGAATCTCTCTGGCGGAAATGGTCGACTTCTTGTTGTAGGCGGCCAACTTGGAAGCCTCGGAAGCGATTCTCTCGAAAATATCATTCACAAAAGAGTTCATGATGGACATGGCCTTTTGGGAGATACCGGTATCTGGGTGCGTTTGCTTCAACACCTTGTAAATGTAAGAGGAGTAAGTCTCCTTTCTAGACTTGCTTCTCTTCTTGGCGTCGGTGGAAGCAGCGGTCTTCTTACCGGCTGGCTTCTTCTCAGCTGGGGCCTTGGAGGCTGGCTTCTTCTCTGCTTTTGGGGCCATTATGAATAGTGATTAGAAATATTTGTATGAACAAAACAGTTAAAAACAACTTTAGCGCAAAATCTACACCACAGGGCAAACACGTCTGCTTATATACCTTTTACAAAACATTAGCAAGGCGAAGCCCGATACATAATTTCATAGTCGTGTACCAAATCCAATACAAAATAGTTTTTCGCACCACACAACATGGTCATAGAAAAAGTTTAAACTCGAGCTTTTTAGCTCTGTTGGTGAAATTTTGTCGAGTTTCGCGACAGAAGTACCGTTCCAGGATTTAACTCCTGAGGTGTAAACGTCAGTCCGACGCCCCCTCTTGCATCAAATGGCAATCTCTCATTGGACAGATGCGTGAAATAATTATACAAGATTGCGGTGTTATTGTGTATTTCATATGCAGCGGCCCAGAATGTTTTATCGGACAAAAACTGCGTGCTTTCTATTAATGTAGAGGTATATAAGGATACTAATCCCCACGATGGTCCTACGCATATTATACAAACTTTACTTTAGTCAACTAATTTATTAGCAAATTCACATACACATACAATCACAATGTCCGGCGGAAAAGGAGGAAAAGCAGGCTCATCTGAAAAGGCATCCACTTCGAGATCTTCGAAGGCTGGTTTGACCTTCCCAGTCGGTAGAATTCACAGACTCCTCAGAAAGGGTAATTACGCCCAGAGAGTGGGTTCCGGTGCTCCAGTGTACCTCACTGCCGTCTTGGAATACTTGGCTGCCGAAATCTTGGAGTTGGCTGGTAACGCTGCCAGAGACAACAAGAAGACCAGAATCATCCCTAGACACTTGCAATTGGCCATCAGAAACGATGAGGAGCTTAACAAGCTTCTTGGTCACGTGACCATCGCACAAGGTGGTGTTTTGCCAAACATCCACTCCAACTTGCTGCCAAAGAAGTCTGCCAAGACTAAGGCTTCGCAGGAGTTGTAAGTGGTTTGCTTTTCATGAGTGTTTCTTTAACTAGGTACGGTACAAATAGTCTCCCTTTTTGTTTTTAGCTGGATTACTTCGGGTTATTCAATGTATATTAGCTGATTATGTCAACAAAAAATTAAACGGTAAATAAAATTTGTACCACAAACATAGCGCGCGTCCTTGCAGTGTTTTCTTTTCGCCTTGTTCAATAGACTCCATGTGACAATTGAAAGCTTAACGCGGTGCTGTGAATTACCCTGTCGGAGATGCGACAAATTTTGCCATAGTAATATTTTGTTGTATGTTTCCCTCTAGACCCTATTGGGGGTGGTTACTATGGATTCACATACAAACGCCTTAAATGGAATTAAATATAAATTAAACGCTTTATAAGATAAGCTGCAGTGATATAAAAGCAGATACATATCCCTCAATTCTGAATGTTCCCCTTTTTTATTCCCCTTTTTTCTTGTTTTCAGCTAGCGTTAAAAATTAGAACAAGCTTCCTTGAAACCGAGCCAAGCTAACTAAATTATACACATATAATGCCAATCAGAAGAATCGTCAAGTTTGTCAGAGAGCAGTACGAGTCTCTTTCCAAGAGATTCGGTAACAACTCCGCCAAGAAGGAGGAGGAGGCCGCTCCAGTCGAAGAGGCTCCAGCCGCCGAGGCTCCAGTCGAGGAGGCTGCTCCAGTTGAGGAAACTCCAGCTGGCGAGGCCGAGCCAGCTACCAAGTAAGGGGTGAGGAGATTCTCCCACGCGCCTTGCCTGCGAGTTGGGGCTGGTGAATATTGAGCCGCTTTCACAGCAGGAATGGTAAGCTCTTTCTTGTAACAATTAGCTATTTGGGTGATGATCAATTGGCATGTCTGGGGTTTGTGTTCTTGTTAAAGATAGGAATAAGTGGAGGGTTCTGGTTGCATTCAACCGGCACTCACCTATAATTGCCTTTTTGCTGGTGTAAGGCTACAAAGTATCTATTCTCTCTTCTTCTTTCTAACTAGTTGTTTAGTTTTTCTACGGTTGAGTATTCTCCTGTGTAATGATTTTTATTATTCTTCTCCCCCTCATTTAATACTACCAAATCAATCTATCCCTCCGATTGAGTCCAGATAGTGAGTTCTCCATCCAATGAAACAGCAATCATTAGCTGCCCGTTATGTGAAGTTTCGACTTGTATTATTGGCGATT
This sequence comes from Ogataea corticis, assembly GCA_030555865.1. NCBI lineage: Eukaryota > Fungi > Ascomycota > Pichiomycetes > Pichiales > Pichiaceae > Ogataea > Ogataea corticis. Next base: position 235,118 of record JANIVM010000005.1, on the reverse strand, counting down.
CGGCAGCACTCGCTTGCAATTTATTAAGGATTTCCTTGGTTTGAATGTCCCAAAACAGGACATTACCAAACTCGTCTCCTGAACAAACCACAGGCTCGTTGTTGATGGTAATGAAATTGGTGCTCAGATTGAATTTCTCAGCCACAGGTTTGTTGGCTTCGTTTTTGAATGTCTTGACCACTTTATTGTTCATGTAATCCCATAATCGGACGAATCCGTCCAACGAGCTGGACAGGATATATTTTGAGTTTGGAGAAAATTTCACTTGACTGACGGGGAAAGAAGACCCACTTTTATCGTAAATGAGAGTTTTCAAGCACTGGCCCGTTTCGAGATCGAAAAGCCGAATTAATCCGTCATAAGACCCACTAACTATTATTGTCCCGTCAAATGAAAAATCTATGCTTGAGATTGGATCGGAATGGGCACTGAGTGTTTTGAGGCATTTCGATCTTTTGAGATCCCATATCCGGATGCTCTCGTCTGATGAACCACTGACAAGAATTGAGCCTTTGAAGTGGAATTTCACAACGTTTATGTGGTAAGTATGTCCTTTCAAAATTTGAATAGTTTCACCAAACTCGAGATTCCAGATGCGAATGGTGAGATCGTCAGAAGCGGAGGCGAGGTATTTGGAGTTGGGTGAGAAATCAATGTCGGAGATTCCCTTTGTATGTCCAGTTAGAGATCTGATGTATTTGGGCTCGGTCGTAGTGGAGATGTCCCACAGCTTGATTGTCTTGTCGGAGGAAGCCGTGGCGAGATACTGCCCATCAGGACTGATTTTCAGAGCGGAGACATGGCTGTTATGTATGTCATTTTTGGAACATCGCACTTTGAAGGGGAAAGTATCGACTGCGGGAGAGGAGGACATAGACGAAGAGGTCTGGGGTTGGTTGGGCGTGTTTTGCTGAGGAAAGCTTGACGTGTATGCTTGAAAAAAATATACATGTAAATAATTATTTTGCTTCTTCGAGCAAGGCGCCGCGTCGATCGACGCGACAGAGGAAAGGACTTTAACTGAGAGGTACTCAGTTCAGATATCGGAGGTGACGTGATCATCATATATTGCAAAAGGTGACTATTAATACTAAGGAGAAATGAAGGCGCTCGCGGCAATGCTATTTGTCCACTAGCTCTAGCGGAACTGTTTGGCGGTCTCGTTCATGACATTATCGTAACTTGGAGGAGCTTCTTCTGGAACATCGTCTGTTTCTAGAATATCGCCCGAGTGTGTAGAACCATAGTTGATCGCGTTGGACAGTGGGGAGTGGGCAGTGGTCGAGTTGGCGTGCATCATGTGCGCAGGCAGCGCAGGTGATTTCGATAGCGGACTGACCTGCATGTGTGTGAAGAAGGAGCTGCTCACACGGGGTTTAGTTGCACTCTCTCTAAAAGGCTCTGGGTGGTTGAAAGTGATTCTTGTGAGGTCTGGCTGTCTGTTGATCACCACGGGAGGCGAACCGGGAGCCTGGTTGATGAAAATCTGCTGTCCTTCCAAGTCATCGTAACGGCGACGAGCATCTGGCGTCTTAAGAATGATGTACCACGCGTGAATGAGCCCTGGGACGTAACCCAAGAGACACAGGCAGATGTTGATGAGCAGGTCGCACGAGCAGAGACCTCTCTTGATGCAAACTGGTAAAGGAGGGAACACAAATGCCAGCACGACCAGCAGACAATCGCAGCAGCAGCAGTCGCAGTAGCACAGAGACATTTTTGTATGTTTGTATGATTTCTTTTATTTGACGAAGGACCCTTCTATTAAATTTGTGGCTGCATACTGTCAAAGTTACAATTTATTTATACAGCTTTATCGCATGAAAATTTTGTTTATCAGGCGCACCGGGTTGTGGGCTCGGCGCCGGATTGGGTTACTCTACGGACGGCGAACCGGGGCGGCGGTGGACCGAGTACCAAATATTTATTCTCTCGCGGATTTTGCCTGTCAGGGATGCGTCGATCGTCGTTGGTATGAATTTGCGACAGACGAAGAAGTTCCACGCGAGAGGAGTTTTTTTTTTTTTTGGGGGGGAAGCGGAGGTACTGGGCGAGAGAGTCCGGGCGCGGGCTCGTCGAGTAGTGCCGCGGACACCTGCTGCAGGAGTCCTTGGTGCATCGCGAGGGCTGCATGGTGCGGAAGAACCAACGCAGGTACAGTGGAATCTCGATGCCCTCAAAACACGAGGCGTGTCGGGGGATTCCGAGTTTGCTGTTGTGGGCGATGGGGGAGGACGAGTCTCTGTGTGATGGTGGTGGCATGATTGTGTTGTACTGTGAGGTACGGAGCAAGACAGAAAATAAAACCGTTCCATGGCGGGATTGCTCACCCTGCATCGACACGTCGTTCCATGTGTGCCTTTCACCGGCTTGCGGGCAGGCGAGATCTCCCCGCGCGAACTGCAAGGCCCGCATGGCCCGCGTGACCCGCGAGCGGTGGTGGCGAGAAAAGGACCGGGCAGATCCGTGGGCACCGGCGCGCTCAACGGTTGCCGGGCGCAGATGTTGCTCTCGGGCGAAAACAAAAGAAAAGCGGGCCGTCTCCCAAACAATAAAAGTGATCTGCATCTTGTTTTAGCTTCAGTTTTGGAGCGCATGCCCGCAATTTTAAGTGGCCTCCCTGTTGCGCTGGGCAGCTTTGTTAGCAGCCGCGTGTGGGCGTTGATGACTTGCGGCAATTCAGACAATCGAAGCTACCAGGGGTTTTTTACCTGAAATTGCCAGACAGGCGGCGACAGACAAACGCGCCGGCTTCCTGCAGGCAATCAAAAGGTCGAAGATGACGAAACCCCGCACCGGAATTCAAAGAGCACACGATTCCTAACAACCACTGGATGGTTGTTGTCAGAGCTCGGAGCACTCCACCACCCTGGGAGGGCCCGCAAAACCCGAATGTGTAACGCGCCGGCTTGCTCGTGGCAACTCTGCTACGCTCGCTCGCTGACGAAAAAAAAACAAACTGAATCTTGGCTGTGCTGCGTTGGATGTTGCAGATTTTCTGCATACGCTTGCATCTGTATGTATAATGATTAAAGCTTGTGTTTTATTTAGCCAAGGCTCGCGGTCCGCTTACCATACGCTTCGTCGCTGGTTCTAGATGTATGCATAGGAACGGGGAAATTGTGAGGCATGTAAGCTAATTAATTACCAGAGATGGACTCGTCAAAGAAGAGCCAGATAGCCCGGATAAAATAATTGTTTTTCCTTTTATTTCAAATCTCCTTTTCTTCCCATAGTGACAGTTGTACAGATTTATCAGATATCTTCCCTCTCATAAAGGTCACAATGAGTGCAACTTGCAACTTGAGCGGAGTGAGGTTTCAGTCCTCCTCCTCCTCCTTTTCAGCACCGTTCTACCTCTACAAATTCTACGATTCCGCAGAAAAACGCATGGATGATTACAAGATCTTTCCCACTCCCAGCAACTCTCAATACCCACATGGGCCTACAATATTGCCCGTTCCAACTAGAAGATACACCGAGGACGCGAGTCCCGTCGGCTCGCTACCATCGCTCAGTTACTCGAGCTCGATCTCGTCCACAGCATCCACGATCAGCCCGTCGCTGCGACCACCGGTCCGCACGATTGGCATAGAAAAGGCAGCAAATGCTGCTGCGTATTACGTCCCCCCATTGGAGAACAAGCCACGCATCGCTTCCATCATGTCTCCCCCCACTTCGCTTTCACCAACTTCGCACACAAGCTCGCCACTGTCTTCTGAGGAGAGCAGAGCTCATCATGAACATGAACATGACCATGACGACGACGCCTTTGACGATGTCTCTGATACAGATTCGATCGACGCCAACATCGAGCAGGAAATCTCGTCCAAGGGATCTGACTCGGAGCGAATCCGATTCCGCTGCAGCTTCCCCAAATGCAAATACAAAGGTACGTTTCTGTCGAAAGATTACTTGCGCAGACACATCAGAGAACAACACAGACGAACAAAGATACATGCTTGCGAGGGCAAGAGCAAAGACGATACTGCGTGGGGTTGCGGCAAAAAGTTCAACAGACCTTACCAGTTAATTAATCACTGGAAAGGCCAGCGTTCTCTCAAGAGATGCGGCGTTCCAAAGGAGGAGCTCGTCAGGTACGGTATTTTATAGGGGTATGTAGTAAAGGTATTATTTTGTTCAAAACCCGGCTCAAAAAGTTGGTGGAGCGTGCCCACCGGCAATTTGACTGGCTCAGCTACGGCAATTCGACTGCGTTGTTCTCTGCCATGATTTTTTACGGACACACAAATAGAGCAAGAGGCGCAGCTGCAAAATCGCGATTACGTGCACGGCGGTCTGCATATTGCGCGTACACCGTTTGTTGTCCGCCGTCTGCCGTTTCGCGACAACCAAGTGGTGACGGACCCGCGGAATCGGGAGCATCCGGAATAGGTGGAAGGTATTGTTTGCGCTGCTGCGGATCAACATAAGATCAGTTGAAGCGTGGAACGACACACGTTCCGCCGGTCCCACAGGCTCCACAAGCCGATCATACGACACATAAAAAATGCCAAAGCAACTCTGTTCTCCCAGTTCCAGAAACCGATCGTCGGAACCACACTCCCTGAAAATTTGCATGGACTGCCCGCAACAGCAGACTTTGACTGCATTGCCCAGGCTCCCGTGGCCCAAAATAATTATTGGGCTCATGTATCGTCCTTTTTAGGCGAAAATATTCCAGACTCGCGTGCCCTGCACACAAACAATAAAGTTGATCCTTCCATAGAGCTATCATTCTCGTAAATATACCCCACCGCCAGAAGCCTGCGGGCGAATGCAGTAATCCTGCAAATCAATACAAGGCCCTAATATGTCCGCTGCATGACAAGCTTATTCGCCTGGATTCAGATCGCGCCGCAAAATTTTTCCTCGCTGTAGCCAGAGGACACGGCTGAAGAACGGCTGACTTTACAGCGCAGATCCCAAAGTCCAGGACAGCTCATCTGCGGAAAAAATTTCGGGGGCTTCTCGGGTGGAGGGCAAATTTTGCATGCAAAGTTTTCTTACAACGCACGGCACTAGGCCCACATGTCTGGATTCTGGTGGGGGGCTCTGTGGCCTGAAATTTTCCTGAAGGACATTCCTGCTGGCCTGAGAACCACTGGGTCATGCGCTACGCGTCCCAAGCGCGCACTGACATTCCTTATTGTCCAAGGTCGATTGCTGCAAATCCGATATGGATCTTCACACAATCATCGAAATGAGAGCCGTGCGGTATGGACTCTTTGCAGCTTTGAAAGCTGGTGTAGAGGTGTTCATTTCTGGGCCCTTTAGAAAAAAAAGTGACACCCTTTATTTTTTTTTCCTTGCCTAGATCTATCCCTCTTTCCCCTGTTTTTGTGACCAGTCAAACAAATCAAAACCAGCCAGAACCAGCCACCTTGAATAATCTGCTTATAAGGAGATGTGTTTCTGAATAATGCAGCCCTTGTGGGGTTGATTGTTTTTCGTCGAAAAATGCCAGAAGTTCTAACCTGGTCCTCGGGTTCTGAGCTGTCAGATCTCGAAATAAACGAGCAGCACCATGTTTTCTCCGATCGACGCAAGGAACCAAAAAATTCGGGAACCCCGCTGGTGTTTCCCCGGATCGTTTTGCAGGAGTCCGCTCGCAATGACGGTTTTGACGCCAACTTCAGTCTCCTGGACACGCCGGCAGACTTTGTTGCACTCCGCAAGCTGGTGTGCGTGGGCAGAATGCTCAGTCGCAGATACAAAAAAGGTGGTTACTACGAGTTTCTCGTCTCTGTGACGGCCGTCAGCAACCACAAACAGCTCAAATGGCTGAGAAAACACAAGACTCAGCTGCAATCTATCCAAACTAGACGTGTGTTCTACGCCTGGCTCGGCAAGCAGTACAATGAGCTGCACGAGTGCGGAAAGAGCGACTGCAAACAGGCTCTAGAGACCCCGGAAGTGACATTGTCGGATCTCGAGGACGTTTTGAGTGACGAATGCGACAGATGCGACGATCTGGAAGCCACTAGCAGCGGAAGGACGGCAACTAGTACAAGAGAAAGTACTGAGTCGTCTACTCCGATCAGCTCAATTGTCACAGTGCTGTATTCCCTGCTCATCAGGACGGTGTCTGCCCTTGTTATCTACGTCATTCTCGCAGTTCTCATGCTGTTCTCGCTTGACGCAGCCATATCGTACAAGATTTTGGACAACAGCAACACAGCGTATTTCAAGTCCATCAAAGCGGTTGTTATGGCCATGATTCAGGATAACCTGTGAGGGAACACCGGAGTGTATATGGAATCAAATGTATGTAGGATAAGTAAGTTTATAGTGAAGGTTCGCTGGTCGTGCGAGAACCAAATCACCACCCAAGTTATTCTTTGGTATCAAAAAGATAATTTTCGCTGATGTTGTCCTCTTGGGATGGCGTTCTTGCTGTGTTTTTATCAAGTTTATTCTAGTGTCCACATCGGAGCAGCAGCAGTTACCTCCAAGATGAGCTCTTTGAGATCTTTTGTCAAGTCTGTGCGAAACAGCAAGACAATTGCAGCCGAAAGAGCCACGATCAGAAAAGAGAGTGCAAAGATCAGAACCGCCTTTAGAGACGTTCATCTCGACGATGAGCAAAGACATCTCAACATTTCCAAGCTGCTGTACTTGTACATTTTGGGCGAACCTACGTACTTTGGCCAGGTTGAGTGTTTGAAGTTGCTGGCTTCTCCCAAATTTTCTTCTAAGAGACTCGGGTACCTCGCCACAATGCTGATATTGGACGAGAACCAGGAGGTTTTGACGCTGCTGACCAACTCATTGGACAACGATATGAAGAGTTCTAACCAGTATGTGGCTGGTCTCGCATTGGTGACGCTCGGAAACATTGCGTCTCCAGAATTGGCCAGAGACTTGTACACGAACGTGGACCACATTCTGTCGTCCTCATCACACCCATACCTGAGAAAGAAGGCATCTATTGTGGCGGCAAAGCTTATTGACAAAGACCCGGATCTCTCCGAGATCTTCTTGCCCCGTGTCGCCTCACTACTGAACGATAGGTCCCACGGAGTTGTTCTGGGAGCCCTGCAAATGATGCGGTCCATTTTCCGCAACGACGAGGCTTCGCATGAGTCGCTGAAAGTACAGATTCCAAGACTTTTGGCGCACTTGCGGCTGCTCACCACGACCGGATATTCGCCGGAGTACGACGTCAAAGGCATTCCAGATCCATTTTTGTACGTTTCGTTGCTCAATACTTTGAGATTGCTGCTCGCAGCCGACGACACGAACCCAAATCTCGAGGCATTGAACGATTTGCTGACCCAGGTTTGCTCCAAAATTGATGCCGCCAAAAGCTCGGGCTACTCGGTTCTTTACGAGACCGTTCAGACGATCTTTATGATCAATTCCGACTCGTCGTTGAAAGTTTTGGGTATCAACATTTTGAGCAAGTTTTTGACACAGAAAGACAACAACACCAAGTACGTGGCTCTCAACACGCTGCTTAACGTTATCAACTACGAGCCTTTGGCTGTCCAGAGACACCGGTCGACAATTGTCGGGTGTTTGCAAGACGGCGACATTTCGATCCGTCGAAGAGCTCTGGAGCTCACGTTTGCCATAATGAACCAGCAGAACATTCGCGTTCTCACCAAAGAGCTCCTGACGTTCCTGAAGAACTCTGACGACGAGCTGAAGCCCTACATCACCACACAGCTGTGCATTGCTTGCAACAAATACCGTCCAAACCCCAAATGGCACTTTGAAACGCTCATCTCTTTACTACAACTGGTCGGAAACTACTTCACCAAGGACATTTTATCGAGTATTCTGGCCTTGATCATGCAAAACAACGATCTGGAGCTAACCAAGTTTTTGGTTTTGGAGCTCATCAAGTCTAGCCAAGTATCCTACAATGAGTTTGGACTGGCACTGGTTGCCACGTGGTGTGTCGGTGAGTTTGGAGACGTTGTCTTGGGCAGCACGTACGAGGACGCGTCTAAAACGGTGCAAACAGTGACAGAAGATTCGTTGATCAAGCTTTTGGAGACGTTCTTGAACATTTCCACTTTTGACCAGACCAGTCAGACATCTCAAATGAAGGTGTATGCTCTTACGGCCGCCCTAAAGCTGTCTGCGCGTGTGAAGAACGCCAAGTCGGTTGAGTCGCTTAGAAAAATCATCAACATGTCGAAGAACGACTACAATTTGGAGATACAGATCCGGGCCATAGAATACAGCGAGATTTTTGGCCAATCTGCCGCCATCAAGAAGGGACTCTTGGAGAAAATGCCGGCTCCTCCAGTGAAAATGCACGAGGGAATCGCTCTGGTGAACAGGTCCTCGAAGAATGCACCTAGAACGGTATCCAGCGGCGGGAGCGGGAGCGGGAACGGGAACGGCAGCAGCGGCAATGCGACTGCTGACTTGCTGCTAGACTTGCTCGGAGATAGTGAGCCTCAGCCAGCTGCACAGCCAAGAGCCAGGACCGAGCCAGCTACATCAATTGTGCCGGCCGCAAAGCCAGAAACGACTCTGGACCTGCTGTCGGATATCTTTGGCTCCTCGTCGCTGAATGCGCCTACAACGCGGGCCGCGGAGCCCGTTGTCGAGCGGCTTTCAAAGCCAGAGATTTCCGCTTTTGACGACGGATCGATCAAGGTTGGATTTGTCGTTAACGAGATCGGAAATGGCCAGGCTGCTCTCGAAGGCCGTGTCACAAACACCACGGCAAAGCCTGTCAGAAGTGTTTCAATTCTGTGTGCTGTGACAAAACATCTGAAATTGCATCTCTCTCCAATCACAAAAACTTCGCTAAGTCCCGGCGAGAGCTCCACGCTTGGAATCCGGATTACGGGAGCGGCCGGATCGAAGGTGAAGCTGCGAGTGAAGCTGGATTATGACGTGGATGGTGAAATTGTTGGACGGCAGTTTGATTTTGCCGGCGTCGGTCAGACTTTGTGAGTCGGCAAAAAAACGGCTGCGTACAGCCTGCCAAGTTAAATATAGATAGACATGGACAGAAGCGTCGATAAAAGTTCCACTTTGCTCAAACACAGAGAGGTGTAATTCAAGTAGATGATGGTGCCAATAGGACTAACGTCGATCGACGGTAGTGTATTTCTCATTCCACCGTGCCTTAATTGTGTTTCACACGACTCACCTGAATTTTCCAAAATTGTAGGAAGTTCGCAGCCCGCCAACGGTAGAGCAACGTAGAATGGCAAATTTGATCTCTTAAACAAAGGTTTTTGTTTTAGCTCTACCAGGATCAATCAATCACAGAACGCAAAATGGATTTCGCTAAGCTACAAGGTCAATTCCAAGAAACTTTCTCCAAGATCGACAGTGTAAGTTTGATGATTTTCGGCAATCAAATTACCGACACTAACAATTCCAAAAGCAAACCCAAGGCTTTGCTCTCTTGGACAAGTTTGAGCAACAAACCAAGCTTCCAAGATCCTACGGTGCCATTGGAGCTGGTGTGTTCTACTTCTTCCTCCTGTTCTTGAACTTTGGTGGAATCGGCCAACTGCTTTCCAACTTGGCCGGCTTTGTTTATCCGGGATACTTGTCCCTCAAGGCTTTGAAGACCACCGGTACCAAGGATGACACCAGACTCTTGACCTACTGGGTTGTTTTCGCTGCATTGAGCGTTGTTGAGTTCTGGTCCAGAGCCATTCTCTACTGGGTTCCATCCTACTTCCTGATCAAGACCCTGTTCTTGCTCTATCTGTCGGTTCCACAGTACAACGGTGCTCAATTGATCTATGCCAGAGTCATCAAGCCATTCTCCGACAAGTACATTGTTGTTGAGTCCGAGGGTCCAGCTTCTGAGCTGCTGAACAAGGTTCAAGAGAAGACTGAGTAAGTCCGAATCACGCAGATGACACACTCTGCTGATGCGGTGAATTGTTTTGGGAGATGAATTGGCTCATCCCAGCCACAGTTATTGCAGAAAAGTAGCTAAGTAAGTTTTGAAAGATTTGTTAGTATATATTGCACTCGTGTGCGAATCAAAATGATGTCATTGATCAGAGACGGATCTTGACACCGTCAACAACATCCTTGCACCGATAGAATTCTGGTTTTCTTTCCTCCGGGAGCGTCCCGGGACTTTCTCACACTCGCGAGCAAGCCGGAGCGAACCGGAACGGAACCGCAAAAAACCGGGACCGCGTAGGGGTCGCGTGGACAAAAGGAGCTGGCCTAATCCGGGCCCGGTGGGGACGTGGCGCCAAGGCAACAGGTGCTATTTCTGCACGGTGGAATGGAGAGCAACGGAGGCAGGCGGTGGGGAAGGGGACGGGAAAAGGCTTTGGAGCAGGAAACACAAACATTATTCCGAAATCCCTCACTTGTGTCCGTTGTCCCGGAGAGCAACAGGAAAGGTATGTTGGCCGTGTATAGATTGTAGCTGAGGTCAGAGAGAAGAGAAGGATAGACCAAAGCGAAGTAGTACACTATAGACAACAAATCCAAAGCACTGAGGCGGACTCACGCACAACAAAGTGTCCCAAATTCCCCTGTCACGTGAAGGACCCTGGATAATCTCTGTAGTGTGCGGTTGGCACTTCGCATGCGGGTGCGAGTGTGCGGCTTTTTCCCGGGGCTTTTTCCCCGGATTTTTGATATAGGCAAATCTAGACCGGGGATTTGGAGCAGGTATAAAACACGCAGAATCTCCCCCGAATAATGATTAGCTAGGTGGTGTCTTGGAGTATCATTCAAACATTTAAAATGGCTCCTACCGCTGTTGATTTACACACCGAATACAAGTCCTCTCTTGCCCAGGAGAACAACGCTCCTTTCAAGAAGCAGACCAGAAAGGATTCTGTTGTGAGCTCTCTTGGTCTGAACCCTGATGCACACATCCACTACAACTCGTCTGTGCCGATCTTGTACGAGGATGCTCTGACCGAGAAGGGCACGACGATTTCGTCGTCTGGTGCTCTGATCGCGTACTCTGGCTCCAAAACCGGCCGTTCGCCAAAGGACAAGAGAATCGTGGACGAGGAGTCGTCTACTGACAACATCTGGTGGGGACCGGTCAACAAGAAGGTTGACGAGCAAACCTGGAAGATTTCCAAGAGCAGAGCCATCGATTACCTGAGAACGAGAGAAAAGGTTTACATTATTGATGCTTTTGCTGGCTGGGACCCTCGTTACAGAATCAAGGTGAGAGTTGTGTGTGCTCGTGCGTACCACGCTCTTTTCATGAAAAACATGCTGATTCGTCCGACCGACGAGGAGCTGCGCAACTTTGGCGAGCCAGACTTCACGATCTGGAACGCTGGTCAGTTTCCTGCGAACGTGTTCACCAGAGGAATGACTTCGGCCACCTCTGTGGAGATCAACTTCAAGGAGATGGAGATGGTGATTTTGGGCACTGAGTACGCCGGAGAGATGAAGAAGGGAATTTTCACAGTGATGTTCTACCTGATGCCGGTCAGACACAAGGTTCTGACGTTGCACTCTTCTGCCAACCAAGGCACGGAAAGCGGTGATGTTACGCTCTTCTTTGGTCTTTCCGGAACGGGAAAGACTACCCTGTCTGCTGATCCAAACAGAAAGTTGATTGGTGATGACGAGCACTGCTGGTCCGACCACGGAGTGTTCAACATCGAGGGTGGTTGCTACGCCAAGTGTCTGGATCTTTCTGCCGAGAAAGAGCCGGAGATTTTCAACGCGATCAAGTTTGGTTCTGTCTTGGAGAACGTGATCTACGACCCTGTCACCAGAGCCGTCGACTACGAGGACGCGGTGATCACCGAGAACACAAGATGTGCGTACCCGATCGAGTACATTCCTTCTGCCAAGATCCCGTGTCTTGCCGACTCGCATCCAAAGAACATTGTCCTGTTGACTTGTGATGCCCGTGGAGTTTTGCCACCTGTTTCGAAGCTCACCAACGCCCAGGTGATGTACCACTTCATTTCTGGATACACGTCCAAGATGGCCGGTACCGAGATGGGCGTGACGGAGCCAGAGGCCACTTTCTCGGCCTGTTTCGGCCAGCCATTCCTGGTTCTGCACCCTATGAAGTACGCTCAGCAGCTGTCTGACAAGATTTCTGAGCACCAGACGACCGCCTGGTTGCTCAACACCGGTTGGACCGGCCAATCTGCTGCCAAGGGCGGTAAGAGATGTCCGCTTAAGTACACGCGTGCGATTTTGGATGCCATTCACTCGGGAGAGCTGAAGGATGCTGAGTTTGAGACTTATCCTACATTTGGTCTGCAGATTCCAAAGGCTGTTCCTGGTGTTCCAGCCGAGATTCTGAACCCATCCAAGAACTGGGCTCTTGGTAGCCAGGACTTCAACAGCGAGCTCACGACGCTAGCGCAGCTGTTCATGGAGAACTTCGAAAAGTACTCGGCCAACTGCACGACCGAAGTTCGTGCCGCCGGTCCTGCTCTGTGAGCGGGGAGGCAGACACGCATTTTTGAAACCGGGGATGTATGAAACAAAGTATTCAGTTTTTGAGATTTAGTAGCATAGTTATATTATTCAAGTTGAGTATCCTGGGAGATGGAGGAACTGGCTTACGGGCTATTTGGAAGCACCAACCGGCCCTGTTCAACGTTGTTCGGCCGCGGCAGATGCTTCACGTCCACATTCTCAACAACCCCTCCAAACCTCCTTTCGATCTGCCCAATCAACGCGGTGAGCGGCTCGGCGTACCACCGTTCATTATTCCATTTGAACCAGGCAACATGGCCGCCCAGAGTGGTGGTGATTGTCGTGAGGTACGGGTTGAGGCGTGTTTCGTCGAGCGGTAGCGCCATCACGGTTCCGCCGACAATCGGGTCGTCCAACGCATTGATTGCAAGCGTCGGCGTGCGGATATCGAAAACTCTGTTGATCGAGGAGCCCAGACTGTAGTACTGCTTGGCACAGTTGAACCCAAACAGCTGCGACGTGAAGTAGTCGTCAAAGTCCTTGAGTTCCACCACTTTGTCGAGCTTGGTGCGGTAGTTCTCGACAAACAGTTCGCTGCTTTTCAGCTCTTCGTAGTGGTTGTGCAGCATCTGTTTGAGCGGAACGGTCATCACAGGCGAGTAAATCTTATCCGAAATAAAGTTACTGTTCATCACGTGGCACGAGTGCAGCAGGTTCCACGGGTTGGCGATGACGAACGCGGCCGTCAAGCCGGAATTCTCACCTTCCTGGCCCAGATAATTGGCCAGAATCGATCCACCGAGACTGAACCCGCCTGCATAAATGCGTCTGTTTGGGTGCTTTTTGCGCAGCCGTTTAATCGTGTGTTTGAGATCGTATGTCCAGAACCCGTTGAACAGCACGGGAGTCGTGAGCCGCGTGTTTCCGCAGCCGCGGCTGTTGAGTACAAAGCACTCAAAGCCCTGTTCTTTGGTTAATCGTGCCATTACACACCGCACATACGACTCGGCCGCGGAGCCCGAAAGGCCGTGAAGGGCCAGAAAAATCGGCTTTTCTCCAGTCTCAGTAACGGCCAACTCCTTGCGGGTGAGGTACCGCACACAACTCGCCAGCTGCTCGTTCTGGCCCTGCGGAATGTCCTCTGCCGTCACTGCGCACGCGGAGAACTGCTCCCGCGAGATCACCCGGTCCAGCGAGGCACTAGCTCCGTCAGGGAAAACCAACACCTCCCGTCCGAAATATAGTTGATCATACCATCTGAAGCTGCGGATTCCGGCAAACATCGTTTGAAGATGCCCATTGAATAAAAACGGGTTGAAGAGGCTCAATGCACCGTCTCTAAACTGCGGAATAGCGTCGTTGATGATATCTGTCATGCTCATGGCGACATCGTCCCGTGCAAATCTCACCGGATGCTCGGCCGTGACGAGCCGAACACGGTTGATAAACCGGATTTTCCCAAAAAGACGCACCAGAGACACGAACAGAAACAAATACAGCAATAAGTACACCCACAGAGGCAGGTACAGCAGACCAACCTGGAATATATGGTGGTACTGGATCAGCTTCGGATCGATCCTATCAATCAGCTTCATCAAAATCTCATCAACGTACCGCGACGACAAGATGGCCATTTTGGTGCTTTTCCGGTCTCAATTCGACCAACCAGGGGAAATCAGTCTGAACTTTATAGTGGTAGCCAGATCTTCATGGAAGCTGCAGTTGAAAAATTCAAAGCTGAAAAAAAAAAATAGTTCGTCGCGTCGCGTCGCGTTTTAAAAAGTCCAAAGAAAGTAGTACATTCAAGCTGCTGTTACTTACGGCTCCTCCGCAGCCTCGTCGCCCCTTTCCGGCGGCGTGATCTCGTGGATATGCACACTCTTGTGGTCCAGCCCCTCCACTTGGTTGATCTGCAGTGGCGTAATGAATATCGTCTGCGTCTTTGGATTCTCGCTAACCTTCTGCAGAATCAGCTTCAACGCCAGCCGTCTATTCACCTGGTCCATGAAAACGTCAAACTCGTCCAGCCCGCGCACTTTGCTCTGCATCGGTTTCCAGATCGACAGCAAAAACGCAATTTGCGCAAACGACTTTTCTCCTCCAGAAAACGACTCTACGTTTCTCAGTCGCTCGGTCGGTTTCGTCGACACCCTCAAAATCAGCTTCGCCTTGCCGAAATCAAAATCAATTTTCCCCGTAAACCCACGCAGCTTCAGCGCAGATTCAAACACCGAGTTAACCTCCTGAATCAGCAGACTAGCTGTCGACGTCAGGTTCTCCAACCGCGCCTGCAAAGAGCTCGATAGATGGTTGTGCAACTTTGCAGACTCCTCGTACTTCAACTTGACATCGTTATAGTTATCACGTGCCTGAATCACATCCAGCTTCGCCTGGTCTCGACTAATACCAACCTCCTGCTCGATTTTCGCCAGCGTCTTGGCAATCGCCTCGATCTCCTCATCCACTTTCTGGATCGTGTCTCCTTCCTGAATGTTGGCAGCCTCGCGGCTGCAATGCGACCGCGCAGTCACCGCCAACGTCTCTATCACAGGCGGCAGCGAAACGTTCACAAACTCTTCCAGTTTCACAATGTCTGTCTTAAACTTCTCTGTCTTGAGCTCGTTTGTTCGAATAGACTCTCGAGCCTCGGCGATCTTGTCCCGCAGCTCGTCAATCGCAGACACTAGTGCATTTTTTTCCTGCTTCATCTGTTTCAACTGTTGAACTGCATCGGCAAATTTCTTCTTCTCGGTCTCGTACTTAACCAGCAGCGCTTTCTCCTCTTCTGTGTGCCCCTGGATCCTCTGAATGTTCAGCTGTATCTGCGCCTCGAGCGTCTCGCGGTCCTCTTCAAACGACTCGAGTTTTCCTCCGCCATTCTGCAAATCCTCCAGCTTCGAGTTCACCTTCGCAATCGCTTTCTGTAAGGTTGCCATTCGTTGTCGCACCTCCTTAGTATCTTCCATCATCTTGTCGAGCTTGCTCGTGAGTCGTTGCTCCTTCTCCGTTCTCTGTGCTTCGGCCTTCTTGAGTCTCTCGCTCACGCTCCGCAATTGTCGGTCAATGCTGGCCGTTGGATTCTCGGAATCCCCGGTCCTGTGAATGGGAAGCCAGAACTTGGTATTGAAGTTCGTAATAGGGTCCGTTTGAAGCCGACCGTTCTTCTTTGAAATACGCAAAGCTCCGTTTTGAATGAGACACACGACAGAAGAAATCTTGTTCTCCCGGTCGGCAATCAACACTCTCTCGGCCTCTCTTCTATCTTCAACGAGAAGGGTTGTGTGGATCCGGCTCGAATCCACTAACGCACATTCAACGTACTTGTCATCGAACAGCAGCGCGTCAATCATTTTCAGATGGTTCCCAGCAGGAATGTGATGCGAAAAGTCAAAAATCTCGGGTTTTCTCACTGTAATATCGCTGTTGACACGGAAAAACTTCATCCGCTCACGCAGGATAGCAGAGTCGGCAAAACTCTCCACAGAGAAAACAGCCAGTTGCCGTTGCAACAAAATCTCCAAAACAGTCCCCCATTTCTCATGCTCCGATTTCAAAGAGAACTTCATTCCAAACGGACCAGTGACTTTCCCCTTGAAACGTCTCTCGTTGGCAGTGATATCGCTCACCAGTTTCACAACGTTACTTCCAAAACTGTCTAGACGAGTTCCCTGACGATTGTTGTGCTGAGCACGGCTTTGTTCGAGACTGATCAGCTCAGACTTGAGTTCTTGTACGTCTTTTTTAGCACTCTCATTCAACTCATTCCGCTGCATTCGCAGCTCGTCAAGCAATTTATTGAATCGCTGGTATTCAGACCGTTTTGTTTCAAGCTCTTCTTCTTGGCTCTGCTTCATATTTTCTAGCTTGTTGAACGCATCTCCAGTGTTGCTGTCCAGTCTCCGCTTCTCCAGCTCGATGCTCTCCTCCATAGCCTTGAGGTTCTTATTATCTGTAGCTAACTCGTCCTGAATTGCTTTAGTCGTGGACTGAATCGCTTTTCTCTTGGTTTGACACTCTGTAAGACTAGCTTTGAGTTCGTCCTTCTCCCGCTCGGCGTTCTGCAACGACTCGTCAAAGTCCAAAAGATGCTGGTTCTGTTTGTCTTTCAACTCGTAGTACTTTTGTATTGTTGCCTCGGTCTTCTCCACGAAAGAGTCTGCATTCTCAACTTCCTGCTTGCGCTCATGCAGGAGTTGTCTGGCTCTCGCCAGCTGATCTTCCTTGTCGGTCACCTCCAGCCACAGCCGTTTCCCGGACAACATGTCCTGCTGCCTCTTGAACTCGTCAGAATTCTTGAAATTGGCCCATATCTCCAACGCATGATTCAGCTTGTCTTTGGATTGAATAAGGATCTCTTCATCCTTCAAAATCTTCTGCTTGATCTCGTTCACGTCCGTTTGCAACTCCCGTACGTTGTTGAAAGTTTCCTGCAAACGAGTTCCTTCCATGAAATAACGAAACTTGCCCTCATCCGTCGAGTGTGCCAAAAATGTCTTGGCCTCGGTCTGCGTCAGAATTGTCATTGGATTCGCTATCGTGATTCCATAGTAGTCCAAAATCTCCTCGATCGTCTGTCTCTTAGTTGAGACGACCTTGCCGCGCTCGTCTTTGATGTTGCACGCCGGACTGCCGTCGATCTTCAGGATACGCTCCACAATGATCTTCTTGCCGTACTCCTCAGGCTTATATGCCTCTGGACCCTCGTTTTTGAACGTGACAATTGCGCGTGCCACGTTCTTGCCGTGCATAATGAGCCCTTTGAGCGAATTTCCACGGTCCGTCTCGCTCGCCTTGGCTCCCAGAGCCACAGAAATTCCTGTCAAAATGGCCGACTTGCCCGATCCATTTCTGCCAATGATGAAGTTTGTCTGTTGTCCAAATTCTAGAGAAAACGCGGCGTGACACATGAAATTGAACAGTTCCAGCTTCAGAATGATTCCTGCACCAGCAGGGCTGTCGTCCAGAGCGTCCGTGTCCAGGTTGTGTGCCTGCGTCATCACTCCCACAGTCCTTCTGCGCTTTAGCTTCCGCGTCACATTCTGGGTGAACTGCGCGTTCACGTCGATTTGCGAGTCGCGAACCACAATCTCCGGGACTATTTCCTCTGTCAGTTCGATTTCCGCGTCGAAATTTACTCTGTTGGGTTTCGATGGGTACTCAAACGACTCCGAGGGCGTAGAAGAGGACCGCGTCTGGGACGCTTCCAACATCGACCCATCGGAATCCTCATCCTCTTCGATCTTCACCCTTTTCACCCCGTGCATGGTTTTCACGTCACGTGAAGACTGTGTGGCTTGTAAACGCGTGGACCGACGCGGTATTCGATGAAAAGTGAGCGAGTTATCAAGCAATATCCTTTGGTTTTAATTTCCCTTCATGTTTTCAAATCAAAAAAAAAAACCCCAAAGTCGTGCGAAACACAAAACTGGTTTGTGAGAAAAAGTGTAAATCGACTCCAGGAAAACTTGAAGGATCGTCTTGTCATGTTCTTTCTTGCAACTATCAAATGAGCGTCCGGACACGCAGCAGCGCTTGGGCGACGCGTGATCTGGTTGGGGTCGGCTCGAAATGGCTCGATCTCTGGAAAAAAACGTCAAATAACGGATATCTGACACCGCGAGATCTGAAGCACAAAAGAGGACCCAAGATGTATACCATGTCGATGTTTCCTTACCCGTCGGGAATTCTGCACATGGGCCATTTGCGTGTTTACACGATCTCGGACTCGCTGGCGAGATATTACCGCATGAAGGGGCTCGATGTGCTGCATCCAATGGGGTGGGACGCTTTTGGGCTGCCTGCGGAGAACGCTGCCGTGGAGAGAAACGTGAACCCAGAAGATTGGACCAAGCTGAACATTGCGAAAATGAAACAGCAGATGGAGCAGATGTATGCAGACTTTGACTGGGATTGCGAGGTGACCACGTGCAATCCTGACTACTACAAGTGGACCCAGAAGGTGTTTTTGCTTATGTACGAACACGGTTTGGCGTACCGGAAGAAAGCGGAGATCAACTGGGATCCAATAGACAACACTGTTCTGGCCAATGAGCAGGTGGACGACCAAGGTCGGTCGTGGCGGTCTGGAGCGCTAGTTGAGAAACGTCTTTTAGAGCAGTGGTTTTTGGGGATCACCAAGTTTGCCGGAGAGCTCAACAAAGACCTGCAGTTGCTCGACCAGTGGCCGTCCAAAGTGAGGGCGATGCAAAAGAACTGGATTGGCGAGAGCAAAGGCGCGGAGCTGGTGTTTGGTGGAGAGCATGAGATCAGAGTGTTCACCACGAGACCGGAGACTGTGTTCAGTGCGCAGTATGTTGCTTTGGCGTTTGACCATCCAATTGTACAGAAGCTGTGTCAAAGAGACGTGAAGTTGAAGGAGTTTGTCACGGCCGAGAGAGAGACCGTGGAGGCGGAGTCGTCGAAAGAAGGGTACAAGCTGGAGATCATGGCGACGAACCCGCTGGACAGCAACTCCGAAGTTCCTGTGTTTGTGGCTCCGTATGTGATTGGTGGCTACGGCCACGGTGCGGTGATGGGCTGTCCGGCGCACGACGTGCGGGACTTTGAGTTTTGGACGCACAACATGGGATCGCAGGCCGCGATTATCAGGACTGTGGATCCAGAAGGAGAGGCTGTTGAGGAGGATAAGCCATTTACGTCGAAACACGGCCGGATGAACATCAATGCCGGGTTCTTGCAAGGTCTGACGACGACTGAGGCCCGCGAGAAGATCGTTGAGAAGTTGGAGGAAGTTGGAACAGGGTCCCGTCAGACAAACTATAGGCTGCGCGACTGGCTGATCAGCAGACAGCGGTTCTGGGGAGCTCCGATTCCGATTATTCATTGCGACTCTTGTGGAATTGTTCCTGTTCCGGACGAGCAGCTGCCTGTGAAGTTGCCGCGGGTGGACAAGCTTCTTGGACGCGGAGGTTCTCCTTTGGCGCAGATTGAGGAGTTTGTGAACGTGGAGTGTCCTTCGTGCGGAGGTGCTGCGAAGAGGGACACGGACACGATGGACACATTTATGGACTCGTCGTGGTACATGTTCCGGTATGTTGATGCGAAGAACACCACCAAGGTTTTCAGCAAGGAGAAGACGGACAAGTGGATGGGCGTAGACCAGTACATTGGAGGAATCGAGCACGCAATCCTGCACTTGCTTTACACACGGTTTGTGGCCAAGTTTTTGAACAGCATTGGTCTATGGGACGGCTCTGCCACGAACGGAGAGCCGATCAAGAAGCTCGTGAGCCAGGGGATGGTTCACGGCAAGACGTTTACTGACCCTGAAACGGGACGGTTTCTCAGGCCGGACGAGTACCATTTGGACGCGGAGGGCCGGGCCGTGGTGAATTCGACGGGGCGGCCTGCTGCGGTGAGCTACGAGAAGATGTCCAAGTCGAAGTACAACGGAGCTGATCCGGAGGAGTGTATTTCGCGGCACGGTGCCGACGCGACAAGAGCGCATGTATTATTCCAGGCTCCGATCAGCGACGTCTTGGACTGGGAAGAGGCTAAGATCGTTGGTGTTGAGCGGTGGCTGAGGAAGGTTTTAAGCGTGGCGGATGTTTTATCGGAGCGAATCAGCAAAGAGAATTTGGCGAGAAAGCCGCACGCCGAGTACTCTGAGTACGAGGCGGATTTCCACAACGAGGTGCACGGCCATTTGCAGTCGATCAACGACTCGTTCGAGAAAACATTGTCACTGAACACGGTGATCTCCGATTACATGAAGTACACCAACAGGCTTGTAGCGGACATGGAAAACCCGAACGTGGACGCTGCGATTCTGTACGATGCGTACCTGAAGCTGCTCAAGGTGATGGCGCCGGTTGCCCCTGCTGTTTCGGAGGAGGCGAACGAGCTGGTGCATCCGTGGGCAGTGGAGTCGATCTTGACGGCCGAGTGGCCGCAGATGGAGCGGCCGATCAGCAATCTTGTGGCGTACAACGTGATGGTGAACGGCAAGATGCGGTTTGTCCACAAGGGGCCGGAGGATTTGGTGAAGGATGAAGAGAAGTGTTTGGACGCGGTTTTAGCGAGCGAGGACGGGGCTAAATGGCTGAAGGGGAAGACGATCAAGAAGGCGATGGTGAAACGGAAGGCCATTGTGTTTATCGTGGAGTAACGTGTATATAAGTTGAAACTTGTGAATAGACAATTTTTCCGCGTCGATCGACGCGACGACATCATGAAAGTCTCTCTCGTATCAAATTTCCTGTTTTGGTCAGCACTGCGCGGACATGGCTATCTGCATATGATATTTCAGCATGTGAGCAAGATTTGTCTTTGAGGTCTTATTATTCTTCTCAGCATGGATTCGAAACTGCCGCCAGCGATACCAATTTTGCCCGGCAATCCGCTGCGGGCACCCCGACGCGTGATCCCCCGTCTCACATACCTCCTGCGACTGCTGGGAAACGCAGATTTCTACGACAAGCTGAATGGTCCGTTTGCGGATGCCCTCACGCTCGATTCGACGCTTTCCACGATCTGCTACGGCGCGCTGTTTCTCTCTGAGGTGATCAAGAGAAAGCCTCAGTTGGTGAGGTGGCTGAGACAGCTGTGCCTGAAAGTGCTTACCCTGTTATTCCCTGAAAGAAAAATAAAGCAGACGACAGAAAAAGACGAGAAAGAGGACCTCAAATTCGAAAGCTCCACCCTCATGGAAACCTCGCGGAAGCTGCGCCTTCTCTCAGACTACCTCTCAGACGTGCGGATCTTCAACCGCATGTGGGGAATGCCTGCGTTGATGAGCGGCGGAATAGCCGAAGTCAAACAAACGATCAGCTCTAGAAAGTCACGCCTGATGAAGCTGGTGGAAATTGTTGATGCCGTGTCGATTGTGGCTTTTCAACCGTTCGAGAACGTTGGTTTTGCTGCCGACCACAATTGGACCTTCCACAAGGAGCAAGGGTCGGTTTCCGCTTGGTATTACGTGATCTCAAGCCGTTTCTGGGCTGTTTTTGTCGTGTTGGAGCTGGTGAAGATCGCGGGTCGGATACGAACGCAACGGGGGGCGATCGACGCGGCGACGGCCCGTTCGCTCGTGGCTAACCTTGCAAATTTGCCATTGACAGTGCATTGGTCGCTTTTTGACGGATGCTTGAGCGATCTGACTGTCGGGTTCCTAGGAACGTTCTCAACGTTGTTGGATACGGTGGAAACGTGGAAAAACGTGGGGGTACAAATAAAACAGCTGGAGCTGTGAAAGATAAATCACGCGACACATATCACGTGCTACATTTGCTCGATCAATGAAATTCATAACGCTTTATAAAAGTATGACACAAGTAATTGTACAATGGGCGGAGCAGGCCGCGGCAGCGGGCAAATCAAAGCTGTCTCGACTTTGGTGCTCCGCCCGCAGCTTGCCGGCCTCCGACCCCCCCGGGCTCGGCTTGCGGCCTCGCTAATCATAATGATAAGTCACCTCATCCGTCCCCACATTCCTCCTCAAATACTCCAAATGAGGCAAGAACAGACTCTCACACTCGCTCGACGCCTCAGTTGCCCTCATATACTTCAAATGCAACCCTGCCAGTCTTGCCGACTCGTCCACCCGAACCGAAGCTGGATCCCTCTCCTCTCTCTCATCTGCTTCCCAACCCTCGCAAATCAACTGCGTGATCAACTCCCACATTCTCAGGTCAAACCCGTACTCCTTGTTCGCCAGGCTCCCCGGATACAGTTTCTTGTGGTGCAAGATACCGTCTCTTTCCCACGTGATCTCATCTTTCAGCTTGATTGGGTACAGCTTCGGGTACGACAGATGCATGAACGCGAGCCGCGAGTCACTCTCTTCCGACTCCTCAAAATAGTTCGACGTGAACGGCGGCGTTCTCTTCTCCGTCTCGGTCATCGGATCCCACTGTCCCAGAGCTTTAGCGTGATAACCATAGTCGTCGTGGTACCCGAGGAACCTCATGCTCTGTTTCACCTGGTAGTATGGCCGTCCCAAAGCAAACGCCGCGGCCATGAACGTGTCTTTATCACCTTCGCCGGCTCCGCCCTGCGTGATCAGCGGATAATAATGTGTTGGGCCAAACATGTTGTAGTATAGTACCAGCAACAGAGTGTCCACCTGGGCCGTCTTGTCCACGAGAAGCATGCCGGACTCGGTCGTTGGGTTCGGAAGAGCGCCCGGCAGGTCGTGGAAGTTCCACTCGTCCGGGTTCTCGTTGTTCATGAATTGGCCTCTCACCGGGTGGTTGCCAACTTCGATTCCGGCAATGTCGTAGAAGTACGGGTGCGTTGTGCGTGCCCAGCAGTCCGGCCACAGAACCATCCCCTTCTCGCGGTAAACGTCCCAATCAAACAGGCCTTCAGGGTCCTGTGTCGGCACGTTATCTGCGTCAAGCAGAAGAACGTGCTGGAAAGACGACGCCATAATCGACAATATCTTATATTGGTACCCGTTGATGGCGAGTTTTGTCGAGAATTTCGCGAGCGGGAGGTCTTCAAAGCCCAGCAGACAGCGGGCGTTCAACTGCGGCAGCACCTTCTCACAGAAGACCGGCTCGTATTCGGCTTTCGACGCAATGAAAACCTCCACGGGCAGCCGAGAGCCCGTAGCACGCAGCTGGTTGATGTTCAACAGTGCCAGCCACGAAAAACGCCCGCCACCAACAATCACAACACCGCGGCCGTCGATCTTTTTGTGCTGCTCGTCTCCAAACACTTTGAAACTGAGCGCCTTCACCTTGCTTACGTAAAGCTGGTGCTGCGCCTTGAGGTCTTGCAAGGACGTTTCCTTCACCTCTAGCAAGCCTGAAAGGTAGTTTCGGCTGAAATAGAAGTCCTCGTCCGATGAGAAGAGCTGTGCGGCACGCTGGTCGTCTTTGTACGTTGTCAGGGGCGGCGACTTAGGCTTGGACTCGACCAACAGATTGAACAAATCGCCGATCTGGTCTGTGGAGTGCGAGTCGGGACCCTTGAAGTCTTTTGTGCCTTTGGTGATTTCCTCGGTGTAGATTTCCGATGCTTTGGCACCGTCGAACACGCTCAAGTCATTGACGTGTGTGTTTTCAGGCGCTTGAGAGTCGGGGACGCCCACCTGTGGGGGCGCGGAATCAGTTTCGTCGACCGCGGACGCGCCGCCCGCGGTGGCGTCCACGTCCTCTGTGCTGGCCATGCCCGTGTCGGTGAGCCAGATGTATAAAAAGGTGAGCTGTACCAACACGACGAGCGTGATGGGCACGGCGAGCTTGCTCAGATGTCGTCTATTGGGCGCACGCATTGCGATGTATGACTGTGATTGCTCTGCCAGAAAACAGAAAAGAGCTCAAAAGACAAAAGACAAAAGAACTGATTTCTGGATTTAGAATTGCATCTCTTGCACCACGGAGTAGGTAGCAGGATAAAGGATCGCCGCCGGTAATTTATTTTTTTCCTATTATCTAAGCACAAGGTTGCTAGCACCGCCGTGATTGTGGCGAGCGAAAGCGGAAGTACACATTTGGAAAAGGACAAATATGGTGTCACGTGGGATAGTCGCGCCGATAGCGTCGATCGTACAAGAGACTGTACGGCAATACGGGATAATGTAGGTATCATAAGGGATTATACAGGGCGTGCGGCGGCGACGCTGGTCGCGGTGTGAACAGGATACTGTGATTGGGGATCTGCCGTGGCGGACGGGAGGGTCGGGGACGAGGCGTAGGCCACTGGTGTCTGCTGGATGTAGGCTCCCGGGCCCTGTTGAGCCGGAAGGTAGGCCACTGGGCCTTGCTCGGGGGCATATAAGGCAGGGGCTGCCGCACCTGCCGTTGCACCTGCCCCCACAGGCGCTGCCGCGCCTGCCGTGCCTCCGCCGTCATATTGAGTGGTCTCCGTATCCACGGTTCTCTGCTCCCCCCAATCCTTCTCCTCCTTATTCAGCACCAGATCCAACGCGAAAATCAAAAAAATCACTCCAAACCAAAAACACAGACTCCATTCAAAGACAGCCGAGACTCCCCACAACCGCGAGCCGTCGCCGTGATCTTCCGCGTGCTGCATGCAAACCACGTACCCAATCGCCAGCGCGATCGCCAGCACCAACCACGTAACTTTCAGTGCTGCGCTGCAGAAAAACCACCGCACAGTCCTGTAGTGTCGGGCGTACAGCACGTAGACCCAGATGTTGCACACCACCATGATCAGGTCAAACACAATGAACAGCGCCACAAACGTCATGTGAACACCGCTGTATTGCGTGTCTTTGAAACACGACACAAACAGAATCGACAGCGACGCCAGAAGCGCACAAATCGCCGAAGCCCAGTGCAGCACCGTTGCCCGGCGCCGAAACACAGGCAAAAGATACCGTTTCTTCGCTGAGCGAAGGTACATGTCTTCGAGTAAAGTCCACACGTAGAAGATGCCCATCACCGCGGCACCGGCAATGAACAATCCTTGCAAGTTGGTGGCACCAACGTACGACAGATACACAATCAGGTGCACCATGTAGACGTGATCCGTCTGATACTTGGGCCGGCCCTGCGCGACCCAGCACACGAGCATGGCAATCAGCATGGCGTACCAGGCTGCGAGGGCGAGTAACGGAAGCAGCCACGCAAACCGCGGCTTGATGTTGGGAATCTTGTGGCCCCAAATCAGCATCGTGGATTCTTAGTTGCTAGTTAACGGAGTTGGTTTGACAGGATTTTTCGTGCTAAAATATTCACCGACGCACGGACCGACCGGAATAAATATATAACGAACGATTTGACGGATATAATGACAGTGGCAGATATGACCGTTGTGACAGATGAGTGACTGAACGCCAAGTAGGCTGTGTCGAACTTGTTTCTTCAGCTTCTCATCCGTTTGCGCTGCCTTGCCTCGTCGACCCCGCCGCTCCTAAGCCTGCGAGCAAGGCTTGCACTTTCTCGCGACCTCCCTCTCCAACGGGTATTTCGCCTGGCCTGGAAACTGGTGCACTGGTCACCAGCGTAGGTGAAACAAGCGGCAGCCACCAGCTTGCCGTGACTGTCCACAGCAATGATTGCTTGACTCGAGATATACTAGCAACTGTTGCGTTGCAGCTGCGTGAGTGTTGTATTTAGTAGCCGTGCAGGCGAGCGATCTCCCGAAGCGGAAACAAACCGAAACCAGTTGGAAGTAGATCGCCGGAGGCAGGTGGGCCCTACCCTGCGTGCACCAGCTCTGGTTAACGGTGTTGTTCCGTGCAGAAGCTGTCTTCCCCCGTGAGCTCTGCGTCGATCGACGCGAACCTCGAATTTTTCAAGCTTCAAATTGACGCACTTCGAGACTTCTATTTTTTTTCTCATGGTGTGATCTATTTTATCTATCTACTCCCCCTTATCGTATTTCCACCCGCCATGTCATTCCAACCCCGCCCGACGCCCGCCCTCGACAGACTCGCCATGCTCAATAGACACTTTGCCATCCACGTCCGTCCTCGCCAGGAGTTTCCGCACTTGCTCCAACACGAGAGAGATATGTATTTTGACACCGCAGCGAGACTCAATTTGAATCAAAGCCAGATGGTCGACCTCCTCAATAGAGTGGCCCAAACATCAACATACAGCTCTTGAAATGCTCGAAAACCTGTTTGTGCACGTGACCGACGAAAACAGGGTCCGCGAGCTGGCTGTTGTGTTTCTCTAGCTGGGTGATTATCGTTGTCGCCGTGGCCGAGCCGAGGCTTCTGCGCAGCTGTTCCTCGTTGCGTTCGGACAGCTTGAAGCAGGTCAAGAAGGCGAGATCCGCGTACGTCAAACTGGCCCGTAGGGACAAAAGACTCGACGTCTTTGACCGTTCCGACTCCGACTTGTCTTCTGTCACTTGTGACTCTGCTTCAGCCAATTCCGCTGCATCTTCTGCTAGTGTAGGTTCTTCTTGTTTTTCGGACTCCGGCTCTGCTGCGTCGGCATCTGTTGTCTCCTCTGCCGACTCTGGTTTTGTTGCACTCTCTTCATTCTGTTCTTCTGCCACCGTCTCATCCTCCTTTTCTGTCACAGTCTGATCTTTTTCTTCTGTCACGATCTCCTCTTTTTCTTCTGCATTTTCAACAACGACCTTCTGGGTCAGCCCCTCTTCAAGCTTCGTTATCAGACCATCAATCAGTTCGCGCTTCACCGTTGTAAACATCTCACTGAAATAAACATCCGAGAAATCCTCGTCTGGATTCTCTTCAACGCTGATCAAGTTACAGCCCAGTTTGTAGACAAGCGTCTCCACCTCCAGCGAGGGAGCGCTCGGAGTCTGTCCATTTGATTCGGTCTGAATCCACAGACTCATCTCCGGGTACTGCGAGTCAACCTCAACAGTCTTTTCCTCGCTTTCCTCGCCTTCACTCAAGTCAAACCTCTTCTCAATCATCTTCACCAGCTGGTTCTGGTACGGCTCGGCAATCTTCTGCGTCAATGGCCGGAAAATACTGCTCAACAACTGGTCAATCAGCTTCGGCAGGTCAAGCAACTCGTACTGCTTGTCGTTAGTCAGAAGAGTGCCAAAGCTCGAGTAGATAGAAACCAAGTCGATCTTGTCCTTCAACTGGATCAAAATCCGGATGATGAAGAAGTACTTGATTGGACTCACGCCAGGGTCGATGAGCTTGTCCACGTTACCAATAAACGCCTTGATGGACCGGTTGAGTTGGTTGATGATCAGTTCGATCGACTCGTTCACCAGCTCATTGAGAGTCACCGACGTCTTTCTCCAAAAATCGTCGTCCTCGTAGTCGTCTATCGAGAGAATCGGCTTCTTCAAAGTGCTCGACAGCTTTCCCAAGCCTTGCAAAGAACTCAGAACCGTGCTGAGCGTGGCTTTAAACTCGTTTAGTCTGATCAGAATAAGCTCGATCGTGCTGTTGCTCGATACAGGGTTCGAGATCTGTGAGATGTAAAAGTCAATGTCCGAGATATCTGTGAATTTGAACAGATTGAGTCCGTTGTTGGTGCGCATTGATTTCAGCGCCTCAATGTTATTGTAGTTTTCAAGGACCAGCTGGGCAATGCTGTTGAACCGGCCAATGTCCACCTCCAACAACCCAATGAAGACCGATTTCCACATGGAAATTAGACTGTCAATCAGCGGTTTACCATCTTCAAATTTCAAATCCACCATAGAAGTGAACTTCTTGAAACTGATCAAAATCTTGTTGAGAATGCTCGACAGCGGACCCAAACTCGAGGCCTGTTCAAAGTGCGCCTTGAACTCAGAATGGAAAAACATACCAATCTCAAGCTTCCATTTGGCCAACCCCGACTCAAGTTCAGGATTGTCCATCGACTGTTTCAAATCCGCCATAGACACAGGGAAGTCCACCTTGAAGTCCTTAGAAACGTCCAGCCACTTGGCCCACTTCTTAAAGCTGGAATGTGCAACCCAATTGGCATTGCTGCTGTTGTGGATCAAACGGATCAGAACCGTCGACAACTTCGTCTTGAATATCCCAAGATACCCAAGAGTGTTATAGATGTACTCGAGACAGCCGTGGAAGTCCGCAACCAAGTTGAAGCTCTTGACTTTGCGCACTCTCGTGCTCAAAAACCAACTTAACGCCTCCAACGGAGTCGCCTGTTTCGTCAGTATATAAGAAACGAGAAGGTCCATGGAAAACTCGAACTCATTGTCTCCCATCAAGTTCAGCATCTGTTTCTCAATCTCTCCAAGAAACTCAGTCTTGAGACTCTTCAACTTCTCCAAAGTGTGTGAACTTGGACTTTGACTCAACTCTTTGGCAAAAAAGTGCTCAGCCAGGAAAAAGTGCTTTCCAAGCTTCACAAAAGTGCTCGAAACAGACTCGGCCACCATCGATGACTGACTGTAATCCTCGGTAGCTCCATCTTTAATGGTTTCGTGTTCTCTGGAAACATTGTTTTCCAATTTCAGTTCTGCAAGCGACGATTTCAGCTCCACCCAGCAGAAATTGATATCGTGCACCAACGAACGAATCATCACTTCTCTGTTGCTGTCCTTGATCTCCTTGACGCTGTCGTGTCTCAGTTTCCTGCTGAAAGCCGTCAGGTTTTTCAGTCCTTTGTCTTCGTACTTGGACTTTTTGAACGTCAGATCCACAAGCTTGTTGTTCTCAATGTTGGCCAGCTCGTTCATTTGAATGATGTCGTCGGCAACTTTCAAAAGGTCCCGGTAGTTGTTTCCAACAAGGTTCCTCAGCTCAGATCTCTTCGAGTTCACATCGCTGGAAAGCCTGTTTTTCAGCTCCTTCAGCTGCTGAACAGAGTGGCTCGCAAAAAGCTCCTCTGCTGATTTGCCTGCCAGCGTCGATAACTCCAGTTCCATTAGTTCGTATGAGGAATGAGACAGTGCAATAGTTTATCAGTGATAGTCTTTCGTGTTCGAAAAAAAGTACACTACATCCAAAAAATATTATCGTCGCGTCGAACGTCGCAAATATACAATACAATCACTTCTACTCATCACTCATTCGCTTCCTTCAGCGCCAAGTACTTCCTCTGGCTGTTGTATAGCTCCTTCTCCAGTTTCGAAGAAGGCCGTCTGATGTGAAGAAAGTTACACAGCCCGCCTCTGTCGCACTCGCCTTGCTCGTACAACCGGCAAGTGGCATCATCCAGATTCGTCACCGGGGAGAGTTCAGCAAAAATGGGCCGGCTGTTGTACCACCGGTTGTTGCAGGCCTTGAAACAAGCGGCGGCCGTGGCCTCGTCTCTGAACTTCACGTAAACGTTACCACTCAAGTGGTTGTTCACATTCTCTGCGACAGCCATGCGTTCAACCGGTCCGTATTTCAAAGCGAGCTCAATAAACACGTCTTTGAAGAAGTGATCGAGCTGCCGCTGCAGCTCGGTCTCGTCGAGCTCTGGTTCTGCGCTGTTTGCGGCCTCCGTCTCGACGATTGCGACATTTCCCCCGTTAGTCCCGCTGGCTGTGTTGGAACCTGCCTCTCCCTCTGATCTCCGCAGACTCTTGATGTGTCTTGGGTTGTCGTACAGCTTGAGGAACGCCACTGTCTTTGAGTGCTTGGGACGGATGTGCGTTCTGACACACTTGTCACCGTGTCTGCAGGCTCCAATCTTGGAGAAAAACGTGCATACCTGTTTGCTTGGATCGGAACTGTATGAGCGGTCGTCGGCGGCGTACATGGTGGGAGAGTGGAGTGCGATCGAGAAAGTTTTGATACCAGGTAATTAGATCTACCTTGGTGAAAAATATCAAAAGAAGAGATATAAAAAAACCCAAAATCGACGCGTCGATAGACGTAAAATATGGTAGCAGCTGGTAGCAAGCTACAGACAGCCAACAAGACAAAGCTCATTGCTTCATCGGCACTACAACCGTCCTCTTTGCGTAACAGAATTTTATCTCAATACATAACCTAAACTAAACCATTTTCTCGATATCTTCATCCGAGGAGTTGGATCTAACATGCTGTTTCGAAACATCCACCTCGCCGTGCAGCTCTTCGCTCAGCTCCTCGAGAGTCTTTCTCTTGGTTTCAGGAATCAAAAGCGACGTAAAGATACCGATCAACATGAAAAGAGCGAAAATCTCCATCACGTGCGGCAACCAACAGTTCTTGCTCTTTCCCTCTTTGGCACAGTTGTGGTTTGAGAGCGTACCAATGCAAGTTTGTGCAATGATGGCACCAACCTTACCAGAGGCGGCAGAGATACCGTGAGCAGTGGATCTGTATCTGGTTGGGAAACATTCTCCTGGAACAATGAAAGTAGTGGTGTTTGGCCCAAAGTTCTGGAAGAACTGAGCAATGATGTACATTCCCAAAAGTCCGTGCTCTCCCAGCTTGTGGTAGCCGAAACCAATGGCACAGAAGATGATGGTGAGCAAGATGAAACCCATGATCTGGATTGGTTTTCTTCCGACAGTGTCGAGGGTGGCCACCGAGAACCAGTAGCCAGGAATCGAGCCCGCACAGATCAGAATCAGGTTACCAGCCGACTGGTTGTAGAGCGAGTGATAGACGTTCTTCGACGACGCGTAGCCGATCGTGGTGAGGATCGAAGCCGTGTTCAGTCCCAGACCGTAGTAGGCAACGTCCAGCAAGAACCACGAACCAGCAGTTCCCAGAAGGATCTTGAGGTGTTTCCATTGGCGGAAGTGGCCAATAAAGTCGGCCCACGAGGCCTTTGGAGGGCCAATTGGCTCTGTCTCGGAGACGGCAAGCACAGTGTCTTTCAAGAGTTCAATGTCTCCCATGCTGGCAGCACCGTGCATGCCGGAGGTGAACTTGGCAGTATCAGCAGCGGCCTTCTCGAGCTCCTGCGAAACGTCAAAAGTGTATCTTGGAGACTCTGGGATAGTGAGTCTGAAATACAGAGCAACCATGCCTGGAACACAACCGAAACCAACCAAAATTCTCCACATCTGGTCGCACGCTTTGATACAGTCAGCACCGCACTCGGCAGCCGTGTTAGCAGCAATAAGTGGGTCCTTGTAGGCAGCAACACAGACGATGGCCACGATACCTGCAAGCAATTGACCCCAACCCTGATTGGCGAAAACAGCTCCCATGATGGCTCCTCTCCACTTGGTAGTAGAGAACTCCGACGTAATGATCGAGGAAAGCGGATAGTCACCACCGATACCGATACCTTGGACAATTCTGTAGAAGGTGAGGATAGCCGGCACAGAAATGGCGGGAGACTCACCAATGGTGCACTGCATGATGGTAGCAACGATCATGATGATCAACTCCAGACCGTAAACTTTCTTTCTTCCGACAGCGTCGGCAAGATATCCAAACCCAAGCTGTCCAATAACGGTTCCCACGGACGTGGAAACCTTCAACAGAGTTGTGGTGGACGTTGGAATCGAGCCGCCCCAGTAAACGTAGGCAATCATCGAGATTCCGAGGTTAATAGCGAAAATGTCGTATGCGTCCGTCAGGAAACCAACACCGGCAACCATGATGGCTCTAATATGGTACCAGCCAAAAGAGGCATTGTCAATCTTATCCAGAGCGAGTCTTCTTCTCTCGAGCGGATCTGTGACATGGGCGAAGTCGTTGATGTAGTTGTGGAACGCGGCGTTACCACCGACAGTCTTGTATTCTTGCGACATGTTCTACCTGGGATTCACGCTACAACTTTTACTTTAGTGGCTACCAATCTTGATGCTGGAATTGCCTTTATTTATATATGGCTGCACGCTGTTTATCCAGCTACCACGAGGCGAATGACATTGCGCTGCCGATCCACGTGCCCTGGTAATTGGTGAGGCCACGGGGAAGCGACCGCACTGTTCAATCAGTCTTTAATGAGAAGGACCTCGTGTGCGTGGCTCCCACGTGGGTGCTAATCGTCTCGGAAACAATAGGGGGAACAATAAAACTGCGCCGCAAAGTCACACCGAAAAAGCAAGAAACCCTGAAAAGCTTTTTGGATTTTGAAAATTTCGGGGACATGCGTATGTCTAATTACGACTCTCAAGACAGTAAGAACCGAGAGGCGAGCTCCGGTGCAAAACCGGGCACCGTTTGGTCGATTCTGACAGAGGTGGTTCCGTTCCACCAGACCTTTGCTACCATGAAAAATTGCTCGCTGCCAAGCGAGAGCACGTTGCGTGGCTGTGCTGCATGTGCCGGCGCCCCGTTGAGTCTTGGCCGTGTAAGGGTGTGGTTTCACCGACCCTCGAACGTCGGTCGACGCTCACGGGATTCAACGGCACCACACATCCTTACACCACACATTTCTATCTGGCTCTCGTTTTGGTTTTTCAAAACTTTGTCAAATTGTCTTGTTAAGAGGGCCTGTTTGGTTTCCCTACGCTTCTCTGAATTGCTCGGTGTTTTGCTACTTTTGTGCACGCCGCTATTGACCAATCGTGCTCGTCTTCGCATGTCGTTCAGTCAGGCATTCCACACGCCGGCCTCTCCAAAGGCCAACACCTCCTCTGAAGGCACCAGCGATACGGGCTCTGTGTCTGTGTCCCCCGAAAGACCCAGCAGCTCGCGCGGCGGCGGTGGTCTTGTGTTGCGGTCGTTTCAATCGTCGCAGCCGTCGGTGAGTCTGTCGAACTCTGCTCTGCCGTTCGCCAGCACCGCCAGAAAACCCTCAGACAAGAGCAGCCTTATCAATTATCTGGAGCACTTGGAGTCTCCGAGCGATGCTGTTGTTGCAGCGGGTTCCAGTACATCTTCGTCGCCGTCTAAAGCCGCGATTCCGACACTCGAGTCGCTTTTGTCGACTGACGATGGGAACAAGGCCAAGGAGCTGATCAGCGCCATGACGTACGAGGGAGACGGCGAGCCGTTGAACGAGAGCTCGGACAGCGAGAACGAGGAGAGCGGAACTGAGAGCGGCGTGATGAACGAAAAAGGAGATGAGGAGGTTGCGGAGACTGAGGTGACTTCCGGAGAGGCAATTGTTGGCTCTTCTACCCTCGATCAACTGGAGTCGGACGGCGACGGAAAGGACTCAGAGACCGTGGAGACGATACCAGAGGCCACGGAAAATACAGAGGAGCATCCTGAGTCACCTCCACTGGCTCCTGTGCAGCCTCGGTCGTCTGTCTCGTCGATAACGTATCCAAACCCCCCAACGAGCACAAAGAAACAGGTTGTGTTTGACTTCCAAAAGTTTCTCAAGCTGTTCAAAAACAAGCAATGCGAGCCGATTCACAAGTATCTGCGTTCATTTCTGAGCCAGTTCTCGCAACGGAAGTGGTCGACCGACGAGCAGGTCAAATTGGTCAAGGACTTTCAGACTTTCATATTTGACAAGCTTGTGCAATACTATCCGTTCAACACCATCACCGATGAGCTGGAGCTCGACAACTGCAAAGAAGGCCTGGAGAAACTGATCATGACTAGGGTCTACAGTCAGGTCTTCTCACCCGTGGTGTCCAAAAGCAAGCTGTCAGAGCAACAGCAGGAGGATTTGCAGAACGACAAGAAGTACAACCAGAATGTGAAGCTGTTTGATTGGATCACTCTTAACCATCTGGATATTCCGATGATTTTGAATTTGGAGTCGAACTTCATCAAGCTGGCCTCCACGGAGCTCAACAAGATCAACAACTACAAATCTCCGCGCGACAAAATCATATGCATCCTGAACAGTTGCAAGATCATCTTTGGTTTGATCAGACAGCAGCAGAAGCTCCATGAAATCGAGGAGAATGCCGATTCGTTTGTTCCGCTGCTAATCTACGTTCTCTTGCAGGCAAAGCCAAGGTATCTCTACTCGAACTTGCTCTACATTGAGAGATTCAGGAACGAGGAGTTCCTGGTTGGCGAAACGTCATATTACGTGAGCACGCTTCAAATCGCTTGCAATTTCATCATTGACATGGACAAGGACAAGCTCACGATATCGGACGAAGAGTACGATAAGTCGTTGGCGGCGTCGAAAGAAAAGCTACTTCGTGAACAGCAAGAGAAGAAACTGGCCCGCGAGCAGCAACAGCAGCCTCCGCTAGACATCTTGGCTCCGATCCCTAAGAAACTGACAGATTTGATTAGCTCGTCGTCGGCAGAGTCACCGTCGCAGGTGCTCACGAAGTCAGCCGAGATAATGAAACAGTCTTTGTCGAACTCTTTTACCAATTTATTCCAGTCACCGCCTCCTGCCCCAGGAGCTGCGAGCGATGCAGCAGCTGTCCCATCGCGCGAAGATCTACTCGAGATCCAGAAACTGTCACTGGCAGAACACGAGCAACAGCAGCTGCTACAGAAGCAGCAGGAGGAAACCACCGAGGCGCTAGTTTCAATGTTTCCGAACCTAGACCGCGAGCTGATTGTGGATGTTGTGGCATCCAAGAGCCGCGGCGCAGACGACTCTGGGAGCAGCAACATTGGAGAGTGCGTGGATGCTCTCCTCGAACTGAGCACTTAGTGTGAGTTTGTGTACTTTTAATAGAAATCCCAGTGCACAGCCTCGATCGGACGCGGTATTTGCATGAGATTGACCGTGTCTGTGTCAAGAACGGGCTCGTGACACGCTTTTTAATGTGAAAAATTCTCGAATCTTAAAGGGACGCACCAAATTTTTTTATTCTCCTTTGAAATTGTTAGTAGTCGCGTGCGTGATTGTGCGGCTTTGCGGCTGAAAAGTAAACACTGCAAGCCGGGACTCGTGCTTCTAAAATAAGGCAGAAGCAGGAGGCTCTTGACAGTGTAAATGGAACAATTTATGAGTTAGATTATTGAGATTGAACCCGTTTTTTCTTTATACAACTCAATCCACAAATTCCCGGAACAGGTCTACTTTCATTATGATGAGCACAGTGAAAGTGGATACGGTGTCGCTCGGTCTTCTGCCACCGGCTGTCGAGGTGTATTCCGACTCGTGTCAGCTCGAGACGCAGCGGCTGTTGGATGACCTCAAGACGTCTGAATCCGTGTACCTGCGGGACTTGAACTCGCTGCTTTCTGTGGTGAACTCGTTCGACCTGAAGCACAACAACTACTTTGACGGGTCGAACGAGGACGCGGGCTCGGAGCTGATTGACTTCCGGAAGCGCGAGAACAACAAGCTAGTGAATCTTGTTCGCACGCTCATTGTGCAGCATTCGGAGCTCGCCCGTGCGCTGGAGAATACTCCCAGCGTGGCTGCTCTGCGGTTTTCAGAATGGGCCCGGCAGGTCACCAGATACTACCATTCGTACCTGAGCTATTTTAAGATGACCGCGAGCCAGCCCGCGTCGGAGGTGCATTTACGGAGACGGCCGCTCGTTCGTTTGCGGCGGCTCAACAGCTACGTGACGCGGTTGAAGGACCTCACGATCCACCAGGTGGAGCAACCGCACTCTTCGGAGCTCATTTCGAACCTGCAAGTGGCCAGCCACAAGCTCACACAGGCATTGGCGGCGGCACGGAAGATCGACGAGGATGAGAGGCGCAAACTGCGCGAGAGAATCGATTTCAGCTCGGTCAAGTCTGTCACGGAATTGTCGCTGGTGTCGGCCAGTTTCGACGTCAGCACGGTGGCCGAGTCGACCGACTCCGAGCTTTACTACACGAACGACCGGCTCGACTCGTCGTTAATTCTGGACAAGGTTGAGATACTCTTTCTGCAGAGAGATAGCATCACTACTGGCCTGGCTCTGGTTGCTCCTGAAGATACGTGTCGGGCATTGATTTTTCCGCCGCTGAGACCCAAGGAGCTGTCATTTGTTAAGGAAGTTGAAGATTCCATTTACCAATTCACCCACTTTGCCGACTCCGGCGTCAACATCTACCTGCGGCTGAGCGAGACGGGAGCGAAAAAGGTGAAAGAATTTTTCGCAGCGCGCAGCAACTCGTTCGTGACGAAATCGCCGTCTGTCGGAATGGGCATTTCCATCCCGCAAGACGCGCCGGTCTTGAAGCTCTCTCCCGTCAACATCCGTACCATCGAGCGGGCTTCGCCAAAAAAACAGAGCGGCACTGCGTACCGCGCGCTGGTTCCGCAGCAGCTCAACAGGGATGTTCGCACTCGGGAAGTTCGCGACCCAAAAAAGGAAATTCGCGAGATAACCGAGGAAGTTAAGAAGGAGGAGGAGAAAGAGAAGAGGCCAGCACCGAATGCAAAGCGCGAAGAGACCAAGGAGATCAAGGATGTCAAGAGGGTCAACGAAATCAATTCGATCAAGTCAACCAAGTCAATCAAGTCAATCAAGTCAATCAAGTCAATCGACTCGATCAAGGAGATCAAGGACAAAACTTTGGAGCCACAGAGATCGCTGAAGATCTCCAGATCCGCCGACTCTACTGTGTCTGCAGTCGACTCGGTTATCACCTTCGACGCCAAGTCGTTTGCCAAGAATTACCAAAACGGCTTTGAAGGAAACTACGGCAGGGAACCAGAGCCAAAGAGGAAGGCCAAGTTAAAGAGCTCCAAAAGACACTCTTTTTTCAACATTCTCTCGAGCATTGTTGGAAGAGGCAGCCAGACAGACACCGAGGACGAGCAGGATCAGCAGGAAGAGCGGGGCGAGCAAGCCCACGAAGAAAACACCAAGAGCAGCGCGAGTTCCGTAGTTGGCGCTGCCGCGCAAGTTCTCTCCCCATCCATCTCCTCCATTCTCAACCACTCCACCCAGCAATACCTCCAAACGGTCAAATTCTCCAAGTGGCTTGACAATCGCTGGTCAGATTCCACCACCGTTGCTTTGAAACTCGTCAAAACCGCCTCAGAATCCTATCTCGCTGCGTTCGACGACCAGCTCGTGTTCCTGGTGTGTCTCGATGCCAAAACCTCGGTCAGACGCTCAGCTCCGCTCGATTTCCAGATCTCCTCGGCCAACACACCGCTTCTGCTTGTCCGCGTTCAGGACGCGGACAAAATGGAGAGCCTGGCCAACGTTTTTGGAAGCAAGAGAAACGGCTTGCTCGCAAACTCCAACTCTCAGGATTCCGATCTGAGCTACCAATCGTGGAGCTCGTCGCTGACGTCGATCTCGTCCATCACGAGTCCTCCTCATAACAACTTTGAGCGGCCTGTGATGCCCGTCGCAAAACTCCATGGCCTGTCGTTGTCTGCAAACAGCTCGTCGTCCTCGTTGAACTCGCCTACCAAACTGAACTTCCCCAAGCCACTCACCAAAAAGACCACCCAAAGAGACATTTTCATGGGCAACAAGAAAGCGAAGTTGATCCACCAGTCGCTTATCACGCTGTACAAGTCCGACAACGAAAACCTCATCTGTCTCAACAAGGCCCTGGTTAGAATCGGAGATTTTGACTCGCCAAATTACTACCAGTTTCTGATCAAAAACACGTCTGTCAACATGGATTTGGTCATGGGCACAAAGAACTTCAAGGTGCTGAGTAACACCAAAGTCATGGTCAACTGCGTCGATTACGGCGAGTCGGGCGAAAACTGGCACATCTTGGAATTCCCACAACAACGTAGCTTGAACGCCTTCCAGTCGTTCGTGAAAAAACTGGATTGAGCATAATATATATACATGAATAGATACAATCATTAACGAATGACTCCTAATCATTTCTCCTTGAACGCAACTAAACCAGCAGCAGCAAGGTTTCTCCGGACATCCACCTTGTCAACGTCGTGAGTATCCTCGACCTCACCCCATCTCTCCGTCTGCAAAACGGTCTCCAAGTTTGCAGCATGCGCAATCTCCTCCAATGTCATGTCAAAATCGTCTTCGTGATCGTTGGCTCTCAGGATCGCAACACCGCTCAAAAACGACTTAGCCGTCAACGTCGACTTCTCCAACGAGGCAAGAGACCACGTGTCCAGCGAGTCCAACCAATTTCTAACCACCTCCGTGGTCTCTGCCGGCTGTTTGTTGCCTCTAAGTCCGTGCAAATCAGAATCCATAAAACTCAAACGCACTTCTGAGCAGCCATTTTTCTGCGCAAAAAACTTCTCCATAGATTCAATAATCGGCCGATAAAGTTTCTCCTGGGCCGGTCTGAGCTGTCCGTCACAGTCCTCGGCTGGGGAAAACACCAGTAAAGTGTCGGTGTCCAAGTAGCGCAAAAGAAGCGTCTTGATCGAGTCGAGATCTCCGATCTTAGCCACCATCTCCCGATCTTGCAGAGTCTGAACACGCTCGAGATCGATGCATCTCGAAACCAGCGACGTCAATGGTACCAAGTACGGCTTGATTTGCAAGCTTGGCAAGTGCTTCCACTCGTGCGCGAGCAAATAGGCCAGCGCCTTCTTCTGGTGAGGCACCACGAGGTCGAATCCCAATGGAGTCTTGACAGTTTTGCCGTCCAGCTGGACATGGAAACCGTCTTTTTTCTCCGCCAAAGCAACCTTCTCCCAGAACTTACTCATAGTCGATTCCAGCTGGTTTGTCTG
The DNA here is from genome assembly GCA_030555865.1 of Ogataea corticis. Taxonomy (NCBI): domain Eukaryota; kingdom Fungi; phylum Ascomycota; class Pichiomycetes; order Pichiales; family Pichiaceae; genus Ogataea; species Ogataea corticis. The sequence goes on along the minus strand of JANIVM010000005.1, from coordinate 197,055 downwards.
AGACAAGGTGCTCTTGGCCGTCTCTGGATTGTGTCCCTGTGGGGCGAACTCGGTCATGGTTCCGACTGGCGATTCCTTAGCGTAGCATCTCAGGGAGCCAAGTGCAGACGCCCTGTATCTAGAGGCATGCAGAGCCGATCTAGCGGAAGTTCTGAGCGAAAACATTGTGCGTAGATGAAAAATTTTACGGGATGTCGTAAGTACCTGTACTTCTCTGACCAGTTTTCTACGTTTTGGAAAGTGTCCGGAAAATCCAAAAAAAAAAAGGAAACCGATCCTGCGTCGACAGACGCAAGACAACTCGCGTCGATTTTGCAGATCATGCTATCTTAATTGAAAACTAATTTTAATCCGCCCTTGTTCTCTTTGTCTCCTTTCCTCTCTTCAGGTACGTCGAATTAACTCCCAACATGTCGGATGAGCGCGGTTTTGCCGTTGACGTTCCTGTCACAAACTTGGATGAAGACGATGAGTCGTTTTACATTGACGATGACTACGACGACGACAATATTACTTTCAGCCTTTCCAGGATGACCACGCCGGACGGCTCCTTGTTCGGTAAAATCAAAAAGAACGTCTCGCGCGTTTTCAAACGCTCTAAGCCCAGCGACTACGGCTATTTGGATTCGATAGAGCTGTTTGATAGAAACAACAACCGGTCTGCCTCTAGTTTTGCTGAGTCCAACGAGATGTCAGGTACGTCAGGGCGCAAAGGCAAGCTCAGAAAAATCCTTTTTGTGCACCTAGTGGGAGGCTTTCTTGCATTGCTTGTGCTGGTGGCATATCTGGTGACAAAATCGTCAAAATCTGCTGGTAAAACAGACCTCGCAGCGGAAAATTCCTCGTCTGCGCTTGACAAAGCCTCCCAAAAACCTATTTTATTCAACGGAACGCACCAGTTCTACCCAACAACAATTCTTATCTCGCTGGATGGGTTCCACCCGCATTACATTTCCCCGGAATTGACTCCCTTTTTGCACGATTTGATGATTGGAGAGTCGTATTGTTCCCCTTACATGATCCCAACCAATCCGTCTGTCACGTTTACCAACCATTATACCCTCATCACGGGGCTCAAACCTCTGCACCACGGAATTGTTTCGAACAAGTTCTACGATCCGGCGTTCAATGCTCGTTTTGTCAACACCAACTCGAGCATGTCGCTGGATGCCAAGTGGTGGGGCGGCGAGCCAATCTGGTCCACGGCATCCAGACAGGGCGTCTCGGCCGCTGTGCATATGTGGCCCGGCTCCGAAGTTGATTACGGCGACGGTCTGAATCCAATGGAGGTGGACCATTTCAACGGATCGGAAATTTTGTCCAAGAAAGTGGACCGACTGTTAGAATGGCTCGACAATCCGCTGAAGACGAGACCAGAGCTTTTGCTGTCGTATGTGCCGACGATCGACTCGTTGGGACACAAGAATGGAATTTCGGGCAGCGAGCTGGAGAAGGGACTCAGGTACGTGGACAACTACGTCGATTCTTTGTACTTGGGGCTGAGCGAGAGAAATTTGACTCACCTGGTGAATGTGGTGATTGTCTCTGATCACGGAATGGCTCCGACGTCGGACGACAGGCTTATCTTTTTGGATGATCTGATGGACGTGACAACAATTGAGCACTTCGATGGTTGGCCTCTGTTTGGTTTGAGACCGTTTTCGGAGTACAGTGTTGAAGCAGTGTACGACGAGCTTTGCCAGAGCAGAGAAATTGACCCAAACAAGGCCCATTATGAAATTTACCTCAAAGAGGAGGTGATGGAATCTCTTTTTGGCGACCGTGGCGGCCCGTTTGCCTCTAGGGTGGCTCCCATATGGGTGATTCCAAAGATTGGGTACTCGATCACAACGCGTGCAAGCATGCAGGGCAAGAAACACTACACTCCCAAGGGTGTCCATGGATATAATCACACCGAGGTTTTGATGAGATCGCTTTTCCTTTCCACAGGTCCTTATTTCGAGTCGAAACTCGGCAGCAATTACAAGTTGCAACCGTTCTCCAACCTGGAAATCTACAATATCATTTGTGATTCGTTGAATCTTACACCGGCTGCGAACGACGGACAGTTTTATCCTTCATACATTACTCCGGGGAACGCTCTTTCTGCAACCTGGAGGGATTCGTTTGTGTATCCGAATGTGTCTTTTGAAGTGGAAACGTTGGAGAACAATGCGACTGTGGATCTGCTGTGGGGCCCATTGAAGGTGAACGGTTCATTGGAAGTGGAGCTGCCGTTCAATCCATCGTCGAGTTTGGTTGATCAGGATACGGCGATCCCGACCGCCACGACGGCAGAGATTGCAATAACCCCATCTTTTGCAGAGTCTATGTTGTCCACCACGACGAGCGCACCGTCGGGCGTTGATCTGGAGCATCTTGAGGATGGAGAGGACGAGGATGAGGACGAGGATGAGGACGGGCACGATGAGGACGAGCACGATGACGAAGATGACGATGATGATGACGACGACAAACATGTGTCAGACAAGTATTCCGGAACGACACCCAAGGGAAAGCACAAAGGAGAGAGCCATGACAAGGGTCACAAAGATACCCATTCGGACGACTCCGAATCGTCCAAATTCAGCAAAGTTTACAACGACATGAAAGACAAGCTCGAGGAGATTGTTGACGAGATTAAGGAGTATTTAGATGGAGAGGACGACGATCGAATGTAGCTGAATGTAGCTGAAATAATATATGTGTGCCCCGCTTTTTTGCAAACTCCGATAGTAATTTATACTGCCTCGCTATAATGGTCGTGCATCGAAAATTTTTCTTATTTATCAGGTTGACTGACAGATTTGAAAAAAATAACAAAAAAATAACAAAAACCAATCTTTATTTGTTTGCTTGTTCAACAGTACACAAAGTAGCCGGCAAGAATCTGCTCTACATACCGGTTTTTGCTACCACAACACCGCTTACCCTGCTACATTCTCCGCGTATTGTTAAATCGTTCCCTTCACATCGGCCGCCCACTAAATGAACTAGCCACCCCTGCACAATCTGTCATGTCTCAAAATATGGGGGTTGGCGACAACGTCGTGAGCTTTGAGCCAGGCGAGCCAGGCGAGCCAGGCGAGCTGGTCAGTCCGTCTTTTGTGGCTGTTGCAACAACGCCAGTGGCGACTCCACGCGACGCTTCACAGGCTCCGCAGGCCGCGTCGGGGCTTATGTATGAGTACAAGAACGGCAACGACAGCGTCAATACGCTTATTTCTGCATCCCAAATACCACAGACGGACACGCCAGCCACCAAGTCTCAGCCACGTGACATTGTTTTGCCCCGCAAAAAGGAAAACACAGACAAGTCGTATGTTGTTGACGAGTCTCCGAAGCTGCTGGCTACGTCTGTGGGGAGCATACTTCCTTCGACAAGCAACATTTCGCTGCTCTCGTTGAACCAGCAGTTTGCTGCCGCGTCAACGAATCCGGCCGTTGGAAACCCGCTGCTCTCGAGCTCGGATTTCAACTACGGCAGCGCTAACCGGTCCACGAACCTACAGCGCAACATCACTTTACAGCGACTGCCCTCTATCCCGTCAACGTCGTCCAATCAGTTGCCAACGTTAGCATCCTACGCTAACCAAACGTCCCAGCAAACCCACTACCGCAAGTACTCGCTCACGTCGCCGACGGTGCAGAACTCGGGGACGTTCGCTCCTCAGCCCTTGTCGAGAATCGGTCTTACTCCAGACTCACCATCGCTCATTCCAACGTCGCTTGCTGGCTCACCGTCGAACTTTTATCTCAGCCACTCGTCGCCGCCCGGGTCTTTGAAGTCGCACGACTCGTCGTACCTGAACTTGAGTCTCGCCTCGTTGGCCCACAACCAGTCTTTGAGACCTGCAACCAGACCATACGTCCAGATCACACAGACCAACGGCCACCACCACCTGGTGAGAACCGACTCCATGACCAACTCGATCGGCGGTCGGTCGCCGGACTTTTTGCCGGTGTCCACGACACTGCCGCCAATGACGCCGCTGAACTTGTACATTCCCACGGAACGTGTGACTCCAGGGTCTCGAACTTCCCGCGGTTCTCGGCGCGGTTCTAACACCTCCATCGACTCGAACGGCTCGAACGAACATCCATTTGACGAGTCCGACCACGAAAGCAGCCAGGGTTACGTCGACGACGCCACACAGAGCGTATTTGCTGAGCAGATACAAGATAACGATTTATGATCATCAAAAGCACAAACAGTTATATTTATAGTTTTACTCGCAGATGCTGAGACATGCTACACTGTAGAATTAAAAAATGCCCTTTAATTAAATAAACTATTTTTCATCAAGTTAAAATAAATAAATAATTTTTCATAAAGTTTGATATTTGAGTTTTTCTAAGTTCGCCTCCCCTATTGATCCGGCTTGAGGTCCACACATGCCCAGATGTCTCTAATCAAGTACCTGTGAGCGTCCCACGACATCGTGTTGACAAACTCCGTGGTGTTCTTGATGAACTTGCACTTCTTTTTCTCGAGCTGGCTATCCCACTTGCCCAACAAATCATACTCAACCACCAGATTGTCCATCTTGAAAGGAAGCCGCTCCTGCTGCGTCGCAATCGACAACCCACTATGCTTGTAGCCTTTCAAGAATATCAATCCCATCAAGCTCACCGGCGGGAACATGTTCCACGAATCTCTCGTGTTCCATATTCTCAGATGGCCCGTGGTGATGTCTGTGGTGAGTTCGCGGATCTTCTTAGTTTTGGAGATCGCATCATACATGTCCGCCAGACTGTTGGACCACAACTTTGGCGAATTGTACGTGATGAGCACGTTTTCGATCCCGAGATGGTGGAGTTGCAGCGAAACAATCGACGCTATCGACCCGCCCATGGAATGGCCAACCACAGCCAAATCGTAATCCGGATACTTTTCTTTGGCCTCCAAGTAGTGCACGAAAATGTCTTCAAACAGCATGTTGGCGATCTTGAAGTATCCCGGATGCACCTTGTTGGACTTGAAGTAGTTGGCGCGGTAGTATTTCCAGTAATTTGCCTTATAGAGCTCGTAGTAGGGCATGTATTTTTCAGACGGAGACTTTTTTTTGATACCGTTCCAAAAACCTTCAGTGTACACCAATGGCCAATAATTGATGGCCTGGTCATGATAGAGTGCGAAATAGTCGCTGAGATCGAGATCGCTGCGGAACGCGACAACGATCTTGTTGTACTCGTGGTCTGCGACGATGATTCCGTTCCCGTTGAGCAAGTACTGGATCCAGTCTCCAGTGAGTTTTCGCGAGGCCAGTTTTGAGCTGAATGAGTGAACCACCTCAATGTCTCTATTATTGTTGGCAATGTCTGTATACTGCTCCAGCTTCTCCGGGAACACCAGCGGGCTGTGCGACCCTTTGCTGGGAACTTTGAGGGCGCCGTACTTGTTGTCGCAGTTAGTGATCTGCAGCACGGATGCAATGTGCTCGAGGTAGGAGTAGAACTCTGGATTATCGAGTCTGGGGCCTTTTGGCTGGTGTCTGCTGAGAACCGGCGACAAATCCAAGGTGGAAGTGGCAAGAAGATCCACGGAGGCAACTAGACCGGAGCTATTGGAGTATCCATTGGAGACACCCTCACTGGAACTTCTTCTCAAACAGGCACCATGAGCCGTTCCTGATACCGACCACAGCACTAGAAACAATCCAAACCAGCGAGCCATCGAGCAAAACTGCACTCATCAAACTGTTTCATCCAGTGCCATGATTTGGCCTCTCTTAAATAAATCTTCCGGCAGAATAGAATATTCTCACCCCTTTTTTCCGTGTCGTGTGCTCGCGCCTGATCCTACTTTTCACCGCCACAGGAAAAAAGTGGCGCGTTTCTTGCACCGCCACACAATGCTATTCAAATTATTTCTCTGCCTCCAGCTCATCTAAAATTAGCAACCTTTGCTGCAACTAAAACGATCCATTATTGTCGGAATAATATTTCACAGATAATCTGAGATCCAAAGTTCGGGCTTAGCCATCAAACAACGGATTTTGTTCAATTGGTCAGATAGCTCTGTCTCTGTCAAGTTCACCCCCACTCAAGCACCCTCTCTGGCCTCCACTCAACATGGGAAGAAGAAAGATCAAGATCGAGCCCATTGATGACGAGCGAAACAGAACCGTCACGTTCGTCAAGAGGAAAGCGGGTCTTTTCAAGAAAGCCCACGAGCTCTCCATCCTGTGCAAAGTCGACATCGCCGTCATCATCATTGGCCACAACCACAAGGTCTACGAGTACTCCTCCAACCAGCCGAGCCACGTGATCGAGAAGTACCAGAGCTGTAAACAGCTCCAGGAGTCGAAAAAACCGTGCGACTACGGCGACTACGAGCTTGTCTCGCGTGTCTCCACCACGGCGAAGAAAAGCAGAGCCGCCGTCCCCGCCAACATCAAACACGAGGACAATCAGGACACCAGCGACGAGGCCGAAGACACTGTTGCTCGGTATGGTAATGACGAGGATGATGAAGAGGAAGACGACGAAGAGGATCAGAACAACAGCCACGATGTGCCCGCTCGCCGGCTCCGCAAACGCAAGTTTGACGAATCGCCGACTCGAGATCCTCGCAAAAGACCTCCCTATATGGTTCCTTTCAAGAAGACCGCATCAAACACGTCCAACAAACTGCCGTCTCCACCACCGCACAACAACCCCCCATACAAAAACAACAAAAGGCCAACGCTGAGTCTCCAAATTCCAACGAGCGACAAATCGTCGTCGGAATCGGCCGTCACGGTCACGGCACTCGAGTCTGCGCCGCTCTCCAAGCTGAAAAAACCTGATAAGTCGTCTGGTGGAGCGCTCCCAAACCTGCTGGGAACACCAAGAGACCGGAATCTCAACATCCCCGTCACCACGCCGATCTCTTCCACGTTCCTGCCTGGACTGAACATCGTGGCACAGCAGGCAAACAACCCGATAGACCAGGCAAACGCGTCCAACAAGTCCACTCCGATCTCTGCCACTCTTCCGCAGGGTCTTTTCTCGTCCATTCCGCAGATGTCGCCGACCCAAATTCTCCCCACGCCCGTTTTCCCGCTCCCGCCGCAGTCTGTCCAAATGCAACTTCTACAACAGCAACAGCAACAGCACCAACAGCAGCATCAACAGCAGCAGCAGCAAAATGGCCAGAACGGTCAGAATGGGAACCTCCAGCAGACACCACTCTTCGGAACCCAATTCGGCAAGTTTTCGTCTAAACCAACATCGTCTACGGGACAACAATTGCCGTATTTCGGCTTCTCAGGAGACACGCCTATTCTTCCCTCGGGACTGCCGTCGAGATTCGTCGATATGTTTCCGTCCCCGAACGTGTACTATAGTCAGGAGTGGTCAATTCCAATGGGGACCGGTACCACGCCGTTGCCGAGCACCACCGCACATTTACTTCCGTTCGCCTCCAACATGGGCCAACAACAGCAGCAACAACAGCAACAACAGCAGCAACAGCAGCAACAAAAACAGCGACCGCAGCACAGCGCAGGGTTCGGAATCTACACTAATAAAACATCCAGTTCGGGAACCTCTGATACCGCGCAATCGAGCGGAAGCAGGGGTGCTGGTGGGTCAACAAACATGAGTTCCCTTGCGGAAAACAGCGGCACTACCGGCAGCGTTGGAAGCCAGCACTTTGGCCATCTGACCAGTCCGTTGCAGGTGATTGGATCGGCCATCTACAACCAGGCTGCACAGGCGCAACAGAGACACGAACAGGCACAGCAGCAGCAACAGCAGCGGCAGACGCGCGAGCCGCCAAACCGCAAATTGGAAGATCAGGAAGAAGACGAATCGAGTCACATGAAGTCACCCGGCCCTGTAATTTAATGTATAAGTGATGTTCTGTATATTAGAATAGGATGGAAAATACTTGAAAAGTTAAATCTTGAAAATCCGGGGTAATCCTGAGGCGGTGGATTTCACGTGACTAAGTTGAGGGTTAGCTCGAGGGTCTGACCACGAAATGAACCCTCACACCGGGGACTGGAAAATGAAAAATTTTAGAGAGTCGCGGCTGCACACCGGGGAAGCTGCCCGGTGAGCTCTAGCGCGCGAGTGAAAATCATCGGGCATTTTCCCAGAATTCCCGCCAGCGTTCCCTGGTGGGCGCGAAGAAACTTTTCAGTTCAGGAGGGAGGATTTTTTTGCAGTTTAGTTGGTGTATTGAAAATTTGAGATACATAGACTTATCAGAATCTTCAAGACTACAGTTAACTTCAGTCAGTGGATATAGCACAGATAAACATTAACCATGAAGGTATGTGTGATTATATGAGAGAGAAACGGAAGGCAGGAGACTCAGCAGACATGCCGAGAGTACGCCGACAGCTATACAGCAACAAGACTACACCGACAGTGCACATTGAAAAGTAGAATGACAGAGTCAACGAGACAACAGGCGCATACACACTTATGAACAACAACGTCAACTGGTTTCTAGACCTCACGATTTCTCTCGTTTGTCACATCTAGTTCACTACTAACAATCCGCAGTTAAACATTGCCTACCCAGCCAACGGCTCCCAAAAGTCTGTCGAGATCGATGACGAGCACAAGTTGAGAGCCTTCTACGAGAAGAGAATGGGCCAAGAAGTTGAGGGTGATTCCGTCAGCGACGAGTTCAAGGGCTACATCTTCAAGATCACCGGTGGTAACGACAAGCAAGGTTTCCCAATGAAGCAAGGTGTCATGATTCCAAACAGAGTCAAGTTGCTCTTGACCAAGGACAGCTCTTGTTACAGAACCAGAAGAGCTGGTGAGAGAAAGAGAAAGTCCGTCAGAGGTTGTATTGTCGGTGCCGACTTGGCCGTCTTGTCCTTGGTTGTCGTCAAGCAAGGTGAGCAAGAGATTGAGGGTCTTACCGACACTCAAGTTCCAAAGAGATTGGGTCCTAAGAGAGCCAACAACATCAGAAAATTCTACGGTTTGACTAAGGAGGACGATGTCAGACAATTTGTCATTAGAAGAGAGGTCGTTAAGGGTGAGAAGAAGTACACCAAGGCTCCAAAGATTCAAAGATTGGTCACTCCACAGAGACTGCAAAGAAAGAGAGCCGTCAAGGCTTTGAAGGTCAAGAACGCTCAAGCCCAAAGAGATGCTGCTGCTGAGTACGCTCAACTTTTGGCTCAACGTCTCCACGAGCGTAAGGCTGAGAAGGCTGAGATCAAGAAGAGAAGAGCTTCCTCTTTGAAGGCTTAGGTATCTAAAATTAGGATGTATAGATCTAATTCTATTTTTAATTGAGCAAGTTGGATTATTTCAATTGAGGAGGAGGAGGAGAAACATATGCTTGTACAGCCTGCTTCACAGAATGTGAGCTACACGTATTCCCAAAAATCAACCCAATGAGCAACGTGGGACAAGAAGAGGTCATTTGCACCGATGCATAACCAGGTTCCGTCAAAGCCCTGTTTCAAGCTCCATCCTGGTCCAGCTCAACGATCAGGCAGAGAAATTTTTCATTTCTCGGATAACCTAATCCATGATGTAATCAGAAATGGCATCCAATAGGTGACATGATTTATCGTGAGTCTACGTCTAACACAGTGTCACTTTGATAGGGAACAGATCCCAATTATACACCAATAATACACAATCCTTTTACAGACTTGTCACATGATTTTCCTCCGCACCTACTTCTTCGGCCCTATTCTATTCTCTCTCTCGTACCTCTCTCTCTGTCTTCTTTCCTCCTCCTCCCTATCTATACCCCTTCTAGCCTGTGCTTGAGTATACTTTGCCGTCTGTGCACGTCCGTCCCAAGTGACCTTTCTCCGCTTGTTTTCGTTGTCCGTCCCGTCGTTGTCTGCTAGTCTTTTGATGTTTTCGTAGATCTGGTCGGTGGACAGGTTAGAACCGTGGGCAAGCTTAGCCTCATACCGTTGCTTCTCCTCTTTGTACTTTGGATCTCTCAGGAGAATGACCAGGTGTTGCTGGAACTTAGACTCGAGGATCAAATTGTGTGTGAGTGGGCATCTCACCATCGTCTCTCCCGTGCGGGAGTCAACCTGGTACCTTTGGTTCCCCTGCAGTTTGCGTTTCAGTCGAGACTCGCCTGCGGACTTGATATTCAATCCTTTAGGCTTCCTTGGAGCAGGAACGTCCTGCAATTGTGTATCTGGTGTCTTTGCTGCGTCGTCTTGATATGTTGGCATCTCGTCATCATCGTCATCATCGTCCCCGTCGTCCCTGTCGTCTTCCTCATCAATTTCTGCTGGGTCCTCCTCCTCATAATCTGGAGGAGCCTCTTCAATGAGGGCACCGGAGCTTTTCTGGAGCAGCGATCTGTACTCCAAATCTGCCCTGTTCAAAGGCATTGGCAGCTGTGCGATTCTGTCCAAGTCAGTGAACTGGATTGTCTCAACCACCTGGAAATCCTGCCAGTCAATGGACGCAAAATCGATCCTTTCTTTTTCCAGCTGCTCGTTCTTCTTCGTCTCTTCGAGTTTCTGCTTAGTCGAGTACTCTGCTCGAGCGAAACACCCGTCCAGAAACTTGTAAGCATCAAACTTGTTCACGTTGTCCAGAATCTGGTCCCGACGCTCCAGCACGAGCCGATAAACACTCAGATATCGCTGGAACAGCCCGTTCATTGAGTGGCCGGGACTCAGGAATTGGAACTGGATAGCCATTTTTTTGTCCTTCGAAAGATGATCGGCCAGCTTGCTGCGATACCCATTGCCATTGATGGCAATCATTTGAGCCGCCAGCTTGATCATGTCCAAATCCAATGCAGAAACCTTGCCATCCTGCACAATGAAGTTGAACTCGGGAGGTGGAACAATGTCGTCAGAACTGTCCGCTTGAGCGCTCGGGGTGGACAGATCCTCTTTCTTGTCGTGATTCACAGACCCGTGTTTAAGCTCGCTCAAATACCATTTGTAGTAACCGTTATATGGGTCATCCTCAATCAGGAATTGAAACTTGTTGTTTGTAGCCTCTTTAGAAACAATTCTCTTTTCGAACGAGTCACCGTTCCGCGATACATAGCCCGCGGTCTTCTCTATAATCGCCCTCACCTCCTCAGGTGGGTACGTAATTCCTTCGGGAAGCGTGGACATGGTGGCGAAGGAGATTGTATTCGTGATAGGATCTGTGTATTTCACTCGCCTTTAAATTTTATCTCAAAAATTCGTATTCGACGCGTATGGTTTATTCTTCACGTCGATAGACCTGAGTGGGACACGACTACCCCAGGATAATTTATGGGAAATCAATCAACAAGAGGGATCATAACGTGTTTTACCTTATTTGAACACGATACACAACCAAGCAAATCCCATCGCATTGCACGCGCCCACTGTGAAATGAAAATACTTGTGTCGACTGCGCGTGGTGAAGTCAAACTGACTGGTAAGTTGTCCCGTGTGCCCCTTTAATCCCACCACAGATCTTATCGGAACTAACAGCACGTCACCAGAAATACCCATAAATGTCAACGAAAAAGGGAAGAAAGTTAAGCTCGGAGTACCCAGAGATGCAAAATACGGCTCGGACTCATCCAACGCCATTGTGGAGAAGATATTACACATAAGATTCAGCGATCGTAATTATATTGCCATCGCACGTCAGAGTGGAGTGATAGATATCTATCCTGAAAACCAGACAACTCCGTTCATTTGTCTCACCGAAAACGTCAGAATCGCTACAGATTACATTGTTGCCCTCAATTTCGTGAACCATTACCTCATAAGCTGCAGCAACAGAGGTCTGATATCGATCTACGACTTTAACAGGTTGATTGATGACCCCGACAACGAGCAGGGATTCTTCATTCTTGTCAGCGATCCTGTGGAGTTTTGCCACAATTTTGATAATAACGCCTTCAAGATTGCCAGCGGAGGCTACAATAACAACCTTGAAATATACAACCTCGAAAAAGACTACATGAACCACGTGAAACAATCAACCTCCTCCAACTGCCTCAAAGTTAGCAAATCGATAATCACCACCAAGCCGCTGTACAAAGCCAGCAATCCGAAAACAATCTCCAACTTCACGTGGCTCAAAGATGCAACAATCATTGAGGAGAAAAACCCCGACTACGACGTCACAATCGCAGCCATCACCAAATTCGGAACCCTCCACGTTTACAAACCCCTGATCACCAAAGTCCCGATTCAGGTGTTCCAGCTCTCACATTACCCGCTTAACCAAATCTACAGTCTCAGCAAAAGCAAACTGCTGTTCATGGACTCGTTCAACAGCATTGGAATAATGGACCTTGCGTCAGAAAAGATAGTCAAGGAGTTTAAGCTGCCCCTGATAGGATCGATCTCGTCGTTGGAAACAGTGCGGTTGACAGACTCAACGTTTCTGGTCATTGTCGGGTCGCTGGACAAATTCCTCAGAGTGTACATCTTGAATCTGGTCGGTCTCACCATGAAGCTGATCAACATTACTAAAATGGACTCAATCATACCTTATTTGAGTTTCATAGATTTCGAAAACGACGTCAACGCGCTGGACTTCGGTTATTATGACAAAGTGTCAAGTCTTTGAAACCCTGGTGGTTATAATTTATATATAATGACATACACAATGAATTACATTAAAAAACACATATACACATTTACTTTTGTCCCATGACGTCCACATATCCCCGACGTGGACCTCTCTTGGACTTTCTTCCCGCTGTGGCAGACAAAGTCAACAACTCCTCAATGTTGTCAGACTTCTTGGCCATTGTAGGTGGTGCTCCAGTCATAGGAGTAGACGCAGCCCGTGGAGGAATGTTAGTGTCATTCAGCTTCACGGAACTTATTCCAACTCCCAGTGGCGTTGGACTGCCAGTCACCGGAGTGTTGGCAGAAGTAGCAGCCTTTTTGAGCATTGGCGGCGGTGGAGGGCCAGCAGCAGCCTGCTCCTCAGGAGCAGCGTTCTTGTTCACCCATCTCTTCAGTTTCTCATCGTAAAAGAAGGCATTTTCCTCGCCCAACTTGGCTTTGATAGCCTTAGGGCCTTCTTCCTTCTTCTTTCCGAGCCATCCAAACCACGAAGAACCAGGAGCTTGTTCTTGCTTCTTTTGGTCCTTCCTGGCCTGTTGTTTCTTCTCCGCTTCCTCCTCTTCCTTTCTCTTCTGCTCTTGACGCTTTCTCTCCTGTTCTTTCTCCACGTCGTCGTCATCCTCGTCATCGACAACATCATCGTAGTACTCACCATCATCGTCCAGAACCTGATAACGTTTCTTGTCGTTGGTCACTGTGACAGGCGAGTGAAGAGATCTGTTGAACGAAGAGTTCGCAAAGTTGTCAGTTTTGTTCTCGAGTGCCGACGGAGGATCAAACATCGTCCTCAAATGGTTCGCACCGCCCATTGAGGCAGCAGGAACAAACACGTTGTTACTTGGAGGTGGCAGTTCGTCATCAACAGATTCGGGCTCACGGTTGGCTTCCGGCTCTTGATCAGCAAGGATAATGTTCTGTGATTCCTCAACAGACTCTTGAGTATCCTTTTGTTCTCTCTGAGAAAGGTAAGAATCAGCCCCGTTACTAGGAGCCTGGTATCCTCCGTAGCTGTAGAAGTCAAAATCCATACTGTCCGGAACACTGTAGTCCGCTGTAACATCCACCTCAGCATCAGAGTCATTAGCTGGAGAGACAACAGCCGGAGAGTAGGCTCCTCCAGCAGGCTTGTACTTATTTTGCGTTGGCGCATTGCTTGGTTTTTTGGAAGTAACTGAAGCATAAGGGTTGAATGGCTTGGCAATAGTGGTGTTCACAGCCCTTGGAGCGTATGGGTTGGATGGAGCAACCCCCGGTGGTGCAGGTGTAGGATTAGAAGCTTCTGCCGGCTTGACTGGCTTTGCTGGCTCAGACTCCGAAGGTTCCTCAGATTCAGCGTGCCTGATCCGTTCAGATGTCTGGCCCGAAGTGGTGATGTTGGTCGAAACCGGAGAGTTCAGCTGAGACTTGACTTCACTAGAGAAAATAGGTGGCTCAACCATTTCATCTTCTGGCTCCAAAACCTCCTTCTGCGGACTTGCAGGGAGGAAATCAGTCTCTTTTGACTCATACTCTTGCTGAGATGAAGGACCGTCATTCAAGCTTGCGTTCGTGAGGCTTGGAGAAGTGCTCACAGAGTTTTGAAGAATGGCCGGCGGAGCTTTGTGAGCCAATGGATATTGGACCTCCGCACCTGTTCTCAAAGAAAGAGACTCCCCATATTGTTCTTCGCTGAAAGAAACATCAATACTCTGAGCAAATGAGTTTTCAGGAGACATTGCCGGTCTTGCATCCCCAAGTCCACTTGGGGCATATTTGGAAGACCTTCTTGGTGGGACAGAGGGATTTAGAACTGGCGGTGGAACCTCATACAATTCTCTTGCTTGATCATGTCCCGGAGTTGAAGTCTCAAAAGGAAAGCCATTTTGTTGTCGTGACTCAGCATGGTTTTGTAGCTTTGGGGACTTCTGCAACTCAGCATACGGATTGCGTGGTTTTGGAGATCTTTGTAAGTCAGCGTATGAATTGCGTGCTCTTGGAGATCTCTGCAACTCAGTATAAGAGTTCCGTGGCTTTGGTGAAGACTGCAACGGTTCCGTCGTAGTCGTTATCGACTGAATTCCAAACTTTTGTGGGAGTGGAGGAGCTCTATTGATCATAGAGGTGAAGGAAGTAGACGCAGAAAGTGGAGCAGTGCCCAAGCTTGGACGCTCAGTCTCTGCATCTTGCGGCATCTGCTGTTGGAGAGCAGCCAGATTGTTGGCGGAAGAATTCATTAACGGCGGAGCATATGCATTTGGTCTCTTCGGAGGTTTGGCTTTAGCTTGTGAATGCATCTGGTATGGCGCGTTGGCTTGAACCAAAGTCGAGTTGGAAGATGTGGTTGGGGCAGATTGGGAATGCGACGAAGATGCATAGGCATTGACATGCGGCGCGTTCAACAGTGGCTGATGGGTGGCCATGATTGGCTGAGACTGAGGCTGCATGTTACTCAAATCCACCACAGACTGGTTCCTGGATGGAGCCGGACTGAATTTGGCAAAAACTCCTTCCGATTTTGCTTTCTTGGTTCCATCATCCAGTTCTTCACCAGCAACGAACTTGTTGAAGGACTTATCCAGTTGTCCCCAGACTTTGTCCAGACCAGAGCGACCAAGCTTACCTCCGAACCAACCAGATGTTTCGAGCTCGGTCTGCGACAATCTCTCCATAAGCTGTTCTTGGGCCAATGCAATTGTCGGGTCAACAAAAATTTGCTTCGACTTCAAGGCAGCATGCGTGGAATCAACATACTTCTTAGCCTCAACAAAGAATCCCAAGTCAGTCAAGTACGAGGCATGTCTGACCTTCACCGCAACCATGTGAGGGGTTCCGTTTGCAAATGCTGGAGGAATGTTCGAAGAGGATTGCAGAACGTAATCGTACAGTTCTTCAACAAACAATGAGTCAATGTCATCAGGAGCATGCATCTGATTCTTTGGAACCAGTGGAAGGCCAGATAACATCAGACAAATCTTCCCGTAAGTCTCAAACCCCCCCTTTGCAAGCAGCATTCCCAATTGAACAAGAATACTGCCTGGATTGGAGTTGTTGAGTAACACAAACGGAACAATAGCCTGAAAATTGTCGACCACCCATTGCTCTTTGCCAATGAACTGGTTGGCATTGAATCCCTTTTCATTGGACGACTGCAGACATAAGCTGAGGTTTTGCTGAACAATATCGTTCTGATCCATGTTGCGAAGAGTGTAAAGCTTGACGACTTCGGCAAAACAGTCTGGATTGATCAGATTGGCAATCAGTAAAGCTAGAGCCCAATCAGACTCGTTGATGGCAAATGCCAGTGCACTCTGCTTATCACCTTCCTCAAGAAGCTTGTAGACATTCATCAATCCTGAACGGTCCAGTCTGTGTGCATTGAACTGTTTCTGGTTCATGAACTGACCGCTCATGGCCGCAAGACTTGCAACGTTGACTGGAGTCTTGTCCTGAGTTTTGACGTTCAGAGAAGGGTTCAAAACGCTCACTACGTTGCGGACGTACTCTTGATTCTCAAGAAAGTCTCCTGGCTTGGTGATGTTGTTCACCATCACTCTCATAACAGCCCATAATATCTGTGAGTCTGTAGTGTAAGGACCTTCCAAATATGCACCACAAGCAACAAGCTTGTCGTTGATCCATTTCTCAACATCCTTCTTCTTGCTCTTGTTCTTGACAAGAGGACCCGGGAACTGTTGCACCAACTGATCCTTTCCAAAGACCGTTGTAGAATCTTGAATTCTGACGTTGAATCTCTGATGCCCATATGCATCCGATGAAGGGATTAATATAGCCACCTTATTCGACCCCGAGAAACTGAACAAAGGCCATTGCCTTCTCACAAGGTTCTCAGGATTCACAACAACAGGGGCAGGACCATTATGGTGCATTGAGGCGGAAGTAGGAAGGCTCCTTTGGGGAACAGACCCACGATGGGCAACGTTCTTGTTTGGAGGAGGCAGGAAAGAAGTCTTTCTAGCGGACGTCATTGAAGGAGAAGTCACGTCCGGTTTGATGTTGTCACCATACACCGAGTCCAGAGGTTGGGAGTGTCCCTTCGTCCCCGGGAAAGGAGTCGGCTTTCCAGCGGAAGGAGGTTGCTGTTGTCCCTGAACGTACGGCGAGTACTTGGATGATCCGGCTGGACGAGGATGTTGAGAAATATGCTGCGTTAGTTGTGGAGGCTGAGCATGCTGCTGTTGTTGTTGATGATTGAAACCATCTGACGATGTCAGCGGAATTTGTGCATTCGCTGGTTGCAGAACAGGCCCGTACTTGTTATTAGATTGAACGTTGCTGTGTAGAGTACTTTGAGGAAGAACAGGGCTCACCAGCCTGTGTATTGGTGACTTATGAGGAACTGGCACCACACTTGGATTGAAGGATTGGTTTGACGAAACAGAGAGAGTTCTCGCATGTCCTCCCGCTTCAGCAGGAGCATACGGATTGTTCGACTTTCTCTGCGCTGACAAAGCATTCACTGACGGAGCTTGATCAAGAGTTTCACCAATGCTTGGAGGTCCTGCGGGAACTGGGACTGGTAATGCATAAGGGTTTGGCTTCTGTTGACCAACCACAGGCGGTGGAGCATACGGGTTTGGCCTGCCGCTGTTGCTACTCAAACTAGGTGTAGGAGAGGAAGCAACAACGGCGTAAGGGTTTCTTGGAGTCGTCTGACTGACTCCAGGAGCGGGTCCAGGAAAAGTCCCATTAGTTTGTTGGGGAACTGGGAAAGCTGTGTGATTTTCAACCCTTTCGTACGGGTTTTTCAAATGCAATGAGGAGGAAGACTTTTTAGCGGGCAATGGAAGCTCTTCAAAGAAACTTTTCTGCTTTGCAGGTTGAGGGGCAATAGATGGCGCCGCCACAGGAGGAACACTTGCTGTTCTTGCTGAGTCAGCAGGCGGTGGAGGAGGCAAAGCGCCTGTTCCTTGAGGACCCTGAAGATGCGACTTTCTCATCTCAATCATGGTGTACACATTTTGTTTTGGAGCTGGCGCCTTCACTGTTTTGTGCTTGGCCAGAATATCCGCAGGGAAGTCATAGGCATCAGTCTTTTTCTTCTCTTGCCGCAACTTTTCAATCAACCCAGAGTTTTTAGAACTCATGTCAAGAACATTTGGTTGCGGAGAGTTGAAAACTTGAGTGACGTAAGGCTGCTGTGGTGCACCTGGTGCATAAGGGTTAGCAGGAGTGTGAGACCTCAGTGATGTTGTAGATGGCTGGTGACTCAAGGGCTGGTAATTCGACGCTTGAGGAGCATATCTGTTGGTGCTCTGCGGAACGATGTTGCTCGTTTGGGATTCTGAGACCGAGGCCGGCACTGGATCATCGTCTAAGAAATCGTCGTCGAGGATTTCATCTAGCAGTATTTCTTGATCCTGCTCGAGAAAGCTCAGCTTCTCCAGAAGATCTGGCCTCTGTTGGGATCTCTCTTCAGAAGCAGGATTTTCCACTTCAACATCAGTTTCAACTGGCGCCGGTTGTCCGTCTTCTTCCCATGGCATCTTGTCGTTTGTTTCAACAGGTTCGTCCCATGGAATATCTTCAGTAGGCTCAGTCTGTGCAACCACCTCATCGTTGATTTCAGCGGAAGCAGCAGCTTCCTGTGTTGTTTCCCAAGGCATGACCGCCTTTGTGTCCGACTCCCATGAAAGTTCATCAACGGTTTGCAATTCGGTGACCGAGCTCGTCTTGGTAGCAATTTCAGGAGTAATGGTTGTAGCCAATTCAGCAACGGACTCAACGACGTTGTCGGAGTTCTGGTAATCATCAGTTGCAATTTCAGTTGTTTCTGTAAGCGACTCTGGTCTGAGCTCTCTGTACTCATCAGAAGGCTCTTGAGAAGTTTTATCATCTTCCCATGGAACAGCTTTCGAGGACGTATTTTTGGATTCCCAAAGGACTGACGACTCGTCGGTAGGCTTATCCTTGGTTTCCCATGGCATAGCCTCAGACTTGTCATCATCCCATGGCAAAACATCTTCCTTCTCGGGTTCGCTTATGTCCACAGTTTGCTCAACAGCTTCTGATGGTTTCTCGTGGCCATTTTCCAATGTGTCTTGGCCATTCTCAGCCACAGCGCTTAACGAAGATTCGGGCACCAAAGAGTCTTGCGGCGTCTCAGGAACAACATAATCTTTGGATTCTTCGACTTGGACAGGCTCTTCAGAAACTTTCCCAACATCGACAACAACATGTTCTGATGACTGGCTTTGGAAAACAGGCTCCTGAGGCTGCTCAAATTGTTCCGCTTGTTCGGGTTGTTCACTTTCTTCGAGCGATTCGGTCGAATCGAGCGAGTTTTTTGGCTCATCTGGAGTTGCTTCAGCCTCTTTGTCTTCGTCAATAACTTGTGCCTCAGTTGGATTTTCCTCCTTGGCTTCAGAGATCTCTGGAACTACGGCAGTCTCATCCTCCAGCTCTTCAGTCTCTTCCTTCTCAGCGATGCCTATTGTCACTGACTCCAAATGAGAGTCTGGGGAAACTTCAGTCTCATCAGCAATCGCTGGCACTTCCGAGACCTCAGCGGTCGGATTGTCTGGGAGAAGCGATGTTTTTTGTTCTTCAGCTGGCAACACTGACTCAAGTGGCGTTCCCTTCACGACAGGTTCAGTTGATGATTCCACAGGCAATTCGTCGGTCGGCGAGGCATCCTGCTCAGAAATTGGTTGATTTTCATTCTCCTGCAGTTCTGGTGCTAGATTCTCGTCCACAGTCGATTCCTCGGGTGGTGAAACAGTCATATCCTCTTTGTCAATTACGCGCGCCCCAACGTCGACCAGATCTGTGCCGGTTTCCGCGGCCGGCGTGTCAACAAACTCCTTGACGTTTTCATCGGATACGCTGGCACTGTTGTTGTCTGTGTCCTTTCCAGAGAAAAGCGATGCAGTGGACCCAATGGTCTTATCTTCCGGCTCAGATAGCGCAGCGTCAATGCTGTCTTTTGAGCTCATTTTTGTAACAGAGGACCCTATTCGAAACGTGTAGCCGTTCTCGTGTGGTACAACGTTATCGTATATGACTCTATAATTTGTGTAGCAGATGGTGTCAGTGCAGAAACTATCAATGAATGGATTTCAGGGAAGAAGAAGGACACACTTTGCTTTGTTGAATCACCAAACCCTCACCAGCATTGATCTTTTTCCTGTTTGTTCTGCCACAGCGCCAAATGTGTCAGTAGGCAAAGGTCAACATGCTGAGCTAAGCAATATATCTGCCAGATTCCGTGCGGGTCCACTAAATATTTTTTTTTTCTTGATATTTTTTTTTCCTTCTTGTTCTCAAATAGGAGGAGAGGGTTTGGTAATACCACACACACACTATTGTGCTCATCAGCATTCATGGCAGTCGGAGTGAGGGGACCGAAGAACAAACAGAAGCTTGCGCCGGAGAAGGAGAGGTTTCTGCAATGTTGCGGAGATATTTCTCTGGAGCTGGTTGCATCCTTGACAAAGTCAAGAGAGGTGAATCTGAACGGACTCATCATCCGCTATTCCAAAAAATACAAGCTCAAACAGCAGCCGCGACTCACAGACATCATCACATCGATTCCAGATCAATACAAAAAGTATCTTCTGCCTAAGTTGAAAGCCAAACCGGTGAGAACGGCGTCCGGAGTGGCCGTGGTGGCTGTTATGTGCAAACCGCACCGGTGTCCCCACATCGCATATACGGGAAACATCTGTGTTTACTGTCCCGGAGGACCGGACTCAGACTTTGAGTACTCGACGCAATCGTACACGGGGTACGAGCCCACGTCGATGCGTGCTATCCGCGCGAGATACGATCCATACGAGCAAGCGAGAGGTAGAATTGAGCAGCTGAAGCAGATCGGACACTCTATTGACAAGGTTGAGTACATCATTATGGGAGGAACATTCATGTCTTTGCCCAAGGATTACAGAGAGGACTTTATTGTGCAGTTGCACAACGCTTTGACTGGATACAACGGAACAGATCTTGACGAGGCGATTCAATTTTCGCAGCAGTCCGTCACGAAATGTGTGGGAATCACCATCGAGACGCGGCCCGATTACTGCACAGAGACGCATCTGAACGACATGCTGAAGTACGGATGCACAAGACTGGAGATCGGTGTCCAGTCCGTCTACGAGGACGTTGCGAGAGACACCAACAGAGGACACACGGTGAAGGCCGTTTGCGAGACATTTTGCTATGCCAAAGACGCGGGATACAAGGTCGTGTCGCACATGATGCCTGATTTGCCGAACGTTGGCATGGAGCGTGATCTGGAGCAATTCAAGGAGTATTTCGAGAACCCCGAGTTCCGCACTGACGGTTTGAAGCTGTATCCAACGCTTGTCATCAGAGGAACGGGATTGTACGAGCTTTGGAAGAAGGGACTTTACAAGTCGTACAACGCCAACATGTTGATCGATCTCGTGGCAAGAATCATGGCTCTTGTTCCGCCGTGGACGAGAATCTACCGTGTTCAGAGAGATATCCCTATGCCGTTGGTGACGTCGGGAGTGGAAAACGGAAACTTGCGGGAGTTGGCTCTGGCGAGAATGAAGGACTTTGGAACGAGCTGTCGTGACGTGAGAACGAGAGAGGCAGGAATCCAGGAGGTTCATCACAAGGTTCAGCCCGACCAGGTGGAACTGATCAGAAGGGACTACTATGCCAATGGAGGCTGGGAGACCTTTTTGTCGTACGAGGACCCGAAACAGGACATTCTCATTGGTTTGCTACGGCTGAGGAAGGCCTCCAAGAAGTACACCTACCGCAAGGAGTTCAAGGGCCAGCAAACGTCGATTGTGCGGGAATTGCACGTTTATGGGTCTGTTGTCCCGCTGCACTCCAGAGACCCGCGCAAGTTCCAGCACCAGGGTTTTGGTACACTCCTGATGGAGGAGGCCGAGAGAATCGCGAGAGAGGAGCACGGCTCAGCCAAGATCAGTGTCATCTCGGGAGTCGGTGTGAGAAATTACTACAAGAGGCTAGGATACGAGCTCGACGGACCGTTTATGTCCAAGTCGCTTGAGTGATGTGCATAGTAAGAAGTAATATGAGCGTAATCGTATATAATGCACGGACGCTGTCAAGAGTTAACCCCGTCAAATGAGTGTGTTTTAATCCCGGAAGGAAGGTTCAATGTTCTTGCAGACTTGAACATATCCTTTGAGATCGTTGAGATCTCTCTTTTTGGTACCACTGAAGAAAAGTCTCCAATTAGACTCTGGAATGCGATAGTTACTCAGCGACCGTTCAAAGTACCACTTGTTCACCGGGTTGTTCACGCGCGATCTCCACAAAAGCTCCTGCGGAAAGCTCAGCAACAGGCTCTTGAAAACAACGTCTGCCAGTCCAGGAACACCCTGGAGCTTCCTGAGCACGGCAAACTTGTCCAAGTACGGAACCAGTCGAGAGTGTCCGTCCTGCTCCACCTTCTCCCACGTGACTATGGCACAGCCCTCGTAGTCTCCGGCGATGATCAGCGCGGCGACATGGCCGTCTATGCGGTTCAGGTAGTGCTCGAGATTGAGATTGCGGCCAAACGAGTCGTCGATGAGCTTTTTGAGTTTCTCCAGATCCAAAAGTCCTTTTCGCTCAAAACCAATCAGACTGATACCCTCGCAGTCCGGCTCGTCCTCGGACGAATAAATCCGCACGGGAATTCCCTTCTTGATGATTGTGGTGTTGAGCTGCGGCGTCTTCTTCAGGTTCACCGGCAGCGATGACGATATCACTGGTCTGTCGGTGAGAATATTGTATATTATCGGGTTGGTTGTTCTTTTCTGGTGTTTCAAGGTAGCAATTGCCGGCGTAGTGATCAGTCCAGTGGCGTCAGGCAACAAAGTCAACAAGGTATTCATCTCCTTGAGATTGCGCAGATGAGAGTCTCTGTTTACTGGAGCAAGATGGCCAATGTATAGCTCCGAAACAATGTCCTCGTATTCCTGGAGCAGGTTGATGTACACATGACTGGACTGGAACCGTTCCAAAGACGGAATTCCGCCACTTTCTTCGAGGTAGATGATCTTTTCGATTGTGAGCAAATCATCGCTGGTGCTGTTGTCCTGCTTGAAGTCTGTGTTGAGCGCTCCGAGATTGAGAGCAATGCCTTCCATCGCCTCGAACGAGCTCATCACGAGCTCCTCACTTGTATGGCAGTTCACCGCGACGGGACAAATCACAGGAATGATCCCCTGCAGCAGGGGTATTACAAGAGCTTCAGGAACTGCAAATTTGTAGCTTTTTGACTCTGGATCGTATTCAAAAAGGTCTCTGATTGCCCGAAACTCGAGCGTATCCTGCGGTTCCAACGCCTGGATCAATCCGTTCGCCTGCTCCACCACCGCACGGATCGCCAGAAGTGTGGCGTGCGAGTCGATCTTGACATCGCGCTCCAGAACAAGCACCGGAGACACTCCCAGTTGGATCATTTTCTGCAATGTCAGGCCTATTCCGCGCGCAGTCTCGCGAGTGAGTTTATTGAGATCAGACATTCGAATCAGCGCAATTCTCAGTGTATCAGACAGTTGCACCTCGCGCTGGTTCGCTGACGGTGCCGTCTGGAGATCGATTCTGTCGCTTCCAGAGTACCTGGTGAGCAAACTGTCTATGAGTTTTTTGTACTTTTCATTGCTTTTTGTGGTTGTGGCAGCGTCAATAACACCACCTTTGCTCCTGTAGATGTCGTTCTCCTTCAGCAATGGATACTTGCTGAGGTATGTGCGCACCTCGCGTTTGGTGGCCGTGCTGGAGAGGATGGTGAGAATGAGCTCTTTTTTCTCATTGCTGAGCTGTTTGTGTTTGAGAAGGTGTGACTGGAAGCTTTCAAGCTGTCTCTGTGTGGATATCGCTCGTATGAGCGGTTTGAACCGGATGAACATGGCTTGCGCTTGAAAAGTGTTGTTGATCTAGATGAGTCTTTCTTTTCATGTCGCTGGAAAAAGATTGAGAGAAAAAAACACGGGCCTTTGTGGTGCAGAGATGTTCCCCACATTTGCACAGCCTTGGCGGTGTAGGAGCCAAAAATAAGGTGATCAAGCAGCGGTGAGTAAATGAGAAACATTTTTACTTCTACCACCAAATCCTCACAGATCACAAGCACCATGGGCCATATTACTGCGTCTTTTATGTCGAGAGATAAATCGAATGCTGAGTCGTTTCGATCGGACATCGCGCCCCCGCCCGCAAGCAGCACGCCTCTGGAGCCGCTGCTGAATCCTAAACTGACCCGGTCGTCAACACACAACTACAAAAACGAGCTGGAGGCGCAACTTCACGGGCCAGTTGATGATCCCAGAGGAACATTGATCAGACGGGAGTCGGAGAAGTCGGCGTTTGACAAGATGAAGCCGCAGACGTGGAGGAGAAGCGCCTCTTTTGGGGACGCGGAGTCTGCAGAAGGGGAAGGATACACAAGCCGGCACTCTGAGTCGTCTGCACTGGACGACCAGCAAAACAACGAAGGCAAGCTCGAGCATCTGAAGGAGAGGCTCGAGCACGCGTTCCACATCGACGGGCGCAAGAGGAAGCCGTCGTGGAACAGCTACGAGTTTGGGGTGAACGACTCGTCGTCCACTTTGAGCGGCGACAGGCCGCCAGAGTTGACCAGAAGGACGTCGTTCAAATTTGGGGATTACAAAAATAGTATGTTTCGGAGAAGTCTCGGGGAGCACACGGGGGGCAACAATGACGGGGGACTTCCACAACCGCCGCATGCCAGCTGAAACCAACCGTTCGTCTCCCATTCATTGATTTTTCGCTCGCTGTTCTGTTCGTTGTACTTAATATATCACAGATAGCATATCCGCTGCTCTTTGCCTAAATCGTCTTGCACAGCTCTATAATTCCGGGTAGTGCGTGGCCCAAATAATCCGCCCCGCAAAGTGACATTATTTTTCTTTATACACAGTCTTGGAAAAATGCCATGGCGGGTTCAACCACAGAGAAAGTCCCTGTGGAACCTGAGAGAATGAGTGCGGAGTGGCACGACGAGGAACCGAAAGGCACGACGACAGAGTCGAATCTGTTGCTGCGTGCCGACGACCTCGATGCACAGTATACCGATGAGGAGCGTACGTTTATTCAGCGACTGTGACATGAACCTCCAATACTAACACATCTAGACATCGCTGCCTTCGATGAGGCGCTAAAGTTCGAGGACACAAACGCGTACGACGACTATTCGTCGATCTCGCGCACGAACTCGGTCGCCAACATCGAGCTGATCACGTCCAAATCGGACTGGGCTCCTGTCTACAGCAAGCCGGAGGGCAAGAAGGAGCGGGCTCCGGTCAACGAAGACGGTTCGCTCACATTTACACTGTTGAGATATCCGCTTTTGGTGTTCATTTCACTGTGGCTGCTTGTTTTGAGCATAATGTACTTCTTCATTAGAGTGTCGGTGTTTGTGAGCGAGCAAATCAGAAGGAACACCGGAGAGCGCAGACGGCTGTTCAGCGAGCTGAGAAACGCGGAAAACTACGCTGATTACATCAGCAAAGCGCGGGAGCTGGACAAGAATTTGGGGCTGGAGGAGTGGTGTCTGGAAGACCGCTTTTACTGCTATGATTGGAAGACTTTGCGAAGGATCGTGAAGGACCTGAGACGGCTGCGCAAGGAGAGCCGATATGAGGACCTGATGGTGGTTTTGCAGGGCTGTGTGAAGTCGAATTTTGCCGGGATCGAGAATCCACTGTTATATTCGCACTGCTACCACGGGACGAAAAGGCTCGTGGAAGCGTACAACAGGGAGGTGACTCTTGCGATTGACTGTGTCACTGAGAGCACGGTTGTTTCCACCGAAGAGAAGCGGATTTTTTTCAAAATCTTGTCGAGGAACTACGGCAAGACGGCTCTTGCACTGAGCGGCGGCGCCTCGTTCTGCTACAACCACTACGGGATCATCAAGGCTCTTTTGGAGAATGACCTGATGCCAAACATTATTAGTGGGACGTCGGGCGGTGGAATTATTGCTGCTCTGGCATCGACACGGACGGACAAGGAGCTGCTGAAGCTGCTTACGCCTGAGCTCGCGCGCAATATCAACGCTTCTGGGAAGGATACGCCTCTGGACGTGTTCAAACGGTGGTGGAAGACGGGCGCTGTTTTTGACTCGCTGGATATGGCGCGCAAAGCGCAGTGGTGGACCCTTGGATCGACTACGTTCAAGGAGTGCTACGAGCGCACGGGCAAGATCCTGAACATCTCGACGGTTCCGCACGACATCCACTCGCCAACCATCCTGTGCAACTACATCACGTCTCCAAACTGCTGTATCTGGTCGACCCTGCTGGCGTCCGCAGCGGTTCCCGGAATTTTGAAGCCCGTGGTTTTGATGGAGAAGGACAGACGAACCGGCAAGGTGAGTCCGTTTTCGTTTGGTAGCAAATGGAAAGACGGCTCTTTGCGCACGGACATTCCGATCGAGTCGCTGAACGCTTATTTCAACGTGAAGTTCACTGTGGTTTCACAGGTGAACCCGCACGTTTTGCTGTGGTTCTTCCAGAACAAAGGAGACATTGGAAACCCGGTCTCGAGGTCGAAGGGAAAGGGATACCGAGGCGGATTTCTCACCAGTTACTTTGAGAATCTTATCAAGCTAGAAAGCATCAAGTGGCTCAAGTTGATGAAGGAGTTCCAGCTGATGCCGAACTTTCTCGAGAGCGACTGGTCGAACCTGTTTCTGCAGCGGTTCGGCGGAACAATCACGCTATTCCCCAAGGTGAAAGTCACAGACTACTTCCATCTTCTGGGCGACCCAACCGAACAGCAGCTTGCCAGCTACATCAAGAACGGAGAGCTCGTGGCCTACCCGAAGCTGCTGTTCATCAGACACAGACTGAACATAGAGCGGTGTATAGAGCGCGGAAAGAGGGCCTGTTCGGCGCACGCCAGAGATCTGTCCGTGGAGGCAGGAAGCGAACAGGAGGTTTCTGACCGCGAGGGAAAGTACTCTTTCGATGGAGACGACGACGATGACGACGAGAGCAGTCAATGGTACGAGGAGAGTGACGAGGAGACGGTGGCACAGACACTGAGACCCGACGCGGCTCTCCGACATCGGAGTATATAAAAAGGCTGGAGAAGTTTATACAGACAGTCCATAGAGACGTGATGACTTTATTCATTTTTCAAAATTATTCGTACAATTAAGTATGTGCAAGATTCAACTACCACGCCTTTTCATCACCTTGAAGACAAACTCCTGTTCCCCCCAATCGTCAAATCCTTTCTCCGTCTCAACCTCCTCTTCATACAGCCCCAAGTCGCTGAGAAGACTCCAAAGAACCTCCCTCAGATCCTCATACCGCTGCCGCAACGGAACCTGCAACAGCACACGAGCTGTTTCATCTGTTGCCAAAAACTGCTCCACAACATCCCGGATCCAATAGGGATGCTTTTCAGAGTAAATTGGGTCACTTAGGATGATAGTAGAGTACCGAACCTCACCCTTTCTGGCCACAAACTCGCTCGGATCCGACCAATCTAGAACCTCGCACGGTAAATCCAGACCGTTCATCCCCACATTTTCCACCAGGTTCGGCACAATCGCTGGCAAATCGGTCAGCAAGATGTCCTTCACACCGACCAGACCACACGTGATCCCAATCAGCCCCGTACCTGCTCCCAGTTCCAAAACGGGCTCCACTAACAGGTCCTTGCACTTAGCTAAGCGCTGACTAAGCATCAAGGAGGAACCCCATGTCTTCAGTCCAATGTTGTCGTTAGAGAGCGACGGCTCCTTGATTTTGATATCAGGCATATTGGCCATCATGATGCGTCTGGTGAACTCCGGAACAGCGTTTCTGCCGGAGTTTTCTGAGATCCGAGTCGATGCCAGCTTCCAGATCTCCTCTTGGTCGTCTGCAGCGAGCCATGCCAGCGACGAAGAGACTACCGTTGTGAGATACGATATCAGGTGACCGTTCTCGGCCAAAATCTCGCGCTGAACTGCCAACTGGGCCAGCTTTTCTGGGGTATCCAACGGAGAACAATGCACTCTCAGCCATTCCAGAGCGACATCCAGCTCTCCACGGACATCTTTTTCCTTGAGAATTTCGTTGCAAGTCTTTTCTGCGGAGTCCTGTGCTCCAAAGTTCAGAACCTCGTCCATGTGCAGGAGCTTCAGTACCACTTTCAGCACGGTGTAAGGAGGTCGGCTGGCGAGCTGTGGCAGATCTAGAATGTGGAGAGATGATTCTTGCGGTTCAAGGGGTTTTGGCTGTTCCAAAGAGGGAAGCTCATCTTCCACAAGTTTTGTCGGCACGGGAGTAAAGAAAGAGAGGACGTCAAAGGAGGAGTCCTCCATCTTGGCTGGAGTCTGATGGTGATTGTGCAGACTGAGAGCTAGACTTTTTCACGGCCGAAAAAAAAAAATGTTTTAACGAAAATGAGAGAATCTGGGGAAACAAGCAGGTTCCGTTGTCAGTGATGTGAATGCTCGGAGCAGATTTCATTCAGAAAGACATGGGTAGTGTGATTTTTTGGTAGGCAGAGCACTATTTCAAGGGCATTACAGTCAACCTGGGCAGATCAATCATCTTCCTCTGTGTCACGTGACCGCTGTCACGCTCAAGTTGACCGGTTTTTTGGTGTCTTAATTTTCTCCAACGCGTTAGCGATAAACCACTTCAACCACCTCATCTTCCAGCCAAACACCCCATGTCGCTTCCCAAACGGTTCCAACAGCAGTTCACGCCCGAGGAGATTAACTATCTTGCAGAGCAGGAGCTCGTAACGGTGATACCGCGGTACTCGATGAACGGAACCCAGCTTATTGGATCGAAGCTCCCCAAGCTGCGAGCGCTGAACAGAGAACGCATTCCGCTGTGGCTCTCGATCGTGCTGAAGAAACAGGACAAGTGCAACATTGTGGTACCGGAGTGGATCTCGGTGGAGTTTTTGCGGTCTAAGTACGAGGAGGAGATCAAATATCCGTCCAGTTTTTCGCAGCTGCCCTGGCAGTGGCTACCTGTGTCGAAGAAATTATTGGACCATGCAGCCGACGATTTCTTCGACCCGCCGCACGAGATTCGCTCGCTTCTACAGGACCTTCGTGAGATACGACTGGTCAAGGCCAGAAAGGGAATCCGCGAGCTGAACGAGGTTTATATCCAGCTGGATGGACTATCGTTGATGGAGATCAACGAGATTCGCCCTTTCATCTTCCAGGTGATGGATCAAATGCGTAAGATGAGCGATAGTTTGAAGGTGAAGCCGGAACAGGGCGACACGCAGGGCGCTACTGCTCAGGAGGATGACGAGAGCGATGAGGAGATTTACCGGAAGTAATTTGCGGGTGATTTTCTTCAAGAGGTAGGTTTATTGTGGCCATAGAAACAGGACTTGCTCAACAGACATTCTCCACCTTCACAGGGAGGTTGTCTGGCTCGCCGAGATCGGTCTTGAGTCTTCTGTTGAACAGTTCAAAGAGGAATCCGAAACAAGCGTTCGTGATAGCCGAGTCATAGCGGCCCTTGCTGCTCTCGTCTCTGACAAAAGCGTGTTGAGCGTCGCAGATCTCCATGAAGGTCAATTTGGCGCCGGCCTTCATGAGCTCGGAGCGGATGAGGTCTCTGCCTTCTGGTGGAACGTGGTTGTCGAGTGTTCCGAAAATAAGCACGAGCTCCTGATTTTTCGTGTCGATTTCGCTGCAAACACGCGCGAGAGAGTCATCACCACCCTTTGCAAGCGACTTGGAGTGGATGTCCGTGGCGAAGAAGCCAACAGCGGCAGAGATCCGTTTGTCCAGTAGGGCTCTGAACGCAAGATGGCCACCGAGACACATTCCCGTGGCACCGATCTTGCCGCTGAACGTGTCCAGCGACCACAAATAGTCGCAACTCCATTGGGTGTCGAGGTCGTACGACTCCAGAGTCTTCTCAACCTTATACCGGTTGCCGTCGTCGGTGCCTTTGACGTCGTAGTCGAGCGCGTTGTGGTCGACAAAGTCGTGGTAAATCGAAGGACACACCGCAATGTATCCCTCGGCAGCGATCTTCTTAGCAAACCGGGCCACGGGACCCGTCACCTGGTAGATCTCTGAGTAGACCACCACACCGGGGAATTTGGCCTTTGGATAGCCGGGAATTTTCGGGTGGAACACGTAGAGCCGCATTGGGTTTCCGTTGGCCGCAGCCACGTCATGGTATGTTTCGGTGATCAGCATGGCAGGGAAACGGGGAACGGGGAACAATACTGTAAAGACCAGCTCACGGTCTCAGATATTTTTTGCAAATAATTTCTCAAGATCAATTTTTCAAATAATCGAAATATTTTTTCGACTTTTCGCTATTTTTCAACATGTACAAGTTTTTTCACCATCAATAAGCTTTATCCTTGCATACCAATCAACCACCGATGTTCAGACCAACATCCCTGAGAGTCGTGAGGGCGGGCCTGCCCAAGCCGTCTGCGGGCTACTCCAGACTGCCACAGCTCGCAAAGCTAGCACAGCCTGTGTTCTGCCGCTACAACTCGGTCAGCACCGTCAAGAAACAGCCCAAGCAGCAGCAGAGACCCGGAATCACCAAGATCGGCGTTCCATTTGAGCCTTTCATCCCCATCAGAGGCTCCAGAATGCCAAACCCTATCACCTCGCCTAAGCTATTTGTGAAAAACGTGCTGAAAAGAGTGTATCTGTTTGCGTTCAACCAGGTCCAGGTTTATCAGTTCAAGAAGTCTATGGGCAAGAAATACAAGCCGAACTTCCTCAAGTGGAAGAACGACGCTGTTGAGACGTTTGTGAAGGTGAACAAGGCGTTTGCTGCAAGAAAGGTCGAGTCCGTTAGAGAAAACATCTCGGAGTTTGTCTTCTTCGCTCTCGGAAAGAGACAGACGTCTCTGCCAAAAAACGTCCGGTTCGGCTGGGATCTGGTCAAGTTCAACTCCAAGCCAAAACTCATCTCGTTCCACTCTTTCCCGCACGATGACGGATCGACGCTCTTGTTGCAAATCGTTTACCGGTTCGAAACCAAGCAGAGACTCACGTTCAAAAAGGCCGGCGACTCTGAGATCAAAGAGGAAATCAAAGATCTCACAGAATATCTGGCCTTTAACATTGATCCGTACACCGATAAGATTGCTTTGGCAGGCTCTGTTTTTGAGAGCGCAGTCGACAAGTCGCTGACGCCAAAGGGAATGCCAACTCAGGAGGAGACGGTGAACAACATGATGCTGAACGGAGATATTTATAGGATTGAGCCAAGAGAGCTGCAGGGAAACTGATGTATATAGACAGACAAACCTCAAATGAGGATGTATTTGATTAAACGAATAGTTGATAATTGGCAAAGCATAGAATACATAGCCAATTATTCAAGGTTAGAATAAAAGATACACCATAGACAGCCAAGATGCCAGGACCATGTTCACAAAATATGTTTTGCCTCTGTGGCAGACAGGGACTTGATCTGCTCAATGTCCAGAGTGCCCAGACTCATGTTCGGGTTCGCATATTGAAATGTTTCATCGCCTTCTGCCTCGCCGGCACTCGGAAGCTCTTCCTCGTCCAAAAGAAGCCCCAATTTCTCCTCTAGATGGCTCGAATCCTGCTCCATCACTGTCTGGTACGAAGGCAAGTCATCCTCGTAATACACCAGCGAAGACCGCGACGGAACGTGCTGCAGCCCCAGAGAGTCGTCGATCGTGTCGCCGTTGATGGCGATCGATGGATTTTCCTGCGGCGACCCAACCTTGAACAGACTGCTCAGTTGACCGCCAGCGCTGGTCGGCCTGATGTCTTCCTTCTGAAAAAGCCCTTTGTCCGGCTCGTTGAGTAGCGAATCGAGATTGTTGAAGGTCACGGACTCGTTTCTTGACAGCCCCTGCGAGTGGCTCGAGAACGACTGAGGACTGCTCATCGCTTGCGCCAAACTGAACGACGCTGGAGGCGAACCCGATGTCATCGAGAAGGGAGACTGCGAGAGCATCGTCTGCGAGTTGAACGTCGTCGAGAGGTTGTTGGGAACATTGTAACCCGAGAGCATAGGAGAAGACGGCCGCAGAATCGCCTCTTCAAACGTTGGTAGCTCCTCTCTGTCGTTCTCCTCGTCCTTTGAAAACAGAAACCCTTCATCACGGATCGAAGATGGGCTGAACTGCGACGACTTGACTGCGTAGTCATAACTTGGCAGCTGCAAATTCTCCTGAACACAGAACGGAGAAACAAACACAATGGGAGTGTCCACAATGACCTCGTAATGGTGCATTTTGGGTTCGCCATCCGAGTTCCGTACATTTTCATCCGGCTTGCTGATCCTGAAGCATATTTGCAGTCTGTGTCTGATGTTCACGTTGTGGAAAGTCACATCCGGATAAAACGAAAACTCATGCATCTTCTCCTCCTCTTTCAGATTCGATTTGCTAGAATTAGTGTTTCTCCGAGGTGAGAGCAGTGGTGACAAAATAGGCGACTTTGACAACCATCCACCATTCTCCTCCTCGTTCGGCAAAGTCGTGCTGTTGAGATCCAACGTATTGTGTGAGCTCACGGAGAAAATCGAGGCATCATCGCCTCCAGCGACACTGCCTTCAATGTCCTGCAAATCGCCGAGCTCCACTCCAGCCCGACACAGTGTTTCGTGGATCTCACTCACCATCTTGGTCTCATCGTTTGCTACAAACTTCAGCGGACATTGCAGCTTGACTGGGTTGGTAATTATGGTGTCGTCGTTTGGGGCGCTTGAAACAGAATTACTGCTACCATTTCTGTTGCTGTCCAAAAATCTTGTCACTCTTTTGGATCCAGGATGCAGAATGCTGGCAGATCCCGACCTACTGCGTGGCTTAGCGTCAGCGTTGGCTTGCAATTTGCCATTGTTGTAGCAGCACGTCAGCAGATTGTCATTCACACATCCTTTAATGACCTGTGTATTAAGTGAGTTCGAAGATTGTTTCTCTTTGGTCTTGATCTCCATCAAGGTGACCCGTCTTTCTTTCACTCCTGACCGATCTGGCTCGCCAACATCAGTTTCAAACTTCTTGTCCTTTGATATGTACGTGATCTTCTCCACCACGTTGATCTTGACTCTCTTCAGCGAGAGGTTCTTGATAAGCGGAATCAGTTTCATCTGTAGCACAAAAGTGTTCGTTCTCATGAAATTATCACTCACACCAGATCTTGGAGAAAGTTGAATGAACTTCTTGGGAAGCAGGAGCTCGTAATTAAGGGAATCACTCCATATCTTATTCACATAGATCGACTTGTTTAATGTTGATGTTGCATCTGATGGCGGAAGACGCACCACAGGTAGTTCATGCGCATACTCGTGGATCCCGTTGCTGCTGTGAACATTGCCTCCGTTTGCTGGATGCGGGACGTTGTTTGACGAAATCGACGACCCACGGCGTCTTCCAATCTTTTTGAAAAAGTTCTTGGCCCCATTTGCGTTGGAGTTGGTACCCCCAAGCAGATCGTCGTCAAACTTATTTTGATGGTGGGGAGACAACGACAGTAAAGCGGTCGGCGGAGGCTGCAGTGTCGGGACATATTGGGCAGACTCGATCTGCAATTGGAAATGGTGTGCAATGGAAGCTAGTGGGGTCTTAACTGTCTCTGGCGTGTTCAGAGGATACACTATCGGCAGCAAAAAGATGTAGTATCCCGACTGAAAGTTGCGTGCTTCGCAGTGCTCACTTGCAAAAAAACTCTCATGCTTGGCCAGATCCTTCCCGTTCTCGTCGATCTCGTTCACATAATCCTTTGGGTTCAAAGGCTCAAAAATGCGGATTTCCT
Organism: Ogataea corticis; assembly: GCA_030555865.1. Classification (NCBI taxonomy): domain Eukaryota; kingdom Fungi; phylum Ascomycota; class Pichiomycetes; order Pichiales; family Pichiaceae; genus Ogataea; species Ogataea corticis. The sequence continues at coordinate 163,854 of JANIVM010000005.1, read as the reverse complement.
GCGTCGGTTGAGTTGCACAGAACACCTCCGTCGAATACCGCGTCTTTGACGAGGACGTTGTCGTTGTCGTGATGGCCGAAGCCGAGTCCTGTTGGAAATCGAAATTCATCTCATCGACAAAATCCTTGTCGTCGACCGCTGACTGGTCTTTGAAAGGAATGAAACAGTCTGGATTGCGGAGATCCAGATCCCATTCAATATCCTTAGACACTTTATACCTTTCTTTGAAAGACACCTTTTGCTTCCTTTTGGGCGTATCCACTAGAATTCCAGATACCCATCTAGTAGATGCGTCTGCAAAATACTTGGCCTTGGCCACTGCAGTCAGGGACTGCAATTTGGACAATTTCAGGATCACAGCAAACGTGTGGTTTGCCACGCTGTGGTGGCTGTGTCGCGTGTTCCTTGTTGACCCTGCGTAGTTTTGAGTCGACTCCGTATCTTCTGGATCGCTATCGTCCTCGTCTCCCTCATCCTCGTCCCCCGGCGTATCTTCTGAGAGCTGTTCTCTCTTCTTTGCTGGATTGTACGGAAGGAACAGAATTTGTCCACTCCCGGAGAGATATGCACTGGTATTTTTCAACGATGGCGTTCCTTTGAGATGCAATTTGCTCGATTTCACAGACTTGAGCTTCAAAGCATTGAAATTGAGTCCTTGCTGCGAGAGATACTGGATGAGTGCCTCGTTGTATGTCTTAAGATTGGCCCGGACTGTGTCGTGGTTGGCGTCGCTGGTGAAATCTTCGTTGCTCAAGGTGAACGAGTTGAGATCCAACGAGCTTCTGGGAGAGTTTCCAATCGAATCGCGGTGATTGTTGTAGGGTCCTGTGCTGCTCATGGACTGGAGTCTGTTTCTGAACATCTTGATGGACCCGGATCCGGATCCGGATCGGGCTGTTATTGGTTGTGATGCGTTTGTGGAGCTCTTTGCGAGACCGGTTGTAACAGATTTTGTGCCCATCACACTCGATAATGCCCCCTCTGGCACGGGCGACGACATCTCCACAGTCACTTTGTGTGCCGTCTGCTTGGAGGCCAATCCGCTCTTTGCCGATAGCCCGGGAGCGGATCCCGGCTCGGGAAACGGTTCTGGGTTGTATCGTGCTGTCATTGAATGTTCAAGAGGAGAAAAAATTGAGTTGAATTAGAGACACGGTCTATGCTGCAAGCTGGTGTGAGCACAGATGAACGGCGCTCACAGGGATCAGACGTGACGGGCTGTTCCGGGTAATTTGATGCTCGGCAGCAAATTGCACAAATTCGAGGAACGATATTTGGAAGGCTCCAACCCAGATGGACCGATATCGTTTGGTTTAAAGCGTGCCCACAAACAACGATGACAGGTTTCTGGGAAAAGACAGGTGCGATAAAAGAACAAAGGAAAAAAAAGGGCTAAAAACTGCCAAAAAATATCCAGAACCGGTGCGAAAATGAAAAACCAAAAAGAAAGTGAATGATTTGCATATGATTAAGCAAGTGACGATTTGAACCTTGACAATGGAAAAGTTTGGTGATGGTGAGGGCGAAAAGAAAGCCGATTTTTGAAGGATGGGAGCTGATAGTGGTTCCCAAGCCCAAGTCGCGGGTGGAGAAGATTAGAACGGATATATGGAGGGACCATGGAGCTAGGGTGGTTGGGAGGGAGCTCCCCAAAAGTACAGCTGTGGGTGTTGGACAGCAGAGGAACTCCGAAAAGGTTTCTGACGGGCATTCCCGGGGTACCCGGGAGGTTGACTCGGAAGAAACCACCAAAACGGTGATAATCGTCAGCCTGGCGGATCCACCAGTAGAGATTCTGAACGATGAACACCCTGTGTTACGACCTGAATGGGTTATTGACTCTTTAATTGCGCAAAAACTTCTCCCGTTTGAGAATTATGAGTTCAGTTACCGACGGAAGCGATTGCAAGAAGATACCCCAGATCATGTGGCGCAGCATGCTGCTGCTACTGCCGCTGCGCCACAGCCTGCTTTGGCGCTGAGCCACGCGGATAAGCTTCGAAAGGTGTTGACAGGAAACAGACGAGATGGGTCCGAATTCGCGGTGAATGTGCGGGTGGCCAAACAGTTTGAGCGGATTGTAGCTCTCTACGAGACGATGCAGCTGTTTGATGCCAACCATGCGTTCAGAATCAAGAACTATCGGATAGCGATCGATCTGATACAGTCACTAAGAAAACCGATAGAGTCTGCTCAGGATCTCGAGAGCGTGGGGCTGAACAACGGTACAATTGCAGAGCATGTGGAGGAGATACTTCGACGTGGAACGTTCCACAAGCTTGAAATTCTAGAGCAGATGGCTCTCAAAGACGAGAATCTCCTGTTGATGGAAAGATTCCAGAAAATTCACGGATTTGGTGCGAAATCGGCTCTGCGGCTTATTAAAGGCGGCATCAAACGTGTGGACGACATTGCAAGGAAGCGCGAAGTTTACACCGCCTTGAATTCTCAGCAGAAGCTGGGGATTCGGTACTACGATGACTGGATGGCTCCGATCCCGCGGGAAGAGGTGGAGAAGCATTATGATTATGTCAAAAAGGCAGGGTTGGATGTTGGTGTGCAGGTGATGGTTATGGGATCTTTTTTGCGCGGAAAAGCCACCTGTGGGGACGTTGATTTTCTGGTGTATCGAGAAGGAGTTGAGCGAGCAGATATTGGTAAATATCTGTGTCAACTGGTGAGAAAGCTGCAAACAGATGGGTACATCGTGTGCGAGCTGACGGAAGTGAGTAACGGGATCCACAAGTTCAATGGCGGGTGTCGATTGGGAGGAAGGGGGCCCTGCAGACGGATCGACATCATTGCGTCTGGACACTCCCAATTGGGCTCGTCTGTGCTGTATTTTGTAGGGAACGACGTGTTCAACCGGTGTATCCGTCTGCTGGCCACGATACGCGGGTACCACTTGAGCGACAAGGGACTTTTCACCGCGGACAAGTCTGTCTGTCTTGCTTCGTTTGACGAGCGTGCCATTTTCCGTTTGTTGGAGATCGATTGGGTGGAATACAAGGACCGCAACCTGTGAGCCGCACAAAGAGAGAAAAAAAGGAAACTTTTTTTTTTTTCACTTTCGGCTGGTTTTTCTGCGGCGCGGTCCCAAAAGTTGTTTCAGATTCGTATCAGTGAAAAAATAGAAACTAAACACCTGCTAAAAAATTTCAGACAAAAACCGTACGGACCTCTGCAACAACTGAGGTGGCACCAGCGGTAATACACCTATCTAGCAGGTCGGAGAACGCTGTTATCCATTAATTGGCGGCTCAATTCATACACTCGTTACAGTACAGCATGAAGCAGGAGATCGCTGACGTTACAGAGGCGGCCGACGGGGTCGTCGCTGCCGATGCTGCCAGCATGGCAGGCCGCGTCGGAGCGCCCAGAAGACCGGCTGCGCTGGAATTGTCTGCGCTGAAACAACCAAAGACAAAGGAGGAGCTCGAGAAGTACGCATACAAGATTGTGTCGCCCGGACTGCCTCCGCTGAGCGACAAGAACCGCAGCACAGTGCTGCTCAGCAAGTCAATTGAGCAGCAGCAGAAAAAACTGATAGGCGAGCGTGTTTCGAGCGACCCAGAGCCCGCCAGCTCGGCCACGTCAGCCACGTCGGCCGGTTCTGCCGAGTCAAAGAATCTCGGACAGGGCGTCCTTAAGACAGAGATGCCAGAACGACTGTCCGAAAGACCACTCAAAAGATCCAGACCGCCTCCACCGCTCAACATCCGGCCTCTTCCCTCGCGATTCGCAAACCCCTCGATTCGTTCAGCCCCGTTGCGCAGTCGGCATCGCGTTGCCACAACGCCCTACCGGCATCCCGACATCCTTGCACCACCTAGACATCAGCCATATCCACTACATTCATACCCGTTTGCATTTCCTCCGTATGGTCCGTACGGGACGCCGTACGGGACGCCGTACGCTCCCTATGGACAGTATGGTGCCCCAATGGTGACCCCGGTGCCCGTTCCCGGCTACCCTCCCGTGGTGTATCGTGCTGCTCCCGCGGCGAGCGCGGTCCCTGTGAGACAGAGACACAGGGTGTCGTTGAAACAGGACAAGTTTGCCGTGGTTGACGAGACGCATCCGCACCTGGACTTTTCTGGGCTGCGACAGGGTCACGTGCGCTCGCCGGCGACGAAAGCTGCGAAACCGGCGCAAAAGCAGGATCTTGACAATCATGCTCGTGGGAGTCCCGTGGTAGATGTTTATGTGGCTAGTCCCGAGGAGGAAGACGACGACTACGACGACGTGGAGTCTCGGGCGATCGAGGAGCACGCACAGTCGACCCCGGTTCCTGAAAGCCGTTTTGCCGGGTTATCTGGGGAGGTTCGGTTGAACGACCAGATTTACAGCTACCAATACGACGGGGAGAACACGCGACACAAGTTCATGGAGCTTTGTGGCGTAATTTACGACGACTTTGTTAGCCGATCCAAGGAGAGTTGAGCAGCATACAATTAGAAGGTGGTATACTCCAAAGCGAATTTAAAAAAAAAAAATGGTTTTTTCTTTGGAAAAATTTATATCGAGATTTATGTCACTTTTTATACCCGTTTGGTTTTTCTAGCGGACAAAGACAAGCATATTTATTCAATATTACGGTCATGTTGAACGCCACCAGAGCCGCCCAGCGATATGCTGAGAGGGGAATGAGGCGCTGTCTCTCTTTAAAACAGCCGCTTGCGGCGCGCGCAGCGCTGCAAGTGCGATGGTTCGCGCTGGCCAATGAAGACAGGAAGAATAGTCAGATGCCCGGGTTGAGTCTGACGGGGCAGGTTTTTGATGACCGTTCGACCTGGACTCACTTCAACGAGGGCTCGGACAAACGGCCATCGTTTTTCAACTACAAATCGAGCTCTGCAGGACTGTTTCTCAACCCATATCTGAAAAGACCCTCTGGGCTGAAGGAGTTCAGTGGCGAGTCGCTGGAGAAGGCGGAGAAGCTGCGACAGGCGATCATTTCGGATGAGTCCCCCGAGGGCCTGCGCAACTACATTCGCAATTTGGATCGTTTGAGCGACATTTTGTGTCGTGTGATCGACTTGTGCGAGTTCATCAGGGTCGTTCATCCGAACAAAGGGTTTGTCAACGCGGCCCAAGAGTGTCACCAGGAGATGTTCCAGTACATGAACATTCTGAACACGTCGGAAGAACTGTTCCAGAAGCTCGAGCGTGTTCTGAACGACCCGGAGATCGCGTCGCAGCTGGACGAGGAGGAGCTCGCAGTGGGCCGGCTGCTGCACTCGGACTTCAAGAAGTCAGGAATCGACATGGACGACTCGACGCGCAACAATTTTGTCGAGCTGAGTCAGCACATTGCGATCACGGGACAGCATTTCAGCAACGGCGTCGCCGACTCGAGCGAGGACTACATTCTGATCGACAAGGATCTCATCAAGGAGGGTGACATCAGTAAGAACATGGCAAAGTATCTGAGCTATGACAGAAAGGGAAACCTAAAGGTTCCCGTTTACGGCCGCATTCCATTCGAGCTGCTGCGCAGCTGTTCAAACAAGCACATCAGAGAGAAAGTTTGGCTCACTTTGCACAACGTTCCAAGCACGCAGATTATTTATCTGGAGAACATTCTCAAGTACCGGGGAGTTCTGGCGCATCTGATGGGCAATGGCAGCTTCAACGAGTACCAATTGAGCGAGAAGATGGCGAAGAACCCGGAGAACGTGATGAGTTTCTTGCAGAATCTGCTAAAGGAAGTCACTAAAGACGTCGTTGCTGAGCTGCGCATGCTTTACAAGCTTTACCCTAACAAGCCGGTTGAAAACCCGACCGACGAGGAGCTGTTCAAGCTCATCCGGCCCTGGGACAGAGACTATTTGACGACCCTGCACCTGATGAAGCAGCGGTCGACGAGCCTCGAGGACATCAGCTCGTATTTCTCGGTGGGGACCGTGGTGGAAGGCCTTTCGAAGCTGTTCAAGAGCATATACGGGATCGAACTGCGGCCGGTCAAGTCCGAGCTCGGCGAAACGTGGTCGAACGACGTGCGCAAGTTTGAGGTTGTGAGCGAGACCGAGGGGATTGTCGGTATTATCTACTTGGACCTGTTCTACAGGGAGAACAAGACACTCAATCCGGCCCATTTCACCGTGTGCTGCTCGCGGAAGATCTATCCCGAAGAACTGGATCCCGAAGACGAGTTCAACCTGAAATTGCAGACGATCCAGACGGGACAGTGCAACGACGAGATCTTCCAGCTGCCTGTGATCTCGCTGGTGTGCAATTTTGCGCCGGACACGGGCTCCAGCAAGAGTCTCTTGACGTTGGCACAGGTGGAGACGCTCTTCCACGAGATGGGCCATGCCATGCACTCGATGCTCGGCCGCACCAAGCTGCACAATGTGAGCGGAACGAGATGTTCGACGGATTTTGTGGAGCTTCCGTCGATCTTGATGGAGCATTTCGCTAAAGACGAGCGTGTTCTGCTGTCGTTTGCCCGACACCACGAGACGGGGGACCCTTTGCCCGTGTCGCTTCTGAGACGGCACCAGGCGGACAACGGGTTCCTCAACAAGTCCGAGACGTTTGGCCAGATCAAGATGGCACTTTTGGACCAGGTGTTGCACTCCAATGTGGTGTTTGCGAACGACTTTGACGTGGTCAACATCTACCACGATCTCGAAAAACACCTCAAGATCTACAACGACTCGATCTCGAACTGGCCGGGCAAGTTTGGCCATCTGTACTCGTACGGTTCGGTGTACTACTCGTACCTGTTTGACCGTGCGATCGCTGCAAAAGTTTGGGAACATTTGTTTGCCAAGGACCCGCTGGACAGACAGGGTGGTGAGCGGTTTAAGAATGGAGTGCTGCGCTGGGGCGGGTCACGTGACCCGTGGCAGCTGCTTGCGGACGTTTTAGAGGCCCCTGAGTTGGCCAAGGGGGACCAGAATGCGATGCAGTTCATTGGACTGGCAAGCAATATTTAAAGGACGTGTATATAGACTAGCATGGTGCCGTGTAATGGAATATTTATTACTGAGGAGAAAATTAGTGGTTTATTTTTTCTGAAAAGTTCTTTGGAAAAAAACAATGTTGAGAGAACGATTATTCTCCAGGGCGTGTGGTAGTTGTTTTGAAACAGTGCAAATATGTCTGACTTTGAAGGAGAAATCACAATTACGATCAAGTGAGTGCAAACGAACGACGTGGTTCACAAAAGGGCTACTAACAGGTTTAGATCGTCGGGAGACAAGAAGTACCAAGTGACGGTGGCAAGATCGGCGACTGTTGCGGAGTTGAAGGAGCAGCTCGTGGCTCAGACAGAGATCCCTGCAGAGAGACAGAGACTGATTTATTCGGGAAAAGTCTTGAAGGACGCAGACGTTGTTGGTTCGTACAAGATCCAGGACAGCCACACGATACATTTAGTGAAGGGTGCAGCTAAGGGCGGTGAGACCAGCTCAACTGGTGCGCCTGCCGCTGGCGCGAGCTCTGCAGCTACCGGTGAGAGTGGCGCAGCTGCCAGCGAGCCTGGCGTGCCGCAGAACATCGCTGCTGGCCAGGGGGCGTTCAACCCGCTAGCAGGGTTGACGGGCGCGCGTTATGCTGGCTACAACATCCCGATGCCGTCGATGGAGTCGCTCGGGTTTGGTGCCGACGGAATGCAGCTGCCAGACGAGAACCAGATGGAGCAGATGATGGAGAACCCGATGTTTCAGGAGAGCATGCGGTCGATGCTGTCTGACCCGCAGATGCTGGACTTTTTGATCCAACAGTCGCCGCAGCTGAGCTCGATGGGGCCGGCTGCTAGAGAGATGTTGCAAAGCGAGTATTTCAGGAACATGTTGACGAATCCACAGATGATGAGAAGCATGATGCAGATGCAACGGATGATGGGTGGCGGTGCGCCGGACGCCAGTAGTTTCCCTGCGCCGGGTGGTACTACGGGCACCGATGCCGCAGGCAGCGGTTCCGCCACCGGCGGGGCTGCTACCAGCGAGTCTGCCAGCGCCGGAACAGCGGCCGGCTCGGCCGCCGGCTCGGCCGCCCCTGCCAATCCATTCGCCGCATTATTCGGAGGGAATGCGGCCGGCGCTTCTTCGGGCGCCTCCAATCCTTTCATGAACCCTGCTCTGTTGAACATGTTCTCTGGCGTTGGTGGGGCCGGCCCTGCTGCTCCTGTCGACAACAGACCTCCAGAAGAAGTATTTGAGGTCCAACTTCGCCAGCTCAACGACATGGGTTTCTTTGACTTTGACCGCAACGTCATGGCTCTCAGAAGAAGCGGAGGCTCGGTCGAGGGAGCCATTGAGGCTCTTCTCAACGGCGCGGTGTAGCGAGTATAGTTTTCCCCACAATCTCCTAATAAATTTTTTCTCCTTGCAAGACTGAAAAATTTCGAGCAAGATACGCTCAGCACTTGAAGTTGCTGATTACGCAATGATCAAAACGGTTTTCAGTGCCAACAAAGGGTACCACATACCGCGGAACGAGCCCAATGACCCCGTCGAACTGACAGAACCACTGATCACGAGCGGTTTCGACCAGCTCACGTGGAAGAGCAACAGCGACTCAGAGGATGGAGAGTACGACTGGCACTCTGCACATTGCAGTTACTTGGAGAACAGCGGGTTTGTTGAGAGCTACTTGACACCTCTGAACGGCACAAAGCAGACGGAGAAGCACCACAAAAAGGAGAGAAAGTACGCAAAGAAAAGCAAACAAGAGGCGAAAAAGCAGTCTCAGGAGACACGAGCACCAGCAAACAAACTCAACACTCTCAACTCGCTGCTGGACAGCGCCGCACGTCTCACGGCGCACAAGACACTCAAGTTCTACGACATCACCGTGTACAAAGAGGATCTGTTTAATCTGCGTGACGACGAGTGGCTGAACGATAACAACCTCGCATTCGTCTACGAGTACTTCACTCGTTTCCAGATCATTCCTACCCTGCGCAGAAGAATGCGCTACTTTTCCGAGGAAATGATCGACGAAACGATCATCTTGCTCATGCCAACGTTCACGTTTCTGCTCGCCAACCATCCGTCGCCGGCCGACCTGAAAGGCGTGCTGCCACCAATCGAGAGGGCCACCTTTGTGTTCATGCCGCTCAACGACAACGACGACTTGGAGCTTGCAGAAGGCGGCTCCCATTGGTCCCTCGTGTTGTGCTGTCCCCAGGATCGTAAGGTGTTTGTCTACGACTCAATGTATTTGGCCAACGAGAGGGAAACGGAGGTTCTTGTGCAAAAAATCGAAAACTACTACGGGTTCCCGTTCCAGATCATCACCGACCAACACACACCGCAGCAGATCAACGGGTCGGACTGCGGCATTTCGGTGTTGGCAAACACCGCAATTCTACTCAGCCGCATTCTGGGCGCTGAGCCCAACAGAAAGATCAATATGAGTCTGGAGAACGTGAGGTTCAGTGCCATCGACGCCCGCATCTTTGTCCTGGGTACCGTTCTGAATCTTGTTTCACGTGATATCGAGGTCACGTGACAGGTTCAAAATAGAAAAATAATTTCAAGAAACCAAATGTATACAAATATAGATGAAGTTTGATGAAGCTGTGTGAGTGCTCGGCGAGATAGCTCTACGCATATGGAAAAAAGCTCGTTTTTTCCCTCTCCACTAAATCTCACACGTTGTCTCACAAGAAGCGCTCCGCTTATAACATGACGTAAGTGTCCTGTCTTTCCTTGTTTTTCGCCTCCTCCCATGCTAACTCCCTCCCCAAGTTACGTCCCTGTTGGATACAGAGCACCCGGATTCCCCTCATTGTCATGGCCGTTGGGAGCAACACGGTCAGCGTACAAGCACGCGTACCTCTACCACAAGTCGGACATTGTGTTTTTCACAGTGTACTGGTCTTTGATTCTGATGGCTTGTTTCTACTGCTCTGCGGCGGCGATTGCCATGCTCACGCACTACAAAAACAACAGCTCGCGGCGCAACATGCTGACTCTGCTATACATTCTGCTGGCGTATGCGGTTGTCGCTGTTGTGCAGGGGTTCATCTCGGGCAGTCTTATTGGCGTGCTGATTGCGGAGATCTACAGAAGCACCGAGTTTGGCATGAGCACGTGGATTCCCTTCACGTTCGGGATGATTGTGGTTCTGTTCAATATTACAACGTCGTATTCGCTTACGAGCGTGCTGCTGTGATACATAGCAATGGACTCCACTGAGACAAACAACCTCATAGTCACGTGCGTGAGCTCACGTGACGCGCGACTAACAGTCAAAGCAGTACATTCTCACCTCTCCATTTTCAGACCCAGAGACAAATCTCGAGTCTCCGAGCGCGACACACAGAACGGGACTGCTGCAGCCTCCAAACGTGTGCATGCACTTGCCGTTCTGCAGGTCCCACACCTTGACGAGTCGGTCGTGCGCACCGCTAACGATTCTGAAGGTATCGGCCGCAATAGATAGGACACCTTCAATGTGACCAAACTGCGTGCGCACACACTTCCCGGTCCGCGTGTCCCACAGCTTGATTGTGTTGTCGAGCGAGGCGGTGAGGAGGTGGGTAGGAAAGTCCGGGTTGTTGAACGGATCGTCGTCTTTCTCGTCGGCAGTACCTGCAACGGCTTCTGCAGCAGGCTCCGCTGCAGACGCAGCATCTCCGGCTGGCACGGCTTCGGCTCCCTCCGTGTCATCAGTGATCTTATCATCAAAATCAGTAACAATGGTATCCTTCATCGTGAACGGAATGACACACTGGACCTGGCCAATATGACCACTATTCTCCACCCCACCAAACACACGCAGACACTCGTTCGTCTTGAGGTCCCACATGCGCACTGTGGCATCATCTGAGGCGCTGAAGACGGTACCACTCTTCGGATGAATTTTGACACAGTTGACCCAGTCGGTGTGGCCGCGCAGCGTGTAGCACGTGCGCGTCTCAACATGCCAAACCTTGACGGTGGTGTCTGCGGAGCCAGAAACAATGATTTTCTCGTGGAAATCAACACTGACAACACCCTCTTCGTGGCCCGTGTATGTCGAAATGCACTGGCCCGTGCGGTAGTTCCACACCTTGATTGTGGCGTCGAGACCGCCGGTGATGAGCTTCTGGTCGTCAAACACGAGCGTGCGCACGCCGCGAGTGTGGCCTGTCAACGTGCGAACGAGCTGGCCCGTCTCCACATTCCAAATGTTGATCGTCTTGTCGTAGGAGCCCGTCATCAGAAGGTTGTTGTTATCGTACTGGCAGCAAAGAACCCCGTCCTTGTGGCCTTCAAACCGCTTGATCTTGTATAGTCCCTTTCTCCAGTTCCTCTCCACTTTGTACCGAACCGAGTAAACCGCCTTCCACGGCCGCGTTTTGCGCATCAGTTTCTTGCGTTTCGACATCTCACTGATCTTCTGACACTCGTCTAGAGGCGGCGGTAGCTTGCCCTTCTCGTCCACGCTCTTCTCGGTCTCCTCTATCTTGCGCTTGCGCGAGGACTCCTGCAGCTTCTTCACCGCCATCAGAGGCAGTCCCCAGCCACATTGCGGACACTTGCGGTCGATGTGCTGCTCGCACATGTACCGCCAAACACGGTCGTCGTCAGCGAGCTGTTTCCATTTGGTGGACACTTGTGCAGCGTTGCACAAGCTCTGACAGTCCAAATAGCACAAAATCTTTAGGGAGATTTCACTCGGAAGCGTCTCGATGAAATCGATCTTAATCAGCTTCGAGACCTCCTGCGAAATGAGCGATAGCTGCGGGAAACAGCACTGGGTCAGCAGGCCCTGTAGAATCAGGGCCCTGTGCTGGTTGGGGGCGGCAGAAAAGATCGACCACACGTGGCTGATTGCCTCCTGGTCGCGGCGCGGCAGCTTTTCAAGCTGACTCTGTATTTCTGTCATTTTCGTCTCGTCCGCACGCTTGTTGCACCGGATTGTGGGGTTGTGTCTGTAGCAGTACTTCTTCTTAGAGTCACTCTGGTCGCTGATGTGACTTGCCAGAAATGGCGTGACGATGGAGGTGTCTGGCTCAAGCGATGGAACAGACGCGGGTGAAGCGAGCGGAACGAGTGGCGCGATGGCGTTGGTTGTTGTGCTGTCACTGTTCTCCTCGTTGGTGATGCTGTTGGACAAAACCAAATCCAGCTTGCTCACCTCGGGAGAAGTGCACGTCTTCTGTAGATAATTCATCTTCAGACGGTTGTTTGTACTGCTATCAATCGCGCAGAACAGACAGACGTGTTTGCTTTTATCGGTAGAAAAAGCCACAACTACAAACAAGGCTAAGAAACTGTGAAAGGTCTTTTAAATAATCTTTACAACTCGCGTGAAAATTGTGGAAAAAAGCCGCAAGCCACAGATCGGAGTCTGCGAGGCCCAAGGTTCAGAGCCCGGGCACGGGTTTTGCTAATGCAATTCTCCGAGAGTGACCAGGCCTGGCTTGCCAGGTCTGCTAAACGGGGTCATTTACACACAAAGCCAGACCTTACTTGCCCCACCACCAGCCATCCAGCCGGCACTATCCATGATCGCCTCTAGGACCACCTCGCTGCCGCCGGATCACGTGAGTTTCTATCGCGTGAAATTCAGCACGTCGTGCAGCTGGAGATGCCGACCCCGGTCACGTGACAGTCTTGGCACAGCCACTGTCTCCACCAAATGTCTGCTAACGGTTAGCTCAGGAACATGTTATTGAACATGCCGGTGCAGCTGCACACAGCGGGCGTACCGGCAAGAGCATTAAGTAATCAGATGAAATTCTAAAACCGTAGCATATCGATTATGAACAGCTCATATTCAGTCAGCTATCAGCACAGCCCGTATGAGTAATTGGCGATCTTGTTGTACACAAGAAACGAAGAAGTCACGTGCCGTACCTCGTCTCACCACTTTTCTTCAGGGTTCTTCTTGAACTCCTCGTAGTCCGCCCTATTGTATATACTTATCTCCGTCTCGTTTTCCACACCGTAATCCACGAGAGTCTTTGTCGCATCCTCCAAGTCCAGCACCCAGTCCTCGTCGTGGTCCAGATTGACCACCAGGTTCATCGTCTTGGATCCGTGGGCGTGCGTGTAGATCTTGAGAGTGTCGTACGGAACGTTACGGTACGGTCTGAGACCGCCCGTGGTGTTGATTGTCTGCAGAACAAGATCGAACAGTTGTTTCGGGGTGGTGTTTTTCAGGTCAACGTGCGGAAACACATGGTTCTTGACGTTTCTGTACGGGAAAGACTTGATGATTCGCACGGTTAGCACGGAATCGGTCACTGGGAATGTTAGTCAATGCAATCTGGACAAAAACGTGGGCTCGACTTACACGGTCTTGCTGTAGATGTGAGTGGCTCTTCTAGATCGTACTTCGACATGCTTTATGTATAATGCAAAATGCTGCTAAGGACCTTCCTCCGTTCACAATCTCCAGATTTATATTTTCCTCAATATTTTTTTGGTCGTGTACGCACCAATCACTTTTCCTCAATCTCGAGCCTTGGAAGCTCCATCTCCATGTCGTGCATCAGCGAGCCGATCTCAACCAGACCCGTCTCGGCAACGTACTCGGCCCAATGGTCCAGCATCTCTTCCAACTTCTCCTTGTTGCTAGGAGCGAGGTCGTGTATTTCACCAGGATCCTTTTCCAGATCAAACAGCTGCCATTCCCCGGTTCCAAGCGGTTTCGGGATATAAACCGCCTTGTAGTGACCCTTCCGCACCGCCTGTTGGCCAAACAGCTCCCAGCCGGTGATGGCGTTTTCTGAATGGATCTCTGTTGCTTCCCCAAGTAGGTAATTCACCCACGACTTGCCACGGGGTTCGACCACACGCCGTCCGTGGAACACTTTACCAGGGTGTTTCACGCCGGCCAGGTCCAAAACCGTCGGCAAAATGTCCATCACCGTGCAAAACTCGTGCAGAATTTTCCCCTTGAGAGGGTCGGACTCCGTCAGGCCAGGATACGAGACAATGAGCGGACACCTGATACCTCCTTCTGTCGCCCATGCCTTGAACATACGAGACGGGGCAGTGGCTGCCTGTGCCCATTGGTCGGAATACCAGGTGAAAGAATCACCGTTTCCGATATTTTCAAACGAGTTGTTGTAGTAGGTGTTAATTTGCTTGTTCATGTTCTCAATTCTCAACGGCATGGCTTCCATAAACATCCCCTCGGCACCATTGTCCGACATGAACAACACCAACGTGTTGTTAAGCTCGCCTGTTTTCTCCAGGTGGTCCAAGAGACGGCCGATATTCTTGTCCAAAACATCAACCATGGCAGCGTAAACTTCCATGATTCTGGACTCGACTCGTTTCTCGTGCTCGGTCAGATCTTTCCACGGCTTTTCTCTCAGGGTCTCCACAACGTGTGGCTCGACACCCTCCGGAACGATTCCCAGCTCCGCGGCTTTCTTGAGTCTCTCATTTCTTAGAGCAGCAGGACCAGCGTCGTAGCGGCCCTTGTACTTGTTGATCACCTCCCGTGGAGCCTGAAACGGCCAGTGCGGAGCCGTGTAAGTCAGACACCCAAAGAACGGCCTGTCTTTGCGGAGCTCCTTGTTGGTGAGAAATTCCAGACCCTTAGTGGTGAAGTAGTCTGTGCTGAAAAAATCGTCCGGCAGATCGGTCTGAGGGTTGAGTTTTTGATCGTCCTCGCAATAAAGGGATCTCAGAAGTCCAATGGGCTGTCCTTCCGGCGTCAGTGGGAAGAACTTGTAGTGGTTTCCTGCCCCAGGAAGTAGAGTGAACGACTTCTCAAAACCTTTCGTAATTGGCCATTGGTCTCTCTCCAAGCCAAGATGCCATTTTCCAGAAATAAACGTGTAGTAGTCGCCGCCCTCTTTCAAGATCTGGGGAAGCGGAGCCACTCTGTCGTTCAGATACCCCTCGTATCCTGATTTACCTTTAAACACCTCTGGGTGTTCGCGTGCAAACTCAATCATCTGCCCCAGACCAGCAATATGGTTGTCCGTGCCGGAAAACAGCATCGACCTCGTTGGAGAACATGCCGAGGCCGTGTGAAACTGGGTGAATCTGGCACCGTTCAGTGCGAGCTTTTGGAGATTTGGGGTCTCGATTTCCCCGCCAAAGGCACTCAGATCGGTGAACCCGAGATCGTCGGCAACAATGATCAGGAAATTCGGTTTTGTCATTGTGGTTGGACGGAGATTGACTGATAAGATTTGGAGGAAATTGCATGCTTCTTCTTTTCAAATGTCCATTTGATCCATTCGAAGTTGTTCCGGTAGATTGAAAAATATCACGTGACCGGACATAATTTTTTCTCTATGGCAAGATAGAGGTTGACGGGTGGCTGTTGCAGATAAATGGCAGATGGTGGCTTGATGTGGAGACGGTATGATTTGGCTGTGAGCGAGTCGACGGAGCGGTCCATCGCTGTTTTCTCGCTTGGCGAGCCACAGCACCTCGATCCACCCGAGTTCTGTTTAGCTGGGCAATCGCAAATGTATTTTTTGTGGTGTCTACTCATGTACGCGGTGCCTTCGATGCATCGCTCCCCATAAGTGAAAATCGTTGTTGATAATAGACTGAAACTTCTTTGAATACGTGCATTCCGAAAAGTCCATGTTTTAGGCTGTGATGAGAGATTTCGTATTTGTGGGGTAAACAATAGAAATTCCTTCGCGCGCAGATGAAGCGGATTATCTGCCAGATCAAATCAGCCGCACGTCTGATCTGATTGCTAAGAGCGCAGCAATACTGTTTTGATATGTATATTACGATACAAGAGAGTGGTAGGATTGCCTTGGTAGACCTTTCCGATAGCTTACGGGCTCTTGCCTTGATCGGTGCTTGAACGGAAAATATAAGTCCTTTCTCTCTAGCCGGAAATCTAGTTTTTTGGGATCTTAAGAAAATTTTATCGGAATGTACGACGCAAAAGGGTGCTGACAGTGGCAGATAATATATTCGAGTCCAACGGTAGCGAAAGCCACAAATCCAGTTTCGGTGGTCTTTAAGTATGGGAGCAGCAGAGTGATGTACGACTCCCAACAATAATGTCTTTCTTCATATACGCTTTCTTGACAGGGTCCTAACCTCACGGACCCTAGCAAGCTCGGCTCACAAGCACGACGCCAAATCCAAGACCCGAAGATGAGGTGAGCCGCGTTCATTGGTTTCATATGCCGCGTCCCATTTGTTCATATGCCGCACTGACACGGTTTGAAACCCCCGAAGGCACGCTAGCCCGACACGGCAGGACACGTTTGTCGCGTCGCGAGGCCAGGGGGGATGAGCCGCGCGCGCCGCGCGCGCTGGCGCGTCGGGAATGTCAGAATTCACGCGTAGCGCGCCCACAAATCTCCGCGACTTGCCCGGTGTGCTTGGGCGCGCACGCGAATTTACAGGGGACGCGCCGCCCGATGGGGTTGCAAAACAAAAGGGAACCTCCTATTCTCCAAAAGGGGATGAAAATTTTATATGTGAGGCTGATTTAGAAGGAGGTTTGTTGGTGAGAATATAAAGTACGGGCATTCTGCTTTGTTCTTGGATACTGTACATTTTGCACCGCTTAGTTTGTTGAGAAGAGATTGAGAACTCGAGGGGCCCAGCACGGCAACACTGAAGATATTTGTGAATCGGCAGAGCGACTATAGCACGATTTTGCTTTTGTCTTAAGTTTGTTTTAGAAATAAAACAAGGGGGAAATTCTACCAAAGGGCAAGACTACCCACCAGTGTTTTTTTGTCACGACACAATTTCGGTTTTGTAGACACGTTTCAACGGTCTCCCAAATACATCTGGAACACATAGCATCCGCGCAGTGCGCTTCAGATCGCCACCGTTTCACGAACTTCACCAAATCCACGCCCAAACTTCCTGCCCGTTCCCACTCACTCCGTGCACAGCCAACTGACCGTTTAAGGTGCAGCCTAGCAGAGACACCAGATCACTCAAGTTTTCGACACATCATTTCCGGTGTTAAATTATTCAATCGGACCGATTTGCTATATAAAGCCAGCACTTTAGACACGCCAGTCTAAGTCTAAGAGATACCACCACCACCACCAACAAACATGCGAGAGAAGACTTCATACGGTCCACCAAGAAGGATTCACTGCGCTCCATACGCGTTGCGGCTCGAGGCCATTGAAAACCACAAAAACAGACCCATTGTCAACGAATATCTGCCAACGATCACGTCGCACCTCAAGACGCTCGAGTCCCGCGGCGAGGTTAACCCAGCAATGATCGACCTCCAACCGGAGGTGAAGTGGTTCATGAGACCTTACCTGGTGAACTTCATAATACAGATGCACTCGTCGCTCAAGCTCAAGCCGCAGACACTTTTCCTTTGCTGGAACATAATAGACCGGTACTGCGCTAAGAGAATCGTGTTCAAACAGCATTACCAGCTCATAGGATGCACCGCTTTGTGGATTGCGGCCAAGTACGAGGACAAAAAGTCTAGAGTTCCGACGGTGACTGAGCTCAGTCTCATGTGCTCGAACGTGTACGACGAAAGCATGTTCAAAGAGATGGAAATTCACATCCTGAGCACGCTCGGCTGGTCCGTGGGCCACACCTCGCTCGAGGACATCCTGCAGTTGTCGATCAAGTTCTGCGACCACGATGGAAAGGAGCAGCTCGACAAGCCACTGGACCAGTACAGATCGAACTCTCCCACTGTGAGCGCGATCCTGGCCATCAGCAGGTATCTGTGCGAGCTGTCGCTTTACGAAAGATCGTTTCTGAGTTACAAGACATCGCTGATCGGAGTCGCGGCACATCTGATGGCATGCTCGATGCTCAAGCTGGAGACGGGATCTTCATGGCTTGAGAATATCTTCACTCGTTACCAGACGCACAAGTACCAAACTATGAACAAGCAACTTCCAACGCCGGTGACTCCTTCAAAATCGTTCAAACACTTCTACAACGACAACGACAACGACGACGACGTGGACGTGGATGATGTGCAGTCGTTCGATTCCAACATCGAGAACCGCAACCCAAACCCATCGTACGGTCCGTTCATTGGCGGCTTTGAGGGCCACGACACAGTGAAACAGCTCAGAACCATCTCGCTCATGCTGCTGCGGTCTCTTTTAAACCCGCCTGATGTTCTTATCGAGAAATACACGCAGCTCGGCGTGATTACCGTGATCAAGAATTTCGTCACAGAAAACCAGCTCGACCATCTACAGGGAGACAAAGATCTCGAGGACCCAGAGTCCTTTGCTGGGATTGCAGCCGAGGAACTCACAAACCTGCTGCTGAACCTGGATTCGTTTTCGGAACTGGCACAGCCTTCTCGCCCACAGGCCCAATACCAGATTGTGTACCAGTCTCCGATGCTCAACAAGTCGAACTCGTCGCCGTTCAACTCTCCTTCCAACTTCTCTTCATTCAGCTCGATTTCGTCGCAAACCACATACGATTCCAGCTACGAGGAGATCTCTGTTGGCAAGAAGATGCCTCTTCATCACAATGGAGCCATCCACGGGAGATACCCAAACTCGTCGCCAATTCTGAATACCCCGAACTAAGAGCTTGAGTTTTACAATTCCCTGTATTATTTATCGTCCCCGTCACGTTGCCGTTGCTCTCCACTTGGCTTGAGCTTGTCGTTTGTTTCATGATCGCTTCCATCGTCCTTATTTGTCATATATATGATTAACGATAATGCAAAAATGGATATATTAAGAGAGCGTAGGGTAGATCCTATGGTACATGGTTTATCTTCATCTCCGTAATCAGCACGTCTTTTTTCTCCTCTTCCTTCTCCTGAGTGTTGACAGTCTCGGTGCTCCTGTTGTGGTCGCTCGCAGACTCGTACTCGTACTCGTACTCAACCTTGGGCGTCAGGTCGGCACTGGCGAGCCGGATGTGCGACTGGCTGCCAAACTCGTCCTGCGGCGACCCAGATCGAGACCGGTGAACAAATTTGTCCACAAACTTGCTCCGTTTCCGCACGGAGATCGTCGGCGACAGCTGCGGCGACACTCGCGACGTCGTTGGCGAGTGATTACCTTCCACCAGATACTCCTGCGATGTGATGAACTCTGACTCGATGTACGTATCGCGCGTGACAACGATGTACACCATCAACAGGATAATGATGGTGAGGTTCAGATAGTTGAGCCTCTTTTGGAAGTCCAGCGACTTGTGGAACGTGCTGAACTTGGTGTCGGTCTCCAAGAGCATGTCTTTAAACTTGAGGTTCTGGAAGTTGAACAGGTTTTCGAAATGAACGCTCAGCTCGGTGTTGAGCAACTTGAAATTGTGCACCTGGTTGAGAATCGTGTGGTTGAGCTGGTTGATAAGACTGTTGAAGCGATTGTTTTGACGATGTTCCAGACTCTCAAATGCGTTCGAGAGAATGCGCGACTGCTCCTCAATGTACAATAGCGAAAGCGTCGCGTTCGACTCCAGCAGAGAAATCCGCTTGATGATGTTCTTGTAGATTGACTCCTGCGTCGTCGCTGTCTGCGACGTCACCTTCGGCTTGAGCTCGGGCGTTTCGTCCACGTTGCAGAGCTGTTCCTCGTTCTCGCGCAGCTCCTGAAGGAACCTGTCCAGTCCCAGATACGGCGTGATCTTGCAGTCTTCATCATCGTCTTCCGCGCTCGAGTTGTTCGAGATGGCAAAGAACTCCAGCGAGCTCAGCGACAGATTGAACGAGGGGGTTTGGTTGTATCTCTGTATGCTATCCTCGACAACGGCCTTCTGTTCTTCCTCAGCCTGCTCGCCCAGCTCCTGTGTTTCTTCCTCAGACTTCTCGCGGTCCTTCTCCTCCTCCTTGAACTGCTCAATCATCGTCTTTCCGTGAACCTGAACCGAGGAAATCGGACAGTAAAACTCCTCTCCAAAATACGACAGAACCTCAAGCTTCAAAAACTTGGCCCAGATCAAAGGGTTCTCCACCTTGAATAATTGTAAGTTCCTCAAGTTCTCCGCTTTAAACTCCCCCAACACCTTCCAGCTTGTCGCGGGAAACCGGTCGCTCACAGAAATCCTAATATCCTTGAACATCGAGGAAAAAAACTCGTAGTTCCCCACCAAAACCTCGTCCACCAAAATGTCCTCGCAAAGCTCAATGATCACAAACTTGTTCTTGGCCTTGCACTCGTTCAACAGGTACGAATCCTTGTTCTCATTCAAAATGGCACTCGCTCCTTTTGCCTCGGAATTCGTCTTTACAATCGACGCAGCGCAGTCAAAAGACGCAAAATTGAACCGCTCCTTGTACAACTTCCCCTCAACCTCTGGCTGATCCTGGTTCGAGCCTCCAAACATCGAGATCTCAATCTCCATTTCCTCTCCAACAGGCCCATTCAGATTGTTGTTCAACTTTTGTGGCTGCCGTCTTACCTGGTGCAGCTGTTTGGACTTTTGCGTCGTTTCCTCGTCGCTGATCTTCTTACGCTTCCACTCCTCAAACGTGAGGAAGTATGACGCTTCTTTCTCAGTCAGACTGATCGACTCGTTCTGGTCTCTGCTGAGCGACTCGGTGAAATTTTGAAACTCCAAACTGACAATCGAGTCGTTCAGCAAAGGATCAATCAGCGTGCTGTTTTGCAGTCCGGAGGCATTGAGAGCTGCCGTGTACTCAGGTGTCCACGTAGAATTGACCTGGGTAGAGGCCTGCTCTTCCAATAATGTTGCCGTGGTGGAGTTGTCGGACAAACTCAAAACAGACGTATTTGTCTCCATTGCCCTCGTGAAAATCTCGCTTTCGGGCGTGATCTCTTGTGCCATCTCCATCGTCATCTCCTCACGTATTGTTGCTGCCTCTCCTGGTAGACACTCGACGCTGCAAACATCCCCGGCATCCTCCACCGCGCGGGCCGCAATCGTCCACGCCAGAGCCCACAGAAGCAAATTCATGGGCCAGTTCGACGTGCCGTGCATTGTGAGTTGCAGAGTTCTTCTCATTGCTGATAACAACAACAGGTCAATTATTTTTCAAAGGCGGAGATCTAAAGCCTGTTCTGCTTATGTCAGCAAACTAAAGTATCGCAGGCGAGAAAAAAAAAATCTCTAGAGCCACAATTTGATGAAATCAACAACAAGAGGGACCAGGAGCACTCCACAGCTGAAGTGACCCGCGCAAGATGGATGATAATCTCAAGTTTTGCACCGTCTGTGCATCCAACAGTAACAGGTGAGTTTTGTGAGTCGGAAATCACGCAATTGCATACTAACATTGACAGATCCATGGAGGCCCATAAGGTGCTGAAGGAGGCAGGATACACGGTGCGGTCGTACGGAACGGGAACGGAGGTGCGGCTGCCCGGGCCCACAATCAAGAAACCCAACGTTTTCTCATTTGGAACACCGTACACGGACATTTTGGACGTGTTGAACTCGCAGGATCTTAAGATGCACAAGGCCAACGGAGTGCTGGACATGACCAAGAGAAACATTGGCATCAAGAAGGCGCCCGAAAGATGGCCTTACTTGAACCAACCGCCACAGACTTTGCCGCCGGAGGCGTATCCGGAGTTTGAGAATGAGCTGGACTTCCAGATTGTGATCACGTGTGAGGAGCGGTGTTTTGAGCTTGTTCTCGAGGACTTTATGAGCCGGAACTACTTCGAGCCGAAGCTTACGCAGCAGAGCGTGCACTGTTTTAACGTGGACATCAAGGACGAGCAGGAGAGCGCGTTGGTGGGTGGACAGGCGATTCTGGACCTGGCACAGGGTCTGACAACGGCTCACAAGGAGACTTTAGAGGACTTTGACGCGGCTCCGTTTGAAGACAGGATCGCGGAGGTGCTGACAAGATGGCAAGAACGGCATCCAAATCTGCCGATCCTATACTCGTTGTGTTACCATTGAGAAAAAAAGCTTATTTGAAGAAGTAGCGAGAATGTGTTTGTGTTAGGCTATAGAAAGAAGCGAGCCGAACCAGGCTCAGAAGAAGGAAATTTAGGTCGATTTAACCTTGCGGCCGTTGACCCACACAGCAGTCACATTTCTGTCGTCCCCATTGAAAACCCACTTGTCGACGAGGTTGCTGAACTTTTCAAAGGACTCTGAGCGGTCAAGAATGCCCCACTTTGGTTCCTGGAACGCAAAAGTATCAATGTTGGAACCCGGACAATCGAGCTGGATCAATTGGCAGTCAAACTTGTGTCCGACAGCAAATTTACCGACCGTTTCCGCCATGTCGAGCACTTTGGCTCCGCCCACGGTGGCCAGGTGCAAAACGTCAGTTGTGCTGAGTTTCTCCTCGTCGTTCTCGGACTTCATGACAAGATGGTTGGACACGAGCAGCGCCTGTCTTGCAACCTGCAGGATTGAGGGCGTGAACCCGCCCGAACAGTCGGTCCCGAGACTCACGTTGACGTTGTTTTTGAGCAGCCATCTGATACGCGCCTCACCTGACGTGATGGACGAGTTCGATGTGGGACAGTGTGAGACTCCGGAGCCGGTTTCGGCAAGGATCTGGATCTCTGGGTCTGTCAGGTGGATGCAATGCGCTAGCGTGGTTCTGTGGCCGAGCAGTCCCGTCTTGTGGTAGATGTCTGTGTAGTGTTTGAACGAGGGGAACATTGTTTTGGTCCATTGGATTTCTCTTTTGTTTTCTGACAAATGTGTCTGGCAGTGGTAGTCGCCGGACTGTCTGAGTTCGCCGAGCCACGCGAGCAGTTTCTCCGTGCACGAGCCGGCGAACCGCGGCGTCAAAACCGGCTTCACGAGCTCACCAGAAGGATCCCTTTCGTCTATGTGTCTAATGACCTCGAGCTGCGAAGCTCTGCTCTCCTCAAACGTCTCGATGTAGTGATCAGGCGAGTTCTGATCCATACAAACCTTTCCAACAAGCGCACGTTGTCCCTTTTCAAGAGCAATGTCCGCGAGCAAATTGGTTCCCTCGGCGTGGATTGTGGCGTAGTACGACGCGGTCGTCGTGCCGTTTCCCAAGGTACGGTCCACCACCTTCTGGTACACCTCGTTGGCGCGGTCGAGGCTCTTGAATGAGGACTCGAGCGGGAACGTGTATTTTTCGAGCCAATCGAGCAGCGTGGAGTCGCCGAAAATGCCGTTGTTCGGAAACTGAGGCGCGTGTATGTGTGTGTCGATGAAACCGGGGAAGAAGAACTTGTTTTCCGAATCAGAAACATCCACCACGGTGAAGTGGTCGCGGGGAAGACCCGTGAACTCGGCCGTATATTGTGCCGGGTCCGGGCAGTTTTCCCGCACAAAAACGATGGTCCCGTTCTCGTCGACGCCGACGGCACAGTTGACGAAAACTTCGAGCTTTCCAAGCTGCGGTGTGTGTGCGAACGTGCCGTAGTAGCACGTAAATGGCACGCTCTCGCGGCACAGCGGCCGGATCGTTGATTTGATGTGTGTAGTCTGAGTCATTGCGGTGCGATTAGTGCTTTGCTTGGTAGAGGTTTTGTGTTCTGGGGGCAGGGAACGCCCCTTGTTATATATCTCTGCGGTCGCCAAACGGTCCGGCCGTCCTGATCTGCGGAGGACAGAAATAGATAATCTTTAGATAAAACTCCGCGGCTGCAGCCGCGGAGACAAGCGCAAAAAATATTTTTGAAAATTGCCATCGCCGACCGTTGCTGGCCGGGTCTCCGACGCACCGATCGACGCAAAGCAAAGAAAGGAAGGATCACATCCTTAGAGCTTGCAAGCCCAGGGTTCTACGCGTATGCGGTGCTACTAGAATTTCAGGCGCAGCCACGTCAGCACAGGCACAGCGGGTCCGCTGAAGGCTGTTTCGCTGCAAAAGAGGCAAGAGCAATCGTTGCTGCAGGCCGGGTGATGCCCAAAGAATTTCCAGACCGACGCTGGATTTTTTATTTCAGATTACAAGACTTTCTTTAATGTCTGGAACTTGAAACAAAGCCCTGGAGCGGTGCAACTGTGCAGTGCAAATGCGCTGCGTTTGACCTCCCAAATAGCCTAATCGGGGCAACCTTCCTACTAGACTTGTCGTAATTTTTGGCGCTAAAGAGACTTGGTAATGCACACTAGCTAGTCGCGTGCTGCTGCAGTGCACAAAATTTTCACCACTTCCCCTTAAACTATCTCAAAACCAAGACCAAAGTTTGCTGGATTTCACTTAAAACCGCTATAAAAGGGGCCCCCAGCTCGCCTTCATCCGTCAGTGTAATTGTAGCATCCAGCATATCGGTACTCTCGTTCAGCAAACAAAAATGGTCTCGTTCAACAAATACATCCTCGCAGCTCTTGCCTCCCCAGTCTTGATTGACGCTGCAGCCATTGGCGCTGCAGACATCGGCTTTCTGACCAGTCTCTTTGGCGGTGACAGCTCTTCGAGCAGCACCCCATGCACCACCTCTAGCTCGTACTACTACTCGAGCAGCACTCCATGCACTACGTCGTCGAGCTCTTACTACTCGAGCACTACTCCATGCACCACCTCGAGCTACGTTCCTCCACCATCCTCAACTCCTTGCACCACCTCGAGCTCCTCTTACTACTCCTCATCGTCCACTCCTTGCACCACCTACTCCTCCTGGTAAGCAGGTTGGACGGAGCTAGCCTCGGTGCTACCAAAAATTGAGGATACTGAATTATTTTCTCCCTTTTATTTTTAATCCTCATTTTTTAGAAACCCCTGAGTTTCCATATATTTTCATTTTTTGTCTTTTCTAGTTGCCATTGGGCAACTCGTGCCGATGGATTTCAGCCGGCGCAGGCCCATGCAAGGGAAGTTGGCTTTTTTAACTTGTGTGTATCTATGTGTATTCAATAACCTCACAAGATACAAATGGGGTAGATAATAGGGCAGCTCCGCGGAGCTGTTGCAAAACCGCCTCTGCCGCGGAGATATTTGCTCTCCGCGGAGACGAAACAAACCAAAAAAATTCTGTTTTCTCTACTCGGATTACGTAACATCTGACCACACTTCCCAACCAATAAACTCACTGCAAAATCAAACTGCGAATTTGGCGAAAAAAACAAAAGTAAAAAAACCGTCTGCAAAGACACCTCTGCCATCATCTCGGTACACCCGACAGAACATCAAAATGGTTAACGTAAGTGAACAGCGCCAACACCACAGCATCGCTTTTGCTTTGCACGTTCCGTGCGGTCCGCGTGCCGCTTGAACGCCATTTGTTCCCCTACTAACACCTCTCCAGTACATCAAGACTCTCAAGGCCAAGACCGTTCCTCACTTTGGTGCCTACAACCCAACCTCCCTCAAGGCCTACACTCCAATCCTGGCCCTGTGGGGTGCTGCCACCATGTTCGGTATCTTCACCTTCACCGAGCACTGGCCATTGTTCCAAAAGACCTTCTACCAAAAGATCCCTATCATGGGTAACCTGTGGATTAAGGAAGTCGACCCAGAAGACTTGCCACAGTAAGCAGATAGATCAACGTGTTACATAGGCTCAATATCGGACCAAAATTCATGGTATTTTAGTATTACGCTGCGCAATTATTGCTACACTGTAGCTAGTCGTTAAATTGTACAAGTAGTTTATTCGCTCAGTTCGTTTTCCTCTTCGCTGACGAGCTCCGTTTCTGTGTCCTCGGCCTCGCAGCCAACAACTCCCCAGCCGACTCCCGTCACGTCCTCGAGCCGTGCAAGGATGTCTTCGATCGGAGTGAAGAGTCCAAACTGTTTCAGTTCTCCGTCGTACGAGTGGAGCATTCCAACCACTCCGAGGCCAGATTCTTTCAAAGGAGCGGCAGATGGCATGAAATTCTCAATGAAAGTGGACAGGATCGATCTTTTCGACGTGGACGGGGCCACGTTTCTGCCTGTGACGGCCGGAATTCCCTGGTTTCGCACGGACCCGCGGCCTAGACTGGACAGTTTTGTGAGAATGAACGAGCCCGAGTCTCCTCCCGAGGCAAAGTTCTGTTTGCCCGACGAAATGACAAACTCGGACGTTTTCAACGACCCGTCGGACCAGTAGATCATTTTGAGTCCGTTGAGTCTTCCGTTTGTGTAGTTGGTCGTGGAACCGACCTTGAACACCTCGAGGTCAGCGTAATTGATGAGCGAAGACTTCGTATCAGTCTTGAGAGTCACCGTTTTGCGCACGTGAAGGTTGGAGAACATGAGCGAAGGGTCGTGCTCGTTCAAATTGAGGTCGTCACCAAGGAAATTCAGATACCTTTTGCTCTTGTTGTCGATTTTGATGATTGCCAGGTCGGAGAGTCGGTCGTTCTTGATCACTCTTTCCCCCCAAATGATCTGTCCAAAGTTCTCGCTTGGCAGGTTCCGTTTCGTCTTTTTACCCTTGATCACCACCTCTTTCGCCGGATACAGCTCGTCGATCTGCGCGATCGCCTGGTTGTACGCGTTGTACTCCTCGGACGCGGCGTCGTACTTGAGACGTTCGTTGGCCAGCGCCTTTCGATAGAGGTTGATCAGTACGGGCGACGGAATTGAAACCTCTGGGTACTGGTTGCTGGTGGACTCGTTGAGGATCACGTGTGCGCATGTGAGGCCAAAAATCGAGTCAACGTACTTCTCGAGCTTGTGGTTCTTGGCGTTTTTCGGGATCTTTGGATAAACGTACCCTGCAAAAGTTCCCGAGGACGAGAGCGAATTGTTGCACGAGAGCGGCATCGAGATCGGGACGTAGTCAGACGACGAATCGACCGTTCGAAATGGCGCTTTGAACTTGGTGGTCGCCGCAAGCTTGATGTAGTTCTCCTGAGCCAGGAAATGCATGTCCTCGGAGCTGGTCGAGAAGAACTTGATGATGTCAAGATGTTCTTTAGTGAGCGTTGGGAACCCGAAAACAAATGTCACCACTGCGAGATCCTCGCTTTGGAATCCGCGCAAAACAGGCGCGATAAACGAGCCGTTCTGGTCGGCAAACAGTGTCTCTTTAGACTTGGAAACCAAGTTGTCAATGATTTTGGTCACTTTATCCCTATGAGAGAACTGTTGCGGAGTCGATCCGATCGGGAACAGCGACGGCGACATGATGGAGATGTAATTGCGCAGTGAAAAGTCAGCTGACGAGTCTAATAGACGCAGTCTGCACAGCAAATCATGGAAACTTTTGCAAACGAGGGCCTTGGAATTGTCGTAGACCTCGCTGACGAGGAGGTTATCGAGCAAATAAAGCACACTTTTGACTAGCTTGCGCAAACCTTGCGATGAGACTGTGTTGAAGTAGTACTGCGGCAGCGCACCGATGTGTTTCTGCCTGGAAAGAGTCTGGAGCGTGGTCTGGATGCTCTCGCTGATGTTGAGCGAGGCCTTGGTGAGGTTCAAAACAGACTGCGAGACCTGGATAAGCGTGTTGGATATTGCTGTTGACAGAACTTTGAGTTGGCGCTCGATCAGGTCAATCAGTTGCTGCAGTTCGTAGTCGGAAGGGCCTGCGACGCTAGCATTCCCCGCGGTGGAGGAAGACTTCTCGGTGACTATCGAATTGATATCGTCGGAAATGTTCGATTTGCGACGACTGTAATGCTGTTTCGGTAATGCCGGAGCAAGTTCTTTCAAATTCTCGTCCTCCTCCTCAAGCTCCTCCTCGTTCAGCACCCGGAGCGGTCTTCCGATAGAGGTGAACGTGGACCGTTTTTCGTCAGCTGGCTTTGACGCTTTTGACGAGAGCGAGCTCGACGGGGCTGTGGAAAATGTGTGTTTGCCCGAGCTGAAAAGCGAGTTTGTGTTGGAGTTGTACGAGTACTGGAAGCTGCGGAACGTTGAGTCGTTATCCTGGAGGGAGGTTGTCGGGCCTTTTTTGACGGAACCCGACGACGAGGCGTTGGAGTGCGCCGACCGGATGCTGTTGGAATCTATCGACCCTGCAGTGTCGGAATCGCCGGTCTTCTTCTTCCTGAAGAGCTTTTTCATTTGGTATGGTCTGCTAGGGAAAGAATAAGACAGAAGACGGGGATGGAGATAATGACTTCGTTTTTTTTTTCCCAATGTGAGGCTTTACAAAACTCTGTTAATTTATGCAGACGGCATTTGCGTCGATCGACGCAGGTCTTTACATCTCTTTTTACCAGTAATATCACTTCACGGAATTCATCTTATGACTATGTACGTCTCGTGCACAGTGTACACGTCGTAATTGGTGCTACCGGCTTTGGCTAACGAGGCCTCGCCCGTGCTCATCGTCTCATAACCCCCTAGATCTTGCTCTCCTTCAGAACGTCAGGAGTAGTGACCGGCCATTGGTACACCTCTCTGTTCTGGTGGACGTAGCCGTTGGCCTCGAGGTAGCTCTTGAGGCCGGCAGGGCCTCTGGAGCCGTAGGCATATGGCTCAGGAGTAGGGGCGTCAGGGCCTTCGAGGTAGTTAAGCAGAGGGGTGAATAGACCCCAACTGATATCGAGCTCGTCGTCACGGACAAAGTTGGAGTGGTCTCCTCTCATGCAGTCTCTGATGAGCGACTCGTAGGCCTCTGGGATGTAAAAGTCGGAGTATCTGCTCTTGTAGGTGAGGTCAAGCTCGGTGACAGCGGTCTTGTTGGAGACACCTGGAACCTTGGTGTTCATTTTCATGTAGACGGCCTCGTCTGGCTGGACACGGATCACGAGTTCGTTTCTGTTCACGTGCTGGAACATGCCGTTAGAGGTTTCCTTGAACTGCACACGGATCTCCACTTTACCCTCGTTCAGGGCCTTTCCGGCACGTAGAACAACAGGAACACCTTGCCATCTCTCGTTGTCCACCTCGAGAGCAATGCAGGCAAAAGTGACACACTTGGAGCCTGGCTTGACGGTCTCGTCGTCCAAGTAACCTGGCTTCGTTCCGTCCTCAGACTTGGCGTACTGGCCAACCAACACATGCTTAGGGTCAAAAGGCTTGATGGACTTGAGCACCCGCACTTTCTCGTCTCTGATGGCCTCTGCGTCGAACGAAACAGGTCTCTCCATCATGAGCAGGGTCAAAACTTGGAACAAGTGATTCTGCATAACGTCTCTAATGATTCCGATCGAGTCAAAGTATCCGCCTCTGCCCTCGGTTCCAAACGGCTCCTTGAACGAGATCTGGATGCTCTTGATGTACTGGGAGTTCCAGCACGCCGAGAGAAACTCGTTGGCAAATCTCAATGGGATCAGGTTCTTCACCATCTCCTTCCCGAGATAGTGGTCAATTCTGTACAGCTCCTCCTCGGTCCACAACGGAGCAAGCTGGCGCTGCAATTCCTGCGCAGACTGGAGGTCGTGTCCAAACGGCTTCTCGATGATTATTCTGGCGATTCCCTTGTCTCCTGGGTGCGCATGCGCCTTCAAATTGGCAGCCACCGTGATGAACACCGAAGGAGGCAGTGCAAGGTAGAACAGTCTGTGGGAGTGTTGCACGTTTTTCGAGGCATCAAGTTGCTCAATGGCGCTGTTCAGTGCCTTGTAGCCCTCTGGAGCATCGTACGCGGCCGCGTGGTAGCTGCACATCTGCAAAAACTCCTCCACAAGCGCTTTCGAGGTCTCCGTAGGCGTCTTGAAGAATGGTCTCAATCTGTCTCTCAGATCCTGGTCACTCAACTTCGAACGGGCATAGCCAATGATCTTGGTCGATTTCGACAGATAGCCCTCTCTGAACAGACCAAACAGAGCCGGGTATGTCTTCTTCTTGGCGAGATCTCCGGACGCACCGAAAACCACAACCACAGTGTTCTCTTTGAACTCCACTGGACTCGACATGTTACTCAGTTGATTTCGTTTGCAATCGCACAAACAGGAGGGAGGAAAAACAAGAAAGCTGATAGAGGTAAAAGCGGTGAGAACAAGGGGAAGAATGAAGGAGGATTTGCCTTTGACGGAATTTATTTGTGCGACGGAGGTTCAGCAATTTGCACCGCCACACACCGCCCCAGGTCATAGCCCGGCGAGGACAACTCTGGTCCGGCCGGACCTTGACAAGTCCGTGAGGGAGACGGACCTGGTGGGAAAAAAGTTTTTCGTCCCTGGTAGCGTGCGCGAGGCCCCGCGCACCCACGAGCTCCCCGTGGAACTTCCGGTATCTCCTCGCGGCCTGCAGCAGCCTGCGGCCGCCGGAGACGACGGCAGTCGCTGCCGGCACACTCGCGCGCGCGCGGCTACGCCACATCGGCCCCCACGGAGGTTCTTCCAACTCCGAACGTCCCCGGATAACGGTCTTTGAGTGCCCGATCAATTTCCAACTACGCCAAAAAAAGCTAATGCAAGCGAGCCACAGCTCGGGGTATGATTACTAATATTACAAACACGCTACCACTTGGAGCCCAGAGCGATCGACGTGGTGTCCGTGGGCTGCTCCACAAGCCGGAAATACGTCCGCAGAAGCCGCTCGCTCTCCAGCCCAAACTGCGTCATAAACTGTCCCGTCCAAAAGTCCACCTCCGAATGCGCAAGCGAAAATGCCGGAATCGATCGGTACGTCTGCACCAGGCGTTCCACCCACTCCCTGCTGTCCGTGCCCGCGGGGCTCGAAATCTGACCTCCTCCGTTGATACATCCACCGGGACAAGCCATCACTTCGACGAGATCGCACCGTGAGACGTCCACCGTAGTGGCAGTAGCAGTCGCGTCGATCGGCGCAACCGCAGTCGCGCTCTCCAACGTGCCCGTCTTGGCCATCTCCCGCGCTCTTCTCCGCGCAGCCAAACCTCCGGCTCTCGCCTTGCCCACCGCAGCGCCTCCCTTCAGCTTCCTGACCAAATTTTGAATGTTCTTGAACCCATTCACCACCCCTGCAGACCCTAACACCTTCCCGCCACTCTCCACCAATCTCAGCTCGTAAATGTCCGCGTTTCTTCCCACAACGGTCTCCACCCTCGTCTCTGTTTCTGCAACCTCCCCTCTCTCCGCAAGGTGCCGTCTCAGATCCATCAAGTATTGTAGCGCATAGCCTCCCGAGGCGGAGCCCTCGTTCTGGAGCCACGACTCGGCCGGTGCAAGCCACCCGTTTGGCGCATACCGCGTGTAAACTTCGCGAATGTCTGTTTTGTCATTGCTCACCTCGTCGATGAGCACGTCGATATTAATATTTTCGTCCTGCAGCAGCTGGATCAGCTCTCTGGGCGTGATCACGCAGTCAACGTCCACCTCCTCGCTGCCGTTCTGCTCGGGCCGCGCAGCCTCCAGCTTTTTGTCGAAACATGGCATGATCGAGACGTGGTACACTTGCTGAACTTCGCAGCCCAGCTCAAGACTCACAAGTCTCTTCAAGAGAGCGCCGGTTATCTGCTGAGGCGATTTCACGGTGTTCACCCGCGGGAGAATGTAAGGGTGTGTTTTTTCAGCATATAAGACCCACCCGGGACAGATCGAGGTCAGAATGGGCCCGTTGTTGCTGCTCTTTTGCTGTATGAGGTCCCTCGAAAGCTGAATCGTAGCCATCTGCCGCGCAAGGCCCGTCCCGACAACGTTGCTAAATCCGAGCCTGTTTACAAACAGGTGGATCAGCAATTTGTCGAGCTTGTCCACCGTCAAATCCAGCGCTGAGGCCAGCGAGGCTCTGGACTGATGGCTGATGCTCATCACGAACTTTTTGCTGTTTTCGTTGTTTCTCAAAGCGTTTATAAGTTCCTTGTGCGAATGCTGAGCCACTAGCACCTCTTCTGCAGACGTGATGCACCCAGAACAGGCGAGACAGTCTGCCAAAGAAATCTGTGCCTGCTCAAGTCGCGACGAACTGCCCTCTTTTGTCACTTCCAAAGCATTTCCCTCCCCGTCTATCTCGATCTCGATCTCCCCTGTGTTCTGGCCTGCTCTGCCGACCCGCGGAGCGTTCTTAACCTCCACGGGCTTAATACATGCCACCCCAGGCGAAATGAAATCGTTCAGGTCGTCTGCCGAAAGAATCGCGCTCATGACCGGAATATGTGTAAATACGAAATCACAGCAGAGGTTTTTGTATTTCAGTCTTTGTTTGCAGCTGAAAATCAGTCACTTGTACGCTTCTTTCTTGTTTGCCACTCGCTAATCAATAGTCATGTCAAAAAAAAAAAAAATGAATTAAACTAGTTTAGATAAAAAACGCCTACCGCGCACGATGTTATTCTGGCAGACACTTTTGTAGGAAGTTTTTCCCGCTGACGTTAGCAGAACCAGCCAATGAGAATAATGTGATTACCAAGACCAAGGACCATCGTAGTGAGGCCTGCACTCAAAGGTGGGGCTGAAGCCAGCTGCTTGAACATATACAAACTCCGAGAGACAGATCGGTACATTGTGCTCGGGTGATAGTGGGGACGTGTGGCAACCAAAAATGTGTACAGAATATCCGCCAATCCGCTGATGACGGAGAGGCCGTTAGCTCGCCTCCGGCTCGCCACTTCTCACGTGCTTGGCGTCTCTCTGTTACTTTCCAAATCATCAAACTCATCCAACTCAAATCCCCCACTGCCCAGCTCCTCTTCACCCAGTGCCTCGTATCCCTGGGTCTTGTCTGCCCAGCCAACTAACTTCAAGTAGAACTCAATCACCACAAGGAACCACAGCTGGAGCAGACACGCTGCACTCGACAAAACCATTATGTACGACGAGTGGCCCGCACCCATGTCCATCACGAGCTGCAACTGTTCCTCGTTGGCGCCCATGAAGGTGACTCCGGCGAGCGCGAGCGAGAACGGAGGCAGGTACTGGAACGACAGAGCACGGCCAGACTTGTCGCACCGCTCGTCTCTCAACAAAAACGCAATCTCCCAGATTCTGCAAACACCGCCGAGAATCAACGCCCAGCCGAAAAAGGAGTGCACTTTCGTGGAAATCTCAAGCACTTGAACGTGCTGGCCCATAGCGTAGCCGGTGAACATCAGCGTGAGAGCAGGCATTGGCGACCGTCTGTTGTTTCTGGACATCCACATTCCCAGCATTCCGCACGCCCAGAAAATGATGCCCATGCTTGTGTGCTGGTAATCGCCGTGGCTCCATGGTTCCCAGGGTCTGTGCTCTGTAAACGTGTTGACGATTCCCCAGACAGTGATCATCGTGGAGTCGTAAAAGTCCTGCGAGTATTTCTGTCCTTGAGACCCAATTCGGATCCACGGAACCACGAGAACGACGCTGAGAAGCAGTCCGTAAGCAATAAATCCGGTGCCCATGATTCCGTGAGCATTGCATTGGCCGGTGTGGATGTTGTAGCAGAATCCGAGCACAGAAGTGATGTTCATCCCAAGTTTGATGAAGCCGCAGAACACCAGCATCACAGAAACCACCTTGTACGCGACGGTGGCCACTTTGGACCCGACAAGCCCAACACGGTTTGCAGTGGACTCGCTCACGAGCAACGAAGAACCGGCCGAAAAACTGCCGAGCAGGATTGCGAAACAGTAGAAGAAGGCCAGGAACCAGGCTGTCCCGCGCGAAGCGGCGTTCTCATGGCCCCAGGGATCGGGGAACCGCAGAATCATTGCTTCCAAAACGGCGTAAACGGCACACAGGATCTGAACAAAAATCGACGCCGCGAGCCGGTTCGCAAGCGCCAGACACGACGAGAACGAGGGGACCACCACCAGCACCACGAGCGACACCAGCCAGTGGATGATCTTGGCCGTGGTGACGTTTTTTGCAATATCCTCGTACTTGGAGCTGTCTGTCTTGCTCTCGGCCATCTCCATTTCCGCAAGAGCGAGCGCGGGGAGAAAAGCCAGAGCAATTGACAGGATTTTGTGAGCTTTGGACATGTTGGATGAAGGAGAAGAGAAGAGACTATGGAGAGATCGGATGAGATTTTGTGAAAATAAAAAATTGGAAAACGTCGACGTGGGTGGAGAAACGTCGATCGACGCAAATATCAAATCATCAAACCATCAGACTTTTCATTGCCTATTTCATCAGGTGTCTACCATCGCTATCTACCAATCAGATCTCTATCATCGTCCTAAAGACGCGGCAGTC
Source organism: Ogataea corticis (assembly GCA_030555865.1). Classification (NCBI taxonomy): domain Eukaryota; kingdom Fungi; phylum Ascomycota; class Pichiomycetes; order Pichiales; family Pichiaceae; genus Ogataea; species Ogataea corticis. The sequence goes on along the minus strand of JANIVM010000005.1, from coordinate 130,174 downwards.
GCCGGTAACCATGCTACTCCCTGAAACCGCGCACAGACTGCCGCACACATACCGCAAAGTGCTCTGCTTGCTGTGCTTGCAGAGCTACTTCTTTTTAAACCCGAAACTCATTCTGTTCTTCTTCTTGCCGTCCAGCCTCAACTTAGCCATCCCCAAACCATCATCACTTCCGTTTAGACTGCTTCCCGCAGCCGACAGCGTGTCTCTTGATTCCGGCCGCTCTTGAACCGGCGCCGTCTCCGCCACATCCCCCATATCAATATCTTCCTGGTTCGCGTTGTCCAGCCCGTTGTACAGCGTCTTATCCACAAACATTGCTTCGTCCTCCACCTCTCTGTAGAATAGCAGATACGCCGTCGACAGTCCTGGACCATCACCGAAAAAGCGGTACACGTAGTTCTCGTCGACGCACTCCACAGTCTCATCGTCGAACAACAGCCATCCGAACTTGTCCGTCTTCACGAGCGAAACGTAGTGGCCGTGGTATGGGCCACCGCCAATGTGAACCACCACCGAATACAGCTCGTACAGCTTGTCCGGCTGGCTGGTGTCGTCGGTGGTGTTGAAGATGCGCAAGTTCTTTGAGTATTCCACGCGGTAGAACAGCTTGACGTTGCGGCCAAGTTCCTCTGCGTACTTGAACCTTTTGAGATGGAGCGCGAGGATTTTTGGCAGCTTCTTTAATTTGATCGTCTTGGCTGCTTCTTGCAGAGAATGGCAGTTCTCACAAAAGAACTTATTCGACTCGTTCAACATCTCGATCTGTGAAAACATCTTGAGACAGTTTGTGATCGACGAGTTTGGCTGAAGGTCGATTGACAAATCCAAAAACATCTCGTCCCGCGTCGACACGTTCTCGCACGAAAGACACATCGTTTCGCTCGTCAGCAGTCCTTCAAACAAATCATGGATGCTTGTGGTCTCGTTTGTGTGGTGGCAGTAGCTGTCTATGCTCTCGATCACGTTGTTGATCAAAAAGTTGAGAAACTCGTGCGCGTCCTGGTGCATCGAGCTGCGGAACATCTCGTTCTCGCGCTTCACCACCTCCACAAGTGTCTGTGCAGAAACAATGCCCACGTTCGACAAGTTCTCGGTCATGCACTCGAAAAGGTCTTTCAGCGACGTAAACAGATTCTGATCCATGTTGTACTGCTTATTGTACGAGTGGTCCAGATTGATAATTGGCCCGCGGACAAGAGCCTGTCGCTTGCGCTGCTCCGAGTTCGTCGTTGGATCGTCCATCACGCCCACAACAGTGATATTCTTTTGCTGGTTGAGTGCATAGTTGATTTTCAAGTACTCGTATGCAGGGTATTTCGACAGTAAAAGAGTCTCCAGTTCCGGATTATTCACCGAATGAACGCCAAGATGATCATCTGAGCCGCTGCTGTTGTTCATTCCGCCAGAGCTGCCGTTTCCCGCAGAACTGGGCCCGTTGGAGGTCGTCTCCGACGTGTGTTTGCCAAAGAGACTGCGCATTTTCGAGTTTCCGAGCGACCCAGCGCCACTGGAGGCCCCGTTTGACACCGCGGACAACTGCTGCGCCGATGACGCGGTCGCAGACGCCTGTTGTTGCTGCTGCTGCTGCAAAAGCGACGCTGTGAAGGCGTGCAACTTCGTTCCGGGCACCTTCACCTTGCGTTTTCTAGGGTGATCCGGGTCTCTTTTCGGGAACGAGAGCACCTCTTCACGGAACCCGGCCGTGTAGTACAGTGCCTGCAAAATGGACGCTATGTAGCAAGTGTAGCCAAAGTTCTCCATTCCAAACACCTTTTCGGAGCCGTCTCCGTACGGCATGCTGGAATTGTTCGGCTCGATCACCTTCCAATCGAGTTCCGGATCATAGGGCTCCTCCTCGACAGAAAGAGCCGACTCAACATGCACAGAGTCGCCTTTGAAACCGTCTGTGCTCGCCGAGACAGGCTCAACGCCCCCCACGGGCCCCGCAGGGGCCGCCACTGGTTTAGCATGGTTAGTCCTCCTGGTGGCAGGACCCGCCGTGCCGCTCGAGGACGCCGTGCCATTTGATTTGGATCCGCTCTTATCCGATTTCCACTTTTTGAACATGGCGACAGAAACCGAAATCGGGTTGGCTGCAAAACAAAGTCAAAACGATGCCCACAACAGCTAATTTATAACAGCCCCCAAAAAAACGAGGGGAAACTTTGGGTTAAGCCTTGCACAGCCAGGTTCCGCCTCGGAAGATTATTCTGTGGGCGGAGAACCGGCCGAGCCACCGAGGTAGACGAGACGCGAAGAATGAATTTTGGCAGCCCACTTGGTCGGGCAACTTTTTCATCCCGACGCGCGCAACGCGACGCGCGACGCGCGACTGTTTTCTGGAATTCTGGTGGCCCACGCACAGCCCGGGTCCTGGAATTTTGTTTTTTTCTCGTTTGGCGCCGGATCTTTTGAGTTCTACAGACTTGGGTGGTTTGTTCTCGTGGGTGCTCTTATCAGCTTCCATACGAGCCCGACAACATCTGCTTTACGTTGTCATCCATGGCTCATCCCTACAGACAGCACAGCATAAACGTCGCCCAGACTGGGGGCGGCGCGCAAGCATCGACAGCGACGGGCGGTGGTTCCCACGGCTCTGCGCTGCTCGCAGAGCCTCGCACCGTGCACGGGTTGCAGGGCCCACTCCTGTGGCCGCGGAGCAATACTCAGGCTCTGTCGGCAGTGGAAGAGCCCCGCCAGGCGCCAATGTCTGCTCCTAGCGCAGCAGCACATCCATATTTGCAGCGACTCCCGCGTGAGCTGATTCGAACGAGGGAGAGGACAGGGCAGGGGGAGGAGGTGAAACAGGACAAGAAGGAGCTGGTCGTGGAGCCCAAGGCAGAGCTGGTGCAGCCAGTAGAGCCAATAACCCACTCGCGGACGAAAGTTGAAAAGACATTAGATTCCACTCAATCGACGCAATCGACGCAATCGACGCGGTCGTCGATTTCTCTCCCGAGGAACTTGAAGAATCTTTCGATTGGTCCGTCTCGGAGTAGCAGTCCGGGAACGGGGAACGTCTCGCCGGAGACGGCCACTGCTGCCGAGAGCAAGGCGCCCTCGATACCGGGGACGCCGGTTGGCCTGAAGTCCTTCAATTTGACGACGAAATCAGAGTCGCCAATTGCGACGGGGAAATCAACGTCGAGCCCGCTGAGTTTCACGCCCAAATCGGAGCCACTAGAACAGGTAATTGTGTCTCCGGTGATGCATTTGTCGTCTGCTAAAGACTCGCACGAGTTTCTGCAGCTGACGCTCGGAGACAGCTCTTTGTCGCTTCTTTCCACCGAGAAGGCTCTGGAAATGTACGGAAAGAACGCCAAAAAGATCAAGGATCCGGAGGTTTTGTTTACGTACGCGCAGATTCTGATCCGAAGCGCCCTTTCGATCAAGTCTACGGAGGCCGACGACCAAAAAAAACGGAAACAGTACTTGGAAGAGGCTCACGATCTCCTCAAGAAATCAAGTCGAAACGGGTGTATTGAAGCACAATACTTTCTTGGTGACTCGTATGCGGTTGGAATGTTTGGTAAACCGGACGATTCGCGTGCTTTGTCGTATTTTGAGACGGCCGGAAAAGCGAGACATGCCGAAGGGGCCTATAGAACGGCCGTTTGCTACCGAAAAGGCTGGGGATGTTCGCCCGATGCGCGCAAGGTGGTGAAGTTTCTGGAGATTGCTGCGTTTAACAACCATCCGGTGGCCATGATGGAGTACGGAATCTACTGTTTCCGTGGTTTGATGGGAATGCCCGAGGATACGATCACGAAAAGACAAGGAATCAGCTGGCTGAAACGTGCCACAGAGGTTGCTTCTGAGCTTTCTTGCGGTGCTCCTTATGAATTAGGGCTGATTTTCCTGAGCGGATTCAAGGACATTGTGATCAAGGACACCAAATATGCGGTGAAGCTGTTTTTCCACGCGGCCACTTTAGGCCATGCGAAGTCTGCGGCTCTGTTGGGCAAGTTCTACGAGATCGGCGACATTGTGGAGTCGAATCCAGACCTGTCGATCCATTTCTACAACATGGCGGCCGTTGCGGGCGATCCAGACGGAATGATGGGTCTTTGCTCATGGTATTTTGTCGGGTCGGAGAACCTGGAGCAGGATTATGACGAGACGTTTGCGTGGGCTATGCGTGCGGCTGAATGCGGAATGCCCAAGGCAATGTTGCTGCTGCAGAGGTTCTATGAGCTGGGAATTGGGTGCGAAAAAGACGCAGAGCGGGCCAAGTTCTGGGCGGATGCAGCCAATGGGGACAAGAAGAAAAAGCTGAGACCCGAGGATATAATCTCTTGATTGCATGTAATAGAGTATGAGACTTAGTGACTTTTGTACGAGTCAAGGAGCCGTATTGGTCGCCGAGAGATCGGATTAGATTTGGATATAAGATCCGAGTTTGACAGGTTTGTGGAAGGGGGATTTTGCGCGCGATTTTGACGTCATCCCTGGAAGATCTACATCCCTTGAAAGCGGGTTGACTTTTTGGTTTGAGCTGAGTCAGCAATGTGTGCGCCGATCTCCGCGGAGAACGGCACGGTGGGCCGGCCGAAACACCGAGCGATGTTCTGATGGCTCCATTCTGCTCCATTTGGGTTACTCTGCAGATTTGTGGAGATGAGGCGCTGCGGAAAAAAAACTGCGGCCGCGGCAGGCTTTGGCAGACTGTGCTGCACCGCCCACATCTCTGTGACAGCTTGAAGCCCGTTTTGCAAAGTTTAACTTTGATCCCAATTGACGGTGATTATTGTCGTTCGAAAGGCTTTACTCTTCTCCGACATTTTTGGGAACTAAAGGTTATTTGATAGACAGGGTTCCCGGAATGTTTGCGATCACGTGGTCATAGGCATATCCAGCTGCAACCGAACTGCGAGTCAGTCCTCTCGAGACTGCGACTGGGACATGAAACACTTGTTCTCGCTTTAGGTTGCGAGATGGCCAGCGTGCGGCACGAATAACCGAGCTACCGTGGCGAGTTTTGATAACGTAGGGACCTTGGGCTACGAAGTGGCACCTCGTGTTGCTACTTGGATGAGAATCGAGCTCGAAAATCAGAGGGTGTGGCATGCAGATTACAGTTGCGATGGCTTTGTGCGGCTGGGCTCATCTAAAAATGTATTGGCAATAGATTTGGGAATTTTTGAGCGGTGGGACAGCGGAAATCAGACTCCTGTGAATGCATTGTGGCTTGGTTGTAGTTCGGAGCGGACTCAAAAGAGTGACAGGTAGGAGCAGCGCGCTCAGCCTACTGCTGCTATAGGAAAACTGGACCTTAACTTGATCTTTTTTTTCGGTTACATGCTCGGCTGGCTGCAAGATCATGCGCGCGCGCGGAATATATTTCTACAGATGAGGATGCTAGATGGTGCATACGACTGTGCATTGCATGGCAGTGCATATAACATAACGCTGCATAAACGCTCAATTTGCGAGAGGTATCCCCTGTGAGGTGAAAGAGGCCAAGAGGAAGAGTGGGCATTTTGTGCTTGTTTCAGTGGAGACTGTACCGTCAAGGCAGAAGAGTGCCCAAAAGGAATTAAAGAAATGGAAAAAGATCAACGTAGCGTTCACTGTCAAAACCTCATACCCGGGCGAGTCTCGTATCCCGGACGCGAGTAACGCACAGTAACGAACAAAAGGCTTGGCATGTTGCATGTGCCAGGAATTGGGTTTGGCAGCGGTGCAACCCGAGTCTGATGCCTTCCGTAAGAGATAGGAGTTGGAGTCGGCATCCTGATCCAACGCTCGGTCATCGCTCGAGCGCAAACGGTCCATCGGAAATGTGGCCCGTTACAGACAGGATTCTTTGTCACCGAACGCCCCACGTCGGGTGACCGCCTCAGAGGGCTATCCTAGGGGAACAAAATAGGTCGAAATCCCTGCGGACATTAATTACAATAGCCTGAGTTCTGCGGCTGGTCTGCGGCCGCAGGAGTGCGGCGCAGGCTATCTGCGCTGACATATGAACCGCCGGACACGGATGGCGAACCAAACGATACGGGGATCGCGGAGCGCAACTTGCTTTTATTTCTTCTTTTGTCGTGAGGCACATGCGCAGAATTATCATGCACCTATGCGCACACAAAAACCACATGTAGCAACAAATAGAGTTCAAATGTGATGAGTGGTAGCTACAGAAATGCAGATGCGAGCGAAGACTACTCCAAAGTCTTGCAGACTGATTTGGAGAAAATTATGCTTTGGCTCGCTATTGTTGAGTCTATGCACGCTGGACATTGATCTACATTCAAGTGTATCGCACCGGAAAACAGCTAATGCTTCTTATAAAAACTGCGTTTTCCCCCGGCCTTCCCCCCCGAAACCTAAATTACTCTTTCCTACTACTCAACGAACACTCTTGTGCTTCTAATCGAGACCAATTGTCTATTTATGCATCGGTGTACACTCCTGTCATCCTTGTTGATTTCGGGCAACATCAAGCATTACTCAGAGTTTTCCATCTAATTGCATCTTCAAATAGCATCAAACGAGCCCCACGAACCCCCTCCGCATTACTGTATTGCCGATTCGACCCCATCCACAGCATCCCATCAATCTAAAACTGCCAAAGAAGGATGCTCATGTCTGAGGAGAAGACCTTTCATTACTGGCCATACCAGTATGATCAGCACCTTTCTCCTCATCACTACCACCAGTCTCATCTCCAGCAGCAGCAACAGCAGCAACAAGAGCTCTTTCTCTACCCCCCACCAAGGCCACAAGACCAGAACCAGCCAACACCAATCGGAACCCCCACCGCCGCGGCAAGCTCCGCGCCAGGATCCACATCCACAGGAACCCCGGCAGCGACACTTTCCAATACAGCAACCTCCGCCAACAGCAGTTTTTTCGACCCGGTTTCCTTCTACATGCCCGTTCCAAGCTCGGTTTCGTCCGTGCCGTTCAACCCTCTTTACAGCGCCAACTCCGCGTTCAACCAACAGCCGTTTTCGAGTGCTCCCGCAGGCCACTCATCGCAGCTCCGCTACGCGAACCCGGGACAGTGCTACCGGGGCGCCGCACCACCCGCATTTGCGTCAGATTCGGTCTCAGCAGTATACTCAGACCGTCTGAGCTCGCCTTCAATCGCACCTTCTGACTCCGTTCCTACAATGGCGTCGTCCACGTTCGACAGCACGCAATTCCCACAGCTCCAGAAAAAACCAGAGGAGGAGAACCAGTACTCCTACCACCAGTACTATACGGGAGCACCGCAGGATCCACCCCAGCAAATAAGCTGGGCTCCCGGTTACCCGACACAATTTTCTTTGCTCGACAGCAACAAATTGCTCAAGAAGCAGCAGCGTTCCCGCTCGCTTCCTTACTTCAAATCGGAGACCAGCGTGCTGAACGAAGACGTTAGTTCTGGCCTTGGCCAGGACGACCGGTCTCTGACACCAGCAAAGTTCAAATTAACAAGACAGAAGTCAGTCAGCGCGGTTCTGGAGCAGCCCGCTGGTCTGTCGCATCTAGAACAGCTGCACAGCGACCCGACTCTGTGGGACTTGCTCCGGTCGAAACAGAAAAAGGGTGGGTCGTACAAATGCAGCCATTGCACAGAAATTTTCACTTCGGTGGAGCCATTTTTGCTCCACTTGGATAAATTTAAGCTGGTGAGATCGCACAAATGCCCCGTTCGAAACTGCCCTTACCGGATCATTGGACTTCCCCGGAAACCCGAGTTGAAAAGACACTGTCTGTCGCAACATTCCGAGACGTTGGAGACCTTGCTAAAACGACAATTGCAAGATATTTCGTTGGAAAATGGGGTCAGCATTCCGAGTCACGTGACCGGGCTAGCCAGTGATTTGGAGGCTGATTACGGTGACAGAAAAGATAAGATCAACGTTTGCATCAGAGACGGGTGCGGGAAAAAGTTCAAACGCAAAGATTCTTTACAGAGACACGAGCGACTGGTGCACGAGAACCAGAACAGCCGTTTCAACCAGCGTCTCAGGATGCAGAGAACGATTCTGGGCGACCAGGATGACTGAGATACGTCTATCCTTTTTTTGTAATTCCCCCCGCCCCCTTCTCATCTTTTTGTGTATTAGTGTTTGACTGGATCAAACACCCGAGATTTACAGGAGTTTAAGGGTACTTTCTAGTGTGTGTCCGTGCGTGTGCAGAGTTCTACGGCCTTTTTCAACCCTTGAATCTCTCGAGTATATTTTTGTAGCTTAAGAAAAAATGAGTTTCCCAAATAGGGCTGTGGTTTTTGTAAGGGAAGCCGATCCAAGAACACCACGTTGCGATCCAGGGTCTAGTGTGGACGCTACCTTGGTGAAGTCAACTCGCTAGAGCGACTCTACGCGTGGTTTTTTGGTCTCGACAATTCTGCTTGGAGCCAGCCAGGGCCCGATTTCTGTCTTGGAGAAGCCCCCCTGGCTGTCAGAAAACCAGAGTGCCGTTTTTGACAGTGGCGACAGACTGCTTTTCTTTCACTCTCCGCCGTGCGAGACTGTGGTTGTTGATTTTTGTGAGATTCCTTTGTGGAACCCTGGAGATCTCTGACCGGTAGCGTTCTCAGCTAGCCGGGTACAGGTAATAAAAAAAAATTGTGGGTTTGGCGAGTAGTGCCTAAAACTTAAAATGTGCGGCTCCTGCATGCATATGCATGTCCGCCTGAAGCGTAATGCACCGCTCATGCGAATTTTAACAGATCTCAACCGTGCCAAGAAAGACGCAAGAGAAGAAGATACAGAGAGAAAGGGAGCGGATCAGGAGTTACTTGGCCGAGGTAAGGCCGAGTGGATACGCGATATAAGCTGAATCCGAAAGTTTAATACTAGCGCAGATGTCAGTCCAAAATTAAGGTGCGCGTGTGATACTTGCCTAGCCTATTGAGTATCCAGAATCATGCTGTAAGCTGCCAAGATAGCAGCAATCGTACTTCTCAGCTCAGGTGTCAATAATCACCTGACGACAGATCATATCCTGGGATCAAGGATGTGCGTTCATTGTTGAACAAAGTGCCTGAGAAGTGTGTTGACGTGCAACCACATACCAGGCCCTTCTTGAAATTGCAGTGATCTACGTGTAGCTAGGACCTCCGATAACGAGTTCTCGCTGTATAGCGATGTGGAGCGAGCTTCTTTGACGCGCAGTTCTCTGGCACTAAAAACATCGTGTGGTGGTGTGAACTGCGGCTCTGGGGCGCGATAGTTGATACATAGCTAGTTACTACAGAGCTACAACTGGCGAAATTTATTTGCTGGCTGGAAACGCTGCATTGGCAAGAGCTTAGCACTGTATGTTGGCGGGTGGAGTTCGGGGCTCTGAAGAGCGCTTCGAATCACAAGCACAGGCACAGGAACGAGCAGTTACCCCATGTCTGGGCTGTCGGCCACGTACACAAAAAGAAGTTTACTAGCAGTAGTGCACAGTGTAGAATCACAACACCCGACTGGAACGAGGCATGCATTAGAACTTCTCAGATCGGATTAGGATCGAGATCAGATCAAAAAACAAATCGATCTACTTTGTCTGTATTGCAGGCACGTTCAATAATTGCAAACGGTACCTCTGTTCAATTTTCATTCAAAGCTCGCATTTCATTTACGAGACGCTCTGCCCAAAAAGCGTGAGTGCAGGCGAGTTTGAATGCGGGCGTTGTCAACTGCCCGGTTGAAGGGGTTCACCAAAACGAAATTCGCTCAGCAGATAACACCTAGTCGATCCTGCATGCATGCGGCTGCAGGAACTTTTTTATGTTCATGCAGCGGAACTATAGCTTATTTCGTGGCGATTGCGCATGCAGGCTTGTCGTCATTCTGGTGAGGTCCATTGCCAATCTGAAACCTGATTTTGAGTGAAAAAACTACACGCGAGCTCACCAGAAAGTATTACAGCAGAAGCGTCTAGCGACGACATTCCAGTCTAATACACACAAAATGCAGACCACGTTGCCTCCAACACACACACAACACACTCGGGATACGGACCCACCTTTAGCACGCAAACTAATGCCCTGTAACCACTCCAGCGTTCGTGTGTACTAGTGAGCCATGCTTCCCTGTATGACCCCACACTCGTTATCTCGGCTCTTGAAAATCCGGCTAAACATCAAACTATAATATATAGAAGTGCATACTGGTCAATCTGGCATGACCGAGATCCCTCAAGCTTCCAACCTGACAAGACAGACAATAGCGTGCGCCATTTCCCTGGTTACTTACATGCGCGTCATGTGTATGCGATAAGAAAATTATTTTCCAATAGAACAAAACGTGCATTCTGCCGAGCAGGCGACGGAAAATGGCTGAATACAGAAACAATTCCGTCGCCGCACGCCAGTTATTCCCATGATCTAGTGGTTGTTCAAGACCCAACAACAGCGTTCGTGAACAGGTAGGACACCGACTCTCCGTTGTGCAATCTCCGAATCGCCTCTGCCAGCGTCGGTCCGATGTCAATGATTTCCAGTTTTGGACACGAGTCGGAGACCCCGTCCAACGGTGTTGAATTCGTGCACACGATTTTATCCAGAGAACTCTTATTCAGCTTGGAAATGGCTGATCCGCTGAAAATTCCGTGCGTAACAACCGCAATCACGTTCTTCGCACCCATTTCCAGTAACAAGTCCGACGCCTTGCATAACGTACCACAGGTGTCGGCCATGTCGTCCACCAAAACACAAGTTTTGTCCGTCACATCTCCAACAAGAACCATCCGACTTACCTCGTTGGCTTTGGCCCGCTCCTTGTGGATCAACGCAAACTGTGTGTCCAGCTTCTCCGCCAATGACGCCACGCGCTTCGCTCCACCCGCGTCCGGCGAAACCATGATGATATCCGCGTCCGAGAGCGTGCTCTTAATGTAGTTCAGCACAATCGGCTCCGCATAAAGATTATCCACGGGGATATTGAAAAATCCTTGAATTTGGGACGCGTGCAGATCCATAGTGATCACGTGACTGCACCCAGCCGTCGTTAATAAATTTGCAACGAGTTTCGCAGAAATAGCCACTCGGCTCTTGTCCTTTCTGTCTTGCCGTGCGTACGGGAAGTTCGGTATCACCGCCGTGATCTTCCTCGCGGAGGCGGACTTGCTGGCATGGATCAGCAGAAGCAGCTCCATCAGGTAGTCGTTGATTTTTTGCGGCCCGCCGCAACCGGTCTGAATGATGTAAACATCCTCGTCTCTGATAGACTCCTTTAGAACAACGGCAGACTCTCTGTTGGAGAACTCGATCGGACTGATCTTGGAAATATCGATGCTCAGTTGTTCCGAGATGGAATGGGCCAGCTCGAGATGGGAGTTACCCGCCACAAGCTTGATGGCATTCTGTTGTTTCTGCAGAGACATGTCACTTTCAGGAAATTTCAGGCACGAAAATGTGTCCTTTTAATAGAATTATGGTGGCTGCTTATAAGCTCCTTTATTTTGCACTCATTTATCTCTCGAGATTTTTTTTTTAATCCAGGAATTTATTTCACGGATTAGCGGATTTTCACAATTTCAGCAATGATCGGAAAAAACTACAGGAAAGCAGACAAACCAACACAGAGAGTCTCTGATAAGCAGAATTGAGCATATATAACACTTCAGGTCGTGGTTCAACGTCCGAATGATGTCCACTTGAGGCAGGTCTACTGGTGTATTTGTGGCGGTGCACCAGCACTGCCACAGGGGCTGTGGCAATGCAAAAAAGGACAAAAATAATTATCGTTTCTGTCTATCTACGACTCTTTCTCCCATATTTCCCCCACCATGGCATCAAAACAAGCGTTCAAAAGACTCACAAAGGAGTATAAACAGATCCAGGACAACCCGCCGCCATATATTTTGTGCCGGCCGTCCGAGGAAAACATCCTGGAATGGCACTACGTGATAACAGGTCCTCCAGGAACCCCATACGAGGACGGACAGTACCACGGAATGGTGATTTTCCCCAACGAGTACCCGTTCCGCCCGCCTGCAATCAAGATGTGCACTCCTTCAGGCCGCTTCCAGATCAACACGCGCATCTGTCTCAGCATGAGCGACTTCCACGAAGATTCCTGGAACCCGTCCTGGTCCGTCGCTACAATTGTGACGGGTCTACTTTCGTTCATGACCGGCGACGAACAGACAACGGGCTCTGTAGTAACATCCGACCGCTCCAAACGCGATCTTGCACAGAGATCCAAGCAGTACAACATCACATCGAACCCGCGATTCAAAAAGGTATTTCCGGACCTCGTGGAGCAAAACAAGAAAGACATCGCTGAAAAGGAAGAGAAACTTAAGCAAGAACACGAGAGAAAAACGGCAGAACAGCAGGTAAGTCAGAAAGAAGTTCCTACAAATTTTGATAGCATTGTGGACCCAGAGGACCGGATTCGCGCGCAGTCACTTCAGAATGATGTGAAGGGCAACGGGGAACGTTTTGGGGGCTATTTCGTGTATCTGGTGGTGGTTCTCGCTGTTTTGGGTGGCCTGGGAAGTAAACTATTGGGATGATTTTTGTGTCGCGTGATAGTATATCACGCGACCATGAGGAATGATACTTTCTGTGCCTTCCTCCTATCCTAGCAAGTTTTCGATGATGTTTGATGATGTCTGATAGTTCTGTGGCCCTTCCCCTCTTTTAATACACCTGATGAATCGATTATTTGACATTAAGTGACAGTATTAAGTTTTGTAGATATGCGAGACTGCGATTTGTGCGAACAGCGATGGGAGTGAACAAGTCCTTGGTCAGTCCACTTGGTCGATGTATTCCTGAAGATCATCCGGGTCGTAAATGATTTGCACCATGAGCGAACATGAGGGGCACACAGCGATCTCCTCACCATCCTTCATGTCATCCAGACCGATTTGAAATCGGTCTCCACAGGGACATGGATATGTGAAAATTTGCTGGACGGGGTCAAACGTGAAGTCTTCAATCTCTATCTGATCATAGATGGATAGTTCCTCCGACATGGGTGTATGTTAAGGGTCCCGAGAACGATTAGATTAGCTTATTAAAGGCCAAATTTATTTTTTATACTTTTTTTTCTAAAAGAAATAAATATTTCAAGGCTGCGCACAGCATAAGAAACGAACAGAAGTCGGAGAGATCAGCAAAGGGCGGTTGTAAGGCGAGGGGGACAAAAGAGAAACTAACGAAATGATACCTGAGGCAGGCTCGGTCGAATAGCCAAAGCTCTCATGCGTCCATCGGCACTCAGTCGTATACCACCACCCCTATTGGATTAGTGCGCCTCGGAATCTGAGTCTGGGGTAGCAATGAAAAATAACTTACTTAATCATTTCATCACGTGATACGTCTCAGGGCTTGGGCTGACTTTTTTTTTGTGGGACTGCGAAGACAAGTCGCGGGGCGCCTGGTGGATGACAAAGTTCGCGGGAAAACGCCCGCAGGTCAGGGGGAAGTTCTGGCCGCCGGCGGACCTGGATTTTGGCTGCTGAGAGAATGGCGGAAATTTTCATTTCCACTTTGCTGAGTTTCCTTGTATATTTTTTCAGTTTAAAATTTTTTACCTTACAGTGCTATAGATTTGTTAGACGTAACATCACACAGAACTAAGTAAGTGACAACAGAGGTGAACTGAGTGAACCGTTTTGAGGAGAGAGCAAAACAGTCGAGCAGGTCAGCAAGAGTGCGCAGCAACCAAGCAACGAGCTGCCAGGAAAAAAACCGAACTTGATTCTATTGAGACAGCGATCAAAATTATCGACGACAACAGCACAAGATATCCTCTTCTTGGTCATCCAGACGCAACGTTTACGTTCCAGCCATACTAACTCCCACTAGCTAGCAAAATGGGTATTTCACGTGATTCTCGTCACAAGAGAGCAGCCACCGGTGCTAAGAGAGCTCAATTCAGAAAGAAGCGGAAGTTTGAGTTGGGAAGACAAGGTGCCAACACCAAGATCGGTGCCAAGAGAATCCACTCCATCAGAACCAGAGGTGGTAACGCCAAGTACAGAGCCTTGAGAATCGAGACCGGAAACTTCTCGTGGGCCTCCGAGGGTGTTTCTAGAAAGACCAGAATCTCTGGTGTTGTCTACCATCCTTCCAACAACGAGTTGGTCAGAACTAACACCTTGACCAAGGCTGCTATTGTTCAGATCGATGCCACTCCATTCAAGCAATATTTCGAGACCCACTACGGTCAGGTCCTGGGTAAGAAGAAGGCTGGTGAAGAGGACGTGAAGAAGTCTAACAAGCTGCAAAGAAAGCTTGCTGCTAGAGCCGACGAGTCCAAGATCGAGCAGGCTGTTTCTGCTCAATTCAACTCTGGTAAGCTTTACGCTGCCATCTCCTCTAGACCAGGTCAATCCGGTAGATGCGATGGTTACATCTTGGAGGGTGAAGAATTGGCCTTCTACCTCAGAAGATTGACTGCTAAGAAATAAATAGTTCTAATATATCATAGGATTTCTTGATAATAAAGCAGGCTTCGTTGAGTCTCTCAAAATACGTAAGCGTTGGACGCAGAGCTACTCTGACTGTCAAACAATCATGGCTCGTACACTACAAAATTGTCTACTTTGTCCACTGCTCAATAGTCAAAAATCATTATTTCATTATCATTACAAACTTCTACTCTTTGTTAGTTATGTCCTGCATACGGATCATCTTCACTACTCAGTTTAGGCAATAATTGTTCCTCCTCACTGAAATCATGGCAAACAACCCGATCACTCGTGCTGCTCGCCACAAAATGCATAAGTACAGGTCTGTGTAAATTATTTTCTCATCATAATGTGAAGGAGCGTGTCACTTACTGTAATGTTGGCATGTTTGCAGAGAAAGAAGAGGAAAAGACATAGATGTCGGGGTTTCGGTGAGCGCTTTTATAGCATTGGAAAAAATTTCACTGAAAAAATTCTCGAAGTGGTCACGGGAACAAAGATCACGTGGAAATATAACTGCCCTGCCAATCACTCTACATCTATCTCCACTTCGTTCACATGAAATTAACTCTCACGTCGCTCGAGTCTATATAAGTAAATCCAAAAAATGAGTAATACGACAAGCCGGAACCATCAATTCTTTTCGATTTTGGCTCCCTGCACGGCCTTCTCAGCCTTCTTCTTGCTCTTCGTTTCTCTAGACACCTTGGCGGTCTGGCCAGCCTCGGTCTCCAGGAAATAATCCCAGATTCTGAAAGAGGAAGCATAGTTTCCAATGAAGTGGTGGTGGTGCTCGTCGTGGTGGTCTGCGCCGGCCCAGATAGGCAGAAAGTGGTGCAAACTCCATGGGAATTCGTAGCCCGAGTGGGCGTCAACAGCCTGATACAGTCTCAGAGTGATCCAGATGCAGATCGTGAACAAATGCAGGTCTCTAGTGAAGTAGCACCACACGATGGGGATTCCAACTGTTCCAAAACCCAGCAGCATGACCTCAATCGGGTGGGCGTACTCGGCAGCGAGTCCGAACGGAGCAGCGTATCTGTGGTGCTGCTTGTGGATGTATCTGTAGAAGGAGCCGTAGTGCAGGCCCCTGTGGAACCAGTAGTGCCATGCGTCCTCCAGCAGGAAAAACAGCGACACCTGGAATGCCATCGTCTTAAGCGATGGGAACGGAACGTAGAAGCTGATTCCGATTTTCTCACAGATCGGGTGAAAGAACCAGATCGGGAACGCCTCCACCATAAAATGCGAGATGAGAACAGACTTCATGCACTCCCATTGCTCTTGGTTGGAAGGCATTTTGGCGTCCTGGATCTTGTACTTTCTGAAGTACGGAACCCGGTCTACTATGAACCAAGGCAAAGACCTTCCGAAATACATCACCTCGTGCAGAACAAAAAACAGCAGTCCCGTGGCAAAAATGTCGTTGCCAATGTACGTGTAATAGGCAGCCCACAGCTTTTCAAGCGAGTTCAGCCCATCAATCTGTCTCACCTCCTGGTACGTGCTCCAGAACGAGTCACGCGACAAGATGTTGATGGTCGTATCCGTAAACACTCTGAAAAGGTTAGTATTGGGTTTCGTAAACGTTGTGCACAGCGTTGGGTTCAACTTTCAGCGCTATCGCTGTTGTCTTCGCCTTCGTCGAAGCTGTGTTTTTGTTTTCATTTTCACATACCTCGAAGCCATTTTCGTGTGTCTTGTTCTTTTCTGCTCGCGTGGAACGTCTCGTCACTCTGTAACGATTCTCCGGTCTTGAACAATGCAAACACTGATGGAACAAGAATAGCACAGCACAGTGGTATATAAAATATTTTGATTGCGTCTTTCTCAACTTTTCGTTCTTGTCGTTTACGCAAACATGCCGTATTACGTAAGCGCGCGGTTAAACGAGGTAAACGAGCGAAGCGAGACAACAAAGGTTTTGTCGCGGAGACCCAAAACTTGGTCCTTTCGGCGAGCGGGATTCGCATCTCGGCCTCTGCCAGCGAAGAACCCAACATCGATAAGCGGCTTCTTCTGTCCCATACCGTGCGTTGTTCCCCTGTGAGTCCAGACTTCCCTGTCGAACACTTGTTCAGCAGAACCGTCTGAAATAACCTTGTTGTCCAACAGCACGTGTTTTCAGCCGATGCTCAACGGCGTCAGGTAGGATGGCTAGTCACCGAACGTGCGCATAGCGTTGACTTCAAATGTAGTTAGTGTGACTCTTTGCTTGCAACTTCATGTGCGGCGCGGTGACTGTGCGGCTATTTGTCGCGGAAAAACATCTCGCGACGGGAAGCTTAGGGGTGTTATGCACGTTGATGCGTCGTGGCCAAGCTTATTTTGCATCCTGCTGTCCAAGGCCGGTTATATAAGAGAGCTGCAGATGATTAAATTTTGGCGGTGATTGCTCCCAGAGCGATTTTACAAGCAATTAGTTGGCTGCTTTCTGTCAATGCAGTGGTGAACGTCTGTCATCGCAAACTTTGGTCTCTGGCTCTCGTCCCCTAAGCCTACACTTTTCTGTCTATTGTAAATATTTCCGATAACCATATTGACAGCCCGTGCAACAGCTGTGCCTTTGACTGCCCCTCTCCTATCTAAAAAATAAACTCACCCTTCCGGAGAGGCACGCGTTGTGAGATGCGTCTGTATCACTTCTCTCTAGCTGCAGCATTGCATTGCGTTGTGCAGCGTGGGCATGCGCTCTTGCATTATTGTGTATGGCCTGCATATACGGTATTGTTGTGGTACATGATGGCTAAATCTTGAAGCAGCGAAAGCATGCCGTCTGGGGCAGCAGTGCACATTCCACCTCCAAACCCAAAACTCTACTTGGCTGTCACTCTGCAGCGAGCACATCTCCTGTAACTGCGGTCATTTTGACAGGCAAAAAAATGATGCAGCCCGTGTGTTTCCAGAATACGACGCAAAAAGTTCCATTGACTCGTATGATTTCTTGTCTTAAATTGGCATGCAATTGACACGACTCTGCCCTCTGTTGATACTTTTTTGTCCTGCACCGCAAAAGGAAATCAGCAATGCTCAGCCATCTTCCTGTACGTACCAATCTTGGAGCCACAAATGATAAGAAAACTGTGCGCTTTCTAGTTTCGATTAGAGTATGTAATTTACCGGTCTGAAATTTGAAGATGATAATGCAAGAATAAACCATTTCTCGGGCTCCGCAAAATTGGAAAGAGCTTCTTGATCAGCCGACAGACCGAAAATCCGACAAACCGGCCGTCTTTGCAATTCGATGTATCCTTCTCGAAACAACCAGATTTTCGGAAATGGCACAATTAATCGCCCGTTACTCGACATTGTCGCTCCCAACAATCGAGGATCACAGGTCGTGCTTGATTGATGCGCGCCCAAAATTAATTATCTTTCTGATCAAGTCGCAAGTCGCCAAAAATCTCCTGTCCGCACGCATCCTTTCCAAAAGCCAAACTATCTATTCACAGATTGCAATGGCCTTGGTCTGGACGTTTTGGAATTCGCACTGAGCCGCTCAGCCGGGTTCGTGTTTGTTCCGTTCGTCTTTCTGGACTTGAATTGCGAAAGGAGTTTCAAAGGGGTGTCTGGGACGGGAGTCGGTTGCATATTTTCCTTGTTCTCCGTGCCAAAGAGAGCTGGAGCGGAGCACTCAGCAGAAAAATCGTTCTCCAAAGTCGTCTCAGCTTTCCGTTTTTTTGTGTGGAACTGTCTAATGATTTCCAGAGTGTTTGTGTATGGCAAGTATAACTCGCTCTCAGTCGTTGCAGGCTCGTAGAGAGGGATTCCTTTGACAGAGCTGTTGATCTCGCTGAGTTTGGCGAACTGGGTCTCGATTCTCTCGTTCAGATACTCCAATTCCTTCTCGAGGTCGCCAAACTTTCGTGAAGCGCGCTCAGAGATACTTGAGATTTCGTCGTGGACTTTGAATCCCCTGAACAGGAGACCTTCATGGCATGAACCAATGCTTTTCTCAATCTCCCTCATGGACTCAAAGCTAAACTCTTTCAGACGTTGAAGGCTACCAATCTGCTTGTCACTTTGCATCTCACAAGAATCCTTCAGACTAGAATAGCAACGATCTAGCTCTGTCAAGTTGTAAGTAAGCTTCTGAGACAACTGACTGATGTTATGTCCCCATTGGTTGTCCACCTGAGCCAGCTTCTTCTTGAAGCTTGAAATCGTGACTGGCCATGTACCATCTATATGATGGTCAATCATGGAGGCAAAATCCTCTCTTCTCTGACCAACAGTAGCCGCAAGTTTAGATTGTTCCATCTCATAGTCGCTGAACTGAGACATGATAGCCTGGTTCGAGCTTTCGGATTTTTGCAAAATCTCGCAATGACTTTGACTTAATCTATTCTTCACGCTCTCAAGCTGAACAAGTCTCTCTTGATGCTGTTGAGAGATGGACTTGGTGATCATTTCTGTGAGTTTCTTGGCCGATTCTTCCTGTTCTTTCTTTTCGCTATCGATCGCAGAGTTGAGCATCGAGTTGAAACTGATAGCCATGTTTTGTAATTCTTTTTCTTTCAGCTCTAGGTCGCGTCTCATTTGTTCAAACTGAGCCGTCCGCGCAATGACTTGTGAGGAGATGTCCAAAAGAATATGAGAAGAGAAAAAACCCAAGCTTTTCAGTATTGACTCGACAGTCATTGACATATCTTCAATTTCTTGAACAATCTCTTGGTTGCCATGCGCGATGTACTCACGGAAGCGTGAAAGGTCATCCTCGTTCACGTGCGATATTTCAGTGAATGTTTGCTTCAGATCATTGTCGATTGTCTTTTGTATTTCCTTTGAAGCGTCCGTTGCATCTTGAATGGATTTTTGATTACTCTTATCGAGTTTCTCTTTCAAAGCTGACAAACTTGACTGGTGCTTTTCTATTTGACTCGTCATCCAACTGGAGAGCTTTCCGAACGGCTTCGTAATTATTCCTCCGAGATCATCTTCGAGTTCTCGCGAGAATGATACAATTTCGCCTTTCAAGGGTCTCAAGATCTCGCCAATCTCAGCCGCTCCTTTTTGTGAAACAATGTCGTGTTCGTTACCCATTTGATCGTGTTTCTTGATAATCTCAAAAAAGTTGTTGCTGTTGGCTTTGTAGCCATTCAGATTGCTGTGGAGACCAGAAGCAATTTGCTTCAAATCGCCCTCGGTTTTTAGGTATTCCTCGTTCAGGCTGCGCTGCAGCTCAAGTTTTTGTTCATTTTCCTCGATTGTCTTGGTCATGCGCTCAATCTCCTCTTTGCCTTGATTCAGTTCCTTGGTCAATGAATCAATCTTCTCTGCTGATATCTTCTCCAACTCAGCGTACTTCGTTTTCAACTTGGTCACCTTGTCTTCCTGACCACCAACCTTCTGCTCAAGCTCCTCGACTCGTATCCGTCTGCTCTCGCTTACGTTCTTCAGTTTCTCGTAATTCTCAATGTCTAAATAAACACCATTTTGAGACCGTGATGCCATCAGGTCTTTGGTGAGTCTTTCGATCTCCTCCATGTACTCACTGATGAGGGCTTTCTTGTTGAGAACCTGGTTCACTTGTGGTTTGTTCTTGATACTCTTGGCAGTGTGTGCGTACTCCAGCGTGCTTATAGTCTCATCAACAGAAGCTTTGGCGGGAGAAAGTGTTGCAATAATGCATGTTTTCGTTTTCCCTCCAAGGGAGTCTTGCAAAAGACGCGTGAGCTTGGACTCTCTGTAAGGAATGTGTGGAGAGTTAGCCACAAGAGCGTTGATCACTCTGCCCAGCGTGAGCAGCGATTGGTTGATCATGCCGGCCTCTTTGGCGCGCTGATTCGTTGCACCCGATCTGTTGATGTTCTCCGACCCTGCAAGGTCCACTAAATTCAGTTTTCCAATCTTAACAAACTCCTCTTGGTCGTTCACTTTACGCGGGTCGGTGACTTTCATATGGACTGTGATGGTGAAGACTGTGTGCGAGCGCGAAGACAAGTCGTTACACTTGGTGCTTGCCACCTTCCGCTTCTCCGAGCCGAGGCACAGCAGTTTCAGGCCTTCAACCGGCGATCTGATGTACATCTCGTCCATTCCTTGGATCAAGACCGACCGTTTGTTGGAGCTGTCATCGTAGATTTTCAAGTTTTTGGAATCGTCAGAAGCGAGCAAGTCGCGAATGTTTTCATTGTAAAGCTCGATAAACGAGACTTTGACCGAATAATCAGGAATCTTTTCCAAACGCTCAAAAAGGCGATACAACGTCCTAGGAATAATACCTGCATTCTCTTGCAGCTTCCCATTCTGATCCCTGGAAAGGTCTCCCGACATCGTGTAGGTCTTTCCCGTTCCCGTTTGTCCGTATGCAAAGATCGTGCAGTTGTAGCCACTCACAACCTCGCTTAGAATGCCCTCGGCGACCCCTTCGTACAGGGTCTCCTGGTCAGATTCTGCTCCGTAGACACCGTCAAAAGTATACGTTTTCGTGAGGCTATTGTTGACACCAGTGTTCAGTATTACGTCTTTGCCCTTCTTGCCGCGCGTCGACACCACGACGCCCGAGTTCTCGCGGATCTCACGCTCGTTTCTGGAACGGCATCTCACAAACACCTTGATATTAGAGGACTCGCTGTTCCTGTTGTCGTCGTTGTTTTTCGCCATCTCAACCTGTCTAGACGGCTCCGGCTGTCTCGAAACTGCCGCTGGGCGTTTGTGTGTTTTTGGCTGCGAGGATGATAGCATGTTTCGCTAGGTAAAAGATTCTTTTCTGATCTTGATCCGTAAAATATAAACAAATAAATAAACATTAAAATTGCACAAATCGCGTCTGCCAAAATCCAATCGGGTACGTCGATCGGCGTGTCAAAAAAATTATCACTGCCCTGTCCCAAAGCGGATAATTTATTATGCAGCTTCCATTTTTCGAGATGAGCTGAGATCTGCTGAGCCGCTGATGCAGGTCCCTGACAGGGGTCGGCGACGGGGCTGAGAAAACGGAATTCGCGGGAAAAACAGCAGCTTATCAAGAGAGTGGCTGTCAGGAGGTTGTGGGAAGCTCCATGAACCATCCTAAGACTGTATTATCGTCTATCACTGCCTCCAAAAACTTTCCCTAAAAATCCACCGTCTTTCTGTCGACTGCTGCCCAGCCTGTTTGGCTTTGCAAGCGCATTATTGAGTTCGCACCAATTCAGCCTGCATCAATAGCATCGGCAGCCCAAAAAGGGAATTTAGGGCACTGATTTGCGCTAGTCACACGTAATACTTTGCAGGTCCGCAATGGATACGTATATAAGAAGAATAATCCGCAAAATCACGGCAACTCGCCAGATTTCGGTCGGTAACCAGTCTTGAAATGATGCTCAAAACGCCCATCTTGGTGGGTCTTCTTGCTGTCTGCTGCAGCGCATATAGTCCAGATACCTTTGAACAGATCGCAGCCATCAATGACGACATACGGCTCAACAGCGACGCCTGGGAATCATGGCTAGATGAGAACATCGGAGCCACCGAGCTCGACGTTTTCACCGAATACTACGGCAAAACCATCACCGGAGCCGCAGAAAGCTCGCTCATCAAGGCCTATGAGTATCTGTTCACCGCCGTCGAGTTCTCCTCAAGACTGTACGAGGAAGCCTACTTCATCCACACCAACACAGACAGCTCCGGAAGCTTGAAAGATCTTTCGGAGTACAAAGCCATCATCACCGGGGGCACGACCATCTCTGTTCCCGCAGTCACGTGGACTGACGAAATTTCATCCACGGCAGACTGGGAGACAGAGTACAGCACCAGCAGTGCTTATACGAGTATCACATCCAAAACTGCGTTCTCTAACCACTCGTCTGTCTATCTTTCATCCAGCAAAAAAGCCAGTTCTTACTTCTCCAAGAGCCAGACCACCACGCTGAAAACGTCCACGGCTTTCAAATCTGCGTCCGCCCCGGTCTCAGTGTCGGCCTCCTCCTCAGGAAGCTCCTCCGCCTCCAGTTCCTCGTCGGCGAAAGGTGCTGGCTCGTATATCACGAGAGAGGGGTTCTTGCTGGGCATTGCAGCGGTGATGTTCAGTGTCCTCATTTGAGCGCGCATTCTCTAAATCTCTATACTTCCTTCCGTTTTCCTTATTTTCTACCCTTTCATATCAATCATCCAACACTATGAACGTCAGATTGACTCCCAGTAGCACGACAATGCAGATAGCGAGAAAGATGCTGGTCAGTCTCGTGTTGTAGATCTCGATTCTCTCCTCCTTGTAGTTGTACAATGCCCGGAAATAGTTGAAACCGGCCAGAACCAGCATCCCGAGACTCAGAATCGCAAACAAACAGCTGATTCCAATCACGTAGGCGCTCTTCAGGCCCGTTTCGGGCTCCTCAGGTTCCACGGGAACCCTCTCAGCAGAGGAGTCAATCCTATAGTTGAGCAGAACAGCCACCGCGGCCAGTGACAAAATCGTGCTAAACTTGATCCAACTCAGTGTCGTCCGTTCTGTCATTAAAATGTCTCTAGGCTCTGACGTGCGGTTCTCCACAATCAGATCCATATTGGGTATGAAGTTGGGCAGCAGTCTTGTGGACTCGCGCTCGTCCTCGGAGCACGGCTGTGAGGCCGTGGTCATCAGGACGGAACGCATGTGCGGACTTTCGGGTTGTTCATCGGACATGGTATAGACAGAGAAGAAGAATATATGTCAATCCTTTTGTTTCCCTTGATTGTTTTTTTAACCTTTCTGATAGTGGCTTGTTACCCGGCTCAGATATGAAAAAAAAAATTTCAGTAAAAAAAAAATTATTTTTTTACATGTTATCCCTCATTTACATTTGTAATAGGTATCTAGGCTGCGATATCTTCCTGATCCTTTACATATTTCAGGGATTCATTCCGTCAATAAGCCTCTACACATGTCGAATTACACACAGCTGAACCCATACGATCAAAGTCACCAGGGCCAGGCCACCGTGCTCTGTTGCAACTGTGGTGTCCCCATGGACGGATCCACAGGACTGGTGATGTGCTACGACTGCATCAAGCTGACGGTCGATATTACCGAGGGAATTCCTCGCGAGGCCAACGTGTCCTTTTGCAGAAACTGTGAGCGGTTTCTGCAGCCTCCTACGCAGTGGATCAGAGCAGAGTTGGAAAGCAGAGAGCTGCTGGCGCTGTGTCTGAGAAGACTGAAGGGTCTGAACAAAGTGCGGTTGATTGATGCGTCGTTCGTGTGGACTGAGCCGCATTCCAGAAGAATCAGGGTGAAGCTCACTGTCCAGGGAGAAGCCATGACCAACACAATCATCCAGCAGTCGTTTGAAGTGGAGTACGTTGTCGTTGCAATGCAGTGTCCCGACTGTGCCAAGTCGTATACCACCAACACCTGGAGAGCTGCGGTGCAGATCAGACAGAAAGTTCAGCACAAGAGAACGTTTTTGTACTTGGAGCAGCTGATTTTGAAGCACAACGCCCATGTTGACACCATTTCCATTAAGGAAGCTAAAGACGGTCTGGACTTCTACTATGCCCAGAGAAACCATGCCGTCAAGATGATCGATTTCCTTAACAGCGTTGTGCCGATCAAGTCGAAGAGATCCGAGGAGCTGATTAGTTCGGACATCCACTCGGGAACGTCGCAGTACAAGTTCACGTTTTCTGTGGAGATTGTCCCTATTTGTAAAGACGATCTGGTTGTTCTTCCAAGAAAGCTGGCCAAGTCCATGGGAGACATGGCCCGTTTGGTTGTTTGTTCGAAGGTTTCGAACACGCTGCAATTCATTGACCCATTGACGCTGAAAATAGGCGATATCCAGCCGAGCGTGTTCTACAGAACTCCTTTTGCGTCGCTTTCCGACGTGACGCAGATGATCGAGTTTGTTGTTCTGGATGTGGAGCCAACGGGCGAGAGACAGGGAAGATGGCTGCTGGCCGACGTGACAGTCGCGAGAGCTTGCGACATGGGAACCAACGACCAAGAGTACTACGTGAGATCGCACTTGGGAGGTATTTTGCACCCTGGAGACTCAGCTTTGGGCTACTATCTGACGAATTCGAACTACAACTCCGAGCTGTTTGATGATCTGAGGAGCGAGAGCATACCCGACGTTGTTCTGGTGAAGAAACATTATGCCAGATCTACCAAGAGATCAAAGAACAGACAATGGAAGCTGAAGAGAATGGCCAACGAGCACAAGGACCTGGTTGCCGACGAGATTGTCGATTCGAGACAGGCCAGACAGGAGGCAGAAAAGGCAGAACTCGATTACGAAATCTTCCTGCAAGAGCTGGAAGAGGACCAGGAGCTGAGAAAGACCATCAACTTGTACAAAGCCGAGGGAAAGCGTGCTGTCGAATCCGACATGGAGGACGACGTGGAGGACGACGCTCCGCAGATCGACATCGACGAGCTCTTGGACGAGCTGGACGAGATGAACTTGGGGGAGTAGATACAAAGGGGGGTGGAGTCGGTGGCTCTTGCATTGACGTGTTGATCTCGAGGTCCGCTTTCCGCTGGTGTTTGCAAAGGTCATCACATATCCTAATGAACAGCTTCGTTTATGTTACCAGTACATTTCTTTTAAAGAGATTTCTTTCAGATCACGTGATCATTGCATCATAATGATCACTTGCATAAATCACATTACTAGTTATATATCGCCCTTCACAGCAGCATCCAACACCTGCTGGATACCCTGTGGGTTGGCTCCCACAATCGTGAACGCCTTCTCTCCGTCCTTGAACAGCATAAACGTAGGCATGGCGCTCACCTGGTACTCCATGGCAACGTCCTGCACGTTGTCCACGTCCACCTTGTAAAAGTTGACGTCCGCGGCGTATTTCTCCGACAGTTTCTCAACGATCGGCGACACGGCCTTGCACGGTCCGCACCACGTGGCGTAGAAGTCCACCAGCGAGAGCTTGTCTTTGAGGGGCTTGGAGCGGAAGTCGGCCATTGTGGTGACTTCGTTGACCACGAGTGACGCTCTCGACAAGCTAAACGCTCTGGCAAGCGAGATTTGTCTGGTTGGTTTGGCGGCTAGTCTCAACATTGTTTGACGGCTGTACAGTTGCTCGGTTAGTAAGCACTGGAGATAGATTTTGAATTTTTTTGAAATACGATTTTCTTTCTCCTCGAAATCGTTATCCGTGCAGAGATGTGTCATTCTCTAAACCCTTGCACCATTTGAAACCAAAACTTGGGGTAAAGGCGATAAAACAAAATACACAAATCCTCTTGTTCTAGCGGGCCTGTTCTTACTTTCCTACGGCGCAACATGACAGACAACATCAAAGTGTCGGTCCCGCAGTCCTTTGTTGACTCATCATTCTTTATCAAGCTGTCGCAGCTCAAGCTGGACGTGTTGAAATTGGACGAATCATCTAAACAGATCTATGGCCACAACAATTACCGTGGGCTCGCAGAAAACAGTCCGTTTTCTGTGAGTCTAAACGACTCAAGTTTCTCCGAGAAGGATGACTTCCTCTCCACTTTGTAAGTACAATATTGCGATGACCTTCCAACAAATTGCTAACCCATTCAGACCCCACAACTACTCCTTTGTTGTGCCTGGGACTATCACAAATACCAACACAATGGAGGATTTCAAGAACACAAACAAGCTAGAGTTTCTCAAGGCAGCCGGAGAAGGTCTATTAGGTCAGATCATGGACAAATCCGCCCTAGGAGACCCTTCTTTACTCGCGCAATTTGCCGTTCTCTCGTTCGCAGACCTCAAGAAGTACAAGTTTTTTTACTGGTTTGCGTTCCCACAGCTCCACAGCGCGTGGCGCGTTGTTTCCAGCGATTCCGGGGTCTCTGTGAGCGAGGCAGATGTTGTCGCGTTTGGCCAGCAGGTTGGTATCGTTGCGGAAAACGGAGTTCGGCCGCTGTCCAGTCTGTTGGAGCAGCCAAAAGCCGATCGTGTCACCGTTTTGTTCGTCGACACAGTGGCGCAGAGCTCTGTGAGCTCGTACGTGTTGAAAAACTTGCTCTTTGCGCTGGCTGTGCACGGATACGAGGACGTGAGCGTGCAAATTTACCACCACAATCACGCCGCGCTCAACAGAACGGTGACAGTCCAGCTGTCAGAGCCTGTTTCGGGCGTCCCCAAGATCAGTGGGTGGGAACGGACAGCACAGGGGAAGTTGGGGCCGAAACTCGCGGATTTGGGCAGTTTGATCGATCCTACACAGCTGGCTGACCAGGCTATCGATCTCAATCTGAAGCTGATGAAATGGAGAATTGCGCCGAACCTGGATCTGGAGCGCATCAAGGAGACTAAGTGTCTGCTTCTCGGGTCCGGAACTTTGGGATCCTATATTGGACGGGCGCTGTTGGGCTGGGGCGTGCGGAAAATCACTTTCGTCGACAATGGTAAGGTCTCGTTCAGCAACCCGGTGAGACAGCCGCTGTACAACTTCGATGACTGTTTTGACGGGGGAAAACCAAAGGCCGAGACGGCTGCCGAGGCAATGAAGAAGATCTTCCCGCTCGTGGACGCCCAGGGTTTCAGCTTGGAGGTGCCGATGGCAGGACATCCCGTGACGAACGAAGCGAAACAGAGAGGCGATTTTGACAAGCTGTACGAGCTGGTGAAAGAGCACGATGTGATCTTCCTGTTGATGGACTCGCGAGAAACCAGGTGGCTACCAACTGTATTAGGTAATGTTGAGAACAAGCTTGTTATCAACGCTGCGCTGGGCTTTGAAAGCTATCTGGTGATGAGACACGGATGTATTGACCCGAAGGTGGCCCTTGAAGAGCAGCACGAGAACAGACTCGGGTGTTATTTCTGCAACGACGTTTATGCTCCGTCCGACTCAACCTCAGACAGAACTTTGGACCAGATGTGCACGGTGACGCGCCCCGGAGTGGCACTGATGGCTTCCTCTTTGGCGGTAGAGCTGATGGTTTCTGTGCTGCACCACCCGCTGCGACAGTTTGCCGAGCACTCGGCCGAGAATCAGACTACTGTTCTCGGGTCTTTACCCCATCAGATGCGCGGGTTTCTGCACAACTTTGAGATCCTCAAGCTGAGTGCGCGCAACTTCAAGTACTGTGCGGGCTGTTCGGTCGCTGTGGTTCAGGAATTTAAGGAGAAAGGATGGGAATTCGTGAAAATGGCGTTGGAGGACTCAGATTATATTGAGAGATTGACCGGCTTGGCGGACGTCCACCGGGAGGCCGAGGCTGCGGCATTGGACTTTGACGTTGAAGATAGTGAAGAGGAGTTTGTCTGAGCGAAACACTACAACGTTGTGATTAAGAAACTTTTATTACCGTCGAAAGACGACACTATTGGTTATTTCACGACATGAGCATACCGACGGCCCACTCCACGCTCAGAGTGCGCAAGTCGGTATACGTCTGTCCATTTCCAACAAACAGGATCGGGATCCCTGTTGCATACACTAAATTCACCATCGAACCGATCAGATCGCCCACTGTGTCGCACTTGGACACGATGAAGAAGTCCAGATGTCTGTTGGCACCGAACGCTTTGTTGAAGTTTTGTGCCTGCATCACCGAGTCGGTTCCCACAAGGGCCTCTCCCACCATGATGATCTTGTCTGGGTTTGCGGCGCGCGCAAACGATGCCAGCGGAGCCATCAGCTGGCTGTCGTTGTGCCGTCTCCCCGCGGTGTCCATCAGGACGATATCAAACTGATTTTCCTTGGCATACTTGATGGCGCCCGTGGCGATCTTGGCCACGAGATCGGCTCCTCCGTACCCGCCTTCAAACAGCTCGATTTGTTTCCCGCTTGGAGACAGTTTGGACAGGTTATTGACGTGGGTTCTCAGCTGCTCAACCGCGCCCGATCTGAACGTGTCGCACGCGGTGATCAACACCCGGTAGTCGTTCTGAAGCAACCAGTACGCGAGCTTCGAGAGATTAGTGGACTTTCCGACTCCGTTGACTCCGACAACAGAGATCACGTATGGGAGCTGTCCCTTGGCCTTCTTCTGCTGGATTTCGTTCAGCAGATCAATCGAACTGTTTGGAGTCAAAAGCTTGATAAGCTGTCTTTCCAGAGACTTTTTCGCCGTTTCCTCAACAGAAGTGAAGTTTGCAGTGGTGGAACCAACAAGTTCTTTCTCGATCTCGGCGACCAACGAGTTGGCCACGTCTGGAGCAACGTTCTTCTTGATCAGATGCGTTGAAAGAGCGGTCTTCACCTTGTTTACATCCTCTTTGGTGATCTTTTTGCCTCCAATGAGGTTTCTCAGGAATCCGAACGGCTGCGTCGACTGTGTGTCTGTGGTCTTCTTCTTTGCTGCCTTGAGCGACAAAATGTGATCCATCTCCTGTGAGAGATCGTTCACCAGGAACCCAGACTTGGTTTTCGAGCCAAAACCGTCCTTGTTTCCAACAAGCTGGCTCAGCTTTGTGTCCTGGCTGGCCTCGTCGGCGGTTTCAGATTGCGTGGAGAAGTCTAGGGCCGCAGAATCGTCGCATGTTTCCTCGTAAAACGATCCGTCAGTGTTCCATTTCCGGGACTTTTTCTGATTTTTGGCTGCTGGCTGTTTTTTGGTGGTCGCTTTTTTCAACTCAACCACAGGGCCCGTCTCAGCGGTTTCCTGGCTGATCTTGGAAGTTTCTAGGCTGTTCAGATTGTGTAGGAAGAATTTTTCGAACTTTGTCTCGTCGTCGGTGTTTGTGTACAAGACACGTGTAGTTCTGAGGAAATCGTATGGTGTCTTGACGTTCATCAACGACGAATAGATCATCACAAAAACGAGTTTTTCCTCTGTCTGGTTCGAAATCAGATACTTCAAGCTGTAACCGTCCTGTGAGTACGTTCCCAAATTCAGGCCTTCTTCGGCGTCTTCTTCTTCCTTCTCCTGCAAGTTGGCGGCCTCCTTTTGCACCTGCTGGTAGGTCTTCAGGTTTCGCTCCGAGATGATCACGTCGTTGATGAAGGCGTTGGTCACGCCAGACAGGTTCTTCCCTGGCTGGTAGTTGAACTCCACCTGGCCGGTGAGTCTGAATACGAGAAACTGCTCGATCATGTGGTGGTAGTGGATGGCAGGGCAGTATGATGTTCGAGTGAGCACTATCGAGTTTGTTGAATTATTTATCTTCAGCCTTCGACACTCAGAAGTGAGCAGATATGCGTCGATCGACGCTGATAGCGGTCGGTTTTAAAATTTTTCAAAAAAAAAAAGCCCTGTCTTTAAAAAAGATTTATCTCGAAGACAGTGAGATCTCAACCTAACTCTTTTCCATCTTCAACCGATGTTTCTCCGACGTACACAGCGACTGCTACTGCAGCCGTTTCTGCTGGTACGCACGTATGCGGCAGCGCGGCCGGTTGACTGTTCGGAGCTTGTGAAAAGCTCGATCGCGCGATTCAGGGACAACCTCAACAACCAGAGACACAACGAGTTCCAGCACGAGCTACTAAACAGAAACTTCAGCGTGGAGTTCATGAACGAATACAAACCGCATTTTGAGAAGTGTCTTGCTGAGCTGTCGAAGGACATTGACGCCCACAATGTGGATGAGCTTCCTGATGTTCAAGAATCAAGGATCCTCAACTCCCTGCCCAACTCGAAAAATTACCTGCATTTCGTCGACTACCTAGCTAAAAACGAGGACAACATTGCACAGTTGCCGATCAAAGTTTCGGCCGGGACCAGCGAGCGGTCCGCCCTGCAACGCACCGTAGATCAGATAATGGAGGAGATTGTGTACTCCAAGATGAAGCCTTTCAATTTGCAGTATGTGTACAACGATGCTTCGAACAACCAGAACTTCAACAACAATCTTACGCTCAACATCATCGACATTGCGAATCCGTACGAATGGTTTCCGGAGGCCAGAAAGATGAAGAGAAAGTTCGTCATGCACGTGGGTCCAACCAACAGCGGCAAGACATACAATGCTCTGAAACGGCTCGAGTCGTGTTCCAAGGGCTATTTTGCTGGACCTTTGAGACTGTTGGCCAGAGAAGTGTATGACAAGTTCCAGAGCAAAAACATCAGATGCAATCTTGTGACTGGGGAGGAGGTGATTGTCGATATGGACAAGTACGGCAACAGAGCCGGGATCACTTCTGGTACCGTGGAGATGATGCCCACGTCCGAGGTGTACGACGTGATTGTCGTGGACGAGATCCAGATGATTGGCGACCCAGAGAGAGGCGGAGCATGGACAAACGCCATTTTGGGTGCGCAATCTAAGGAAATTCATCTTTGTGGAGAGGTGTCTGCGGTTCCCCTGATCAAGAAACTGGTCGCCATGACGGGAGACGAAATCGAGGTCAACGAGTACAACCGACTGGGCAGTCTGGTGGTGGACGATGACGACATCGGACTCGGCCAGGTGACGAAGGGTGACTGTGTTGTTTGTTTCAGCAAGAACCGGATTTTGGACGTCAAGGCCCAGATCGAAAAGGAGCTGAATCTCAAGTGCGCCGTCATCTACGGAGCACTTCCGCCAGAAACAAGAGCGCAGGAGGCCAGACGTTTCAACGAGGGGTACTATGACGTTGTCATTGCATCGGATGCCATTGGAATGGGTCTGAACTTGAAAATCAACAGAGTCATTTTCTCGACAACGTCCAAGTACAACGGAGTGGAAATGATGGACCTCACGTACTCCAACATCAAGCAAATTGGAGGCCGTGCCGGGCGGTACGGTGTGGGCGACTCTGTCGGCCACGTGACTGCGCTGAACCCTGAGGATCTCGGCAAGGTGAGAACGGCTATCGAGGCGCCAATCCAGTACCTGGAGAAAGCTGTTTTGTGGCCTCCCGACGAACTGTGGGTCAAGTACTATTCCATGTTCACGAAGGGGACACCGTTGATTTCTGTCTTCAGAAAGTTCGAGAACGATGCTGCCAAGTTCTATAGAGAAGAGGGCAAGGACAGCATTTTCGAGATGAAGTCGATGAAGGAGATCAGAACGATGGTCGGGTTCTTTGAGAAAAAGAGACTCCATCAAAATTTCAACATTTCAGATCAGCTCAAGTTTGTCAACTGTTTCAGTCCACTGCAAAACTCGAGATCGCCAATGAACTTGATTGCAGAGGATATTTTCAAAGAGTATATCATGAACGTCATCAAAAGACGCAAGAGGTCTCTACTTGACTTCAAGTCTTTGCCACTGTACCTCACGTCGACCGAGTCTGTCCTGTCAAACTCCATCAAGGAACAGCTTGTTGGAAAGAAAACAAATCTCATTGAACAAGAGCCAATTCCAGCCGGAATCAAACCAGAAGTTTTGAAAAAGCTCAAGAAAATGGATCACGGCACGCCAAAAGCCAAAAAAACCTTTGTCAAAGGGGTCAACAACGTCGAAGAACGACTCATGAGACTCGAAGCGCTCCATAAAATGGTTGGAGCATTCCTGTGGCTGTCGTACAGGTTCCCGCAAAACTTCACCAACCTGGAAACAGCGTCCCAGACCAAGGACCTCGTCGAGTACAAAATCAGTGAGATGCTGGCAAACCTGCGGTCCACAAGTTTGGAAGACGAAGAGAGGTATCGCTGAAGCGCATTGTTTAGCTCATCTGTAAATAGCATCCTGTATATTCATAATTCCCATTCAGCCTGCTCTTTGTCATCGCTTCTGATCAGCGGCTCCTCAATGCTGTTGATCTTCACATCACTGCACAAACAACACTTTGTCGAGAGCAGTTTGTCGATCTCTTGCTTGAGCTCGGTGAGGACCTCTCTGTTTCCCTTGTTTTGGATGATTTTCTTTTCAAGTTTGTGAATAGCGTGTTTGAACTTGTAGTCGTTCGAGTCCAAAATTTCTCTCACGAGACAGTCCTGGTGGAAGGAATGCAGACATGGGAAGACGATAAACTTCCGTATGATGAGGATTTTGCCGCAAAGAGAACACGATTCTTTCGGCTCGATGATCTGAAAATGGTTGTCGTGGAATTCTTTGATTTGCGTGTTGATTTTCTCCGACTGTGTCAACGACGCAGACATTTCACTTGATAGTTTGTTCATGTCCAAAGAGAGCGATTCCAAAGACCTAACGATCTCTTCTTTGAAATTGTCAATCACGATGAAATCAGGGAAAAGGGGCAGCAACTCTTTCATGGTCAACATCTCACATTTTCCCATCAAGAAGTTGAGAAGACCTTTGATTCTTCCGCCTGCCACCTCTGTGTCATCATTTGGCTCATTTTCTGTGTTTAACCAGCCAATTTCGAGCAATTGCTGGTGCTGCTCCAAAAACTTGTCGTTCATCACAACTTTTTGGATCAGTTTCTCGGCAATCTTAAGCCACAGCTTTTTCCTTTTTGGCGACAAAGGATCTGTCGGCTTGTCGGCAACCAAGATAGCCACTTCCATGAGATCATTTTCAAGAGCTAAGTTGACGGCGTCCTCATAGTTTTCGAGCATCGAGTAGATGTAGATGGCGCTCTGGTATTTCTCGTGTTTGAAACACAATCTCAAAATGAAATCTGTGTCAAAGAGTATCTCAAAGTTCTTCTCTCTGCTTGAAAACGGACTCTTGGATTTTTGCTGTCCTTCTAAATACTTGAGAATGAGGCTTTCGTTTGGCAGCTTGGGATAGGTAATCAGAATAGAGAGTAGGGTGTTGTGCACAATCTTCTCTTTAGACTGTTTTTCCTTAATGAGGAAGTTCAGAAAGCGTAGGGCCTGGTTGTACTCGGGTGTCACTCCGCGGGACTTGCAAACTGAGTTGTTGTACGTCAGGATCGACGGAAGGAGTTTTTTGAAGTCGAGATCGTCAGAGAGACGAATCCATGTGTCGATTGTCTTTGCCGAGTGATTAATCAAAAGGGCAGTTGAGCACTTGTATATGAGAATAGGTTTCTTCTCCTTTGTGAGAACGTCCAACGCTTTGTCCCATTGCTGCAGATTCAAATAGTACTTCAAGACGAAGTCTTGATCGCCCAGCAGATTCGAGAAGTGGAGCAGCTCATCTTTTCGATTGTGCGATATTAGAATTTGATAAACTGTCTCCTTGTCCAATGTGTCTTTGTAGTCGCTCAAAAAACTGTGGAATTCTTCCAATTTCTGCTTTTTCTGCTCCAGAATGTTCTCCATCTGTCCCGGGTCCTGGTTCGACACCAGCAATCCGTTGTCCAATTCGTTTAGCTTTTCCACACAGAGCTCCACAATCCAACTGCTCAGCATCACCCGTTGCATGTAGTAGCTTTTCGGGAGCGCTTTCAGTTTTGTGTGTAGATATAGTTGCAAACTGGAATCTTTCTTGAGCTCGATCAACTTTAGAGCCACTTTTTCAAACGACTCGCTTGTCTCCGCCAAAACCTCTGCTGCCTCATCGTACATTCCTTTGTCAATCAGGTCATGGCCCTTGTTGATCAAAACCAGATCTCTTTTCGTGGAATCGTTGCTTCCTAGCAGCTGCAAAGCCTCGTCGTACAGCTTCTTTTCCATCATAATTCTCCAGATGTCCGCACCTTCATCGCTGACGACAACTTCATACACTGTGAACAACGAGTTCAGCCAGTACGTCTCGGCCTTGTAATCTGCCGTCACCTTGACCTGTTCCTTGCTGTTGACAGGAACTGTATGCCGAGAAACCTCTTTCCCGCTGAACTGGTTGTAGACAACCAGCTCGTTCGTGTCGAGTAACAGCACCACATGGTATCTCGTGAGCATGATGGAGGAAAGTGTTGTGGCTATTTGCGGCTCGATATTGAATTGGTTTAGCTCGTTCCGCGTCTTGAACTTCAAGCTGCCGAGCACAATATGGAACTCCTGGTCGTCTTCGTTCGTTTCCAGAAACGCAAAAGTCGTTGTATTGGTGGTGATGGCCGTGAGCGAGTTGAAGGTCAATGAGAGCGGCTCTTTTTTGAGTCCGGCAGAGAAGAGCGAGACAGAACTCGACGCTGGCGTCGCTTGAGTCGCCCGAAATTGGGCGATTTTGTTGCTGTTCAAAGAAACCATGATCTGGTATTCGACAGTGTCCTGTTTCACGGACAATGTTCCCAGAACATTGGTTATGCTCTCCCGGGTCTTCCACACCTGCTTGACGAGTCGTTCTTTATTGTTCTCGATGCTGATTTCGTGAAGCAGTCCTGTCAAAGCTCCCACCAAAACAGGCCCTGTACCATTTTTGGTGACAAACGCGTCGAAAAAGAGCACACTGGAGACGGGAACTCCGCGCAGCTTGGAGATCGCACGGAACTGCTTGTTCTGGATGTTGAGGTAGTACAGCTCGTTTCTGCTTGTTTGCACTATGAGGTGGTATCCGAATGGGTCCAAGTACGCTTTTGTGACGGTCACATTGTTCCCTTCGACGGCAACTCTGTCCACTTTCTCGGGGTCTTCCAGCGATATACGGTAGACAAATCCATTGATCAGGACCAGATAGAGAATGTTGTTTTTCACCAGCAAATCCACGATCGAGGACTGGATCTGGAACTGCAGTTGCACCTCCTCAAGCTTGAACATGGCCCGCTTAGCCGTGGTCTGTTCAATTGGGTCCATGGTGGGTGCAGCAGTGTTAGACTCGTGCAAAGAGTGCTAGCCTTCTTTGTAGATGAATCTCCCTTTTCGCCCCAGAATTATATCTCGTGTGCGCGCTCGTAACCAGCATCTGAAAAATAAATCAGACTGAAATAAATTTATCATACAAGAGCACAGTATCCAGCCACTTCTGTCAGAACACCATGGGAGCCAGCATACCGGTGAAGCTGCTAAACGAGGCACAAGTGAGTTTTCTTAAACGTTGATTGATTGCCGTCATACTAACAACCTAGGGCCACGTGATCTCTCTCGAGCTCACGACCGGAGTCGCATACAAGGGCAAGCTCATAGAGTCCGAAGACAGCATGAACGTGCAGCTGAAGGACGCCACGGTGACCGACACGAACGGTTCGGTGCAGTTCCAGCCGCACGTGTTTATCCGGGGCTCGCAGATAAGGTTTTTCTCGGTCCCTGAGATCCTCAAGCACGCTCCGATGTTCGATCCCAACCACGTCAAGCCGCCAGCGCCGATCAGAGGGCCAAAGAGGAGGTGAAGACCCAGGGGATCCGTCTGTACAATACGCTATAATATTGCAACTCATGTCGCGGAAGTTAAAGTACACTTAAATTACGTAATACGGCTACTCAAAGCCCTCCAAAGCACTCAACACTTTCTCCAAACGGTCGCATCCTTGCTTGTATCTGTTTGGATTCAGCATCATGCTGGCTGTGAGTCGGCTGATAGAGTCGACTATCTGTTCGATGAGGTATTTTTCCTCGTGCGGGATGTCGAGATTGGCAAACTCCTGGCCGATGACGATTCCGTCTGTTGCGTTCAACAGTCTTGCGAGCGTGTCGTACGAGAACGGCTTGATCTTTGACTTGGACTTTCTGTTTGCACGTTTCTTTGTGTCCTTGGAGACAGGAACGTTGAGGTGTTCAGGAGCCTCGTCGATGTCCTCGTAATCGTCGTCCTCGCCCGCGGGCTGCGTGGTTTGCTGGTGTTCTTCTGCCCGATCGTCAAAAATAGAGTCTTCCGAAACGGTCGACCCGCTCGCGGCTCTTGTGAGCGGATTTTGTTCCCACTCGTTGCCCGAGTTGGCCGTGTGGAAGGACTCGAGGCCCGTGCGGACGCTGTTCGTGAGGGAAAGCGTGTGTGTGTGGGATGCTGGAGAGGAGTTGTCGGAGGAGCGTTCTCTGGAGGTAATTTTTGGCTGCGGCACTTCTGCGGCTGCCTCCGCCTCGATCTCCGATTTTAGGTCTTCGAACTCCTTCATGATATCGTCGAATTTCCCGCTCACTCTGGTTGAACTGCGTCGCTGATGGAACGACGTGCGCAGCGGGGAAATCTTGTCCTCAGTTTCAAAAGTCGAAGGCCCCTGCGGGGCCTCTCCTGCTAGGGCAGCAGCAATATTGCTCATTGTCATTGGTATGGCCGGTCTTCTTGGCGATCTCGCTGGAATCGCAATGTTCAGCTCGGTCTCCTCTTCTTTGTCTGGCACACGTGCACGCGGGCTTCCCAGTTCTGCGGCTGTCTGGGCTGCGGTCGGTGTCGTTGGCAAAGTCACAGGCACTCTAATCGACTCGCGGTCGCTCTCCTCCATCACCGGCGACGTGTCTCTCAGAAACTCAGTCAAGTCCTTCGACCCAACAGAGCTCTTGATCTTGGTGGGACTGCGCACCTTTTTAACCTGCGAGATTCTGTCCGACGGAACGTCGTCGGCACCGTCAACCTCCTTGTCCACAACGTACTTAACGGTGTCAATGTCCACATTATGAACAACGCCCGAGTACTCAGACAGCATCGACGACCGGTTCCCCGGGGCATTCATGAGCAATTGTGACGAACGCTTGTTTGTGATTTCGTGTGGCGGCGTCAAATGCGTCCCTGTTCCACTAGTCTCCCTTTCCGACTCTTCAGATGACGACCCAGCGAGAGTGGAATAAGCATGCATGTTCCTGTGAGGGGAGTGTGAGGGGGAGTGGGAGGACATTGACTGGTTGTCAGAGTTCTCACGGACGGCAACATTGACCAATGGGACACGGTCGGGGGACCGCGATGGCAGCGTTGTCTGCGAGGTGTGCGACATGTGGCTGCTGATGCTAGGCGATCTGCCCGGCTCGCTTCTGGGAGGCATTTCTGTTAGCAGTGTGTACAAAGTGGTGTGTCTTCTTTCCAGCTACTCTGCAGTAATTTGTTTCAGAATACCAACTAATCCACTGCCAGATCACTCAAAGACACTAATTACAAAAACCAGATCAGATAATCTATCAGAAAAATGGCTGGTTTTTAGATTAACTTTTTTCCCAGCCTTTTTTCCCTTTGTGCGGCTCAATTTTTTTTTTTTACCCCTATTATTCTCTTTCCATATCAGGAATGGCAGCCATCTTGCTCTCCATCCCCGTTGCACGAGTAGCAATATGCCGAATGTTTCTGCCCGCAAAGATCATCCTCGCAGCACGTAAATCCCTCCGCCGTGTCAATCCTCGCATTCAGCTCCGCCTCTACACGCATTCGCGTCGAGTTGTACCCCTCAAAGTAGTCCAGGTGTCGCATGTCCGTCGACAGCAGTCCGTCCACAAACGTTCCCTCTATAACTCCGGCCGAGTCTGAAACCATCTGCGGAAAAGTCTCGTCCCGCTCCTTCAGACGGTACCCCTTCAGCTGTGCCTTGTATAGCGACACCCTGCAATGTTTAGGGTCGAGGTCCAAAACCTCTAGCAATCTCTGCGGCTCAGCAAGACCCCCGTATGCGCTTTCTGAATGTTAGAATCTTGTCTCTGGTGTTGGTGATTTTGTACTCACAATAGAGAGTATTTTTGATCGCTCATCTGCAGTCCCCAATGTCACCCAGTGACCCGCAAAAGTTCCCTTAGTCCTCGTTCTTCTTCTTTTCTGGCTATTAATACGTTGTACTTTCTTGGACTTTTTCCATTCTTAAAGTTGCTTCCACAAAGTTGCACAGCCCACACCGAACTTTTTTCTCCGCAGCTGCAATGATGAATCTGGGGAAGTAACAGATATTTGCTGTCGTGGCGCAACTTTCTATTTATGGTTCTATGACGTTAGTAGATTGCAGAACCGCAATCTTTTCATCAGAGCTTGTGCAGCTCGAGCTTATTACACTTTTAGACTCGCAGAGATTAGGTAATTATACAGGCCGGGTCACCCCCATGTCTAT
Source organism: Ogataea corticis (assembly GCA_030555865.1). NCBI lineage: Eukaryota > Fungi > Ascomycota > Pichiomycetes > Pichiales > Pichiaceae > Ogataea > Ogataea corticis. Next base: position 92,287 of record JANIVM010000005.1, on the reverse strand, counting down.
TGAAGCTCCGAAATGTCAGTTTCCGTAGCCTTGAGTCCCATAACGTTCAAAAACAAGTTGAGATTCGCCAAGTGCTTGCTGGCACTCTGGTCATCACCAGCAGATCTGAGATTCTTGGACTGTCCCATGGTTCCAAAAATCTCGTTTCTGATCTCATCCACAATTATTCTCTGGTGGCTCAGCAAACCGGCCAGCGACAGGGAAGCCAAAAATTGCCAGATGTACGAGTCGTCCTCGGTGGACTGCTTGTTCTTAACCTTCCGCTCGTCGTCGTTAGACATGTATGGGGGGAAGATCGTAGTGAGTCTGCCCTCAAGCGACTGGAACAGCTTGTCGTAGATGTACTGCCATTGAGAAAGGTCCTGGGCGCTCAAATTCTTAGCAAACTCTTGTTTGATCAACTCCAATCTCGACACTAAGATGGTGATCAACGAAAGTCCAATCTTAGTTGTCGACAAAAACAATGCACTGTTGTTGTCCAAAACCAGCTCCAAGAACCTCAACACCTTTTGGAAGTTGGACTCACTCAAGTACAAGACCAACGTCTTCAAAACTGTCAGCTGGAACAGCTCAATCTTCTTGCTGACAAAATCAGGCATCTCAAAGTTGGACTGCGTGTAGTTTTTGTATGAACCTTTCAAAACAACATCGATTTTTTGCAGGTTGCTGAAGATGATTTCAATGAGCTCAAATTGCTGCTCAGGTTTCAAAAAGTGGAAAAGTCTGTTGAAAACCTTCATCGATTTGTCGAATGAAAGAATCGAAATGAATGGGTTGATATTTTCCTCCGATGAAGTCTCAATCTTGTCACTCAGATGAAGTGCCTTCCACAGGCCAGATGAGTTCACCTCCTGGTTTTCCCTCTCCATAGACTCCAATTTCAGGATTTGAGAGTAGATGTTTTCAATGATGGACAACTGGAAAGCTCTAGAGGATCTCGAAAAGAGGTATTCTTTTGGAACAATCTCGTCCTCTGACTGAGCAGAATCCTCCTTTTTGATGGCCAACTGCTTTCTTGGCTGCTTTCCGGTACCGAAAGACACTTTTCCAAGAGCACCTTCTCTGCTCAGCACTCCAGTTCTTTCTCCTCTCTCCTTGGCAACAGAGACAGCTCTAGAGACCTGTTGTTGCATTCTTTGCAAAGCGACATCGGCTCTCTTGTCTCTTCCACCGAGTCTATGTCCGGATTGGTCAAGGTACTTCTGAGCAATAGAGCTCATGTCGTCCTGGTGCACAGAAGAGTTCAATACCTTGTAAACCTGGCAGTAAAAGTCCTCGTTGTAAGGATCATCTGTAACAATCTGGGAGAGTTGGAATCTGGTAACAAAATCCTTGTCTCTAGGGTTCATAAAACCAGAGCATCTGATGATCTTGGAAACTTTCTGCTGTCTTCCAAGGATCTTTTCGCGTTCTCTAGGACTTGCGTTCTCCAATTGCTGTTGCAGATGTCTCTGCTGATTGGAGTATCCGTTACCGAAGTGGTTTCTGTTGCCGTTATTATAGTTGTTTCTATAATTTTGCTGCTGACGCTGTGGTTGAGCATATCCTCTTGGGACTTGTTGCTGCTGCTGCTGAGACTGCTGTTGCTGTTGTGGTTGCATTTCTTGTGGTGCTCTCTTCTGGCCGTCAGAACCCAGAACTGGGAAGTCGTTCATGGATGGAAGACTTCTCTGTTCAACAGGAACATGCACTTGTTGCACCTGGTGAGCCTGCTCGGCGCCTTCAGCGTGCGGAGCTTGCTGTTGTGCAGCCTGTGGTGCTTGCATGACTGCTGGTGGTGCTTGTGGAGCAGCTTGCGGTGGAACATGTTGCTGGGGAGCTGACTGCGGTGGTTGCTGCTGTTGCTGTGATAGTGGCTGCTGATGTTGCTGCTGTTGCTGCTGTTGCTGCTGTTGCTGCTGTTGCTGCTGCTGTTGCTGCTGCTGACCCGGCATTCCCATCTGCGGATATTGCATGAACGGAGGAGGCATCATTCCAGGCTGGAACGGTGGAGGGGGAAGGTAGCTCTGTGCCAAAGCCTGTGTGGCAGTTGCAAGGTCAGGAAATTGTCCAGCAGCAACTGCTGCAGCTAACATCTGCTGGGTATGTGGAGGCAGCATGTAAGGATGAATACTGTTAGGCATCTGTTGCTGGGGCTGGACTTGTGGATGGGACTGTTGTCTCAGTTTTGCTTCAATTTCTTCCAAAGAAAGCACTTTCTTCTCTCCCGGCTGCTCCTGTGCTGGTGCGGGAGCTGACTTGTTCTCGTTGCTCCACAGCGAGGCCATTGGCTGAAGCACCTCGTCAACCTGCGCAGCCTTGGCGTAGCTGACGGTGGGTTTGACTGTTGCCTGAGGAGCCGAGGTCTTGCCGCCGGAAAAATCAAAGTTCTTGCCGATTTCGGTGGGACTGGCACCGAAGGTCTCATCGTTCAAGGCATCATCCTCTTCTTCGCCGAGACCAGCGTAGGTGTCTTCAAAATCGTAGGTTTCCAATTGCTGTTTCTGGGAACCGGACTTTCCGCCGGAAGATCTGGCCGGGCCCGTGGGGTCAAAGCCAAAAAATGACATGTTGCGGTACAATTGGTTGTTGCTGAGCTGTTGTGGGGAAAGAGAATCGTTGTTATTTGCCTTCAGAGTTGATAATTTCGTCGTAAAAAATTTCACCGACGAAGTGTGTGGTACACGACTAAAAGAGAAAACCAGCCAAAGACGAGCAGAGAGCTGAACAGTAGGAGCCCGGAATGGGGCCATTCCAAGCGCGAGGACGTTGGCAGAGGCGTGTGTTCGCTCACTACGGCCAACAATGTCTAGCTCATCGACTGTGTGCTTGCAGACGCAATTCTTGAGCCGCCCGCGCCGTCCATTGCTGCCATCTTCGAGCACTACACACCCTGCGTTTCAGTCTATCACTACATCGTTACGACAGTGAAACACTATATTGATAAACGGGTCTAAACGAAAGATATGACGGTCGTGACCGTCGGCACTGGAAGTCAGTGAGAGTTGGCGTGGACGTCCGAACCACAACCGGAACGTGACTGGAACGCTATCGGCCCGCTCCGCCCGCACCGGCGTACGGAGAGTACCCTCCGGGACTATGCCCTCTGTTCGAACCGTCTTCCCGTGGCGGTCTTTCTCTCGCTTCTCATCTCCTCTTCATCAACGTCTCGGCGTGCTCTGTTTAGAATCTTCGTGAAGCTGTTCACCCGGAAACGCATTCTCTGGTGCAAATAGCACTTAACAATCTTGATATGGTAGTGGAAGTACGACCGGAAGAGTTCGATGTGCGTGATAGAGTTCCATCTCACCTCCGGCGTGCTCAGGTGTCTTGGGAACAGAACAAACGTGATGTACGTCTTGTTGTCGTGATTGTCTCTTTCCAAGTGCTTAATCTCAAGTGGGATCTCCTGGTGGGAATTGATCACCTGCGGAGCTTTCTGGATAGACCGTTTTCTCGCGTCACTAAACTCCTGCAAAAAAACCTTGGAGAAAATCCGATCCGTTTCGTCCTTGAAAATTGTAGAGAAAATCACTGTCACTCTGTCGTTGGAAGGCTTGATGTAGATCGATTCCAGATCTCTGTAGTGCAGGGTAAGAACCTGCTCGTTCGAATTGTTTGGCGAGTCCTCGCCGTACAGGTTGTTTGGGTCCACTGGCTGCTCCTTGGACAAAACCTCGTACCGGTCAAACGCCTTGAGGAATGGCGCGGCAAAAGCGTTTCTTTTCAGCAAGGAAAGCTCGTTAACAAGCTCGGTCTCCTCCTCCTTGCTGCCGAATGAGGCCTGTTCCAGGTCGATGTACATGCTGAAGTCGTAGCCCGTCTCCGGCTGGCCCAAAACAGAAATGAACGGATATTTGGAGTACCTCGACTGCAACAGGGCAATCACATCGTAATTGACCAGGTCCGACCAGCAGCGGATGCTGATCGACACCAGGGCTTTGGTCTTGGACTCCGGCGTAGAAACATGGTACGTCGTGAAGTCAAAGTCCGTGATAATCCGGTCCAAAAAGATTGGCTGGTAGTCGGATGAAAACGCACTGGTGAAGGTCTCCTTTAAAAGAAGATTCTCTGGCTCGAGTTGCAGCATTGCGATGGAGCTTGATAAAGGAAAGAGGAACCAATGCGGTGGCACATGACAAAACTGTTTTTTTGATGTCGCGGAAGAAGTGGAATTAGTTCAAGGCAGTGCACCGCGAACCGTCTCCTGTCTCATAGTAACTTTTTTAGCCTCCTACTCGTCTAGTCATTTCCATAGAATATGTGTATTTCTAGTCCGCAGTTGTCTTTACATTTACTTCTGTGTCCGTCAGCTCGTCTCAGCTCCTGGAGAGCTCCCTCAACACCGAGTCATACGCCTCACTCAACGAAACCGCATTGGCGTCCGTCTCCTGCAAATCCGCCTCGGCAACCGCCTCGTTCAAACTGTCCAGCGAAAGGTCGCTGTCGTCATCCTTCAGACCCCCAGTCTGTTCCTCCTTTGGCGGAGTCTCCGTCACATTGCGTCTCGTGTTCATCCTCGTATTAGTCTCCGTCTCGTCAATGTCCTTCGCATACAGGTCAGACAGTGAGATTCCGTTCACCTCCAGCCGGTTCAGCGCATGAACAAACTCTGTCACGTCACGTGACGACATCAGAGCGCCCCTAATCTTGTTCTTGTTCGCACCCAGATCCAGTGAATCCAACCATGGAACATCCTGGTCGCCCTCTATTGCCTCCTCTTCCTTCTGCTGACCGGCCAAAGTCTTGGAGATCTTGAACGTCTTTGCTTCGTCCTCCATCATCTTCAAAGAGGCGTCCGAAGGAGACTTGTTCAACATGACAGCCTCGATTGGAGCACCTTCGCTCGTCAGGTTCACCATCTCGTCGTCTTTCGCCGACATCGGCAGAGCGGAGCCACTGGTGTCCTGTTCGTCAAAGTTTTGACTGTTCTCGGTGAAGAATTTGGCGGCATTCAGAAGCTCCGATGGTTTGTAAAGCTTTCCGTAATCATGATTGATCAGTTGTAAACCTTTCTTGATCGAAGCGTCGATTGTGATCAGCCGAATCAACGTTTCTTTCCCTTCAAAACTCAGTGTGTTCTTCCGTTGCAGCTTCATCAGCTCGTTAATTGTGCTGTGCAATCTCTCTCTCAGCTGAGCAGCATAACCCAGAAACTTCTGTACTTTCTCCGAGTCCTCGTCCTTCCCAGCACCAAGAATCTCCATCATCATCTCGGCAAACGGCTTCTCCAGCTCAGGTGCCGACCCTTCGCTCTGGTCAAGGCCAGATAGCGAGTTGTTGAAGTCTTTCTTCCCGTACAATGCAAGCTCCATGTTCCTCATGGTGATCAGCCCAATTTTCTCCTGGTAGCTCTGCGGAGCTCCCTCCTTGTCAAAGTCAAACGAGAAAATTGACTTTGAGTTTTGCAGCGAGTGGTATAAAGATGCACGACAGGTCTCGTCCAGCTGGTTCCCAGCGATGGACAAATGATTCAAATTCTTCACCAACGGCAACGTCTCGCTCAACTGTATGATGCACAACGGCGACAGATCGTTGTTGTCCAGATTCAAACGACACAGCTCTCTGAACAACGGCAAATAGGTTGTGAGTTTGTTCATGAAGATGGGGAAAAGTCGCTTGTTGTTTGAAATATCCAAGTATTTGAGGTGCGGGAACTTCGACATCAAGTCAAACAGTTGGACAGTATCTTCACAATCCATCAGATTGCAGCTGTTCAGTGAAATCAACGCCAAATTGTTCTCAAAATGCAGGAACTTTGCATACTCAATGAATGGTTTCAGATTTGTCGACAGATCGTTGTATCCCAGGTCAATTCCAACGCAGCTGGTGTTTCTCGTCATCCAGTCCGCAATGATCTCACAATGGTTGTATGTCAGCTCGTTGTAGGCGAGTCCAATCTTCCTTGTCGTGGCCAGACCCATATTCATGAAATTCTTGAATACTTTTAAATCGTTGATCTTGCATCCACTCAACACCATTTCGTCGATTCCTCCACGAACAACCAACGTGGCGGTCAAAAGAGACCAGTCCATGTCAGAACGGTCGTTCGAGTTGCACTGCATCCGGTCGTGTGTGTCTTCCTGGGCGCCTTTCTTCAGTCTCTGGACGTTCAAACTCAACGAAGGACACTGAGTCAAGTCGAGTCTATTCAAAACTTTGTTCATTGACAAGAACCAGCAGACCAACTTCCAGCCGTCCGCATTGATCGGCATGTTTCTCAATGAGATCTTCTCAAGATACCGTTTGTACAACAGCGAGCTCAGAATGATCCTAAACATCTCCACCGTCAAGGAAACACCGTCCAGCGACACACATTGGATCGGGGCAATTCGGATGAAGTCAGAGAATGAAAGAATCTCAATCAGTGAAGGCCGTGGGTTTCTCAGCTGCAAAATTGGAAGCGGATCTGTTGAGCCCTTCGGAATCTGTTTCAAAGTGGCTGGAATAGGAAGTATCTCCCTCAAATGACAGCATCTCGTGTACAGCTCGTCCAGCTTCAAAGTAACAACAGGCTTCTCCATGCTCTTTTTCCGTCTCACCATCGGTTTGTCGATTTTTATCCCGTCCTTCTTCTGGTCAGCAACCTGACTTCTAGCCCGTTCAGCGGCCAGTATCTTGTCCTCTTTCTTGATGGTCAAATCCATCGACCCAGTAGACGGCACTCTTTTCATTGACGACGACGCCGAGCCCGCCGAGCCGGACTCTGTGGAACTTTCAACAGAGCTCTCGTCTCCCTCTTCGTGGTGGCTCATTTTCAAGTGCGCAGACCCGCCAACCACTATTCCCGCCGTGGCTGTCGCCTTATCCTCGGGATCAATCTTGTGGATGATCAGCTCGCCATCAGCACCAACCTCGACATTACCCTTTCTAGGGTTACGCGAAGGAATTTGTTGCGGTGGATCGTTAACGAACGTTGTTGTGGCAAAGGCAACCTTTTTCATTGGTTTCAGCTCCTTCAGCACTGTGAAAGGAGGACTTTTCTCTATTTTTGGAGGAGGACGAGCATACCCAATTGACCCCGAAGAAAGCGACGAGATCTCGTCGGCAACTGCCTCGTTTGACTTGATCCTCATCAACGCCTGTGGATCTTTCTCCGTGTTGGTTTTTGTCAATCTCAAGATCGAGCCGAAAACGCCTCCTTCCCTCTGTTGCTGCTCCTTTTCTCTCCTTTGTTGTTCGTACATCTCCAGCTCAATCGACCGGTTGTACTTCGGATGTGAAGAAAATGCAGAAGGCAGCTTGGGCTTGTCCGGGTGAGGAGGAATCATTCCCGGATCATACTTGATTGGGGAGTCTGTTGAAGGAGCAAACACCGAGGTTCCTTCAAAACTGTCAACCATCTGAGACTGCGTGAAATTCTCAATCTCTTTCAAATACTCGTACAGCTTTGGATCCACGTTCTTGTACTTTTCTGACACGGTCATCTCTGCACCACTGTCGAACATGTTGTGGTTTCTCTCTTCGTTTGGCTCCACAAAACCCTCAATTTTCTTTTTCTCCAAACCGGAAGATCGCACGGGGCTTGCTGTTGCCTGTGTGTTCGACGACTTCTTCGTCAGCGTCGTGGATGACGTGGAAACTGATGAATTGCTGCGAGATCTCGTTGCCGGAGGCTCCGAATCTTCCTTCTTTCCAAACAATTTTTTGAAGAACCCCTTCCTTTTGGGCTCATGCTCTCTCTCGTGATCTCTCTCACAATCCCTCTCGTGATCTCTCTCCACCACGCTCGACCGCCGCCGACCCACGCTAGCCACAGAGACGTTCGTAGACGTCCTCGCCAGCCCAGCTCCGAAATCAGAGTCTTTCTTATTAGTCGAAACAAGTCCCTCCAGAGTGCGCGCACGGGTCAACGGAACAAGAGAACCGCCATTATTTGTCTTAACAAGGTTCATGTCCGTAGTAGACACGGATGGCAGCGCCTTTACGCTGTTAGACGACGCAAGAGAAGGGGACTTCATCGGACTTAAGGTGGTTGGAGGCGCTTTGTTCGAGAAATTCGAGCCTCGCAGGAACCAATCGTAATCACCCGCCTCCAACAGCGACCGCACGTTCATCAGCTCATCCTGGAGCCTGCGACGCAGCTTGTCGTGCTGATCCGAGTTGCTTTTGGGGGCAGCAGAGTCTTCCATATTTGGAATCCAGTGTCAGACGACAAGACGAGTAGGACGAATGTAGGACAAAGATCGCGTAATAGCTGGCAATGGTTTGCTGTTGTATTCAACTGTCTGTGGAATGTCAGACAAATTGAGGAACAACTAACAATATTATACTTGCCTATTAACATTGTCTTGTTTTCTCCCCACACCACATTTGACCGTCTCCCCAATTATTTTGGTCGTGTCTGGCTCATAATGCTTGCTGACGTAATTGCTGTAATTTTTGCGACAAACTTTTTGTTGTGGTGGGAAAACCCTTGCCATCAATTGTGCCCTCAAAAGGATCTCTTTCTCCCCCTTGAGTCTTTCCTCCAAAAATTGTCGTCTTTTTCTTTGCAACCAACGCTTCTCTCAATCTGCATTGCCATCCGACGTCGTGCCAACACAGAACAGCTCGGACCTCAATTTTTCAAGGAATTTATATTCCGACAGCTTTTTGAAAGCTGGGTGTTGGTACTTTCGATCAGAGACGTGAGCTTGTCTCCCACTACAGGTACTTGCGGCCATTCAAAATAGCAACTATACGGTTTCCAATTACACAATGCAACAAGTATGTCAAAGACATCCTCACCGGCTTTCCATGACTTGTCGCGGCCGTTTCTTCAGTGGAAGATCATGAACATGTGCCAAGAACCGGTCGTACCCTGGCACCTTGGCACAGTCCCCGTCCCCATACCCGTCTTTGCAGGTTGATAATGCGGTTGTCGCTCTTCATTGTTAGATTCTAGGATTCACCTATTCAAGCTTACATGGCTTCTGTCTCAAAGCAATCTGAGCCGCTCATGGGCGTGGCAACTTTACCCCGAATTTTTTCCCGATTCGAACATTTTTTTTTACTGCACCCTGCTTAGATTTTTTGAATGCCGAACAATACAGACGGAGTTCACCTAAGAGAAAGTGCCAAAACACTTAAATAGCACAAATTTTTCGCTGTCGTTTGCCCTCCGCAATCAATCATCCACAGTCATCATCAAAACTAAGGAATAATATGAGCGAAGATGCGGAGACCGCTTATCCTACTGGGATAATTCCTCAAAAGAGAAGCCTGTCTTTTATGCATCCAAAAAGCATCCCACCATTGCCCACGCCAGATGAGAGAGTAAAGTTCCCACACAGACACACAAACTGGCTCTATCGAACATTCTTCTGGTACCTCACGCCCATGATGTCTGTGGGGTACCGCAGAACGTTGCAGCCAGAAGACATGTACTTGCTCGATGAGGACATGACCATCGATTACATGTACCAGAAGTTTATTGGCCCCTACAACGCCGAGATGGATGCTAGAAAACACCAGCATCTCGTGGCAAAATGCGAGGAAAGAGGTGAAACTCCCGAAAACTCTTCTGTTCCGATCGAGGAGGACATGAAGGATTTCGAGGCCCCCTGGATTATGTTGCCTAAACATTTGTTCAGGACGTTCTGGTTCCAGTACACAAACGGTTCTTTTGCCAAGATGTTGTCTGATGTTGCCGGTACACTTTCTCCATTGCTGCAAAAGCAGCTCATCAATTTTGTCGAGGCCAAGGCGTACGGCAGAAATGTCAACACAGGAAAGGGTGTTGGCTACGCTCTCGGGTGCTGTTTTCTCGTTCTTTTCATTGGAGTCACCATCAACCACTTTTTCTTCAATTCTATGACCGTTGGTGCCAAAGTGAAAGCTGTTTTGACCAAGGCGCTGCTGGAGAAAAGCTTCAAAATGGATGCCAGAGGCCACCATAGAAATCCTGTTGGAAAAATCAACTCGCTCATGGGTACCGATCTCAGTCGTATCGATCTGGCGGTTGGGTTTTTCCCGTTCATTGTATTGTTCCCAATTCCAGTGATCATCTGCATTGCCTTGCTGATCGTCAACCTTGGTGTTTCAGCTTTAGTTGGAATCGCTGTCTTTGTCTTTTCGTCCGCAGTTATTGCTTCTAGTATCAAGCCGATGTTCAACTACAGAAAGAAGGCCAACAAGTTCACCGACAGAAGAGTCAATCTGGTGAAAGAGTTGCTCAAGAACTTCAAGATGGTCAAACTCTACAGTTGGGAGGAGTCTTACAGAAAGGACCTGACCAGCGCAAGATGGCAAGAGATGAGCAATATTTTCAAAATGCAAGTTTCCAGAGGATTGGTCATCTCGTTTGCTACTGCGTTGCCAACACTTTCCTCGATGACAGCCTTCATGGTTCTGCACGCTATTGACTCTGGCAAATCCGTTGGTGATATTTTTTCTTCTCTCTCGTTGTTCCAGACGCTTTCACAGCAATTCATGGTGGTTCCAATGGCTCTTGCCACGACAACAGATATGATCCTTGGGTTCAAGAGAGTCACAGAAGTTTTGATGGCCTCAGACACCAAAAACGAAAGCGACACGTTCGAACCAATCCCTAATGAGAAACTTGCCCTGAAGCTTGAAGATGCCTCATTCCAATGGCAGACATTCGATGAGGAAGAAGAAGAAGATGACGAGAGTCTGAAGTCCAGCGAGGAGGTTTCCGATGACTGCGTGGTGAAGGAGTCTCCACAAAATGGTGACAAAGTTCTGGAAAAGACAGCTTTTCCTGGATTGCTCGATATTTCTTTCGAGATTGCAAAGGGAGAATTTGTTGTCGTCACTGGATCAATTGGTTCCGGGAAATCCTCGTTACTGAATGCTGTTGCAGGTTTCATGCACAGAATTTCCGGAAAAGTTCAGATGAACGGCGACTTGCTTTTGTGTGGTTATCCTTGGGTCCAAAACGCCACCGTCAAGGATAACATCATTTTTGGTTCTCTCTATGATGAAGACAAGTACCAAAAGGTTATTCATGCGTGTTCCTTAACCAGTGACTTTGAGCAGTTACCAGGAGGCGATCAGACTGAGGTTGGTGAAAGAGGTATTACTCTTTCTGGTGGTCAAAAGGCAAGAATCAACCTAGCACGTGCAGTGTACGCCGATAAGGACATCATTTTGCTGGACGACATTTTGAGTGCGGTTGATGCCAAAGTGGGCCAACACATCATGGAGCACTGTGTGCTTGGTTTACTTGGTGACAAGACCAGAATTCTAGCAACCCACCAGCTGTCGTTGATTGACTCCGCTGACAGAATCATGTTTTTGAACGGTGATGGCACTGTGGATTTGGGCACATTTGATGAGTTGAAGAGCCGCAATGAGGGGTTCAACAGACTGATCGATTTCATCCAAGAGGGAGGAGAAAATTCGGATGAAAATGAAAAGGATGTGGAGGAGGAGAAAATCATGGCCGAGATTTCCAGGCATCAAACATACCATGACGAAGAAGAACAACATAATGATGGAAAGTTGATGAGGGCAGAGGAAAAAGCGGTGAACAGTATCTCATGGGCTGTTTACAAAACCTACATCACCACGGGAGCCGGAATCTTCAAGATTGCTTTTATACCTCTGCTGATTTCATCAATGATCGTGTCCACATTCTGCCAAATTTTCACGAACAATTGGTTGTCGTTTTGGGCCGAGAATAAGTTTGCAGGAAGATCCGATTCTTTCTACATGGGGCTGTATGCAATGTTCAGTTTTTCGTTTTTCATCTTCCTCTCGATCGAGTTCTTTTTGCTGATTTACTTCTGCAACACTGCTGCTGTGAAATTGAACTTGAGAGCAATGGATAATCTGCTCAACGCTCCAATGTCTTACATTGACACTTCTCCGATGGGTAGAATTTTGAACAGATTCACAAAAGATTCGGACGTTTTGGACAATGAGCTTGTGGAGCAAATCAGAATGTTCCTTTACTCGTTCTGCATGATTGCCGGTACAGTCATTCTCTGTATTATCTATCTGCCCTGGTTTGCGATTGCTGTTCCATTTTTGGGATTTCTTTACTACGCCATTTCGAACTTTTACCTGGCCAGTTCAAGAGAAATCAAAAGGCTGGAGGCCGTGAAAAGATCGATTGTTTACTCTCACTTCAACGAGTCGCTGGGTGGGATGGAAACTATCAAAGCCTATCATGCAGTCGGAAGATTCTTGAACGAGAACTCCCGTTACCTTGATGAGATGAATGAGAGTTACTACGTGACGATTGCTAATCAGAGGTGGCTGGCAGTGAATCTTGATTTGGTGGCCACGTCTTTCTCTCTGATCATTGCCTTCTTGTGTTGTTTCAGAGTTTTCAACATTAGCGGTAGTTCGACCGGTCTGCTGTTGACCTACATTTTGACCATTGCAGGATTGCTATCTTTTATGTTGAGATCTTTGACACAAATCGAGAACGAAATGAACTCGGTGGAGAGATTAAAGTACTACGCTGAAGATCTTCCGAGGGAGGCTGCTCACGAAATCCCGGAAAATGATCCACATCCTTCTTGGCCAGAAGCGGGAGGTATCAAGTTTGACAATGTTTGCATGAAATACCGTCCGGAGCTGCCATATTCTCTGAAAAACCTGAACTTTGATATTAAGCCGGGTGAGAAAATTGGTTTCTGCGGTAGAACAGGAGCTGGAAAATCGAGTGTCACGTATGCTTTGTTCCGGCTTGCTGAGTTTGATGGTTTGATTACGATTGATGGAGTTGATATCTCTAAGCTCGGACTCCACAAATTGCGTGATAATCTCTCGATCATTCCGCAAGATCCTGTTCTGTTCAGTGGAACAATCAGAAACAACTTGGATCCGTTCAATGATCGGACTGACGAGGAGCTTTGGAGTGCTTTGAGACGATCTGGTCTCATTGACGAAAACGTGTTACTGCAGGTTCAAGATCAAGGAAAGCACGCTGAAAATTTGCACAAGTTCCACTTGGCCCAGCCTGTGGAAGACGATGGAACCAACTTTTCCTTAGGAGAGAGACAGCTGATTGCACTTGCTCGTGCACTGGTTCGCAACTCCAAGATTTTGATTTTGGACGAGGCTACCTCGAGTGTTGATTACGAGACAGATGCCAATGTTCAAAAAACTATTGCGAATGAGTTCCGGAATTCAACGGTGTTGTGCATTGCTCACAGGCTGAAGACGATTCTCAACTACGACCGGATTTTGGTGTTGGAACAGGGTGAGGTTGTTGAGTTTGATACCCCAAAGAATCTCTACATGAAAAGGAATGGAATGTTCCGCGAGATGTGTGTCAAATCTGGTATTGTGGACACTGACTTTGAGCTTAAGGCAAACTAGATCTGGGATGGGGCATGTAAATATTTATTCGGCCTCGGCCAATGACAAACGTGTGTCGAATCACTTGTTAAAAATCGATTACTTTGCTTCACTTATACTTCGGATTAGGTAATACGGGCGCTCGATATTAGCCAATACTCTGGCTAGTATTGCCGAGCATAGGTGGCCTCCCACTTATCAGGTGGCCGCATTGGCGACAATAAAGTTGATTGTAATGTCACATTCGCGAGTTGCCAAATCCGGAAATCACGAGCTTCGATAAAGATTTTTTTTTGGGTTTTTGTAGCGAGGACTATCGGATCTCGAAGATGCGTAGACAGTAACATAAAAGCGGATCCGAGGAACATAAAGCAGTTGAGATATTGGCAACTAAGAGCACCACTTAACGTCTCTCACCACATACGCTTGTTTTACCTGAGCACGATGTTTGCGAGTTCATGGAGAGGTTTCACGCGGGCATTCAGGTCGACGAGCCCCGCACAGAGACTGGCCAGCTACAGCACCGTTAGAGGTACTTCTCGCATGCCTATTGTTGTAGGCTCGGGAATGACCACTCTTGCAGTGTTGTACTTTTCCTTTGAACAGGTTTCAAGCGACATGATGTGGATGTCGTCCTCGGTGACATTTGAGGAGCTGCAGAGACACAACAAACCGGACGACTGCTGGATCGCAGTGCACAACAAGGTGTACGACGTGACCGAGTTTCTGGCCAACCATCCCGGCGGTGCAGCGAGAATCTTGCGGTTTGCTGGCTCAGATGCCACGCGCGGATTCCAATCGATGCACACCCCGCAGCATTTGGAGAGACATCTTTCCCCAGACTGCTACAAGGGAGAAATTTTTGATCTTCCCGTGAAAAAAAAGAAGAGCTCTACAAGCGGCGCAAAAAAGACCGAACAACGGGTGGTTTTTTTGGAGGAGAACGAAGAAGATGCGGAAGAGCTGGCTGAGAGACAGCGTCAGGAGTATGTGGCCAACATGCCGCAACTTGGAAACATCTTGTCGCTGAGCGATTTTGAGTATGTTGCAAAAAGAGTGCTTCCTCCTGTGGCATGGGGCTATGTTTCTACCGGCTCCGACGACGAGTTTACTCTGAGAGAGAACCATTATGCTCTTGGCCGGATCTTTTTCCGTCCGCGGTGTTTGGTGGATGTTTCGAACAACACGATCGACTCGTCGTTGCTGGGTCTGAAGTCCGAAGCTCCGTTCTACATTGGTGCTTTTTGCGGCTCCCAGTTGGTGCAGGACCAGGGAGAGAGAGTTCTCACCAAGGCTGCCGGGAAGGAAGGAGTCATCCACTTGATACCGAAGCACGGCTCGGTGAAGTTGGACGAGCTTTCTCCCGAGCTATTGCCCGGCCAGGTGGTTTTCTACCAGCACGATTTTTACACCCGTGCGGAAGTTGATGCTGCCCCAGAACTGCTGAAGAACATTGAGAAAATGTACCCGAACGTTAAGGCTGTGTTTCTCAACGCGGACATCGCTGCCGTTGGAAATAGAGAGAAGGACACCAAGATTCGGAACTCGATCGGCGGCGAGATGGCAGACCAATTGGACACCCTGATCTCCGACGACGTGAAGTACGCCAGTGTCACGTGGGACGATTTTACCCGGCTCAAGGCAGCCACGAACCTGCCGATCGTCATCAAAGGTCTGCAACGGAAAGAGGACATTGTGAAGGCTGCGGAGCTTGGTTTCCGCGGCGTCCTGATATCGAACCACGGAGGACGCCAGCTCGACTACTCGACTCCTCCTATAGAGACACTAGTCCAAGTCCGCAAACTGATGCGCGAGAAGAACGTTGACGACTCGAACTTTGCGCTGTTTGTCGAGGGCGGGTTCCGCAGAGGCAGCGACATCATCAAGGCACTATGTCTCGGTGCCACGCCGGGAATTGGCCGCGGGTTCCTATACAGCGAGGTGTACGGCCAGGCGGGAGTGGAGCGGGCTATCCAGCTACTGAAACAGGAGATTGATCGGGACATGAAACTCCTCGGAGCCAACTCTGTGGCGGACCTCAATGAGGACTTTTTGGATCTGTCGAGCTTGGAATTCAAGATCTTCACCAACGACAGAGCCTACGACAGAAACTACACCCCAATGCTTGGGCCCAGGTTCACAAAATAGACAACATTCATCGGTTCATAAGAATACTATCATATGTATATTGGTGAGTAGTGGAGACCAGTCGAAACAGCTGTCGCCAAACCGGCCGAAACAACAAGGTGATCCAGCGGAAATCAGTGTCTTTTTCGCCAATTTGCTGCCCCCGCAAAGCTGTACAATTCGGGGCCTCTTCGCGGGAATCGATTTTGAAAATTCTTGGACCCGCACACATAATGCAAGCTTTGTCCAAATACGGCCCGAGCGAGCAGCGGAGCTTCAGTCTGGAACTGTGAGCTTGCAAGTCGTTTGAATCGAGGTGAATCAGCATGTCGAGCCGGCGGGTTCCTGTCTCTGCGAGGGCTTGGTGCAGCTGTTCAGCCAGCACAGGCCTGACGAGCGGCTTCAGTTCAGGGTTCACGTAGAGAATCTCATCGACACACGAGGTGGAACGGTCGTCGAGAGCCACGACAATGTACCCCTCTTTGGCCAGGAAACGCGTCAGATTTTTACCTGCCTTGCAATTCGCGTGCTGTATCAGAACGACCTTAGACATGGTCGGGTCGTGCTCCCGGACTTGGCTTGCAAAAGGCAGATTTCGTCTCTCTTATTTATACTTCTTTGCAACAAGCCGTTTCACGACCATTGGTGGAACTATGCGAGCGTTGCCATGGTAGCTACGCGGAGCACCATTTCTGGCAATACACTGCCCAGTGCCCGTGTAAAAGTGGGCTGGCAAAAAATATTTTTTATTTTTTTTCACTTATACAGGTTTCTTATCCGTGAAAAATTGGATAAAATCAGATGGAGTACATTAGAAGTAAAGGCCAGCAAAGTTTGATAAGACACTTAGATGTTTTTGTCCGGCTCGTCGAGTGACGAATTCGACTCCACAGTAGCCGTCCGCTCGTAGCTGTCCACCTCCTCGCCGAACCCAAAGTCGGCAGTCCAGCCGTTCTTTCTCAGATAGGTCAGATATCTCACGTCCTCCATCATCAGATCGCCCTCATTTCCGTGCGGAATACATAGGAATGCGATAATCACACCGATCAGACCCAGCAAGGCAGCAATGATGAAGGTCCACTGTTTTCCAAGGTTGTTTTGGATGGGTGTGAACGCCTGGGTCCCCACTGCAGCACCAGTCTTGCCAATGGCAGCGGAAAATCCGTACAGCGTCGAACGGACACCGCTCGCATAACTCTCCGAAGACGTGAGCCCCAGAATGTTACCCGGGCCGAGGTTACCAAAGGAGTTGAAGAGACCGTAGAAGATGATGAAGAGTGGAACAATCTTCTTGATCTTGCTGTAGGAGCACCCAATGATGAGTCCAATCACAAGGTACCCGGCAAAACCAATGCACATTGTATACTTGCGGCCGATTCTGTCGGCCAAAAATGCGCCGACGAAAACCCCGGGCAACGCAATTGAGGTGAGCAGCAGATTCCACTCGGCGACTTTTTCGAGATCCGAGGTGTCGGAGAGCACGGAGGAGATAATCGTCGATGAGAAAATGCTATTCGGGAACGTGACAAAGTCGTAGATGAACCAGCAGCCCGCCGTTCCGAGCAGTCGTCTCCAGTAGAACTTGAGCGTGAGCCAGTAGGGAACGTTTCTCTTGATGGCTCCCTTTTTGTACAACACAGAAGTGGCCATTTTGAACCGGAAGTAGAACACCGCCAATGGCCAAACGCACCCGATACCGAGCATCACTCTCCAGGTGGTTTCGAGGTGCTTGCCGCGGCCGCAGGCCGCGTACACGATCAAAAACACCACCAGAGCAAACGGTCCTCCCAAACTGAGGGGCAGATTTGTCACCAAAATAAAGACACCACCTCTTCTTTTTGTTGTTTCGTTTGCAGACTCCGAAGCTGCTGTCGAACTTGCGGGGTATTCTCCTAAAAAGTCAGTTAGTACGGCCTACATGGACTTTCGCTCCCCTAATATTTTTTTCACTCACCTCCCACTCCAAAACCAGTCATTCCCCTGGCGACAGTCATCATCCAGAACATTCCCTCGACGGAATTTCCGTGCGAAGCGGTTGCGAGAATCGTTCCCACGACAATCATGGCCGTGGTGGTTAGGATTGCCCATTTGCGGCCCAGGTAGTCACCCGTGAGCCCCACACACACCTGGCCGAGCACTGCACCAACGAGCAGTGCGTTCGAGACCCGCGTCTTGACGGCCGTCGTGTAGACTCCCTTGTACTCGACGGCAAACACAGAGTTCAGCATGTTCATACAGTTGTTCTGGTATCCGTCCGAGAGCAGGGCTGCTCCTGCACAGATGATGGTGAAGATGTCGGAGAGCGACTTCTTCTGCAGGAACCGGTTCTCGCGCTCCTGGGCATCGTACGCGAGCGGGCCTGCGTCCGACTGTGCGTGCTCGATCTCGTTGACCTCGATCGTCTTTCCCGTGTCTGTTTGTCCCATTTGGCGTGTTGTTGGCAGACAGCTTATCGAATGGAGCACTTCAGCAACAACAGACCCCCTCTGGAATCTTCTCTCCGTTTTATATCTTTTCCTGGACCCGGAATATGTGCCCCGTGCAGAATTATGCACGAGCCCTCCACGTGCAGCCGCGCATGTGGGCAATTCGAGATCAGCGTGGTGAAATTAGGAAGAAGTGAGAAGAAGTTTGGCCCGTTTGGGATGAAGGCGGTAGCGAGAACGTGTACGGAAAGCCCGCTGCCTTCGAGGTGCCCGATGCCGGCCCATGTGCTTCGGAGTTTGGCTGCTGAAAGGGTTTACGGCTCACGCATGGAAATGCGGGGGGAAAAAAAGGTGCCGGCGGCGCATTGCGCGAAAGCAGCCAAGGCGACGCGCGACGTTTCCATTTTAATTCTTTCGCGCTATACGCGTCACATCCTTGCACCACAAAAACAAACAAAACAAACATGATTTGATTTCAGAATTGTTTGCCCCCCCCCAAAGCAAACCCTTTTCGCTTCCAAAGCCATCGTACAATGACGTTCGACTTCAAAAAACGCAGCAGAAAACCCAAGGAGCCAGTCAATGAGCTCGGAATCGGAGCCGGAATCTCGCCCACGTTCAAGAGGAAACGGGTATTTGCGGATCCCACAGAGACCCTTTTCAGGCCCTTCAGAAGCCCCTTGGCGAAGCGTGACTCTGAGACGGGACTCGGCGCAGCAGGCGGCAGAAGAGAAGTCAGACAGGCGCGCAGAAACGGTCCGGCCTCTTACGCGGAGCTTGAGAACGGAGATGCTGCGATAGATGCCGATGACGACTACTCGGTCGATGCTGACGGCAACAGAGTCGCAAAGAAAAAGGGCGCCCTTCTCCCGAGAAACTTTCTGAACTCGGTGGACTCAACACAGAAAACGTTGACACGGAAGTTCATTGTCCCGATCAAGCAGACGGCCGAGAACGAGTTCCAAATGCAAAGTGCGCAGCCCCCTCCGCCTTTGGGGAACAGGAAGCGGATCTTTTTCCCACCTAGGCCGCTCCACGATCCACTCGGGGAGTACGCGATTGTTCTCTATGACCCCACTGTCGATGTGATCCCTGAGCTGAAAGAGGAAGAGGACAAGGCAAGAGAGGAGGAAAAACAACAACAACAAGAAACCACGCCTCCTCCCTCGTCCCACCGCAGATCTTCGCACAAGTCTCTCAATGAGATCTTGGGAATCACCACCTTGTCAGAAGAAAACATGATGAAGAGATTTCCGAACGTCCCTGTTGTCATTGATCCCAAACTGGCCAAAATACTCAGACCCCACCAAATCGCCGGTGTCAAATTCCTTTATAGATGCACGTCTGGCTTGATCGACGCAAGAGCTAAGGGTTGTATCATGGCTGATGAAATGGGTCTCGGTAAGACCCTGCAGTGTCTGGCTTTGATGTGGACTCTCTTGAAACAGGGACCACGGGGTCGTCGTACGATTGAAAAGTGTGTGATTGTGTGTCCTTCGTCTCTGGTGAAAAACTGGGCCAATGAGATTGACAAGTGGCTGGGCAAGGGAACCCTGAACTCGCTCGCAATAGATGGAAAGTCCACCAAACCGGGCGAACTGGCCAGCACTTTACAAAACTGGGCCAGAGCAAAAGGGAGAAGTGTGGTGAGACCTGTGCTTATAGTCAGTTATGAAACTCTTAGAAGAAACGTGGAGAACTTGGAAGGAACTGAGATTGGTTTGATCTTGGCCGATGAGGGGCACAGATTGAAAAACGGTGAGTCTCTCACCTTCACAGCTCTTAATTCGCTCAACTGTGACAGACGTGTGATCCTGTCGGGAACTCCAATTCAAAACGACTTATCGGAGTACTTCTCTTTGCTGAATTTCTCCAACCCGGGTTTATTGGGTTCTAGAGCAGAGTTTAGAAAGAACTATGAGATTGAAATTCTCAAAGGAAGAGACTCTCTGGCAACTGACAAAGAAAGGGAGGCTGGAGACCAGAAATTACAACAGCTTGCTGAAGTGGTTTCGAGATTCATCATTAGAAGAACAAATGATATACTGTCGAAGTATTTGCCTGTCAAATACGAGTATGTCGTGTTCTGCAATCTTTGCGATCTGCAAAAATCGCTTTACAAGAGTTTTGTGAGCTCAACAGAAGCGAAAAAAGTTGTTAATGGCTTCCAACAGCCTCTCAAGACTATCGGTTTGTTGAAAAAGCTTTGCACGCACCCAAGACTGCTCGATCTGCCACAAGATATTGATGGAGCAGAGAAAATTCTACCAGACGAC
The DNA here is from genome assembly GCA_030555865.1 of Ogataea corticis. NCBI lineage: Eukaryota > Fungi > Ascomycota > Pichiomycetes > Pichiales > Pichiaceae > Ogataea > Ogataea corticis. The sequence continues at coordinate 72,222 of JANIVM010000005.1, read as the reverse complement.
TATGATACCGGGTCTGGAAGGAACAGAGAAGTCCAAACATGGTACAGTAGCAAGTTTATGATGCTTGAGAGATTCTTGTTCAAAATCAGGAAAGAAACCGACGACAAGATCGTTTTGATTTCCAACTATACTCAAACATTAGACTTGATAGAGAAAATGTGCAGGTCGCACAGATTCGGATCGTTGAGGCTCGACGGAACCATGAACATCAATAAGAGACAGAAGCTGGTGGATCGGTTCAATGATCCCAATGGAGATGAGTTCATTTTCTTGCTGAGTTCGAAAGCAGGAGGCTGTGGTATCAACCTCATTGGAGCAAACAGACTGATTCTGATGGATCCAGATTGGAACCCAGCCTCGGATCAACAAGCATTGGCCCGTGTCTGGAGAGATGGACAGAAGAAAAATTGCTTTATTTACAGATTCATTTCCACCGGTACCATCGAAGAAAAGATTTTCCAGCGGCAATCGGCCAAGATGGAGCTGTCGTCGTGCGTTGTGGACTCCAACGAGGATGTGGAGCGGTTGTTCTCTAGTGACAACTTGAAACAGCTGTTCCAGTACCAGGAGGACACAGTTTCCGAAACCCACGATACCTACAACTGCAAGCGTTGTAACCCTGATACCGGAAAACAAAAGGCCAAGTCTTCTGCCATGTTGTACGGTGATGCAACGACCTGGAATCACATCAATCGGGATGATCTTGACAAAAATGATGATTTCCTGATCCAAAACGAGTCGCAATTCGACACTATCAGTTATGCGTTCCAGTATATTTCTCACTGAAATACTTCCTTAGCTTTTGCTCATCCAAGACGTGGCCCAATACTTCACCTCCCTATCAATTCCCTGACTGTCCACCCACAATAGCCCTGTTGAAACCATATCGTCCAAGTTGGTCTTGCACCTCACTGTCTTCCAATTGTAGTTATCACGCAAGATGGAAACAGAGACAAAACCCAGCATGTCGCACGTCGACAAAATAACCGTTTGGTCTGTATTTAGCTCCTGTGCAATGGATTTGATGTAATTTCTAGACCCGATTTTCACTAGTTGTAGTTCGTCTCCCAACGTTTTGAGTTTCTCGAGCGCATTGAGAACATCTGCCTCACTGACCTGCAGTTTGGCTCCTCCGCCGTAAACAGAACCTGTTTCGCTAATGCTTTTGGCGAGATCGTCTACCAAGACTATTCCTCCATTGAGACTATGTGTAGCCTGGCAGTGCTCAAATATTCTGATAGCCAGTTGGTTATATTTTTCCGTGTCGTTTGGCTCCGCGGTAGAAGAGGTGAACAGAGGATCGATTCCGAAACTTTGACAGATCTCGCTGAACTCCGAGCGGAATTGCGGATTTTTGACGATCTCGTCCTTGTAGTGCTGTTTGAAGCTGAGAAGGGCATTCTGAAATACCTGCAACTGAGTCTCTAGTTCCTCCTGTTGTTGGCGGAGCAGCTGCTGACCAAGATTTTGGTACTTTGACGTCTGGCTGCTGGCATTTTCGAATGATGCCAGACCTCTTCTACTCATTGTACGGATGGTTAGAGGTAGCATTTATTATTGTATCTAGATTGCCTTAGTTAATTTGATCTTATATTTGAAGGTCGTGTTTGAAACAAAAAATCAGTCAAGAAAATCAGATTCAACAAACGTAGATATTTGCCACTGAATGTCATCCTTGTTGGTACAGAAGGCATACTACATTAATTGATTGACGCTAGAATCACAGGTCAATCAACCGAATATAGATAAATTGAACAAAATGTCTGCGGAAACGAAAGCCACAGCCGTTGTGGAGGCTCCTGTGAAGGAGAAACCGACTCCAGCTGAAAGTATGTGTGTTCCTGCAAACAATCGTGCTTTGAGATACTAACAAGTGACAGAATTGAGTGAGTTCTTGACACTGATCGAGAAATCGGCTGTGAAGTTTGATCCACGTTACGTGTTGAAGGTTTTCCGTGAATTAACGCCGATTAGAAGAGAGCTGACAGCAGAGCTGCTTCTCACTTTGATCAAAGAAGCTTACCCACAAGACCATCCTCATTACACATACCTCGTGCAGGCCCTTGAAGCAGCACCGGATTCAGATGCCATGGATGTTTCACAAGAGATCCCGAGCAGCAAGGAGCTGAGACCAGAGGTGGCCCTCTTCATACATTTGCTTGTCCAGATCTATCTGCACGACAAACAGCAATACGTGAGATTGGATGCGTTTAACGACCGATGCATTGTGGCATTACAGCAATACAACGAGAGAACTTTGGATCATATTGTGGCCAAGATGTGGTTTTATATTTTCAGATCCAAGGAGGTCTCTAAAGATGTTATTCCAATCAGAGCTAACCTGCAAAGTGCTCTGAGGACCTCAACTCTGCGCCATGATACAGAGACTAGAGCTTCCACAATCACTTTGCTCTTGAGATCATATTTGCTCACCAACGACATAAACCAGGCATACAACCTGGTGGAGAAGACTGAGTTCCCAGAGGAAGCAGCCAACTCTGTGGTGGCCAGATATTACTACTATTTGGCGCGGATCCAAACCATCCAGCTAGACTACTCCGCGGCCAGCGAATGTGTTATCACCGCCATTAGAAAATGTCCACAAACCAAGTCTGCTGTCGGATTCCTCCAGGCAGCCACGAAGCTCAACATTCTGATACAGTTACTGACTGGAGACATTCCTGAGCTGTCCACTTTCAGAGAGCCACTGCTGGAAAACTCTCTGCTTCCGTATCTGGCCGTGACCCGTGCGGTGAGATTGGGAGACCTGAATCTTTTCAACGACGCATTGGGCAAATACAGCTCTTCTCTAAAAAAGGACGAGAACTATAATTTGGTTTTGAGATTGAGACAAAATGTGATCAAGACGGGTATCAGAATCATCTCCTTGTCTTACAAAAAGATCTCCTTGAAGGATATTTGTATTAAGTTGCATCTGGATAGCGAGCTCAGTGCGGAGTACATTGTCTCAAAAGCCATCAAGGATGGCGTCATAGAAGCCACGATCGAACACAAGCAGGGATACATGAAGTCCAAGGAAGTGCTGGATGTCTATTCCACCAAGTCGCCACAGGAAGAATTTGACAGAAGAATCAAGTTCTGCATGTCTTTGCATAATGACAGCGTGAAGGCCATGAGATATCCAATGAGCACGAACAGAATCGACTTAAAGGAGGATCTGGATGCGCGGGAGCGGGAACAGGAGCTGTTGCAGTACTTGCAAGATGACGATTTCTATTAGAGGACTCGACAGCTTGTCTCGCTTGCCTTATCGTTTGTACAGGTGATAGAATTAGACGTCTATGAATCGAAATTTTCCGGTAGAATCCGGCTAGTGAGAGAACATTTCTGTGAACACGTTCATCAGTGTTCCGAAGCCCCAGCCGCACATCATAATAATGCCCACTGTTCTATCGAACTTCCAACCATGTGTTGGGATCCATGTCAGGATAAATGCCAGATTGACAATCACCCAGAAGCAAGTCAAAAACAAGCTTGGTCTCAAGTTGAAATCCAGTTCGTGCTCAACTATCAAGGTGTTAACACCGATTCCCAGTAATAGGTTGAGCAAGGGACCCCCGAAACAGGCAGCCAGTGCCATCAGGGGATAGCCGAGCCGTGCGATCACCAGGTTTGAGATCATATCTCCAACAGAGTTTCCCATGGCCAATATGGTGAGCCCGAGAATTGCATCTGAAAGGCCCGTGAGAACGGATATGAACTTGAGGAGATTGATGAGCTCTTCGGCTATTATGGAGATGAACGAAATCGCTGCAGCGAATCCGATTATGCAGATCAGTAGCTTGACGAGGTTGGACTGTTTCTCTGCCCTGAAGAGATCGTGGTAGATCAGAGTTGAAGCTGCGAGAGTAGCCGTGAGGATGAGTAAATAGACTGGCCATGAGGTTTCCCCAATAAACGAGTAGATCAAGACAATGTGTGCTAGAAATAGCGAGCTCATAAGATTAACCAGCTGTCCAAAGTTGAGTTTAAGATTGTTGTTGAAGTTTTCAAAGGACATGAGGGGAACGGCGTAACGAAGAATGAGCACGACTGGTAATGTAGCGTAATAAAACAGTTTCTTTGGTAATGAATCGGTCTCGAGATGCGGTTGTTCGACGATTTCGTCCATGTTGATCTCCGTATCGAGCAGTCTAGACTCGTACACCTGCGAATCGTCTCTGTAGATTGGAAAGTTTGCCAACTTGAAACGAATCGACTGTCTCTTTGTGAGGTTGTTGAGGATCGAGCCAAACTCGATGCTGTTGAGGATGGCTGGGTTGAAAGTGTACTGGTCCTCAAACTCAAGGTTGTCTCCATCAATCTGGAGAGACGCGTTGTCATTGTACATGTTGCGGAGCCTGTGGTCCTGTTTAAGAGCCGTTTTCTTGTCGTTGATGAGCCGTTGCCAAAGAAGAATCACCAGGACGTAGACGAGGTAGACCGTAGTGAGAATCGCTGCTTTCTTTCTGGTTAGGTGACCGTCGCTGATGAAAACCATCACCATGATGACCGAAACCATAAAGAACATCAAGTCTCTGACGTAAACGAGCTTGTCATTGGTGCTGGAGAGTCTCGAAAGCTCGCTATCGTCCGAAGCCGGCGCGGCCAATTGGAACGGAGCTACCACAGAGATCAGGCCAATGAGAAAGCACGTGACAAAAAAAGCTGCACCGACAAGCTCACCAATTGCCAGAGACGCATTCGAGGACTGGAAAGACGTGTATGTGGCCATGATGTCTGGGGATCCGTTGCCGAAGGCCAGCAGCGTGAGACCAGACACGTTTTCCGGGATCTTGAGGTAATTGGAAATGGAAGACAGATTTGGACAAAGAAACTCACTTGCTGTGATCCCCAGACTCACAAAGAGATAGACGAGCACAAGCAGCAACAAGGGGAGGATCAATGTATTTCGAGCTGTACTGGACTCGGCTGAACAGTAGTATAACTTGAAGTAGTTGACGGCTCCTATCTGATTGGCCAAACAGTTTTGAAGAACAAAATCGCATTGATCGGAGTGGGGAATAGTGTGCACGTCTTGGCAAATGGAGAGCGCAGAGGTGTCATCTTTGGTGAGGGCGTAGGTGTGGGCGAAAAGGAGCAAAAGGGGGTGCAAGCGTACCATTGAGACGAAGAGGCCAACAGAATCGGTAGGAGAGATTCAAAGTCAGCTGAAAGTTGACCTTGTCTGCTGTTACTGTCCCTGGCTAGTCAAATTCGTATCTTTTGAGCGAATTGAAGGAATAAAAGGCCTTGGATAAGAGTGTCCTTTTATTTTTTTTATCTATACATGTTATCGACGCGGTTTTTTTTTTTGTTTCTGAGAACGCCGATCGACGCTCATCTGATCCCACAATTAAAAACAAAAGCGGCAAATCAGGAACAGAACAACCCCTTTCTTTTCTTGCAAATTTCCTGCAACGACGAAGATCGTACAACGTTACACCGCAAACAAGGCGTTTTACCACCATAATAGTTCTTTCTCTTTGGCCCGTTTGATGAACAGAAAAGGGTATTCGCCTTTGTCAACGACAGGCGAGGAACACGAGCGGGACAGCAAAAGCGGCATTCAACAGGACACAGCAATGCACAAAGAGTCGCTCAGCTCGCTTAGCAGCATTGTTGAGACTCAATACCTACTCATAGACAAGCATGGGAACTTTGTGGAGCGAAACACCGGCAGAAATGTTCTTCTCAGGGGCATCAATGTTGATTCGGGCTCTAAGATGCCCATGAGACCCCACCAAAACTCGCACACTCGGCCGGATACGTGCGGTTTTTGGGACAATGCGGACCATGTCTCTTTTGTTGGGAAACCATTTCCAATCGAAGACGCTTTTGAACACCTGAGCCGCATCAAATTGTGGGGTTACAACACTATCAGATACATCATCACCTGGGAGGCAATTGAGCACGAGGGTCCGCAAATTTACGACGACGATTACATCGACTACACGGTGCAGCTTTTACAAAAAATTGACGAAATTGGAGGCTTGTACGTGTTTATCGACCCACACCAGGACGTGTGGTCCCGTTTCACCGGCGGAAGCGGTGCTCCTCTATGGACTCTTTATGCGGCAGGGATGGAACCCCGGAATTTCCCGGCCACAGAGGCCGCTCTAATTCACAATTGTTCGCCCGATCCGCAGAGGTTCCCAAAAATGGTCTGGGCTTCTAATTACTACAGACTGGCTTCGGAGGTGATGTTCACGTTGTTCTTTTCAGGTAAAATTTTTGCTCCTAAAGCGATCTTGGACGGAGTCAACATACAGGACTATTTGCAAAGCCATTACATTGATGCAATTAGCTATTTCTTGAAGAGCGTGAAAGAAAAGGCTCCGCATCTGTTCAACAAGACTCTCTGCGGAATTGAGACCTTGAATGAGCCGAACTCGGGGTTTTTCGGTTTCGTCAATCTGGACCAATACCCAACGACGCAGGAGCTGAAACTCCACACAACGCCCAGGCCAATCCAGGCTCTGCGGCTTGGAATGGGCATTCCGCAGGAAGTAGACGTCTACTCTTTGTCGATCTTTGGTCCGAAAAAGTCTGGAAAGACGCTTGTTGATCCGCAGGGCAAGAAGGCATGGGTTTCTGACGATCGGATGGACAAACATTACGGGTTTAACAGACATTCGAGCTGGAAGCTTGGAGAGTGTGTTTTTGCGCAGCATCATGTCTGGGACAGCAAGACCGGAGAGCTTTTGATCCCGAACTATTTCGGGTTGCATCCACAAACGGGAGAGACCTTGGACAAGGAAATTTTCATCAACACACAGTTTGTGGACTTTTGGGTGAAGTGCAGAGACATGACTCGTAATGTTGATTCGGATCTGATCGTGATCATGCAGCATCCTGTCTTGGAAATCCCTCCAAAGCTCAAGGGCTCCTCTTTGTTGGACTCGAGAATGGCTGTTGCGCAGCACTATTACGACGGAATGTCTTTGATGTTCAAGAGTTGGAACCGGAAGTACAATGTGGATACCCTGGGAATCATGAGAGGAAAGTATTTGAATCCTGTTTTTGGGCTTGTTTTTGGTGAAGATAACATCAGAAGGTCAATAAGGAGTCAGATGAGACAGCTGAAAGAGGAGGCCAATGAGTCGTTAGGCAAGAACATTCCTGTCATTGTGACTGAGACGGGGATGCCGTTTGACATGGATAACAAGAGTGCTTACGAGAATGGGGATTTCAGCTCACAGGAGAGTGCAAACGATGCTCTCGGGTATGCTCTGGAAGGAGCAAACGTCAACAGCACCTACTGGTGCTACAACGCGGAAAACAGCCACAAATGGGGAGACAATTGGAATTTAGAGGACTTTTCGTTGTATTCAAAAGACAATATTCAGGACCTAAAGTCTGATTATCAGCTACACACGGGGAGTTACGGCAACGCGTCAATTGGAACGTATTTGGAGTGGATTACAAACTCTTCATTCAGCGTCGACACGGACGCGGATGGGACGAAACGGTCAGACGACAACACCAAGACACATAGCGTGGAGAGTACCGACACGGTGCTGGAGAACAAAATTTTATCTCTGTTGAACGGAACGCGGGTCTCGCAGGCAATTGTGAGGCCTTACCCAGTTACGACGAACGGGGTGGTGAAGTACTGTGAGTTCGATCTCAAGGGCAAGACCTTTATGCTGGAGGTGGACACGTCGGTGAAGGGCATCAGCAGCGACCCAAGCGCTCCGACAACGATCTTTTTGCCTGACTTACATTTCCAACAGGGTCAGTTTGAGATCAATGTGTCGAGTGGGAGTACGATATACAAGCACAATCGGTTCTTGCAGATTGTGGAGTGGTATCACGATACGCAGATTGGTGACATAACGATGACGGTATCCAATTACCAGAACGGGGAGGAAGAGGACGACGATTGGGGCGATCTGGGCAGTTTAAAAGCCTTAGCCTGCGGGTACTTATGAGGAAGGTTGACAGGATGTGTGATGTTGAAGGTGTACTCTGCAGGCTGTTTCGGATCCTCCTTCGTTCTTTCCAGTTTATTTTGCTGGTGGTTTTAGAAATGCTGATTTGGTTGATAAGAAAGTTGTTCTAGAAGGGCGAGGACTAGGGGCTGCCAATATCTACGTGGGCATTGAATTGGTTATGGGCTTTTCGCGTTGGTTTAATTTTTGTTGGTTTGTGAGCTACTTTTTATTCATATATTGTCAATTCATTGCACTAATCGAAAACAGTGAGATAAGCTTCGGCGACAAATCTTGCTCTGGCGTTCAAAAACAACTTCATTTCGCTGATTTCCTTGTCAACGTCCTCCATAAATTCGATAATGAAGTCGATCAGCTTGTTTTTCATCATCACCTCGTTGTGGTAGTTGGTGAGCAGAAACGAAATGTCGTAGCCTTCTATAGGCACTCTTCTGAGAATGAGGAAGTTTTCTGCTCTTTTGGTGAGGAAACGAGTGAACTTGTCCACAAGAATGTTTTCGATTTCGTCGCTCTGCTTGATCTTGATAGAAACACGCACAGAGTTGATACTCGGCTCAATCAACACTCTTTCGTTCTCGTTTCTCGATATCATCATTGGGTTCAGCAGCACCTCGACGGTTTTCTTGTTTTCAATTTCTGGGTAGTTGTGTCTTTCCACAATCTGCGACGAGAAATTCTCGAGACACAGCGCCACGTTGAGCGAGTGTCTCACTGCTGTGAGATATGGCTTGAGAGATTGCGACTGCTAAGTGTTAGTAAAGTTCAAGTTCCATTGGAGCCGAGGAAGTAGACGTACCATTTTTGGATGGTCTCAACGGTGCGGAGTTTCTTTTTGAGTCAATTGAACGTTCTCCCGCGTGCAAGTGGTCTATTCGGGATGCTTAAAATTCTGATTGCACGGTTCATCAACGGCTCAGAATACTGTAGAGTGTCATTTTGGATTCAATATTCCGTAAAGACGGTTTTTGAAAAGTTGTGTGGTGCACAACCAAAAATTATTTCAAGCTCACAAAATTTCAGCAGATATCGATCAAGCCTTGGTGAGGTTAGTTTCTGCTGGTTCGTGCTTGTTCTAGTGTTGTCTGGGGCATCATGACGTGGCAGGAGATTACAGATGATGAGGGCCGAGTCTACTACTACAACTCGGAGACCGATGAGACGCAATGGGAACGACCTGACGAGCTTTCGACGCCGCTTGAGAGGGCGCTCTCCAAGACAAAGTGGCGCAAGTTTGAGACCGAGGAGAAGGAGACGTACTATTTTAATGAGGAGACCGAGCAGACGCAATGGGAGGTTCCTGCAGAGGTGACGGCGCTACTGGAGGGGGAAGAGGAGGAAGAGACCAGCGCAGCGAGCAGGGCGGCCAAAGAAGCCGTTGTTGCAACGCGGAACGTGGAGTTTGATCAGGAAGTTGACAAAGTGAGCCTTCCCACGAAACCTGCCAGTTCTGGCAGTTTTGGTGGGCTTGGAAACCGTCTTGTTGGGCTATCAAGGCTTGTACAAGAAAACACAGGACTAGTGAGCGAGCTTCCTGGTGCAGAGGTGTCATCGGCACAGAGCTCGTCTGACGAGTTTGTTGCAATGTTGGAGGAAAAAAAGGTGGATTCGACGTGGTCATTTAACAAGGTGATGGAGACCTTCATCAAAGATCCACGATACTGGGCTGTGGACGATGCGTTGATGCGCAAACAGTTTTTTGAGGTGTATCTGATCCGGAAGGCCGATCGGGAGCTGAAGGAGGTTGAGAACTCGCGGGAGAGCTACAAGGAGGCATTTTTTCAGGTACTGGACAACCATGAGTTGCGGCATACGACGCGGTGGAAGACGTGTTCGAAGTTGATCATCGACGAGCCGATCTATTCGCTGATTCCAAACAAGATGAAGCGGGAATTCTTTGAGGAATACATGCGGAAACTGCGGCTTGAGCACGAAAGCGAGCTGCGGGAGAAGCGCAAGAGCGAGCTGAAGGAGTTGGGCGACGAATTAGAGCGCACAGCGGTGTTGACGTCGCGGTTTGACGACGTTCTTGGGTCGTTGGACCTGAAAAAATATCCGAACCTGCAGAACTTGGACATTCTGACCGTTTTCGAAGGAATTGTTCGCGAGTTGGAGACGGAGTTTGACGAGAAAGTGAAGAAGAACATGAAAGTGAACTACCGCTCGGACCGGCGGTCTCGTGACGGTTTCCGGCAGCTGCTGGACGAGCTGCGTGCGGACCCGGACGTTCGGATCACGGCGAAGTTGCACTGGTTTGAGTTTGTTGCGCTGGTGCGCGACGATGCGCGGTTCCAGGAGCTGTGCGGCCGCAAAGGTTCATCTGCGATCGACTTTTACTGGGACATTCTCGATAAAGAGAGTCAGGTTCTCAAAGCGAAGCGGGACTTGGTGAAACAGGTGATCATAAGCAACAAATGGGAGTTGCCGAGAGATGGAAGCGATGCCGCGTTTGCGACGTTTGTCGAGCAGCTGCGCAGCGTCAAAAGCGAGGATGTGAAGGAGGAGGATGAGAGACTGATTTTTGACTTGTTGGTTGGGGAGAATGGAAAAAAGCGGCGCATTGATGGTGCCGCCGTCGGCAGCGAGGCAAAGCGGAAGAAGGGGTTAATGACTCTGGGTTATGGGGCCCTTACGTAATAGAAGAAAAAGGTCATCTTCTGTTTTTGCCTGTAATGATTATTATGTAGTGTACAATACAAAAATTTGCCAGTTTGCGGGTTCCGTTATTCTTCCTGCCACAAGGCGGACAATCCAAGCAATCCCACCATTGCGTATCGGAAGTAGTCGTTTTCGGTAATGAGAATAGTCACGTAGCCAAGCTTTGGAATGTACCCCTTGACAGCTCCAAGAATGTCCTTGTCTCTGTCCAGATAACTCTGGCCATACGCGTACAGCGGCAGATCGTCGCGCTCGTTGTTGTCGCCCTTGGTGAGCAGCAGCTGTTTCTTGGTGAGCTTTTTTTGGTTTTTTCTTCCCTCCACCGCAGCCACTTTGTGCTCGCGGAGCACTCTGTGCACGATCGGAATCTCTTTGTTCTGGATCTGGTAAACCACCACGTCTCCCACGTCCACGTATTCCTGCCTGTTCCACAACAACAGGATGTCTCCACGCTGGAACGCCGGCTCCATCGACCCGGACAGAACCACCACGACGGGCGAGTTTGACATGGTCAGCAGCGAAAGAAACTTCCAGAAGGCAAAGGCCGAGGCCAGCACCATAGCCATGCTCAGGCCCTGATTGAGCTGTTGTCTGATGTTCATTATGGGTGTGTGCAATTGGGGAGAGGAGAAAGAAGGAGGGGCTGTGGTGTTCGTTGATTGAAAAACATGTCAATTGAGTCTAGATTTTGTCGACGGATTCGCGTCTGTCGACGCATGATTTTTGTGTCGACGCGTTGCCCACACTCGAGTAAATATAAATATATTTCGAGATCAATCTTTGCAGTTCGCTGGCCATTACAATCATCCTCCACCACGCCATGAGCTCTAAGTAAGTTGCCTCCGCTCTTGCAAATTACGCCCCCGCTAACACAGCCAGCCGCTACTCGTCAAAAGTCCACCAAAGAGAGGGCCGAACGGCGCTGTTTTCGTCCTCCCAACAGCAGGCTCTCTCGGCCAACCAGTCGCCAACGAGGGCCTACTCCAACAACAATTCGTCCACATCTCTGTCATCAATCGGCCAGCGAAACGGGTTTTCTGACGCAGGCGCGTTCGGCGCGCCGTCGTCGCCCTACGACACCGACTCGTCGCGCAAAAGAGACTACAACGCGTCGCTCATGTCGCAGCTCGAGTCCCAGAACGACGAGACAGTAAACGTCCTCGGTTCCAAGATCGAGGCGCTCAAAAATCTGTCCGTGCGCATGGGCGACGAGATCAACAAGAGCGGCCTCAACCTCAATGCCTTGGGCGGCGACATGGAGCTTACAAAGAACAGAATCAGGACAAACTTCAAACGGATGACTATAATGGCGAGCAAAACAGGCATCAGCTGGAAAATCTGGCTCCTGTTTTTTGCTGTGATTTTTTGGATCTTTTTCTGGGTCTGGCTCTTTTGATCAGACACCGATTCCCCGGCATCTACTCCCATCTACTACAAAATTATCGGTATATGACTCACAAAACAGCGTAATACAAAAACAGCAATAGCCTCAGCGCAACACAGCAAACAGCACACAGCACACAAACCCACAGCCCGTACACCCCACCAAAAACACGTCCAGCGTGGGTGAAGTGAAAAATAATCTCAATAAAATATTCCTGAAATATCCCACAAACCAACAAATCAGAACACCTTTCAAACCTCAACAGGCTTTGTATCCTCTTCCAACATGTTTCCGTCTCCTCCGTTGCCGCCCCTTCCCCCTCGAAACCCGCCTCGGAGCCCTCTGCCGCGCCCACGGCCGCCTCTTCTCTTCCCGCCTCGTCCTGAATTGACGTTCATCCCGGGATAGTTTGTTCGTTTCGCGACAATTGTGAGCGGACGATTGCGAAACTCTGTTCCAGACATGTTGATGGCTGCCTTGGCCGCCTCAACGTCCTCGAACTCCACATACGCGTACCCTTTGGGAAACCCCGACAGCTTGTTGTACAAAATGGTGATCCGGTTGATGGTTCCACAATCGTTCAATAGGTCTTTTAGGTCGTTCGGTACCGCAGAGTAATCAACGTTCCCAACATAGACTGACCGAGAGTCGATCTCCTGCTGGTTGCTTGGCTGGTTTGGAGCCAGCTTGGGCTGGGTAGCGATCTCCTCCACCGACGTTTCCGACGTACCCAGCGCCTCCGATTGCGTTTCCAGAATGTCTCCGTTCTCAGATGCAGTCGACATTGGGCATCCACGGCTTACTTATCTCCGGTCTTCTCCACAAACAGCCAATTTCGGGCTATGCAGCAGTTAGACACTGTGTTTGATTTGTTGTCTCTTTTCTTTCCGGCTCCCAGAAGGAAACGTCACACAAATTGGTCAAATTATGGCTTGCGGTTTCTGTACGGCTGTTTGTCTGACTACACACGGCCCCGTTTCTGTGTTAAATGTCACTTGTACGTCTCCACAAAAAAAAAAAGGGGAGCCCAGAGACGAAACGCAAGTTTCGTCGCGTCTGAAAGACCCAGGCTGTGCAATTTGAGTCTTGCACGTTTAAAATTTTTCAAAAATAAAAAAAAAATATTTAAAAAAGAAGAGAAAAACTGTATTTTGATTTGTCTTTAATTATCCACCGCAAAGTTAATCAGCACATACAATGGTTTCCGTTAGAAAGAGGAAGATGGGCCGCTCTTCGGTTGGCAAGGCCACCAGACGCACGAAGGACAGACAAAGAAAAGTGAAGATTTCCAGCAACCCAATCATTGCAGCACACTGGGACCCTAAACTTACCCTTTCACAGAACTATGCCAAGCTGGGACTGCGTGTCCGACTAGGGAAGGACACCGGAGGTGTTGAGAAGGATATCGAGGTGTTCCAGCCTAAAAAGGACGAGGAGCTTCTTGTGGACGACGAGGAGGAAGACAAGGAAGAGAGCGAAGACTCGGATTCATACATCCCAGCAAACATTCTTGAAGGAACAGCAAAGATCATGCGCGACGACGACGGAAATGTAATTAAAGTGGTGTACGGAACGAAGAAAGCCGCCTCTCAGACACAAACAGAACAGGAAAAGCCAAAGACTGAGGTTGTGAGACAACTGGAAGAGCTTGCTAAGCACAAGGTGGTGAAAGAGAGATGGCAAAGCGGGAGAGAAGTGGAATGGCTGCGTGCTCTTTACGACAAGTATGGAGACGATTACGACAAGATGAAGTGGGACAAAAAGCTGAATCCTTTCCAACATAGTCCTGGTGAGCTCAAAAAGAGATTCAGAAAGTGGAAGAAGGACCAGGGAATAAACTAGCGCATCAATGCATAGGGTACATAATTTGAATCGAGTACAGCGAATGGAGGTGTAGCAGGGGTGGTGTCACAGAATTGGATGTAGATTCCACAGTCTAAGGTAAAGGTATCAGTCACGTGAATAGTGTCACGTGTAAAACAACAAAATTCTTGCGAGCATCAGTCTTTTTTTTCTGTGTATCTCGGTTATCTTCTGAATCTTATCGCAGATCCCACTTCCATTGCCATGTCGAACAACGAGCCAGCAAACTCCCTCCGCGTGCTGTCACCATCGCCGTGTGCGTACGATCCCTCGGAAAATGGCAGAACGTCGCGTCCAAACACGTCGTCTGGCTGGACCAAGCAGATTCGTGGGTTGCCCTCTGCTGGCATGGTGCAGGATTTCAATGCGACTATCAACTCAATGACAGAGAAGGACGCAAAGACTTTTGCCACATTCAAAACAAACCTGAAAGTCGATCTCAGCGAATCGGGAAATTGGCGTGTTGCCACTGACAAGATGAGTACCGAGCTCAACGAGAAATTAGACCTTGTCATTAAAGAGTCCAGCTGGCTGGATGAGATCTGAGATATATTTATTTACATGCTACACCACCGAGCCCTTCAGAACCATCCTTTTTTCTTTGGTTTCGGAGTTTCGCCGTCTTTGAGTCCCAGACCAAATCTCTTGAGGGTTTCTCCGACATCTCCAAAGGACTCTCTGTCACCCTGGATGACGATGGTTGGGTTCGATCCCGTGAACACCTTCTTTGAGATATCGATGAGATCCTTTCTTGTGACTTTATCAATCTTGTCGCACATTTCCAACACGTCCACTCTCTTGCCGTAGATCTGGACCTGTCTTCCCATGTCTTCGAGCTGCACCATCTTGCTCTCCAGGTTCATCATGAGCGAGGATTTAAGCTGGTTTTTGGCTCTGTTCACCTCGTTGTCGCTGAGTCCGCCCTTTCCAACGCTGTGGTCCATCAAAAGAGACAGTTCAAACCCAATGAGCTCGCCCATCACGCGATTTGCCTGCGGAATACAGCTTAACGAAAGACCAAAGAGCCCGCTGTCCGTGAAGTTGTGAATGAACGACTTGCACGACTCGACAAAGCCGTACTGGTTCAGGATCCGCGTGTATGCTCTCGAGTACATTCCCTTACCCGGTCCTCCGGCAGAGAACGAGCCACCGCCTCCGAGAAGCATTTGGAGTGTCGCGAGCTTGTACACGTCGTCGTTGTCAATTGGGACACCTTCAAAAGCCACGTGGATGTGATGGAACTCCTGGCCGAGATAGGCCAATTCTTCCGACAATGGGATCGATAACTCTCCACCCGTGTACACGGCAGGATCTTTGATGATTGGTTCGCTGTTTGTGCTCTTGAAATCCTCGAAATACTTGAGGGTCAGCTCCTCCGCCTTCTGCATCGATATTCCGCTCATGGCCACCACAAGACGTTCAGGAGTAAAGAAAAGGTCTCTGTATTGAAGCAATTTCTCCCGCGAGATGTTGCTCAACTCCTCCTCGGGACACAACAATGGACACCCGAGATTCTTCCCACTGTACGCCACTTGCTGGACGAGCTCGGGCAAAATGAGATCGCTCTGAAGCCAGATCTCGTTCAGTTCGTAGCTGGTGTTGGCGATCTGCTCGTTCACTTCCTCGTTCAGCATCTGCGGCTTGGCAATTGTTTCGCTGAGAAGCTGGTACATTTTTTCAACATCAGTATTGAACACGCTCGCCTGGTAGATCAGAGACTCTCTGGAAGAAGCGCACATGAAGTTGCCTCCAAGATGATTCAGGTTCTCTAACATTTTCTGACCGCTGAAATTATGTGTAGATTTGAACGCCATCTTGTCCATGAGGTGCGAAACTCCCGTCAAACCGTAGCGGTCCTCGTATCTGGATCCGGAATTAACATACATTCCGATTGCGCTAAAGTAGCTGGGCGTCTTGTCCACAACGAGTTTAATTCCGCTGGGCAGAGTTTTGATCTCCGTCTGCGACAGCGTCGACCGCGAAGTGGCGGCGTAGCCGCGGCTGCCGCGGACGCTCTTCAAAGCCCGTGTAGAAGACTTGGTGATGGCAGACAGCATGCTTGGAGATGAAGAGGAGTCCTCGAATCTGCTTACAGTTTTTTGTCATAGCTTTTGAACTTGTCTAGCCAGAAAAAAAGTTTGACAAATTTTCGCGCGTCGATCGACGGGGCGATACCGGACCAACACGTCTACTAAGCCCCAAAAGAATCATGCAGCTTCGGGGTACCGATTACCTCAGTACCGGAGTGCCCGGCAAGGGGCTCTCTCTGTGCTGGTCTTGGGATCACAGCATGTCCACCCAAACAGAACAGTTTGCCTCCGGAAGAGGCTGTGGTTTGTAGTCGAAAGCTTGCGATCTCCGAGCTTCCGACCGGCTCGTCTTCTCGGTAGAGAATTCTGCTTGTGCGAGAAAAAAAAATTAGAAAAAGAAAATAAAGTAAGACGATTTAAATAACAAGAATCAATAAACAGAAAACACGAGATAGCTCTTAAAAATTCGCTCTTTTCCTTTCTCTTTACTTCACTTCTCACGAACAACGAGCGTTCCCAACGTTTTTGAGTTGCATAGTCTGTTCCGCAGCCAATCATTGCGCTCTGCTATCTCTGTTTAGTTATTGGAAATGAACACTGCGCCCCCAAAAAGATTACCACTCATCTCGAGAGCAGGGCTCGCTGCACACACGAGTCCCAAGTCGTGCTGGGTCTCGCTATACAACAGAAACATTTACGATGTGACGGACTTCCTGGATGAGCACCCTGCCGGCGCCGAGCTCATTCTCGATTACGCCGGCAAGGACATCACAGCTATTCTGTCTGATCCGATAAGCCACACGCACTCTGAAAGTGCGTACGAGATGCTGAACGACGAGATGTTGATTGGGTACCTTGCCTCGGCCGAAGAGGAGGAGGAGTTGCTCTCGAGACATGCCGACATGGAGGTCATTCCAGAGTCGATCGACCTTACCGAGTTCGGCGAGTTGCCTTCCGAAGAGCTTTTGTCGGTTAAAACCGACCACCTTCAGGACTACCAGAAACACAAGTTCCTAGACTTGAACCGGCCGCTTCTGATGCAAGTTTTGACTGCCAGCTGGTCCAAAGAGTTCTACTTGGATCAGGTCCATAGACCTAGACACTACGGTAAGGGCTCTGCTCCGCTGTTCGGCAACTTCCTGGAGCCGCTATCGCTGACCCCGATGTGGGTTGTTCCGACTCTTTGGCTGCCGGTGAACTTTGTGTTCTTTTACGTCGGATTTGTCAACCAGAACAAGGTTGTGGCCTTGTCTTTGTGGGCTTTGGGCCTATTTGTCTGGACTCTTTTGGAGTACAGTCTGCACCGCTTCCTGTTCCATCTCGACCACTACTTACCAGACCACCAGCTCGCATTCACCGTGCACTTTTTGCTTCACGGAGTGCACCACTACCTGCCAATGGACAAGATGAGACTTGTGATGCCTCCAACCTTGTTTGTGGCACTGTGCTTCCCATTCTACAAGCTGGTGTTTTCCATCCTGCCGTTCTACATGGCGTGCTCGGGTTTCGCCGGAGGAACGCTTGGCTACATCATGTACGACTGCACACACTACATCCTGCACCACGCCAAGCTGCCCAAATACTTCCAAAACCTCAAGACGTACCATTTGGAGCACCACTACAAGAATTACGAGCTTGGGTTTGGCGTGACCAGCAAGTTCTGGGACGTTATTTTTGGCACAGTTCTGCACCCAGAGGATGTTCTACAGAAGAGAAATTGAGGGAAACTGCGTTTAGCCAGTCGTTTATCGGACTGCAATTGCTCTTTATGATTATGCACTGCCGTTTTACCGGAGTTTTGTTTTACATAGCACACTTGTACACATTTAATATACCGAAAGCCAATGTCTACTTATCAAAATATTTCTTTAGGAAAACTCCCTTAACAGAGCCATCGTCGTATCGAAACTGCACTCGTCGTCCGTTTTCATCTCCTCATTCGCATTTTCTGTGTTGCTTGAGTTACTCTCCAACACTTTGAGAACCACCTCGTACCCCTTCATCCCGTTATAAGTGCTTACCAAACAACACCAGCTCTCGTGCTCTTCCTCCAGATCGATCTCGTCGTCCTCCTTCACCAGCTCGAACCCGTCCAAATGTGCGGTGCTACTCTGTCTCGACTCCGGTGGGTACTCGCACGACCCAAGCGTTTCGACCTTGTCGAGTCTCGGCCGCTCGCCCAGCAGAATGCGCCGCGTGCACCGACTGCATTTGAGAAGAGCGAGGTTTTTCGCGCCAAACCGCTGCTGTTTGAGCTCCCAGCCGAAAAGAGCCACCTGTGCCACCACCGGGTCGTATCTGTGCCGCGTGTATGCGTTCAACACGCGCTGAACGTTTGAGGGCGGCCGCGCGAACGTCTTGGAACTGAGTACCGCGCTCTTATTTTCCTCCAGATCCATCACGTTGGCGTCAAATTGCACCAGAATCTCCTCCATGTCGCTCAGTTTCAGCAGGTACTGTTTGCGCACCACCGCAACGTCCAGACTGCTGTTTCTCCAGATACAGTGGGCGTAGTGCTCTGAGCGCAGGCGTTTCAAATATGAAGCCACCAGCTGGTTGCGCAGTGTCTGGTACTCTTCCTGGACGTCGTCCTCGTCGTCGGACTCAAACAGAAAGTTGCTGATGAGATCCATCTTGCCGTGCGCTCTGCCAGGCTCGTTGAGCCGGATCATCACCATGGCGTTGCACTGCGCGCAGTGCAGCTCGTTCTTGCGTCGCGCGTGGCACCGCCAGCCGTAGATCGCGCACTCGAGCGGGGTCAACTGGCTGTCTTCGACTGTCCAGTTGAGGATGTTGAACGAGTTGATGCGCTGGTTGATGAGCTTCTTGTCAAAAGGGTCGCAGACCCTGATCTTGTGGCGCCGCAACGGCTTTGTTTTGGATGTGGGCGGCGTGTCGCCGTTCGACAGCCGTCGCTTGGAAATCAGGGACTTCTGGTAGGTGTGTAAGCTCACGTGCGGGAGATGTGTTCGGAGCGATGGCGAATGGGAGGAGATGTGAGAAAGGGGAGTCGACGAGCCGGCGACAGCCGGTGAGCCCGCCATGCTCGGCGCAGAAGCTCCCGACAGACAAATCGACGAGAGCACCTCCAAAATTGCGTTCGGCGAGGTCTCCATGGCTTGTTTGAAAGAAAGAGGGATGTAGTCTCTGAGTAAGTTTTAGATTTTTTTTTAGGCTTTTGATATTTGATTTTTTTGGGTTTTTTTTTTAACGGCTATGCGACAAGTTTTTTTATTTTTTCAAGTCGTCCTCCATTTCCTCGGTTCTGCATCGGAATCCTCCTCATCCATCTCGATCCTCACCGCACATGTCGGACTCATATAAACTCAAGTTTCTCGAAGACGCTCTGGAGATCCAGGCGCTTAAGTTCGGCTCGTTCACGCTCAAGTCGGGCCGTGTGTCGCCGTACTTTTTCAACATGGGCCTGTTCTCCACGGGGAAGAGTCTGAGCAACATTGCGACCGCGTACGCCCGTGCGATCATCGACTCGGGAATCGAGTTCGACATCTTGTTTGGCCCAGCGTACAAGGGAATTCCGCTCGCGGCGATCACCGTCACCAAGCTCTACGAGATTGGCGGAGCCAAGTACGATGGCGTCGGGTATGCGTTCAACAGAAAGGAAAAGAAGGACCACGGCGAGGGAGGTTCGATCGTTGGCTGTGCGCTCAAGGGTAAGCGGACCTTGATTATTGACGACGTGATGACGGCTGGAACGGCCATCAACGAGGCGTTCGCTATCATCAAGGCCGAGGGAGGAGACGCTGTTGGTTGTATTATCGCACTCGACAGACAGGAGACCACGAACGACTCGGCCGAGGGCGCCACGAGAGCTGTGGCGAAGAGATACGGTGTCCCAGTGCTGTCGATTGTTTGTCTGGACGACATTGTCGAAAAGCTCAAGGGACGGTTCACGGAGGGGGAGCTGCAGAGCATTCTGGAGTACCGCAAGAAGTATGTTCCGAAATAAAGGAACGAGGCGACGCGGGACGAACTCCCAAGTCAGTATGGACCGTGCACTTCCGATCAGTTTTTATGTAGATACCAGGTGCAGGAACCGTACTTTCCCCATAATTTAAATTTTTCAGGCTGCGATTTTCAAAAGTTTTCAAGCTGTGCAGCAACATTTCTCAGGAAATCAATTAGTATATAATTGTCGGCACGACACAGCGTGGCCGGTCTGCGCGTTGAAGAGGACTAGCAGATCCGCTCACGCACGAATCCGCTGCACCTTCATTTTTGGCACCTTTGGCGCGGCCGTCTTCTCCCCCGCGGCCGGCGTCTTCACGTAAGCACTCGCCGTCTGCGGGTTGCGCATCGTCAACGGCGAGTGCAGCGGCACAATTGTGTTCATCTTGAACCCCTTCACTCTGCTCACCTCGACCGGGTCGTAGCCCTGCATCAGCTCCGGCGGACCAGGCAGCTCCATCACGCTCTGCAGCGACGTCTGGTGCTTCTGCAGATACACAGCAACCGCCGCCAACAGCTGGCGCTTGTTTTTCACGTTCCCCTGAGTAGGTTTTCCCTCGTACTTGAGCCCCACACGGACCCGTCCCGGGTTGCCAAAGTCCTGTGGATGCGACTTTTCAGGCTCCAGAATCGCAGGCAAGCGCAACGCACGACAAGCGTCGAGAATCGTTTTGGCCAAAGGATTGCGCACACACTTGTCTACTGGCACCCGCCTGCCGTCAGAAACGGAACGGTTCTTGTCAAAGTAGCACGGATGCAGCAGCTGCATCGACTCCAGCTCCTTCTTCTCCTCCTCAGAGAGCGAGTCCTGCGCACGCACCTGGCTCATGTCCATGTCGCGTGGCGCATTAGAAACGGCGGGACCGGTTCCCCCTGGAAGAGGCATTCCGAGGTTGCGCATCATGTCCTCGATCGGGTTCGAGCTCTCGGTGCCGTCAGAACGGACCACCGAAGGTTTTGGTCTGGCCGGAGCAATAGGTGTTTTGAGGTCCGGATCAAACTCGGCGAGATCCATGTCCATGTTGTCGACATCCTCGATGTCTTCGATCTCCTCCAGCGTCGGCATGTTGTGGGAGTGTGCTTGTTCAATCTGTCGGTAAGAGCGATCATGTCCAACATTTTCAGCAAAAAATAAATCAAGGTGAGCATCGCAAATTACGTAAGCGGAATCCAAGGAACACGAAAAAAAAAAGCCCAGCTCTGTTCTGCAGGAAAAGGCCATCTACCTGGATCGCGATCCACCATGAGCACTGGACCCGATCCGCGCGACCGGTTCTTCACACCAATGGAGTCGTCGGATGAAAATTATAGCGACGCGAGGGATCATTTCAGCGACAGCGAGCAGGAGTTGCCAGATACACAGCCATCGCAGTCAGCAGGCCATGACGAAGTGGCCGCAGAAGCAGATACAGTTGCCCGACTGGACTACGGCGCCGACAAACAGCTAGCAGAAGTGCGACGCGACGCTAAAAGCATTCTGCGCGCATTGGACGACGATTTTGGCCGCGATCTCGCGTCTCATTTGTATCTAGTCTATCTACTGGACACGCGGTCCATGTTCCTCACCAACAAGCGGTTTTCGACGTGGCCGCTGCCGCGCGACAAGGTTCCTGTTCCGCAGGGCTCGCGTGTGTATGTGGACGAGCAGGATCCGTTTACCCGCGACAGTCGATCAGAGAAAGTGCGCTATAAAGATCTCGATAACGACGCCCCGGGCAAGATCCGGCCTCCAGAGAAGGCATTAGAGGTGAAACGGCGGCCTGCTGACGCGAACCGCGAGCTGGAGCTGGAATTGAGGGCCGTTTTTCAGCGCAAAGTTCACGAGCGCGTCAACAGGCTAAATTGGGAAAACGCGGGACGGAAGAAGACCACGACGAAGTTCAATGCGATCCTCGATCCGCCGGTGGATCTACCCGAGCGCGCGCGGGGCGAGCTTGTTGGACGCTTGAACGGTCTGTTGGATGGATTGATTGCCACGAGGTTGAATGAGGAGACGACAAGCGGCACTCCAGGGCTGGGAACTGTCCATAACTGGCGCACAGTGTCGTCCTTGGCAAAGGATTATGCCTCGCACGCGCATTTGGCAGAGCTGTTTAGTCTGCGACAGCCTGCCCTGAAAGAGCCCGTTTTCGACACGAGTCTGACGGAGCTCCAGCGCAGCAAGCAGCACCGTCGGTCTGTGGAGGCGCTCAAAGCGCGCAGCGCCGCGGACGAGGCGATGCACGAGCTTGTTGTGAGAAGGGAGTGTTTGAAGAGGAGAAAGGAGAGGTTGTGGGGGGAGAATTTTCTGATGAAGAGGAGGGCAGTGAAGAAAAGGAATCCGATTAGGACGATGACAAGGAGTATTCGTGCCGCGAGCGAGGATCCGGAGCCCCCAGAGGAGCCCAAGGAGCACCCCATTGTATAGACATTCACGCTGACAAATCAACTGGAACGCCATGTATAGACTATCACGACAATAAATTACCCATAAGTCGCTTTTCTCGCTCACTGCGCTCGTTCATTTGTCGGTCAACTCCGGAAAAACACTCTCCAAGACCTCCTGCAACACCACCAACACCAGATGCTTATTCAAAACCTCATTCTGCAAAACCTGGAACAAAGTATCCGCTGCAAGTCGCGAGCTGCCGTTACCAAATATCTTGGAACACGAGTCCATCACAAAAAACTCCAGAATCGTCTTGGCGCGCTGTTTCGTCTGCACCTTGTCAAGCAGCGACCGCTCCAGGCCGCCCTTGCGGAACTGTCCGCCTGGCCATAACGACTCCTGCAGCATCACCAGAACGCTCGAGATGGTTGTGGTTTGTTTCAACTTTCCCTCGATGTTCAGACGAACAATCTTCTCAATCGTGGAGCCAAAGAGCTGTTGCAGCACAAGAATCAGGGTCTTTCCGCGGAGGACAACCTTTGAACTTTTGAGCTGGAACAAAGAGATCAGCAGGTCGCTGATCGGCTTGACGAAGGAGACACTTTCGAGGGATCCAGCTCCATCGTCGTCAATGCCAGCGTCGTCGTCGTTGCCATTACCGCTCCCCGGCTCCACCAATTTTGCCGACAGTGGCTCATTCTGCGTGTACTGTAACTGCAACTGATTGAAAACACTGTTGTAAACACGCGTGGCCATGTTCATCGCGCTCTGTCTCGTTCCTCTCCGTTGATCATGCAGCGTAGTGTCCATGTTGAACACCTCACTCGACAGAAAACTGCGCAGAATTCGATCGTTGCAAACATCCTTGAACCTGAGCAAGCTTTGCAAATAGTTTTCCAGCTTCTGCTGCCGCTCCGTCACCAACGAACCCTGCTGGAACTTGAGAACAACCTTCCTCTTGGGAAACTCAATGTCTGCCGTCTCCGGATACCGGGCTTTCAAGTAATGGTTCAACTTATAGAACTGGCTAAACCGACGAGCCACCATCCAGCCCGCGGTGATCACGCCATGGTCCTCGCCAGAAACCTTCTGGACCTCGATGATGTACATTATGAAATCCTTGCCGTCCTCGCTGCCGTTGATGTGCGACGGGATCTTGACGCGCGACTTGCCAAACAGCGTATTGTCGCTTTCCTGAACAATAAACTGCTGCCGTTGCAGCTCTTTCAGCCGCAGTTCGCGCTGCAATCCAAGCTTCGATTTGTTCAGGATCCGCAGCTCGGCAACGTTGTTAGTCAGCTCGGCCTTTTTCAGCAGCGGCTCAATAATGATCAGCTGTTGCTCCAGTTTGTGAACATCCTCGCTCAGCTTATCGATCTCATCACCCAAATTCAAGTCGCTTGGCCCGGCCATGCGCAGCTCCTGCGACGGACCGAGCGACGAGACAGATTCAACGCCAGAAACGCTCGCGTCCTGGTCGTCTGCTATCGAGTCCAGGTCGTCGTCGTCGTCAAACAGCCGCGTGCTCGTCGTTTCCTTCTCCGCATCGTTGCCGTCAGAAACATCGTCAAACAGACCCGACCCGTCTGCGTCGTTCAAACCAAACAGATCCTTCTGCAGATCCTTGCTGATCAGCTTCGAGTTCCGCGGCGTGCTCGCCCCAGACTCAGACGTGTTGTAAACGCCGTCCGCGCTAGACGGTGCCGTGCTCGTGCTCGGCACAAGGTCCGAAGCGCGGTCGTTCGCAATCTCGTTCAATGCGTCCTCCACGGCCTTCAAGACGTTGTCGCTGATCTTGCGGTCCCGCTCCTCGTCGCCAGACCCTTCCTCCTGGTACCCGGCCAGCGGGTCGCCATTCGTCTCGTCTTCCTCCACGTCGAGCTCCGTGCGAGCCACGTCCTGCTGATTCTGCCGCTGTTTCTCAGCGGCCGCCATCAAACGTAGATATAAGTCCGACTGTTTGAAAGCGACAAAATCAGTCTTCTGCATGCGGTCAAAAAGCGACTTTTGCAGCTTCAAAATGTTCCGTCTCGCCTGGTGGTATAGAAGTGGGTCGTCCGGACTGCTCTCCACAAACTTCTCCACATCCGAGTAGCACTTTGAGTCGATTTTCATTAGTGGATTGCCGAAAAATTGCTTGAAGATCTGTCGGATATCGTCCGCCTGCGACGTGTTCGTCGAG
The DNA here is from genome assembly GCA_030555865.1 of Ogataea corticis. Taxonomy (NCBI): domain Eukaryota; kingdom Fungi; phylum Ascomycota; class Pichiomycetes; order Pichiales; family Pichiaceae; genus Ogataea; species Ogataea corticis. The sequence continues at coordinate 47,819 of JANIVM010000005.1, read as the reverse complement.
TACTCCATGTTTTCCTCCCCATCGCTGCCGCTCTCTGCTGCCTGCATGTAAAAGTCTTCCAGTGGGTCCCGCAGGCCGTTCACTACAAGCCACAGCTGCAAAAGTGGCGTACGTCGTCTCTGGTCCATAAACTCCATGAAAAATGATAGCAAAGACGGCTCGCGCAAAACGTCGTTCAAGCTCAAATCCAAATTCATCCCCGACAGAGCTCTACTGTGCTCCGCGGGCGTCGCCGACGGCTCAATCAGCGCCAGCAAACGGGTTTCGGTCGCCGCTTTGATCATCTGCAGCCGCTCTCTGTACACCGTTCGCAGTCTCTGAGCCTCCTGGCCATTTTCGTTATTCTTCTCCGCGTCCCGCATTGCCTTGCTGATCTGCAATGACACGTAGTATTTGTACTGCTTGAGATCTCCCGAGGAATTGCAGCTGCTAATGTCCTTGAGAATCCGCTGGAGTTTGGCGGTGTCCGTGTTCAGCGTGAGCCGGTTCTTCATCAGTGGACTACCATGCTTCTGCTTACGCAGCAGCTTGCGAGTGGCAGACGTGCCATCTGCAGAGTGCTTGTTCAGTGCATTCCTAAACTTCTTCACGTTCACACGGTCCTCCATCACGTTCCCGAGCCGGCCCTCCACCGTCTGGTTGTAGAAGTCTGGGTCCGCGAGCATGCCCACAACGGGAAACAGCACGCAGTTGGCTAGAATCTCGCGCAAGAGGATGAACACGGGTGGCGAGTTGATCTCCTGCGGATCCACAATCAGAGGCAGGACTCGCGCAATAGACTGAGCCAGCCATTTCCGAATGTGGTCCTCCTGGTCGAGATCTTTGAGCCGAACAGCCGGATGCAGCCTTCCTTTGTTGTAATTAGACGCAATTATATTGTCCAGGTCGCGAGTGTTCGTCAAAGACCGGTTCAAAAACGACTTTTTGTTCTTCACCACCTCGTGAGCGGCCACGAAATGGTTCAAATGGTCCGTCACCAGCGGCAAAATCCGACAGACAACAAGCTCGCTAAAATCCACATCTCTCAGTCGTGTTTCCAATTCCTTGATGATCATTCCGAACTGCCGACGCAGCTCGACCACAAACGTTGGGTCGTCTGTGATGTGGCAGAACCACGAGCTCACAAAGTCCCGCAGAACCAAGTTGATCAGGTTATTCAGAGTGTCATTAATCACAAAGTTATCTGGATACAAAGAAACGGCATCTTCAGACGTCGACTCCTCGCTCAGAATGCTCAACTCTCGTAGCCAGTTTTCGCCCACAGTAAACTCTAGTCTTCTGAACTTGGTCTGCAATTTTCGTGCAAGGCGGTCCTGAAACAGCGTAACCCGCGTCGTAATCCACAAACAAGTCACCACAGATACCAAAACGCCAACAAGGACGCAAAAGACACTCGAAATCACCCGTGTAGACACATAGATCCCAAAAAGGGCAACGGGGATCAATAACTGAGACACCTGAAACACATGGTTTCGGGCAACTCTGGTCGGTGTCTTGTCAATTTCAGTGCTCATTGAGCCAATCAGTTCATATTGCCAGTAAAGTGGTGTTGCTTGGCCACCATTCACTCCCTGCTAGGAAAAAAACACTGTTTGTTACTCCCCACAAAAACTAAGGTATTCAATTCAACTGTAAACAGGGAAAAAAAAATACTGGGAAAAAAAAAATGCTTACGTAACCTCGTGATCCTGGCCATACTTTTCGATGTTGCGTTTAAGCACAGCGTTCTTGATCCGGCTGGCCAGGTTGCCGGTGTCGGCGCCACCGTCGGTCCCCGTCGCCAGCATGTCGACCCCGTCAACGTTCACAAAGCTCGAGGTCGCTGAGGACGGATTGTCATACTCGAACCGGTCTCTCAGCTGCAAAGCATCAGGGAAGATCGAAACGTCAGACAAGTTAGGCAGCAAAGGACCCTCGCCAGCAATACGGGTAAAACCAGAGTGTGTTGAGCTAGTGGAAGATGACCGTGTTCTTGATCTCGAACCCGATCTTGAGCGCGAACCCGATCTCGACCTCCATCTGTCTTTCAACTCCTCCTGCTCCGTCTCGTACTGCTCCTCCAATCTAGCCAGACTGTGTCTGTCGATTCTTGGGAAAACTTTCGGACCCAGTTCGTTGATTACCTCGGTTATCTCTGCAGACAGTTTCTCGCGCTCCTTGTTCAATTTCACCAGATCCGTAGAGCTTGGAGACAGGTACAGCACCAGAGGCTTGATCGACTTGAAGATGTCGACACCAACCTCACCGATCCTGAAAGCGGCATAAGTCGTGCAAACGAGAATGAACCAACACGTTGGGAACACAATCAGTCTTGATTGCAAGAAGCTCACTCTTGCCGGAACGAAATTATAATGAAGTACAATGTATGTCCCGATAACCGAGTAGAGGAAGTAGAGTGTAGGGGCTGCAACCAAAGCAATCAGGACTTTCCATGATCCCAAGACATCGTTCGCCCGGATCTTCACCGACGAGTGTGCCAATGCGTCCTTTTGCTTCTTGCGGGAGATAACCTTGCACGCGATGAACACAGGTGCAAACAGAACGGTCCCAGGCAAGCTCAGAAGTGCCAGGAAAAACAGACGAACCAGTCTGTCCACTAGCAAGAGAATCGTGTGGACGTGGTGTTTGGCCAAGGTCTCCAATTGGTAATCCTTGATACCCAGGTACCTCAGTTTCTTGTTGTATGCCATGACGGAGCACTTCAAATGCTGAATTTTTGGATCGTCCTTGTACTTGCTATAACCGATCAATAGGTTCCTGTTAAGCTCCACAACGAGAGGTAATGGTAGAGGTTTCCTTGGGTAGGCGTACAAACGACGGGCTGCCTGGATCACCTCGAGCGTTTCGTAGTCGGGACTCTGCACCGTGACGGCCTTCAAAGACTCGGTGATCTGCTCCATGAGCTTGTTCACAGCTTTCATGGAGTCCTCCTTGTACGCGGCCACGTCTTTCTGTGACACGGTGATTGGAGGACCGAACTCCAAGACAGCTCTCGACCGGAACTTGTGGGGGTGAAAATAGTTCATTCCACAAGGAACAATTTTCACCTCGGCGTCGCTGTACTCTGCCACAGTTCCCAGAGCCATGATCCCGACTCCGGGCTTCAAAGGAAGCAATTCGGTGCGATCGTGCGAGCCACCTTCGCTGGCAATGGCCACGAGATCTCCGCTGTGCAATCTGTCGAAAACGGTCTTGAAAACGCTTCTGTTGTCGATTTTTGGTGCCACTTTGTACTCCGTTCCCTTGCGCAGGAGCTCAACACCCTTAGATTTGGGAAACGGCTTGGCCAGCCGCAGCTTGGTGTCGCTGATCACCTCGCCAATCTTGGTGTTACCGGATAAGTCAGGCAGTCCGATGAGTCCCTTGGTTTCGCAATATTCCAAAAACGACGTTCCAGTCCCGACAATCGTCAGATCATCCCCGGAGTCGTAATTCTCGTAGCGAATGGTTCCTGGCTTCTCAGTGAGAAGGTCCTGGGCCCTCTCCACGGGGATCGCACCGCTCCATCTGCTCAGCGGGCCCACCAAACGTCTTCTCAAGGAAACCGCAGCCTCAATAAAGTGCGCTCTGCGACCCGTGATCTTGTTGATGGTGAGGGCCGACAGTGCTGCGTCCAGAAACTGATTGGCATGGGGGGCAATAACCACCAAAGTAGGCCCAGAGGTCGGAATGTTGTACGATCCGCGGGGTGTGACCTCGCGAAAGAAGATATCCACTATTACTTTGACAAACCAGATGAAGAGCTCATAGGAAAGGTTGTTTCTCACAGTCATTTTGAACAAGTTTGCATGGTTTGTGGGGAGCATTAAATGGGGATGATGAATTGGATAAAAATTTCACAAATCAGGACACAAACAGCGCGGAACACAGCTTGTATAGCACACGGCGTCTCAAAAGGCTTTCAAGAAGCCTATTTTGATAGCGTAAAACGATATTTCACAACCCTTTTCTGTGTGCTTATCCCTTCTTCCTTTGTTCCTTCTTTTGTTTTCTGCGGAAAAAATAATTAAATTACTTCACGCAAGTTATTAGACAAGGTATTTTTTTGGCAGCGAGCATGTTAAAAAAAGATCAGTTCTTTTTTTGGTGCCCACACTGGAAGATCTTGACATTTGGTTTTTTCATTGCGTACAAAGGTCAAACGAAGACTCAATATTGCCCTAAACACTGTTCTGTTCGTTGGACACGGGTTTCGGGTTGTTTGGCAGCATCTTAGTACTTCATTTTCTCATAACACAGCCGGTGGCACAGCGAGAGTGGCACAGCATACATACAGGTGTCTGCAACCGTTCGCTCGTGTGATTCGTCTCAGAGATGCGCTTTTTATTACGCGTGAGCGCTGGGCGACTGTGCGTGCTGGCCTGGGTGGCACTGTGGGTAGTGGTAGCACTGTTTACGTCTGGAATCGAGGCTCGAGACGTCAAAACAGTGGATCGCCAGTTCTCCGAGGAGCCAGAAACTTTGGACAGAGACTCGCAGAGCCAAGAACAGTCTGCAGGAACATACATGGACGTTGACGACCTCTCGTTGATGGATTTCAAAGTGACAAACCTGCTCCTTTCCTCCGATGTCGAGGGAAACCTTCACGCTCTGAATAGAAATACGGGCGAACTGGTATGGACTTTGCTGGGAAACGTTCCGCTTGTTTCGATTTCATCAGACAGTGCGGAGGGTACGTTTCAGGCGACACTATCCGAGCCTTCTGAAACTCTACTCGGCGAGAAAGAGAGAAAAGAATCGAAACTATACACGCAGATGGCGTGGATGATTGAGCCGTTTGACGAGGGGTCGATATACTACTTCACACAGGAAGATGGGCTCCAGAAACTGCCCACATCGATCAAACAGTTGATTTCGAAGTCGCCGTTTTCTATCGGAGAAGAGTTTGTCTACACGGGAGTGAAACGGTCCGGTATTGTGCGAATTGATGCGAGAACCGGAGAGCTGGTTGATTCGTTTGGAATACCGGAACCAATGGCGAACTGTCCGTTGGAAAAGCCGGAGACAGATTCTGAGCTGCTGGTTGACTCAGAGAGCACGAACTGTCCGATCGACGAGGATGTTGACTCCGAGTCGAGGCCGATTATTCTATTGGGAAAGACGACTTACGAACTGACTATTCACTCGAAAAACAGCACGTCCTGGAACATCACATACACGTCGTGGGGCCCCAACAACATTCATTCAAGTCTTGTCGACGAGAACTTGCAATCGATGGATGACCTGTACATACAGCCGTTCCACGACAACTCCTTGCTGGCTTTGGATGCGGAGACGAAGTCAGTAAAATGGGTCTCGAGCCTGCCGTTTGTGACTGTCAATGTCTTTGACGTGTTTCTGGAGAACCAGAAGACGAACAAGACGAACTTTATTGTTCTACCGCACCCATTAAATGGCAGGACATCGAGACCAGGGCTGGTGACAGCGCCAGCAGAAGATTCTGAGTCTACGTTCATTGAGAGGACTAAAGAAGGGTCTTGGTTCGCCATGAGCGAGACACATTATCCTTCGTTGGTGAAGTCTGCACCTCTTGCAAAGTACATATCCAGCGAGAGATGGCGGGCCCCTCCGATTTTCGGCAATCCGGAGCTACTGGGAATTGCAATCAGTGGGGTTCACGACAATTCTCTGAGCTCAGAACACAAGGCTGGCGATCACTTGAACGTGTACGACCCTCTGCGGTTACCGGCAGCCATTCCCACGAGTGTTTTAGATGATCCTAGAAACAAAAATAGAGCTAGGAGCAAGAACGGTCGGCTCTCGAGGCCAGGGCTACCAGAAAGAAGCAGCAACGGGTTCCTTTCGATTGACCCTCCTTCGCAAATGGATCATCCGGTGTTGCCTACAAAGTCTTCAAAACGGACTCCACTCACGAACCTCATTTATCGTGCCTGCGAAAACGTGATTGTGACAGTTTTGGGGCTGGCTGTGTTGGTGATCTTGTCCCGAGTGGGCGTTCTGCCGCCGCTGACACAGGTTTTGAGTCGGTTTGGTTTGTTCAAGCGCACTCAGAGCGCAGTGGAGCTGGTGGACCTTCTTTTGAAAGACGACGTTGTTGAGCTGGAGAAGAGTTTTGATCTGATCAAGAAGGAGCGGTTTGGCGACGATTACCAGAAACGAGAGAGCGAGAGCGAGAGTTCGATGGACGGTGAGACGGTAGTTTTCGAGTCTCGTGGAGACGACAACGAGCGGGACTTGTCTCATGATACACAACGCCAGCAAAAGAAGCGGGTTACAATCGCAGATACGCCGGATCTCATCAAAGAGGATTTCTCATCTGCGTCTTCGTACGCGTCGCTGAGAACGTCCGTGGAGTTCCCACAGGAGGAGGCGCCACCGCCTCCTCCGCAGCCGAAGAAGCGGAAACGGGGAACAAGAGGAGGCAAAAAGAACAAAAAGAAGGACTCTAGCATAAACTTTGAGGAGATTACAGACATCGTTTCGACAAAGGGATCTTCTACATCAGTTGCAACAACAACAACAACTACAACCACCATGAATAATAGCATGATCATCTCAGACGAGATTCTCGGATACGGTTCGCATGGGACGGTGGTTTTTAAAGGATCGTTTGAGAATCGGCCGGTTGCAGTCAAACGGATGCTGATTGATTTCTACGACATTGCATCGCACGAGATCAATCTGCTGCAGGAGAGCGACGACCATCCGAACGTTGTTCGCTACTTCTGCTCGCAGCAGAGTGACCGGTTTCTATACATTGCATTGGAGCTTTGTGGAGCCTCTCTGGAGGACGTGATTGAATGCAAGAACGAGGCGTCGGCTTCTCTTTCGAGCAAAATGGACCCGGTTTTAGTGCTTTGGCAGATCGCAAACGGTCTGAACCATCTACACTCGTTGAAGATCGTCCATCGAGACATCAAGCCGCAGAACATATTGGTTGTTCCTCCGAAAAAGATGAAGGGAAAGGAGCTGGTCGAGACGCCGATCCGGCTGCTGATTTCTGACTTTGGTCTGTGCAAGAAGCTGGAGAACGACCAGTCTTCGTTCCGCGCCACAACTGCTCAGGCTGCCGGTACCGCTGGATGGAGGGCTCCTGAGCTGTTGATAGACGACATGGTTGAAGGACCGGAGATGGCCTCGACGATGCCTCTGACGCTGGACAACAGACGACTGACAAGGTCCATTGACATCTTCTCGGCCGGATGTGTTTTCTACTACGTTCTGACCGGGGGAGTTCATCCGTTTGGAGATCGGTACATGAGAGAGGGTAATATTATCAAGGAGAATTACAATCTGGATCTTTTAGACACTCACGAAGACCGGTATGAGGCACGGGATCTGATCGAATCGATGATCAGAAAAGACCCTGACTCGCGTCCGGACATGAGTTTGATTCTGAAACATCCGTATTTCTGGTCAGTTGAAAAAAAGCTCGAGTTTTTGCTGCGTGTTTCGGACCGGTTTGAGATTGAGAGAAGAGATCCTCCTTCCGAACTGCTTCTGAAACTGGAAGAAATTGCCGAGAACGTTGTGGGCAGAGAAGGCTGGTTCAAGAAATTCAACGCGACGTTCATGGATAACCTCGGCAAGTATCGGAAGTACAATTCGTTCAAGCTGATGGATCTTCTGCGTGCGCTGCGAAACAAGTATCACCATTATCAAGACTTGCCCGAAAATCTGGCGAAACAGATGAGTCCGCTTCCAAATGGATTTTACTGGTACTTTGCCAGCCGGTTTTCGAATATTCTGATGGAGATCTACAAGATGGTAGAGGTGAATCTGAAAGATGACGAGTCGTTCAAGACGTTCTTCTGAGGTGTGTTCATATTTATACAGTAATGTTTATCACGAATAATTCTATTTGTAGCCGGTGCAGGGATGCAGCAACCAAAGGAGACGACCTCTTTTTTACAGCTTCTGGAAGCGAATCCCTTTTTTTTTGACTTGAATCAAAGGAGGGCGTTTTTATCAGATCAGGTGTATATATACCGTTTCAAGTTGTTTTCAGGCGATCAGGAGCAAAACTTGTGCTGACACGGACAAATTGGGGTGAGCTGATCACAGAATACTAGTTTTTGCCTATTTTTCTGCGTTCCCTATCCTAGATCAGGACATTATTTATTCAAGCGAAAATTGCGGGGTTGTTGATAAGCACACTTGACATTTTTTGATGACTTTAGGAGACAAGCCAACCAGAGAAGAGATCAGGCTCGCCGAAGATCGCGATCACAGCAAGTATTGGAGAAGATGGGGAACGTACATGTCGCAGCGGTCGTGGGGTGTCCCCAGAGAGGACTACACAGGGGACGGCGATGCGTGGCAATTCGACTTTGAGACGTCAAGATCGCGTGTTTACCGGTGGACCGAGGACGGTATTGCAGGAATCTGCGATAACCACCAATTTTTGTGTATGAGCTTGGCGTTTTGGAACGAAAATGACGACATCTTGAAGGAGAAGCTGTTTGGATTACCCGGAGGAGCGTCTTCGAAGAGTGGAAACCACGGTGAGGACGTGAAGGAGATGTATTATTACATTGACAACACACCTTCGCACTCTTTCTGCAAGTTCCTGTACAAGTATCCGATCGGGAAGTTTCCTTACGAAGAGCTTTATGCGGAAAACTCGAAGCGCACGAAGCAGGACACGGAGTTTGAGATCACAGACACCGATGCTTTCAAAGATAACAACTATTTTGACATTTTCTTTGAGATGGCCAAGGACGAGGACGATCCTGAGGAGCTGAACTTTAGGGTCACGGCGTATAACAGATCGCAAGCTCCGGCTCCGCTGCACATTATGCCCCAGATTTTCTTCAGAAACACATGGGCCTGGGGAACAGGAGAGGAGCCAGAGGAAAAGCCGCAACTCACGAAGGAGTTTTCAGACTCGGAGTATTCTATAAAGGTTGATCATTTCAAGCTCGGTGGAAGAAGACTTGTGGTTGCGCCTGCTCCGGGTTTGACTGACGAAAGTGACGATGTTGAGCCAAAGCTGCTGTTCTGCGACAACGAGACAAATTTTGAGCGGCTTTACAAAGTGAAAAACAAGACTAAGTACACCAAAGATGGGTTCCATGACTACATTGTGGATGAGGTTGAAGAAGCGGTCAATTTTGAAAAGGGAACAAAAGCATGCGCTTGGTTTAGTTTCGATGAGAACGGAGGAGTTCCTCCAGGGGATTTTGTCACGATCCGGTACAAACTGTCGAAGAAACCAGAGACTGAGATCGAAGAAGAGGAGTTTGACCAGATTTTCGATGACAGATTGGCTGACGCAGACGAGTTCTACTGGAACATTTCTCCATTGCCCCTGCCGCAAGAGTTGAGAAACGTTCAGAGACAGGCGTTTAGTGGTCTGATGTGGTCCAAACAGTTCTATCACTTTATTCACGAGTTCTGGTATAGAGGGGACCCCAATTCGGATCTGCCACCCACAATCGGTCGGGCCAACGGCAGAAACCGTGAATGGAAGAACCTTTATAACGAGGATATCTTGTCGATGCCGGAGGATTTCGAATATCCATTCTATTGCTCTTGGGATACGGCTTTTCACACAATTCCGCTTGCAATGATTGATCCTGATTTTGCAAAGAAACAGCTGGATCTTTTGACCAGAGAATGGTACATGTCTCCTCAGGGACAGATCCCAGCCTACGAGTGGAACTTTTCTGACACCAATCCGCCGGTTCAAGCCTGGGCCGCCTACAGGGTCTACAAGATTGAGAAGAAGATGTACGGCCGGCAGGACCGTTCGTTCTTGGAGCGGGTTTTCCAGAAGTTCATGATCAATTTCACCTGGTGGGTCAACAGAAAGGATCCAGACGGAAATGGTATCTTCGAAGGAGGATTCTTGGGTTTGGACAACATCAGTTTGTTTAACAGATCCGAGCCTCCAGCAAATGTGGAGCTTTTCCAGTCAGACTCTTCCGGATGGCTGGCTTGGTACTCTCTTGTCCTGATGAATATTGCGCTGGAGCTCGCTAAAGAGAATCATGTTTATGAGGACGTTGCGTCGAAGTTCTTTGAGCACTATCTTTTGATTGCCGACGCCATGTCCTACTTGTCGCCAACTGACGGGAAGTGTGATAAGGATATTGACGAGCCTACTCCCGACTCTCTGTGGGATGACGAGGATCAGTTTTTCTATGACAAAATCCATTGGGGTGGTAACAACACGACGTCTATGAAGGTTCGGTCTCTTGTTGGACTGATTCCTCTGTTTGCAACTTCTACTTTGGAGCCCGAACTGCTGAACCGGTTCCCCAACTTCAAGAAGAGACTTGACTGGCTTGTGGAGAACAAGAAGCACATTGTTGAGAGAAACGTTGCTTCGATGCAAGTCAAAGGATCTGGGGATCGGCTGTTGTTGGCGTTGGTGAACAAAGAGCGATTGACCGCCATTTTGGAGAAGGTTTTTGACGAGACTGAATTTTTGTCCGACTATGGTATTCGGTCGTTGTCGAAGTTCCACGACGACCATCCGTATTCGATGAACATCAATGGTCAAGACTACACCATCAAGTATCTTCCGGGCGAGTCGGACTCGGGCCTTTTTGGTGGTAACTCCAACTGGCGGGGTCCAATCTGGTTCCCGATCAACTTCCTTTTGATTGAGTCTTTGCTGAGATTCTATCTTTACTACGGCTCAGACCTGAAGATTGAAGTTCCTAAAGGCAGTGGGGATTACATGAACCTGGCACAGGCGGCCGAGGAGATCCAGCAGCGACTGGTTCAGTTGTTCATGCCAGACGAAAGAGGCATGCGCCCCTACCACGGTCCTGATAAGGAGCCTCTATTTGAAGAAGACCATTTCAGGGATCTGGTGAACTTTTACGAGTACTTTGATGGAGACACAGGCCGCGGATTGGGTGCCAAATGGCAGTGTGGATGGACAAGTTTGGTTGCTCGGTTCATCCAAGACGTGGGCGTTTCGTGTCGGTCGCCTCACAAACCGAGAAGGAGACGTTCTTATTACGACGAGGACGAAATCAAGAACTACACTCCTCGGCCTGCTCCGTTCCCTCTTTTGGTGAGACGGAGGTCCGGGAAATCGCTGCTGAACTTGGCAGCCCACAAGCTGGACATCGAAGACTACGAGAAAGATTCGGTGAAGGTTCCGGGCTTGAGCAGACGCGCCTCGGTCAAGACGATCGACTCCGAGGGTCACCGGGATGAGGACTTTATCAGACAAGTGAGAGATGCAATGGCAAACTACAAGGTTTCGGACGACGTTCAGGTGAGCAGCGACGAGTTTGAGACAAAAAAATAGCGACACACGTACACGCAGTCATCGCTATCTGGATTTGAGATTTAGTTTCACTTCAGCAAGCTTTGCTATATTTATTGAGTTAGACTGTATAGATTTTGACAAAAACTCGTACTATACTTGGTCACGTGACATGCTTTGGAGATTTTTCAAAGCTTACATCATTTACATTGAGCTGCAACAGGCTTGGGAGGGCCTGTAGTCGTTTATGAGTCGTATACAAACAACCGTTCGTTGGTGGCAACAGTTGAGTCGGTTTTTGACTAAGCGGTGAGTCGATGCTCAAAAAAAAACGGTCCTGAGCACCATTTTGCCGTTTCCAGCCCGAAGTTAGCTTCAATTAAAGCGGGAGCTCGCAGATCTTGCAGGGCTTGCGCCCTACTTGTGCTCTTCTCGCTCAGCTAAACTTATTAATCAGCACAAGGAAGATCAGCATGATCAGCACCGCAATAATCCCGTAAGTGATCATCTTGTTTGTGGCCAGTCTCCGTGTCATTGACTTCAGCGTCGACAGCGATCTGTCCACATACGTGTCTGCCTCCGTAAGCGTCTCTCTGGCGTTCAGTATCTGTTCGCGCTGCGACCGCAGGTTGTCCAGAATCGACGTACCGACCGTCTCGGTGTCCATAGCGGTTCGCGTGGCGTCGTTAAGCCGCTGTGTAGACCGGTCAAGCGAAGAGTTCGAATTGAGAAGCTTCTGCCGCTGGTTGTAGTCGTCCTGGGTCGAAACACCGAGCAAACGGGCCCGATCGGTATCGTCCATGAGCAATTTCAGGTCCCCCTTCAATCTTTCCAAATCCTGTTTGTAAGTGCGGGTTTTGGCGTTGTACGACGACCGCTGGTGCGTGGCGATCTGTTGCACCTCCAGACTCATCGAGTCCACCAGGTCGTAACCGTCGTCGAGCAGCTTCTCCGCCTGCTTCATGAGGTCGACCCGTGTGGACTGGTCTGTGAGCCCGTAGATCTGGGCAATTTTCTGCTGGACCTCAGAATATGCGAGTTTGAAGTCTGCCTCGTAGTTGTCAAAAAGATCCGACATGTTCAATACAGATGGAGTACGGCACAGACAAGACTGTCTCCCGTCTTATCGGATGCGAATTTATTTTCAGCCACCCGGGCTCCCGCAAAATCCGTGCACCAGAGACGCGCCGATCGACCTCGGTTGTGCAGCCCTTCCCTCGGCCAATTATTTTCACCCTCAAAGTAAGCACGGTGAATCGCAATGCAAAAAAAAATTCAGTCAAGTTATTTTTCACGGGGCCAGGTCCGGTATTGCCAACCATCTCCCCACAGCATGTTCACCGGCATCAGAAGATCGCTCACGGCGCTCCCGCTGAGGCGCACGCTTCCGCTAGCACGCGCGCTTCCGCTGCGGACGTTCCACTCGACAAATCCCGATACTTTCCACATCGTCTCTGCGCTCTCCTTCTCCTCCTCCAGCCCGCTTCTCCACGGCCATCTCAAGAAACCAAACCCGGGAGAAGAGTTGCATATCACATTCATCACCAAGGACGGTGACCAGAAGACGTTTGAGGTCGCAGAGGGCGACTCCATCCTCGATATTGCCCAGGCCCACCATATCGACATGGAGGGAGCCTGTGGAGGCTCGTGCGCATGCTCCACGTGCCACGTTATTGTTGATCCCGAAATCTACGACGAGATCCCGGAACCAGACGACGACGAGAACGACATGTTGGATCTCGCTTTTGGACTCACAGAGACCTCCAGACTCGGGTGTCAGGTGTTCATGACGAAAGAGCTCGACGGAATCAGAGTTGCGCTGCCTGCAATGACCAGAAATCTGCAAATGGGAGATTTCAAGGGCTGAGGCATGTATATATGTATAATAGAGGGATGATTTGTCCCAAATTTGTCAAAATTGGTAGAGCTAAAGGGGTCAAATTTGTCTCAAAGCGGTGAAGTTATCTTCAAAAGCGGTCTCATGGACGATGTGAAAAAAGATATATTGTACTTAGAAGCAGAAAACTCGGATTCTTCATTGTATTTGACAAACTAGCAGATCCCCTGGCTGTTTGGATCGAATAAACCACTTTATTCTGTTACAAAATCTCTGCCTATTCGCTCGTGAACTTGGTCACTTCCACTGGAAGATACAACATCACTCCTCCCATGCTGTGTTTCTTGAGTGCCAACTTGAAGCACAGATAGTAAAACTTCGAGAAGTGGCAGCTCGAAAAGTTCGGCAATAGAGTCAGCCTCTTCACCGTCGTCTGGTCCCAATTCAACTTCACTTTCAGCTTAGCAACATAACACAGCTTATTGTCTGCTTCCTGTAAAACAGTCCATTGCGGCTGCGTCTTGATCGTGGATTCCTTGAACGCCTGCAGTGACGTCTGGTTGATCCCCAGGTTTGAAAGGGCCATCAAGTCGTAGTACAGCTGCTTGTCAACTCCCTTGTTGGTCTCCTTCGCAAGAACACGCAGCTCCCTCAGATACTCCGAGAACTCTTGCTTAATGTTTGTCGTCAAATGGCTCGGAGTCTCCTTCTTGTGCAGAAACATCTCGGGCTCAAACTCCACGGGGATTGGGTACGGCGACGATAGCAGAACCGACTTGAGCGATGGCTTGATGCTCACGATTTCAGGCGGTTTCTCTGACCCGTTCGCGGGCGGCGTGAATCGCAGTTGAATGTCCACCTCGCTCAAATACGGTGATGCGGCATCCAAGACAACAGCGTCCAGATCCGACCTCGTGGACCCAACGCTCGACACAGAGCTCACCGGGTTCAGTTCCTGGTTCGACGTCGACGCCGAACCCGAAAGTGACATCGCCGCGGAGTTCTGGTTGCTCGACAAAGCCAATGACAATGAACTCATCACAGGAGACAGCACCGAGGCCTGTGGCAGTGGGGACTGCTGGCCCTGTGGACCTTTTTCTGGGCCAGAAGCAAGTCTTCTCAGCCCGCTCGGAATGTGGTAGCGTAGCTTGCATTCCTTCTCTATCGAGGCACCAAACTCCAGAGTGCCCATGTCATCTGTAGCTTTACTGCTAGCGAACGTGAAGATCGTCTTTTTCGGTTTTAGTGCAACGACGACACTTTCACTTCTAAGTGAGGAGCTCGACGTAGCTAACTGCATCTGACTCACCGTGCTGATCCGCAGTTGAGCGTTCTTCTTGCTGTCAGATTGCTCCACAGAGTAGTTATTGTAGTCGATGCAATCTACAGTCAGCTCCTCGAGCTGCTCGTTGTCAGTGACACCCACTTGCAAGAGCTCATGTCTGCGCTTCAGTCTGCTCACGGCCTCTTTGGCCAGTCTTGCAACCTTCACCAGCTGCTGCTCCGTGCTCGGCCGCTTCAGCACCGGATTGCGCACACTGGAGTCGTACTTCGGTAGCGGAGGAGCTTCACTGGGCACAAACCTGAGGAAGTGCTGAACATCCTTGATCATAATGAATTTGTAGTCGGTCGAGGTATCGTTCATGTAGTAGTTCTTGTAAAACTCGTTGTTCTTGCCGATGAGCCGAACATTGATCGAGTACGACACCGACTGGCCCTTATCGCTCTGGTCATCCAGCAAGATCGGCGATCCGTAGTCCTGCAGCCGGCCGTAGCCAAGCAGTTCATTGATGAAAATAGTCGACCCGCGTCCGCTGAAACACTCCCGGTCAAAACCCATCGACGGGGGCAGCTTCTCAATGTGCTCAATCATCTGGTGGTCACATGAGCTCTCCAAGAGGCTCTCGGGCAGCTTGAAATAGAAAAACTTCTTGTGCTTGCTGTCTGGCTCTATTAAACGAGACTCTGAAAAACCGTAAACGGACCCATCGTTCGCGTCGTACGTCACATACTGTGGAGTCTTGATCAGTGTAGTCGGAATGTATCCATCATGATAGCAGGCTCCAAAGTCGAACATCTTGAGAAAAGTCTTTCTCACTGGCTTGTTCGAAAACGGAGTTGGAACCGTCACATATCCCTCCAAAGAAACCAAGAACATCTCAAAAGGTATACTGACACTGGATCTGTTCTCCACAACCACATAGCCCGTTACAGAGTCCCCCGGATGGAACTCTCGCAGAGAATTTTCCTTCTCCACGACCTTGTTCATTTCGGGAGACGTCTTAGTCAGAGTGATGGTGACCCGCAGAGGAGAATTGATCTTCTGAACTCTATCCAGATTGTTCAAAATCAAATTTTCCCTATCGGGAGCAAACGAGCTGTCTTCCTCCTCAACATGCCTCCGTCGGGGCTCCGGTGGCGTCACAGTCGGTGTCACAGTTTCGCTGACCGCAGTCTGATAATCGGGTAACTCCGAATGGTCTTTGGACGACTTGTCAAGCTGGCTCAGGGTTCTGTTTAGTAGATCGTTGTGTGTGTCAAAAGTGGGCAAAATGTCACCGAGAATCAGCGGAGAGTCGTCCTCTTTGTCAAAATACCCTTCTCTTTTGGTCTCCTGGGGCGAGAATGGAGTCGGTGGCAAATAGCTGCAGCACTCGTCGCACTTACAATCCCCCTCTTCTGCCAGTGTGGCAGTGATCCCCCGGTCCTGGTGCCTTTGCGACATCTGCGTAGCAATGGATAGGGGAGGAAGCGGATTAAACAAGAGAGATGATTAATTTAAGGATTTTTTTTTTTGTTGTGAAACCAAGATCACATCTGACTAAGACATTATGTAACAGAACTCGGAACATCAATACTGTTTGACTAGCGTGAGGGGGATTATGAAGCTATTGGAACTGATGAACTGTATACCAATAAAGAGTTTGATGGGGGAGTTGCATCTAGAGATGATCGGATTTGTTGGAGCCTAGAAATCCCAAATTGAAGTACTGGTATTTGATAAGCTACTGGTATTGAATTATTATTTACCGTCACTTCTTACCTTTTCAACAAATAGATAAAGTTTTGCTTATTTTGCAGCTCTCTGCCTATAAGAGACTTTAACACATTTAATCCTACTCACCCATCTACTCGGCTCTCTCTTTTCGCCCCTCCTCCTCCCTTCTTGACACCGTCCTGTCACCATTTCCATCCACGACAAAATTTCTGTTGCATTACATAAGCACACCTTTTTTCTATAGAAATCTTGAAAAACGTCTAGCTTTTCTACCACATCCCTTCTCCTGCACAGCGACATGGCGGTGCAATTGAAATGGCCCTGGATGGGCGTGGCAGTAAGTTCCCCACAGTCAGAATCATGTGCAGTTCCTAACCCTCTAGATCCCCACGCTGATCATTTCTTTGATCGGTTTTGTCACTCAATATTTGATGTGCCGAGATCAGGCTCCGCGTCAGAAGCAGACTGTGCACCAGCTTCTCCTATTTGTGGTCTTTCTGTCGTACTATTTGGCGGTGAAGACTCCACCGGGAACTCCACCAGTAAACTTCATCATTGACAAATCCGCCAAGCCGCAAAAACTGTGGCATAAGTACTGTTGCAAGTGCAAGAAGTACAAGCCGGAGCGCACACACCACTGCAAGACTTGTCGCCAATGTGTTTTGAAAATGGACCATCATTGTCCGTGGACAATGAATTGTGTTGGGTACGAAAACACTCCGCATTTCATGAGGTTTCTGTTCTGGGTCGTGGTTGGCGTGACCAACACGATGTTTTATCTCTTTGGAAAGCTCCACAAGTACTACGAGGACCGCAATTTACCGTACTATCTGATTAGCAAGACCGAAATGACGCTCACCATACTCGATATGCTACTTGTATTGCTCATTGAGCTGACGATCGGCATTCTTTTCTTGAGAACGGCGTTGAACTTGCTCGGAAACGAGACGACAATCGAAGGCTGGGAGAGAGAAAGAGTCCATTCTCATTTCTACAGCGAAAGGTTCTGGTACAAAGTGAAAGCAAACTACAAGAAACTGTACGGAAAAGAACTGCCGCCGTTGACGTCGTGGAAGACGAGTTTCCGCGAGCTGGATGCCGACAGTCCGATTCCTTCCAGCTTCTCGTACGACGATCTGGTGTTCCCATACGACACAACTTCCTGGTACAAAAACCTCGTGAGTTCCATGGGGCCCGTGTACCTGTGGCTGTGGCCGTGGGGCGGTCCGACGGGCGACGGAACGAGTTTTGAGCACAACGAGGACGAGGACCAGATCGGTCTGCCGTGGCCGCCTGACGGGTCAAATTACGAGCCGGACGGAGAGGACGAAGAGACGGTTGACGGCAATTGGACAAACGAACTCGGCGAAACTCTCGACGATTTCGGTGTCGATCTCGCAACAGAAAAGTACAATTGAAATCGCTTACCTCAGCATATCAATAAATCCTACAATTGAAGAATAAAAATATAAAGAAATATACAACATAAAGGTCAGCAGAACCTTGAGTATCAGAACTCATCCCCCTTAATCTTCCTGCTGAATTGTCGAGTCTCCCTCGCCTTTCTCCGCCTCTTCCTCCTTCTTCACCTCGGTCGACTGCTCGGTCTTCTCCTTCACGTCGGGCTCCGCAGTCGTGTTCTTGGTAGCAACACCCCCGTCCGAAATCACCGTGTCTGGACCCGTCGTCGTCGTCTCGCCCGCAGACGCCGGGCTGGCTTCAATCACCACTTCCTTGTCCTTCTTGTCCACCTTAAAGTTGGCATACGCCTCCGCGCCCTTCTCAATCAGACACTTCAGCTTCTCGGTGGCCTCCCTAATCTCAGTCTCGTCAAGGAACTTGGAGATTCCATAATCCCCGTCCAAAACATCCTTCAAATCCTTCAATTTCACGTCCTTTGTCACCTTCTTCTTGTCCTTACCATACACAGAGTTCCGCACAAATGTGTCGTACGACGCAGGCTCAAATATCAGTCGGTAAGTGTTCTGGTCAATCTTCACCTTCAGCTTCGAATCGGCAAACCCTTCAATCTCGTCCTCGTCCTCCTCTTCCTCTTCAATCGTCGATTTCAGGAATGGAAGCGCAATCGCAGAAGGATCAATCCCCTCTGTAGGATGCGACATTGAGTAACTCGTCAGGTAGTAGTTCCACTTCTCCTCATCCGTCTTGGTGTCGTCACCAATCGTCTGGTCCTCCAGAGCCAAAAATGTGATCGTCGTATCGTTCAATGACTTGTTAAACGCAATCTTGAACATGTTCTCGTCAACATTCATCAGGTTCCGCACTTGCATCCGGTACATGATCTGGTCTTTCGCAGTGGTCTTATTCTCGTTGCGGTCCTTCTCCATCAGCAAGAACATTTCAGAGCATTTCGAGTCGCTCACAACAGTGTGGCAGTGCTTGGCAATCCCTTGCACCACTTTGTCGATCGTGAACAACTTGAACGCCTTGTTTCTGAACCCTTGCCTCAAAGTCTCCTCAAAATTGTTTTGCTCCAAGGACCCCTCAATCACCTTCACACAAAGCTCCAAAGCCTCGTTGTATGAGTCGTCGCCCTTGATGCTGATGTTCATCTCCTCCAGCTGATTGTTGATCAGTCCCAGATCTTTGGAAAACGCAGTCACCTTTCTCGACTTGATTTCCTCATTCACCTCCGGTGCCATCTTCTTGATCTCAAGCAAACGTTCAAAAATAGTGTTCAGATAACGGTAAAACACATAGATCTGTGTGTTGCAAAACAAATTGAACTCCACTCTTTCCTCGCCGTAACTCACCACCGGACGCTCGTTTGTGATCCAGTTGGCTTGAGCACGTTCAACTTCCTCAGGAACCTCCTCGCTCTGCGTCACAGGAGGAATAGCAGAAGACGAGCCAGACTCAGACGCAGAATCGTCTTCGTCCGTCTGTTTTCTCGATCTCTTGGCCTTTCTCAGAACATCTTTCAGCAAATCATGCTCCCTCGATCTCTTCTTCGTCTGCGACAACGTTGGAACAGGAACTACAACCTCCTTCTCTTCAGGCTTCTCGGTCTCAGGCTCTCTCTCTGCACCCACACCCCTCTTGCCCAAACCTTCGTCAACATACTTTGAGTCCAGAAAGAAAAACTTGATCAAAAACGACTTCATGAATCCTTCCATCTTGTCCTTGTCGTACTGAGAATAGTTCTGGTTGTTGTGCAGAAAAACGTTCACAAGTCGCAAAACATCCAAAAACACATCATAGTCTTCGTAATGATAGTCCAATTGAGACGTCGGAGTAGGCATCAGCGGATGAAGCTTCTTTTGAACCTGTTCCTGCTTGATTGTAGAGATCTCACTCACAAGCTGCTTGTTCGTCAGCAGCTTCTTGTCAATTTGCTTAAATGTCAATCCCAAATGGTCCAGAGACTTGTAGAAAGCTTTCTGTTCCAATTCTCTCCAGACTTTGTTCCATTCTCTGTGTGCTCTCTTCCACTCCTCGTCTTTCTGTTTTAATCTCTTCAGAACAACAGGGACCGCAACAGCCGGGTTTTCGTGCAAAGCTTCAATCACCTCAAATCCTCTGTCTTTGTCATAGATCTTTCTGATAACCTTCTTGTAGATGGTCGCAGAAGTGTGGCCGAGCCCCGGAGGAAGTTTGAATTTAGCCTTTTCATCCGGAGTCATGTTTGCCAGTCTGTTGGCAATGGTCTCGAGAGTTTGAATCGTTCTCAAGTTCGCCTCCATGTAAAAGTCGTACTCATGTCTCTCCTCCTCGATTCTGAAAAAGATATCCTCGTACTGATTCTTGCGGTGCGCAATGAATCCTGACTCCTCAGAAGCCCAGACCGGGTGACCAGCCCACTCGTCGTTCAAAACTTCCCAACACATCTCGTCTCTGCCAGAACATGGCATGTATGTCTGCGACTTCGGCAAAAGTCTGTAGGATGGACCACACGCTTTGCACATCATCAGGTCAACCTGCTGCTTACTAATGGCAATGTTCTCAATGTGCATCGGTTTCTCTTCCCAGCCGACAAATGATTTGAACCAGTCAAACAAATCAGGAAATCCACCGATGAATCCTTCGACCTTCTCAACCAGAGTGTCCTTGTCAATCACCTCGCTAGAGTACAGTCTCAAGAACTTCAAAAATTCATTGTACGTCTGTTTGTTGCTGATGGCTTTCTTGAGCTTGTCGAAGAAACTGATCTCGTCGGTCAAATCCGAGTCTGTGGTGTTTGGATAGACAGGTTCTGGGATTCCCGGAAGAAGAGAAGGGTTTTCCTCCTTCCGCTTCTTAGGAATTACGGAAGACCTGAGATTCGAGACTGGAGGCTCATCATACGGCTGAGACAACGCCTGTTGCTGAATAACCTGCTTCACGCCAGGAATTTGTTGAGGTTGGCCAATCTGTTGTTGTCCAGCAGTGGACTTTCTCTTCTTCTCCTTCACAGGAAACTGCGATCCTTGGCCTGGCTGGCCAAACGTTGGAGACTGGAAGTTCCCAACGGGCGGAAGTTGGACGTTGTGTGATTGCTGTGAGTGCGGCTGGCCGTGTAACTGCTGCGCCTGCAATTGCTGCTGCGGCAGCTTGTCGTAGTGAACCTGTGCATAATTGTAGTCTGCCAGTTGCTGAGAGCCTGGAGGGACTCTGTTTGGAAGCTGATCTCTCACCGGGGTCGTGGTGTCGGGCATGAATAGCTTGAAATCTTCGAGCAAATCGGGAGCGTCGCGGAAAAGAACCGAGATCTCTCTATAAACCTCGTCGATCGGCTTGACTCCTTTTTGGTACATTTGGAGGTTCTCCAAAAAGTGCTTGTAAATGTCGGGTTCGTTGGCATACCGTTGCTTGATTTTGTTGACATAGTTGATAGCCTGGTCAAACTCGGCCGGGGAGCCCTGCTTCATTTCCTGTTGCTGCTGCTGTGCAGGCTGCTGCTGTTGCTGCTGCTGCGGACCCTGGTAGTACTGTGCCGGCTGGCCGCCGTTGCCCATCATCTGGTACTGCGGAGGTTGCTGCTGTTGCTGGTGCTGCTGTTGGCCAAAAGCATACGCCTCAATTTGAGAGCTCGTGCGCTGGTGCTGGGGCATCGAGTGGGGCTGTGTCTCATATGGAGGAGGCCCAGGGTCCTGCCTGATGGTCTTGCCCATCGGAGTGGTCACAATGATGGTGTTTGGATCTGCCGAAGAGCACTCAATTGCAAAGCCCTGTGGCAAAAACGTGTTAAATCCATCTATCAGTTTCGGATGGCCTCTGAATAATGTCGAGACCCTCTCAATCACGCCAGGAGTGTCAATGCTGAGAGAAACGAATGTTAGTAAATTGAGGGAATCGGAAAAAATTGGGAGCCACAAAAAGGTCATATTCGTCTGAGCCTTTTCTGGAAGACGCGTCTATCGACGCGTCGATCACAAACAACCAATGATACTCACTTTTGACTTTTAAAGTCCTTCATGATGTCGAGGAAATTGTTGTACACATCGCTCTGGTTCTGGAACTGGATCTTCACCTGGTCCAGATATGACAAAGCGTCTTTCACATTGAGCGGTCTGTACGACTGGACGTTTGCCGCCACCTGCTGGGCAGCCTGTTGTTGACGCTGTTGCTGCTGTTGCTGCTGCTGCTGCGATGGTGGCCCTGACGGCTGGTTTTGCTCCTGAGCACGCTGCTGGATGGCACTGGCCACAAGGGACTGGTGTTGGGTCGTTGGCGAAACCAGCGGGTTACTCGGAGCCAGGTTGATATTTTCCTGATTTTGTTGGTTCTGTGGGGGCGAAATGTTAGTAAAAAAATATAGTGGGCAACAATTTGGCTGTTAAACGTACCTGGTGGATGTTGTCCATATTTTGCACCGAGTACCTTCCGAGATTGTTGATACCGGACAGGGAAGGCAGGGAGTACAGAGGTTGACCTGTGACGTGTTAGAGGGGTAACTAGGGAGGCACAAAAAGCATCAAAACTTACCGTTTTCCAGCGAACTTGGAGGTGGAAGGACTGGAGCACCTTGCTGACGGCTGTGTGAGGTATTCTGTTAGTAAAATAGACGGATTTTGTCTTGTTTGCAGTGTAGACTCACCCATAAGGCTGCAGACTGGGGCCACCGTGGTCCTTGTTGTCCTTGTTTTGCCACGAATCCTGACCAGACATTGTTGATGGCGGGCGGTTGCCAGAAAAACGATTCTTGCCGGTCTTGTGGGCAGTAAAAATACAAAAGACTGGTGACGCAAGTCAGACACGCTGAGTTTGATTGGTGTCAAAGAGTTGGATGAAAATCACTAGTCTGTTGGTGAGTTGTTGTTCTAGTCCAAACAGGCGTTCCACTCTTTCAAAAAGCGGCGAAACTGCTCTGGACACTGACTTTTCGCTGGCTGTGACTAGGAAAACAAGGGTTATCTTGAAGGACAATCTCTTGTTGAAAAATACAGACCTACAAACCGTCCCAGGAAGGGGCCTCGAAGTCGTGTGCGCAACCCAATCTCAGGCCGGGTTAGGGGTGTGCACAGCCACGAAAAAAACGCGGATCTGCCGCCCCTCGAGAAAAGAGAACCCCAAATCGGCCGAGAGTCGATTGGCAGAAACCAACAAGTCGATCGACGTACCCAGATTTTTTTCTCGCACGGAAAATAAAAGACAAAATTGGACGACGGCAATAACACCATAGTTCTTTGTACATCTCCAAAAAAGCATCCGCTATGAACGCTCCAGACCGTTTCGAGCTGTTTATCCTGCCGGACGGGGTCCCTAAGTACGTTCACCAATGGCCTGCCTGTTTTCCCTGCTTACTAACGCACCAGACTCCAAATAACACCGGACTCGAAAGTCCCAAGTTGCATTTTGATAAAATTCGAAAGAGAAGACCACACTCTGGGCAATCTGTTAAAACAAGAGCTCATAAACGACCCACAGGTGTTGTTTGTGGCGTACAAGATTGAACACCCGCTGTTTGCCAACTTTGTCATGAGACTCCAGACGGAGGAAGGCTACAAGCCAAGAGTGGCACTCAAGAACGCGTGCACGAGACTCATCTCCAAGCTCGGAATTCTCAACGACAAATTCAAGAGAGAATGGGAACTCAAGGCGTTGTTGGCGGAGGGAGAAAACGACGATGATATTTGATGTACACTAGAATCCGTCGACGGCGACGGAGTCGCGTCGGCAAAAACATAATCAAAGGAACAAGGAAAGGAGTATCGACTACAGACTACACAAACCGACGACACTCGTCCACCGGTGTATAAAAAAACAGCCTTTTAGCAATTGCTGTACAAAATAAAAAACAGGATATCAACGACGAATATCACGTGATGTTATGTTCACGTGACAAAATTGAGAGTACGTCACATCGACAGCTTATCTCTCAATGCGTGTTTCATGAAGTCATATTTGACACTGAAATACTCGTCGACACTCTCATAAAAGTTACCGTTGTCTAAGACAAAGTCCAACGGCAGTGTTTCGATCTCTTTGGATGGCGTGATGTGCGTTATGAATTGACCCCATTTGGAAAGAATGATTTTATGATGATCTTTGAAGTTGAATTGGTAACTTCCATCGCTCAACTCAAACATGATATAGTTTTCATCGCGGGTGTATCTTCTCAAAAAGACGTTTTCGGACAACGAGGACTTCTTGTTGCCCGAGGAAACGTCAGAAAGATGCGCAGTCATGTATCTTTTGAAGAAATCGACAACTTCGATCTCTCTAGACAGGGAATTTGGCGTTGTTCCTTCAGGATAGTGTGCAATTTTCCAGCCTTCCTCCACGGTTGTTGAGATATGGAAAAGGTCATTGTTTTCGCTCATTTTCAGGACGGTTTGTCCGGAGTTAAACAGAACACCTATAGCCCCCGAGGAAAGCTGGTACGAGAAACCATGTTTGTTGGAGTAGTCCACCCACTTGCTCACTATTATCGGTTTCTTCATGTTCTTTGTGCTTGGACGGAACGTGTGCTCCTCGATGTCCTTGATGTTCACCAGAGTTGCCGACAACGAGTCGTTCAACACCTGGATCATCTTGTTTTCCTGGTGTGCGTTGGCAAGCTCGCTCGTGATCTTGCTCTTGACCGTCTTGACCGGAACAGCAGCCACCTCTTTGTACTTGTTTTTGGTATTATTAGGCGATAGCGAATGTGGCAACAGGGTCTTTGGCTGCTCGCTTTCCAGGTCAGTTTTCAGAATCTCCACAGGGTTTCTCTGGCTCTCGTTGATGCCCACTTTTTGTTTGCAAATGGCGAAATTAATCAAAGATTCTTCTCTGCTGATGAAAGCGACGCTTTTTGGTGCTTGTTTGAGCGTCTCGGTGGAGATCTTCGCCGGGAACGGTCCGCATTTGAACCACTCGTGCTCCAAAACATCGTCTAACGAAGGTCTCTCGAGCGGGTTCGTAGAAAGAAGACTTCTGATCAGGTCTCTGCTCTCATGAGAAACAGAAGAGTCCACAGGAAACTTGTATTCACTGTTCTTGATCCGGTCGTAGATCACCTGAACGTCTTTGGCCTGGAACGGCGGCTTTCCAAACAACAGAGCGTACATCATGATCCCCACGGCCCAAACGTCCACCTCAAAACTGTGTCCCGTGGTCTTTCCTCCCAGAACCTCAGGAGCAATGTAGTTCGGAGTTCCGCAGATGGTGTATCTCTTGTTTGTAGCCGAACTGACCACTGTCGCGAGTCCAAAATCACCAATCTTGATGTTCATCTCCGGGTCGAAAAAGATGTTTCCCAGTTTGAGGTCTCTGTGAACAACCCGTCTTCGGTGCAAATACTTGATCGCGCCGATGATTTGAACCATGAAAAACCGAACTTCCGGCTCGCTCAGCACTTTCCGAGCTTTCAAAAGATCCATCAACGACTGGTTTGGACAGATCTCCAGCAAGATGTACACATTCACATCGTCCTCAAAACAGTCAACAAACTGCACAATGTTCGGATGAGACATACTTTTGTGGATTTTGATCTCGCTGAGCAGCTTGGTTTTCGTCTTCTCGTTCTTGATCGATGCCTTTGCCACCGTCTTGGCCGCAAAGATCTTACCGCTCTCATCTTTCATCTGGAAACACCGGGCAAAACCGCCCTCTCCCAAGAAAAGCCCCCGGTGATATCCCCGGCCCGTCCGAGTGCGCACAACGCTCGGCGGCGTCTTGCACAACGAGCTCAGCTTCTCCTTCTTCTTCTTGCTCCGGGTATCTGGCTTGGAAACAGACCCCCGAACAGGCGTCTTGATAATTCCGGCGCCCACCGAAGGGACATTCGACTTGGTGTTGAGTTGCACGCTGTTCAGCGCCTGCAGCGCTCTTCCGGAACTCATGACGAGGAGGGAAGAAAAGAAGGAATTTGGTGGGGAGGAGGAAGAAAATTGATAGTGAAACTGCAGGGAAGGCTGCTTTTATGAATGAATGTTGATCCGTTTTGTTTACATATTATGTTTGTTTGGGTATTGCTGAATTGGGAAAAACGTACCGCCACACGCTCGCAGGTTTGAATGTGGCGGTGCAGGAAAATTATCCCACTCGCGAGCTTGCGATAAGGTGGCGGTGCGACACAAGATTTCTTCCAGATCACGCTGTTCTAAATACATGGCACCTGTGTGCACGCACCGTTTTGACGGTACAGTGGGTTTCTGAATATAGCTCACATGTGGCGGTGCAAGACGCCCCATGTAGTTTTGTGTAGCATGTAGTCGCATAACTCTTCATTCCTATCTGTCTATTTACAAGTTGGCTGCCCTCGCGACTCGCCGAAACTCCCCCAGTACATCCCTTCCCCCCAAACACAAATCCTCCAACACCTCTGCACTGCGTTCCTGGACGATCTCTTCCACCTCCTTTTCATTCTGCCACCGTCTGGCCATTTTTTCTGCCCCTTCACTCTTCTCTCTCAATCTCCTTGTGATATCCTTGAGAGCGTACGGATCCACTCTCAAAAGCTCATTTTTTTCCTCTTCACCCATTTTCAGCTCTTCCACTTTCACCTCCTTGAGCATTTCGTTGGCCTCTCCCAGACAAAAGTCAATTGCTTGCACGCGTTGCTGCCATTGCGGGAAGATTGTCTGTGAGAGGAGCGTCCCGCACTGTTCCTGAGGGGAGTTTGATTTGCGGAACGGGAGGATCGAGCGGGTGGAGTTTTCGTGGTGGTTAAGAAGGCTGTTGAGGCGTGTACGAAGGTTGTCGTCGATGTTTGTGCGGGAGAGTCTGAGGAATTCAGAGAGTGACTTTGAGGAGGCCAGACAAATATCTCTGGTTAATGGAGGCAATTCGGGGACATTTTTCTCGGGAACAATGTCCAATGGGGAGGAAGAGATCCGGGAGCTGTCGCTAGTCATTTCTGATGGTTTTTTCCACATAAAGTGGGGTTAAAAAATGAGATCAATGGATGTTTAAAGAACCAAATCTTTGAAGGCAAAAAATAGTTTCGAGAGCTTTTAAATATTTTTTGACAATTTTTTTTACTTGCGGAATATTTAAATTCCTTTTGTTTCCCACTTGTCTTTTCCCCTCGTTACCCCTTTTTCGTTTCCCTTTCTCTTTGCTTTACTCATGTCCTTTGACGAATTGAGACGCCTGGGAAATGAAAAGTTTCAAAATGGGAACTACGGCGGTGCATTGATCCACTATACGGAGTGTCTGAGCATTGATCCGGAGGCGTTTGCCGTGCTGTGCAACCGGGCGGCTGCGCTGGTGAAGCTGGAGTCGATGAAGGAGGCGGAGACTGATCTGGTAAAATCGCTGGCCATCAATCCGGATTACGTGCCGAGTTTGTGCCGACTCGGATTTCTGTGCCTGTACGAGGGCAACACCGTGAGATCGCTCGAGAGCTACGTGAGGGCCGTTCGGGTTTGCTCCAGGGAGCCGTTTCAGCTGCAAAAGTTCCAATCGCGGCTGAAAGAGTCAATTCGGCTTGCGGAGGGCCGTGCAAGGCAGCAGGGTTACTCGCAGGAGTATATCGATGATATTGTCACGGACGATGTGAGGGTGATGTTGGACGGGTATGGAGAGGTGACAAGCAATGACATGTCTACGCCGACGGTGGCATCGAGTCTGGGCGAGCCGGACGTGACGCAGAGACGGCCGCGCACGATCGCGACGGCAATCAGCGGGACTCCCGCGTCGTTGGCTAGTTTGTTCGGCCAGGGGGGAGTCAATGGAGTTTCGGCTTCGTTTACGTTTGATGGAGAGGGATGGCCACAGACGGCGCAGACAGTGCAGCCGCAGGCACCATCTGCAACCTCTGGAGTGTCTGCAGCGACCGCCTCCACGGCTGCGCCTGTCGCGCACGACGACGCAATGGATCAAGACCCCGAGGATTCAGACTTGAGCGACGTTGCACAACCACGCATTGAACGCGCTGCGCGGAGCACCACCTCAGTCTCAGCCGTGCGCGACCACCACCGCCAGATCCACCAACGTGTTCAAAACTTCATCAACTCGCGTTCCACCCAGCCCACGGACCGAATGGCATTTGCGAGAAACCTTGCATCCACAATCTCGTCGTCGTTCCTGAACCCTGAGACGGGGACCCCTGCAGAGCAGCCAAACATTGCAGAGCAGATTGCACGAGGGATCTCCACGTTTATGGGGGGAGCCGACGTGAGTGTGGATGTGAGAGAGACGGAGAATCAAAATCAGAATCACGATGATGATATTGAACAGGATGACCTGGACTAGCTGCGTGGCGTCAGCCTTACCGTTGCTACTCTTCTCACGCTACCATCAGCCATCACTGGCCGCCATACTAGCCGAGTTGGCCTCGCTGGCACTACGACGAGACTCTTGCAACTCCCGCATCCCTCATTTACTCTTGGGCAGTTCTGAAGCCAAACGGCTGTCTTTTGAACTCTCCTGTTGTAACACTCCTGCTGTGAGCTTGAGTCATATCTTAATGTACCTTTCCTATGTTTGTATGTATGAATACACACCATCCAATGACGTGCGACACATTGTTCGGTAGTCTATCAGCTCAGCCAGCTCCGGCTGAGCTATTAAGCTTGCTGGCTTAGATAGAGCCGGATCTCTTCAACTGGACGTAACAGGCGAAGAAAGGGATTCCAAACCCAAGGGCTAATTGAATGTTAGTATGAGAAAAACGGAAGAGAGTAATCTCACTGGCTGCTTTGCTACTTACCGAAGAAAATGAAGTGAGGAACAGCATAAGGAATTCTTCTGTTGTGAACCTTGAATGGAAGATTGGTGTATGGACCTTCTGGGTAGTGGTCACCGCTCATTCTCTTGGAGGTGGTGGAGAAAAATCTGCCGGCAGTCACTCTTTGTCTTTGCAGGGCTCTGGAGAACATGTTGTGTGGTTGGTAATGTGTAGTCAAAGTGGTGTGTGTGGTTGATGATGAGTTAATTTGTTTTATTTTATCGAGGGAAGTTGAGAGTGCACAGCCGGGAAAGTTACCGGGGAGAGGCGGCCGGGCCCAGCCGAGGTGCCCCGCCGTGGCCCCCGGTGGCTGCGGGCCCGCGCAAAATTTTCTCCACCGCTTACCCGGCTGTTTTAAAATTCCAAATTTGTGATTGGCTGGAGGTAAATGGTGCTGCGCCACAAATGTGGTCAGATTTTCGCGGAGGCACGCGGGGGAATGAGAAGAGGGCGCCCGGGCGGCTTGCCAGGCGCGCTGGGCGGTGGCTCCCGGGAGCAGTCCGGGGATGTGGCGTTGTCCTTGGCTTCGCCACATCACCACCACTCAATTTTTCTGGACAAATTTATCAACTAAAACAATCTCATTCCTATAATCACCACAACAACCACATCAACAAACACAAAATGGCTGTCGCACCTATCAAGGGTTTCATGAAGAGAAGAGTCGCCACCGACATCAGCGTTGGATTCGCTTTGGGATTGACCATGGCTGTCGGCTGGTGGTGGGGATTCCACAAGCCTTCTGTGGCTAAGAGAGAAGCTTACTACACTGAGCTCGCCAAGAAGAAGCAAATCGAGGATGAGGCTTAAGCTGGATAGATGGTATTCAATACAATAGATATGCAAGAGAGGAGGGGAAGAGGTGAGTGAAAGCCAGGAGTGCACAGACAGGCGTGCGCAGACGGAGTCTACGCAAACAGAGATTGTCGACAGCAGCTTCATGGCCGTCAGATTACACCGCAGAAGATCTCATAGAGACTTCACGGAGATTGCCGTGCGTTTTTGCTGGCCCTGAGACGTCTCGTCTGACTTTTATGCTGCAGGTCTGTGGAAATCACTGGACACTAAACACTGAACTAGCTGCACTCACCCACCACCCTGTGAGTAGAGAACGTTGTTTCTTGTAGATACCGGCGACCTACGGCATGACATAGCGTCGCTGGTAAACACTTGTTTTCCGGCAACAAGTGGTGCAATTAACCTCCAGAGGTGTCGATCACGTGACTCAGAGCAACGTGCCTCAAAGAATTATTTACATCAAGTCTTGAAAAAACCAAGCTAAGTAAACAGAGTGAGCTGCCTTGTTTGTCTCCCTTTTACAGCATTTGCCATCCCCAATGACATCAAGACTTCTTTTTGATACCTCCATCATCCCCACGGAATCGCTGGACGAGCTCGTGACGATTTTCAAAGGGATCTCACACACTGCTCGTGCCCACGATGGCCATCTGTTGATCCTCCAGAAAAGCCTTAGTCCCGTGATAGACTCGCTAACAAGCTTCACAAACCTGCGAAAACAAACAGGGATATCCAAGGTGATTTGGATTGATGAGCACGACACTTTGGACTACGATTACGCCTTTTTTTTACAATCTTTCAGCAGTCTTGTTTTCCTCTGTGATGGGGACTTCCAGATCCAGAAGACTGTTGCAGCCATTGCAAAACGGAAAATCCTCCCGTTTGTGCTGAACCACACACTTTCGCTGGTGATTACAGGGAATCTGCTAATGACGGACGAATTGATGTTGGAGAACCTCGGATTGAAGGGGGATATCAGTTTATATCACTGGCAGAAATCCCGTCCCCTGTTGATTGAGCCTGATCTGGTGAGCCTAAACCTGAAAAACGGAGGTTTACGCGAGTTGCTCAGTGACCAAACAATTGAGCCTGTTGAACTGCTTGCACAGGCGCTTTTTGACCTGGTTTTGAAGTCAAACTACAAAATCCGAGTTACCAACACGTTTCTCAAGGGGGACAATTCAATCAAGTTTTGGAACATTTACCGCAACAAATTTGACAAACATCTGAATTCTGTCTCGCCGAAGGTGAAGAAGACAATTGTTGATCAGGACGAGACGCTTTTCATGGACCAATACTCTTTTTTCAGCCGAAATGTTGATCTTGTTTGCTTTGACCGCGGCGTGGATCTGGTGAGTAGTTTGCTTACGCAATTGACGTACACGGGATTGTGCGATGAGACTTTGGGAGTGGACCTCGGCGTTTTGAAGACAAACGGTACGGAAATGAAGCTCGGAGATTTAAACGACACGATTTATCCACTGATAAAAGACCTAAATTTCTCGATGATCGGGTCGATTTTGAACTCCAAAGCAAAGCTACTTCAGGCTGAATTCGACAAACGCAACAATCTCAACGATATCGAGGAAATGAAAAAGTTTGTTGGGGATTTAAGCCATCTCAAGGAGAGTCAGAAATGGGTTCAAAAGCACACCAGTCTCGCTGAGCAGATCTTGCAACGTGTGAAAGAGAACGAGGAATCTGAAGATGTTCCTGAACTTGAAGACGTGGAGCTACCCTCGCTAAACTACTTCAACTGCTTCATCGAGCTCCAACAAGAAGTGCTCAGCGACACGCTCGACAACAAGCGAAATTGCTCTGCCATCCTCGAATTCATGTACCAGTTTGAGCCGCGGATCCACGACGTTCTGAAGCTGCTCATTCTCACGACAATCGTGAAAAAAGGTATCCGCGAGCACGAATATGAGACATTTAAGAGTGAGATTTTGAATGTCTTTGGAGTCAAACACGTCGCCACGTTCATCAAATTGCGCGAACTGAAGCTCGTGTATCCCCGGGAAACCATATCGTTTCTGTCCGGCACGCATGCGGGCGAGGAACACACGGCAGGACCCGTCCAGCTCATCAGAGACTTCCGGTTTGCGTGCAATACACTGAATTTGATGCCCATTGTGGACCAGCCGGACCTGCAAAACCCGCGCGACGCAGACTTTGGACTCCCAGGATATATTCCGGTGATTACACGGCTTGTGGAGTTCATTTATGACCGCGAAATGTACGTCTCGTCAACTACGGGAGCCTCTCCAGCACCTAAAACGCTCAAACAACGGGCGAAAAAGTACGGCTGGGACAACCTCGACCTGAGCGGGCTGAACGGCGAGGTGAAACAGGAGTTTTTGGTGCCAGAAAACAAGAAAAACCTGTTCAATTCGATGATTCCGCCGAAACTAAGTCACTTGAAGAACAGACGGGACATGATTGTCGTTTGTGTTATTGGGGGACTTACATACAGTGAAATCTCGACAATTCGATTTGTTTTGGGGAAAAACGAGATCACCCGGGGCAAGCAGTTGCTGGTGCTCACCACCGGTGTGATTACCGGTGATGACGTGGTGGAAGCAGTGCTGTTTGGCGCAAAATGAGCAAAACAAGGCTGTGCAAGGCTCGAGTTACCAAAATCCGGGGTAAAAAAAAATCTCGAGATAAAAAAGATATCTTGACATGAAAATATCAGTGAGCAACCTTCTTCTGGGTCAAACTAGCAGAGACATAAAGCATGTTTTTTTTCTTCCTATTTGGAGGTGAGTACGGCAAAGGTACCCTCTCCCTGATTTGACTAACACCCATGGTGCAGCCGCCAACTACCCGAAGGAACTGGACAAACACCGGGGGGAACGAGTGTATTGCTCACGATGCCACAACAACTCGATGGTGTTCATCCGCAATCGCGAGTTCATCACGGTGTTCTTCATCCCGATCATTCCGTTCAACTTCCGCAAGGAGCTCAGCTGCACGATCTGCGGCAACCGCATGCTTTACAGCGAGCCGACGACCACGGGCCCAGAGGGGGTTCCGATGAAGTGAGCCTTTGCTGGCAATCTATATAACTAGGCAATGCAATCCAATGAGTTTTCACAGTTTCTCGTAGTACCGTTCGGTCACCTTTTGCTCGTAGTCCTCGAGAATGCCCACGAGTCCGTAGAAACAGCACCGCACAGCGTCGGTCACGGCCTGTTTCTGTGCGTTGGCGAACGTAGCACCCTTGCTGGTGAGAAACTGCGCCTTGCCCGTACCTTCGCGGCGCACAGTGGTGCCGTCCGCGAGCCGTAGCTTCACCTCGACGGCGTACTCCACGTCGTAGCGGGGCTCTCTTTCGTCGGGGAACTCGGTCTTTTTGTACGCAACGATGCGTCCAGAGCCCGGCAGAACTTCGGTGGTCCAGTTGTTGAACCCGAACGCGCGGTTGGCGATCTCGATCAGCGTGCTGATCGACGCCCGGTGGAACATGTTGTAGGCGAACGTGCGACTGCGTCCAGCGCCGAGTTTGTCGTTTGAAACTTGTTCAAGGTAATGGTAGAGGACGTTGATCTTGGCGACCGACCACGCGCTGGCCGGCCGCATGCGCACCTCGTTGGTCCATTCCTGGATCTCGAGGTTCTCCCAGTTGTCGATGTCGGGAAACCACGCCGAGGAGGGAGTGGTTTGTGGGGGACCGTCGGGTGCCTCTGCTGCCTGGAGAAACCGCTCCTCCGTGGTGAGACGCTGCCGAAGCTCCAGCTTCTGCTGCTGGTACTTCTGGGTCTCCGTGGGCACGACAAACATGGCAGGCGGGGGCCATGTACCGGTGGGATCAGATTAGTCTCGAAATTTTTCAGACTAAAATATATTTCGCGTCGGGACGCGAAAAGCGTGTCAAAAGCGTGAATTCTTCAAAAAAGCCAGAGCTTATTTTTCATACTGTCTAACCATAAATCAGTAAACATATACAGACGGTGGAGGTGCCGTCTCTAGCGGTGCAAGTGACTAATTGTTCACCACTGCCGAATGAACCTCTGCGAACGGCGGAACCAACCCCGTGAACAACTCAAACTGATAAATGCCCTGGTTCACCAGCATGTCTCTGCCCGGAATCACCTTCCAGCCAAACTTATCTTGGGCGAGCTTCATCACGGGAGTCACCAACGGCTTGTACGCCGCCTCGAGCAACAATTTCTGGCCCGAAGCAGGCTCCTTGGCCAGCACAGCCTCGATCATTGCCAAAAAGTCAAGATCGACTTCGCTGTCGCCCGGAACACACGAAACCACCAACGAAACAGGCTCCGCTGCACGCACCGCCTCCAAACTGTCCAACACGTGGATGTTATACTCAGGAGGGAAGTGTGCCTTGATTGGAGCCAATTTGCTGGCCGTGCGGTTGATCATGTAGATCTTTTTGCAGCCCATTTTGTGCAGAGCAAAAACAGCAGCTCGCGACGTTCCGCCAGCTCCAACAACCAGCCCGTTATCCGTCACTTTGGCCGGCGACCCGTGCAAAGTGTACGACTCGGTGATTCCCTTCCAGTCGGTGTTGTCGCCGCGTAGCTTGCCGTCGACGGGGAACAGCGTGTTGATGGCACCAATTGCGCGAGCAGACTCAGACAATTCGTCTGCGTACTGAATCATATCCAACTTCAATGGGATCGTGATGGCACATCCGCCGAAATCAGGCAGTGAGAGAACGTGTTGTTTCACCTGCGCGGGGTCCGCGGTCTCGAACCGTTCAAAGGTGTGCGGAAGTCCGAGCTCTTGGTAGCCTGTCTGGTGCAAAATAGGCGACCGAGAGTGCTGGATCGGCTGTCCAACGACGAAAAACCGCTTCGAACTCTCCAATCCGAGCATCGTCAACGTCTCGTTGATTTGCTTGATCGACAGCTGGCCTGGAGCCGACGAGCTCGGCAGCAAAGAGTGTGTCACCGGCGTCAAGACCGGGTTCACCACGCGCGAGAACTGGCCCGCAACACCCATATTGATCGCCACAAGCGGCTTGTCCGTGTGTTTTGCACGGAAGTCTTCGAGCGCATAATTATCTGAGAACTGAGCAGCTGTTCCGACAAACTTAACCACATCAACGTCCAATCTCAACGCCAATTGGTACTTGCTCTCCCACTCCGCAGACGTCCATTTGTGCTTGCCCGAGAAGTCGTGGTGTGAGCCGATGATCTTAGTGAACTTGCGTCCCGACACCAGCGTGTCCAGAATGCCTTCCGGAAGACTCAATTCCACATCCAAGTACGCAACGCCGAGCTTGACGGCGAGCTGGGTCAGCTCCTCGATCTTGGCCGTGTCCTCGTCCGGGAACTGACCGCCCTGCGACCGTGTGCGGACGGTGAAAATCAACGGAAGGTCGGTGTGGTTGCGCAAAAAGCCCACCTGGTCAGCGACAAAGTCTGCTTCGTACGACTTGAGCAGGTCGACACGCAGTTCCACGGCCGAGCAGCCCGCCGTGATCGTCTCAACAGGCGCATGGACCGCACGTAGGTCTGGGTACGTCAAACAGACAAAGTAGGACCGTCCAGACGGAACAGGAGCGACAAACTCGCCCGTGATCTCGCCCGCAAACCGGGCCATCGAGTTCTTCAGCACGGCAAACTCGTGCGCAGAGTCGCAGTGACTGCTGAAGAAATAGTAGTTCGAACACTCCTGATACCAGCTCTTTCTGCGCAGCCAAACCGACTCAATCTCCTCTTTGTACGCTGGTCTCGTGGTGTCCTTCTCCGACAAGAATGTGATCGTCTCGTCTATGTCGCGGTGCAGATGAAGAACGATGCCTTCCTTCTTGTACTCGCGCAACAACTCGCGGGCCTCGGCCGTCTCGACGATACCGCCGCCCGTCGCAATCACGTGGTTCTCGCCACAGTTCGCCAGATACCAATTTGCCATACGCAACTCCTCCTGTCTGAACCGCTCCCAGCCGTTAAGTTCGATGAACGTGCGCACTTCCATGCCCTGCTCCGCCTCAAACGCACGGTCCAGGTCCACGTACTGGAACCCGGCCTGCTCGGCAATCACGTTGCACATCGTCGTCTTTCCCGCGGCACGCATCCCAATCAGCACGATACTCTTGCGGCCGTTGCGTTTCACCAGCTCGTCCTCAACAACCACGGGCTCGTGGCCGTCCAACTTTGCACCAAACGACGTGTGCAGAACATCCCACCACCCGGGCCACGTCTTGCCCGTACACCGTCTCTCCTGGATCACCACGGGCTCTTTACAGAGCCCGGCCAGCAGCGAAAAAGCCATTGCCACGCGGTGGTCGTCGTAGCAGTGGACACCCGGCAAAGGAGGGGAGACCAGAGCAGCACGATCAATACCCTGAACAACAATTCCATCGTCCAGTTCTGTCGCTGTCACGCCGAACTTGGCCAGCTGAACACGCATCGCCTCAATGCGGTTACATTCCTTGACACGCTGGTTTGCAATGCCCACAATCGTCGTTTTTTCCGTGCTGTTTGCCACAGCTGCCACCACAGAAGCCGTCAGAAAAGCGTCCGTCATAGGCTCCATATCCACGCACTTGAGCGGACGTAGGCCGCCAGCAGGCGGGCCCTGAACAGTGGTCGACGTCGCCGTCTGGACAACGTCGCAGCCCATCGGCCGCAGAACGTCCACGGCGAACCGCGAGTCGCCCTGAAGCGACGCCGAACCAATGTTCGGAACCGTGCACCGCGTGCCGTTCATCGCAGCAAACGCCAACGGGTACGTCGCCGACGACGCATCGCTCTCCACCACGTACTCGGCCGGGTTCACGTAGTAGCCCTGGGGAATATGGTAGGTGTGCGGCTCAGTCGTGGATTTCGTAACCTCAACACCAAACGAGCTCATCATCCGGATCGTCATGTCAATGTACAGTTGAGAAATCGGTTTTCCGCCAACCAGCGACAAGGTCACGGGCTTTTGGGCGTAGGGAGCACACATCAGAATCGACGAAACGTACTGCGACGAAATTGTTGCTGCGAGCTCGATTCTTCCGCCGGCAAGACCGCGACCGCACTCAACACGAAGCGGCAGAGATCCTTCCCGGTTGCAGTACTCGATCTGCGACCCGTTCGCACGCAGAGCCGCCACGAGCGGGCCGATCGGCCGTTCCTGCATCCGCTTGTTTCCCGTCAAAATCACCTCGCGCTGCTCGCCGTTCACGCCAACAAGAGCAGCCACCGTCGTCAAAAACCGCGACGCTGTTCCTGCGTTTCCAAGATAAACCTCGTCTGAGCATGCCACGAGCTTTCCTCCGTTACCGTTCAAAACGACAGTGTCTCCGTTGTCCTCCCAAGAGATCTCTGCCGCCCGCAGAGCAGCAACAGCGTTCAACATGTACTCGGTGTCGTCCGAGTGCAACAAATTGCGGATCTTGCACTGGCCTTTTCCGAGCATCGCCAGCACAAGTGCCCGGTTCGAGATCGATTTCGATCCCGGGGGAACAACCACAACGTCCTGTGCAACGTTTTCAAACGGGAAAACAGCCACTTCGTCCGTCAAAACCACACGCAGATCACTATCTTCCACGTACGACGCGCGCGGCTCGTGACACTCGCCAATCCGTTTCAACAGAACAACCTTTTTCTTGCTGCCGTCGTTCTTTTTATCCACGGCCATCTTTTGCAACAGCAAATCCACAGGACACCGACGCCCGCCGGTCTTCTTCAGGAACGCCTTGTCGTTCAAGGAAACCGGC
The DNA here is from genome assembly GCA_030555865.1 of Ogataea corticis. Taxonomy (NCBI): domain Eukaryota; kingdom Fungi; phylum Ascomycota; class Pichiomycetes; order Pichiales; family Pichiaceae; genus Ogataea; species Ogataea corticis. Next base: position 11,229 of record JANIVM010000005.1, on the reverse strand, counting down.
AAACCGTAACCAGCAAGACATTTGGTCAAACGGGCCACGGCAACAGGCGACAAGATGCCCAAATACCGACTCAGTTCCGCCTCCTTCACCGCGCCGAGCGCCACACACTCGCCGTGCAAAGCCCGCGGCGTCAAGATCGCCTCGTAAGCGTGTCCGATCGAGTGGCCAAAGTTCAACAGGTTGCGCAAACCGCCTTCTCTTTCATCCAAACTCACAACCTCCGCCTTGACACGGATCGAGCCAAGAACAAGCTTGAAAATATGGTCCAAAACAGGACTCAAATCGACGCTGCCGTCTGCGCGCCGGTCTCTAATCACGCTCAGAAATTGCTCGGTGTGCTTCTCAAGCCGTAAAAACTCCGTTTCGTCCCAAATGGCCGCCGTCTTGATCACCTCAGCCATCCCGTTGATGAATTCCCGCTCCGGAAGAGTCTGCAAAAACGAGATGTCGGCAAAAACATACTCGGGCTGCCAAAATGCACCAACAAAGTTCTTCCCCAAAGGCGTGTCGATCGCCGTCTTACCTCCAATCGACGAATCAACCATAGCCAAAAGCGTCGTAGGCACTTGAACAAACCGCACTCCGCGCATAAAGGTGGCAGCCACAAACCCAATCATATCACCAATGACACCACCACCAATCGCAATGATCAGCGTGTCTCTTGTACATCCTTGAGCCAACAGGAAATCCTCAACCTCCGCCTTGGTGGCCCGGTTCTTGCTGCTCTCGCCGGGAGAAACAGTGTATGTCAGCAATCGCGCGCCCGGACGCTTCCGACTGATCGCCCCGAGCATCTGCTCACGGTACAGATCCAAATGCCCGGCCCGCTCCAGATTTGTGTCTGTAATGATCACGTAGGTCGACGAAGCCTTGTTGTTCACAATCTCCTGGCAAATGTGCGAGCCCATGTCGTACCCGACATGGATCGTCTTGGCCCCGAGAATCTCGACTTTCTCGATCCCAAACTGCGACACCATTGTTGTTGTAGCTATATCTGTTGCAGCAGTCGGATACGTTTACTAAGGAGGAAAAGAGGGTCGAACACTGATCTGTGAGTCAACCGCCGTCGAAAATTTTTCAGCAGAATGGAAAAAAAATATCGCCAGGTACCGCGTCGATCGACGCGACGCTCAAATTACGCTCTCCACATTTAGTAAGCTCTTACTCTGTTGATTGTTCTTGCAAAGCCTACACCCCTCCTGCTTCGTTCGCCTCCCCTGAAATCTCCACCGTCAGCTTCATCAGATACTCCCGCAACATCCTGTTCAAAAGGTCCAGACTGTCGTAATCAAAACCCGAACGACGTGCCTCTTTAGGTACACGGCCAGCACCCTGGATCCGTCCAAACAGAGTATTGATATCCTGAACTTGTTTCGGAACGGATTCGTTCCGCTTGTACGTGCAGTTCACAAACGGAATCAACAGCTCCTCGTAAAGAAACACAAATCGCGGATTTAACATCCGCAAATGCTCTATCAGCTTATTTCGGCTCGTGCGAATATTGCTGGCGCTTGAAGCCTCATCTTTAGCAATTTGTCGTATCTGAACCATCTCTTGCCGCAGTTCACTTACCTCTGTCTCCTTGTCTTTCATAAAGTCGTTGAGTGTCTTGTCCAGCCACAAAAACATCTCCACCAGCTGCATCGTCTCAACGTCACCCTTCCGAACCTTCTTCTCCAGATCGATCCATTGCTCTCGCGTCACCACTGGAGGAGGCTTTGTTTCACTGTGAAATAGATTCCAGGCGCTCATAGACCCGCTTCTTTTCACCGAGTCCAGCCTCTCCTGCTCCAAAAGCTGGTTGCGTTGCTCATACTTGGCAACTCTCTTTGTAAGCCCGTCATTCTTGATGCGCAAACTCTCAATCTCCGAGACCAATTTCTCGTAATCGGTCACGACATGCTTGTACGCAGTGTCCATTTCTTCCAAGTCTATGACAAGTCCATCACAGTCGGATTTTGTCGCCTCTAATTCTCTCTCCAGACCCCAAACCCGCTCATCAGCTGCCAATTCATAAGCTCTCAAATCCTCCTTCAGGTTTTCAATCTCACACTCCTTTTGCTCCAACAGCTGCTTGTAATGGAGCTCACCAAAAATCGGGGCCCTGCGCTCAGGACTGGACTGGCCCTGCGGTCCCACAGACAAAAACTCTTCTGAAAACTGCAGTTCTGGTATCGAATGTTTCTTTCCTCTTTTCACGGGGGATTTGTCGGCCGTGTCAGAAGCGTTCCTCGCAGTGATGAACCCAAACTCCGGCTCTCTATAACCAGAAATTTCTGTTTGCATCGGAACACCGCCTGGAAAACGCTCAACGTCCATTTTGTATTGATAATTCTCGTCCATTACTGGCCCTTTCTTTGGAGAATACATTGAATTCTCAATTGCAGTATTATCCAGGCAATCCGCTGCCATCGGTTCAACTGTCGTCGAATCTTGATCAAAAAGACTTGGAAGCTTGCACTCCTTTTGCAAACTTTCAGCTTGAGCAGAAGAATAAGGCTGCATGTCGCTGTCACTGTCGCCGCTCTCGCACTCGCTAGACTCAATTACACTGTCTTCGTGTACATTCCGCCTAAACTCCTCTGCGACGTTCTCGGCAAACGCCACCGTCTTTTTGCCGTTTCTGTTGCGCTTGTTGGCGTATGTTTCGACTGGAGGGTCGTTTGTGGAGTTGAAAATCGCTTTGTCGCTCTCCGTCGAGCCTGTTGTTGTGACCGAATCCTGGTCGTTGATCAGATCTTCTTCCGTGTCACTGTCAGCGTGAGTAGCAACCATCTCCGCAAACAAACTATACACAATTGGGGGTATTCTCTTATTTCTTACACCTCTGGTTAACAAGAGCGGTTAGTTGTTTCAAAAAAAAGTACACAAAAAAAGAGGATCAATTCAAAAAAGAAGGAGCAATAACACCAATGGTGCAAGGATGTTAAATTTATCACGTGAAAAAATTACGTAAAAAACAAGTATGAATTATTTGCGCTTACTTGAAGTAAAAGTCAAACGGCTTAATGAAAACCTCCAAACTTATGCTTATGTAATTAAATTTCCACCGTTTTTGCAAGTCCGGCACTAAAGCCATGATTACATAATATATTACACAAGTCAACCTTGATCTCTCGGTAGAGAAAAAAACACAAATGTACCAACTTGTCTTGATATGTAGATTAATCAACATACTTTCCGTGATGGTCGAATGGATCAAGTACACTGGTTATCCGGAGGGGCATTTTAATTTCGGCCCCTCGGTGAATGCAATGATTGTCATGTGGCTCTTTATGCCTATCGTCTTTTACAAAGTGCTTGCAAATTTAACATACTGGTTTAGATTGCGACAGAAACGGGCCTTGCAGCTCAAAAAAGGCAACGAAATTGTCATTGTGGTACTCGGGGATCTGGGCCACTCACCCAGAATGAGCTATCACGTGAGAAGTTTTGTGAAACAGGGCTACTTTGTGCATCTGTGTGGTTATGTGAAAAGCGCGCTTCCGGAGTTTTTGTATGACGACGACACGGTCTCTATCAACGATATTCCTGTTTTTCACAATGACCATGGAATTCCCTTTGTTGTGTTCGGTGTTATAAAAGTGTTGAAACAGGTTGGCTATTTGTTCAACATGCTTTCGATGGTTGTTGACGAGAAAACAAGCTACATTTTGGTGCAGAATCCACCGAGCATTCCAATTCTTGCCGTGATATGTATGGTTCGCTTTTTGCTCTGTCCACAAGTGAAAATTGTTGTTGATTGGCACAATTTGAATTACTCGGTGTTGAACTTGAGATTCAACAATTTGAAACATCCATTGGTGGTTTTTCTAAAATTCTATGAATGCTTTTTGAGCCGGAAGTTTGCCTTTTTGAACCTCACAGTGACCCAGAAAATGGCCGAGTTCTTGGTGGAAGAGTTCCACCTCGATCCAAAGAGAGTCACTGTACTCTATGATAGACCGTCCGAAGACTTTTCTCCACTTGAGTCGCCACAGGAAAAAGCAGAAATTGTGCATTCGATATCAGACGTCTTTGCAGGCGAAGATTTTGTTTTGTCGAGGGACAAAATTGTTGTGACGTCCACCTCGTTCACAGAGGACGAAGATTTCAGCGTGTTGGTTCGGTCGTTAGTGGAGTTGGATTCTGAAATGAACACCATGGACACGAAGACTCGAGTCTTTATGATTGTTACGGGTAAAGGTCCATTGCGGTCGAAATTTCTTCAGATGGTTCAAGATCACAGATGGAGTCGTCGGATCATCATCAAGAATGTCTGGCTCCCAATAGACCAGTACCCGCAGCTGCTGAAGATTGCAGACGTGGGAATTTCGCTGCATTACTCGTCGTCGGGACTCGACTTGCCGATGAAAGTCGTCGATCTGTTTGGCTGCGGAATTCCTGTGATTAGTCTCAGCTTCTCGTCCATCGGCGAGCTTGTCAAAGACGGCCAGAACGGTCTTGTTATGAAAGAAAATTCCTCGGGAAAGGAACTGTCCGACAAGTTGTATGCGCTGTTGTTTGAAAACAAGACGCTGTATTCGGAGTTGAAAAAAGGTGCTTTGAAGGAGAGCACGGTGAGGTGGGACGACGAATGGAACTTGAAACTGGCGAAAGCGTTCAAGTTGAAATAACCTGTTCTATAGCTTCTTTCAGACTTGTCAAATAATCATTGTCATTGCGATCAGCCATATTGCTTGCCTCGTCGTTGCTCCAGAACTCAAATTCTCTGTAGTCAATCAGATCATCGTCCGTTGTATCTGGCAAAAGATTCCAATTCGAGCACTCTTCTCCACGGGTCAGAAGTCCTGTGATGTAGCACCACAGCTTTGAAGTTTCCAAATTGTTGTAGCCCCCGCCACCAAGAAGCAAACACGGCTTGCGCGTGCGATCAATGATCTTCCTCACTGCCGTTCCATACCCTTTGATGGTAAGATTCCATTCCTTGAAGTCTGTGTCAGAGCAAAGCCCGTCACCTCCACACTGAATGAGCACGCAATCCGGCTGGAAATTGTCCATTTTTGGGAACAAAATGTTCTCCACGATCCAAAACAGACTGCTGTCACTGAGGCCTCTGCGGACTGGAACGTTGATGTCAAAACCCTTTCCCCTTCCTATTCCGTCACGGGGAGTTCCACCAGTTCCAGGAAAAAAGCCAGATTCAAAACGGTGTACCGAAAACGTCAGAACCATGTTGCTGAACTTGAACGCTCCAGAAACACCGTCATCGTGGTGCAGATCGAGATCGATATACATCACTTTGGGACACACAGTTCTCAGCTTGAGGATTCCAAGATTGATGTCGTTCACGTAGCAGAAGCCAGACGCCTTCGCACGGCGGCAATGGTGTCTTCCGCCGGTCCAATTGATAGCCACTGGCTGTGTCTCGGGCTCGTTTTTGGCCTGCGAGAGGAGCCAGCGCACGGCCGAGAGTGTGGTTCCCGCCGTGAGAGACACATAATCGCCCAAAAACGGGAAAATGGGACAATCGTACAGCAATCCGTACTGGAGCAGGGTTTCCGAGTCCTCGGACTCGTAATCAGCGTCCATAGGGCTCGCTTTATAGCCCAGTTTTCTCAATATGGCGGCCTGCTTGGTCGAAATAGCGTTGAGATGGTCGCTCCAATTGCGTTTTTTCAACAACTGCTCCACATATGCAGATTCGTGGAAAGTAGTGAGTTCAGTGGGTGTTGCCCGCTGGTAAGGGATGTTGCGGACGTCGCTCTTGAGGAGATAGCCGTCGAGAAGATTGTTGAGAATGCTGGAACGGTTCTCATTAGAGGGCAGCAGGTCGATGATTAAGGAATCATGTGTATTCAGGCTTACTAAACCTACTCGGCGGGACATCGGGGAAGAGAGGGATAAACAAAAGAGGGAGAAAAAGGGGAGCCTTTGTTCAGACAAACAAAACAAGAGAAGATTTAGATCACGAAAAATAAAAAATATCTTGTAGATATCGACGCGTCGATAAATGCAATAGTTTGACGATAGCGTCTGTCATTCTGGCAGCCGCTTCCTGCCCCGCTGATCGGATCATGATCTACTACCCCTCCTGCATTTTCCAACTCATCCATTCCTCAATCCAAATTCTTCTATTTGTTCTCTCTCCCTTACCTAATCAATCTGGTCATTTTACCCCACAAAAAGAAATATTCCGGCAACGCCGCACGAGCATGTGAAAATGACATTTGGTACAAAAGGGAATCAGTTTCCCCAATTTGAGCAACAATCAAGCCTTGAGAAGCATCATGGAGCGACTACAGCAAATAGGTAGCCATTTGATGGCGAAATTCAACTCACGTGACGAGCTGCGGGTGAAAAACCCGACAGACGTTGTTATTGTGAGTGCATACAGAACTGCTCTTACAAAAGGGGGTAAGGGAACGTTTAAGGATATCAATTCGGACGAGATTCTCATGAAGTTACTGGTGGAGGTATTCAAAAAGACCCCAATGGACAAAGCGTTGATCGAAGATGTGATTGTAGGTAATGTCTTGAACCCCGGCGCCGGCGTGAACGAGCATCGGGCCGCAGCAATTGCGGCCGGGATCCCGGCCAGTGTTCCGTTCATGGCTGTTAACAGACAGTGTTCCTCGGGCCTCATGGCGGTTAACGACGTGGCCAATAAGATTATTGCAGGCCAGATCAACTGTGGGGTTGCTGCCGGCGTGGAGAGCATGTCCAAAAATTATGGTCCGCAGGCTGCTCCGCACATTTCAGACTCCGTTTTGGGCGCATCTGCAGATTCAAAAAACTGTTTAATGCCGATGGGAATCACGAGCGAGAATGTAAACTCCCGGTTTTCTCTCACAAGACGTGAACAGGATGAGTTTGCCGCGGCATCATACCAGAAGGCAGAACATGCAGTCAAAGAAGGCCTTTTTGAGGACGAAATACTTCCGATTGAAGTGGAGGTGGAGCAAGTTACGGAAGAAGATGAGGATGAGGACGAGGATAATGAACAGTCTGCAACGTTCAAGAAGGTCACAGTTTCTGTTGACGAGGGTCCCCGTGCTGGCGTCACTGCTGACTCCCTGGCCAAGCTGAGGCCTGCCTTCAAGAAAGACGGTACTAGTCACGCAGGAAATGCCTCGCAGGTGAGCGACGGAGCAGCAGCGGTGATTTTGATGCGTCGTGATCTTGCAGTGCGCCTTGGATTACCTGTTTTGGCGAAGTATGTAGCTACCACCGTGGTTGGAGTGCCTCCCGACATTATGGGTGTCGGCCCTGCGTACGCGATCCCAAAGCTTTTGGACATGTGCAACTTGTCCAAAAACGATATCTCGGTGTTCGAGATCAATGAGGCGTTCGCGGGACAGGCCCTGTATTCGATCCGGTACAACGAGCTTCCCCTGGACAAAGTGAATCCTCGTGGCGGGGCGATTGCACTCGGACACCCACTTGGATGTACGGGTGCCCGACAGATCTGTACGATTCTGCGGGAACTACGGCAGGGTGAGTTTGGAGTGACCAGCATGTGCATAGGAGGCGGCCAGGGTGCTGCAGGGCTGTTTATCAAGGAGTAGCGATCTGCGTCGATCGACGTGAAATAAATTTTTCAGCGACGGAAATTAGTAAAGAAATAAAACTTTCATTAGATCAAGTTGGTAAGTGGGTTTCTTTTCTTATCTGGTATCATGTCCGAACAAGGAGACCAGCAAGTGCCTAACACGTCAAGCGAACCGTCGCTGGTGGTGCAAGAGACGCCAGCGGCTGTGCCACAAAAGGCTGACAAGCCCAGAATGAGAAAGAACAACTCAAGAAAACCAACCACCACCCTCGATCGCTCCAAGAAATCCGCTTCGAAAGAGAGACCACCAGCGAAGTATCTTGAAATAATCAAGCTCACCAACAAGTTCAAGCCCGTGACGGTAAACGGGATTCCTGTGGGGAGTCTTTCGAAGCCGTTCGCGGAGTTTTTGGCCGATCTGATCAACGACAAGACCAATCACGAAGAGCTGTACATGTCGTTTCTGATCCGCCCGTCTGACCCTGAATTCCCGTACGACCTGGACCTTTTGAATTTTACGCTCTGTGTGCCCAAATCGTATCCATTCCGCCCGCCGCCGCCAAGTATAACCGTTTTGAACGACGAAATACCCAAGGGATTCAGCTACAATATTGAGGCTGGGTTCAAGCAGATCACCCTGCTGGCGACAGAAAACCGCAAAAATAGGAAACAAAAAGGCAAAAAGAATCCAGAGACTTCCGCAGAATCCCCAGCGGACGCAGAAGAATCCCCGCTGCGGATGGTGGGAGGAAATGATCTTTTGAGCATGGTAATTACTCTGGATAAGAACCTTGAAAGATTCCTATCGATGGCCAGAAAAGAGACGATAAAAATCGTTAAAACAGTCAAGAAAAAGGACCCCGAGCAACCGAAGGAAAAGAAGACAAAAGTTAAGCCGAAGAAAGTGAAAGTCGCTGCCAGCGACAATCTAGACAGCGAAACACTGAAAAAACGACAAGACGAGATAGACAGGTTTACACAGCGACTGAAAATGCACAACGTTAGACTTTTCAAGGAGACGGAACAAAACTCGATTTACCGGCTGGATCTTTCGTTTCACGAGGAGAACTTCACCATTGCGATCGAGAACTGCGACGACATTGTGATCCGCAAACTGGCGGTCAAAATGTCCATCCCGAGAGAGTATCTGAGCAGCGTGAAGAAGCCCATAAAACTCGAGATCGACATGTCGAACGAGACCAATTTGAAGCTGGTCAACTCCATTGAGGACAAGAACATGAAGTTGATCTTCGGGAAGATCCTGTTGAATATGAACACCAACTTCAACTATTTCTCAGGAGAAGTTATCAAGCGCACTTTGGCGGAGAATCCTGAATTATGGACCATAACCAGTCAGATCAACTTTTACGTCGAGAACATAGAAAAGTTTTTGAGTCCATCAGGGGACTTCATCAGGTGGCTGGAGCAGAACAGTCTGTTGAATGACCAGCTGAGAGCAGAGCCGGGGCAGTAATACATAGATTAAATATTTTATCTTTATGGTGCAAGGATGTTATATGACCCTGAAAATCCCAAAAACTGTTTGATGATTGTATCAAAAAGTTGTAGATCAACAACAGAGCCAGATCGCGTCAGACCGTCTTCCAACATATAATTCCTGTGGTTCATAGTGGACTGCTGCGCTGTTTATAGAGAGAAACCGCACAGGGCGCTAGAACCGTTGGGTCTGGTCGGATAAAATGAGCCGACGTGCAAGCAGCACTATAGAACAAGACAATAGGGGAGCCCTGAGCATAGAGTCGGGCAACAACAACAGCAGGATTGTGTCTGGAATCAAACGGGTGGGCTCTAGAATCCGAAAACGGTCCATCACGCCCACGTCGACACCTGTGGATCGAGAAATCGCGATAGAGAAACGCGAAAGATCTCTGGACAGCCACAGAACCCCCACAGATCACAGGCAAACAGGGTCAAAACCACACGATCTGACTGCACAATTCCCGCAACTCACCGGGAAGGAGTTTGTGGGTTCTGAAGAACCCGATTCCCCCACAAAGGCATCGATTTCCGCGGCAAATGTCGTGAATCTGGGCCTGGGACTGGCCGGAAGAGGCCTTGAAGGGGGTTCAGCGCATACTTTGGGGCCGCAGAAGAGCCTCAGAAAGCGGGACGAGACGATGTCACCTGCGCAGTTTGTTGAAGAGCTCAACTTGGGGGGTTGCAGCCTAAGACAGTACAGATTTCTTGAAAGCGTCTTGGGGAACATGGAGAAAAACCGTGCTTGGATAGCTAAATTCAGCCGTCTGGACGGTGCATTGAGTCTGGCGAAGGTTTTCCGCGGGTTGAACAGCCGCACGATCAAGTCAACCACAGAGCTGGACGAGGAGTATCTTCTTTTGACGTGTATCAAGCATGTGATGATGTACCAAGAAGAATTTGAGAGTCGGATCAGCATGCATGGAGTCACCAAATACATTATCCCGAGCCTTGTTTCTCCGCGTGTTTTGACAAGAAATCTCGTGACTGGCATCCTCACGCTCTTGGTTGCACATGGGAAGGTGGAGGCGGCCACGGAGATCATGGTTGGTCTGGAAGAGATGGAAGTTATGTTCAACGGAAGCGGGATATTTACTGTTTGGTTGCGATCGGCGAACGAGCTTTTACGGCAGTTTGAGGTGGAGAATCCGTCGTTCAAGCCGTTGGGTCTGGACTTGCAGAGCAACCGGTTTTTGCCGCAATCGACAACCACAGAGTACGCTCTGTTGACGACGTTTCTGCTCTCGTCGCTGGTTTCATCGTTTGAGAGCCGAGACGAGCGGATCAAGCTGCGGAAAGTGTTAAGAACCGGAGGGATTCTGCTATTTTTCGACCGGACCAAGGCTCTCAGAAACGACGCCATTGCAGACTTGATCGAAAACTATCAGAGCCAGGCAGAGAATGATCTTCTTGAGCTCAAACAGTTGAAAAGTGGGCATATCAATGGTAATTTTAGTGTTCCGCTTGCGCTCGTGGATGATCCACTACGACCGCACGTGGTGGACATCCTGGAGAGCCTGATCCATCTGAAAGACACGAAGAGCATTGAAGAGTCGGCGAGATATTTTGGGTTGATCAGCTCGTTGGTGAGCCATATCGCGGCATCCAATCGTGTTGGCAGCGACGAGAACTTGGAGTTTTCGATCCAGCTACTGCTTGATCGACTTGGCTCTGACGAGATCGCTATGAGGGCCATTTCAGAGGCACAGGAGGCGTCGAATTTGATTAAAGGGTACCAGCGGGAGATCAGGCAGCTTAAAAGAGAGATGGGAGAGAAGATTCGGACCAGAAGAGTCGGGCTGGCCCCGACTCAGACGGGAAATACGGGGCTGAGGGTAAAGTACAAGGGGGTTGATACAAGGGAGAGTTTGAATGTTGGAACAACAGGCAAGGAAAATGCGGTTGGCGAATTTGAAGACCCTGTTGGGCATGTTCACGTGCCTTCAAACAACTCGCAGATACCTTTCAGCTCATACGGCAAGTTTGGCGGGTCTTCTGGCTATTTCGAGCCGTTTGAGGACTACGATGTCTCTGTTCCTAAACAGGGTGTTCATGGAGGGATTGGAGCAGGTAAGGGGCACTCCCAAATCCCCGTTCCACCACCATTGCCTGGTGGTGGAGGAACGATCATTGTGCAACCACCACCTCCTCCCCCACCTCTCCCCCTCGACCGAGTCCGAGACCGCCACCGCCACAAAGTCAAAGAAAAAGAAGTCCAAGAAGGCCAGCAGCGCCGAGAC